>CM066031.1:765989957-767189957 GCA_033557465.1 Ichthyophis bannanicus | reverse complement strand
TTAAGGAGGTTCCATAACACCTGGGCCAGCCCCTGCCCCCTGCCCCTGCTTAGGTGGTGGTGGTCAATATGCAGGGGCACTAACCTAGAGAGCGGCGGACACTGCGTCCCCAGAAGACTCCATATCTACAGAGACAGGGCCACCCTCCTTGTCCTTCCTGAGGACCAGTTGTTCACCCTCTACAGGCTGAGCACAGGGGCCACTCTTGCTATCCCATTTGGAATTCTGCAACTCTGTGCTTGCCAGCACCTCTCGTACTCAGCTCCATACACTCCAGCTTGTCCAAAATACAGCAGCTCGTATCATCACCCACTCCACTCTGTGAGAACATATTACACCTCTTCGTCTCCAGCTCCACTGGCTTCCTCTGGAATACCACATTCAGCACAAAGTCCTTGCCATGGTTCATCAAGCCATCTATACTCATACCCCACAATATTTGGCAGACATCCTTCAATCCCATACTCCAAGCCGTTACCTTCGCTCAGCACATGTTAACCGCCTGCACCTCCCCTATCCTGCCCGTGCTCACCCACAGTCCACCTGTCATTCAGCTTTCTTTTTTCTTGGTCCAGCCTTGTGGAATTTGCTCCCTACTCCCCTCAGGCTTGAACAGAACTATATCAAATTTAAATTACTTCTCAAAACCTACCTGTTTTCCTCTGCCTTTGATCTCCCAACACCCAATGTGTGATCCTGTATAATTGGTGTTTCTCTTGTCTTGTCACTTGCTCACCTATTTTCTCTTTCCTGTCACATATTGTAGTTCCTTTTTCCATTTCCGGCCTCTGGCCCCTGTATTGCCTTAGTAATTGTACACCGCCCTGATGTTATACACCGCCCTGATGTTATAGTAGAGTATCCCATGGATCTGTGCTGGGCCTACTGCTTTTTAACATATTCATTGGGAACAACGAGTGAGGTGATCAAATTTGCAGATGACTCAAAATTATTCAAAGTTCTTAAAACACAAGAGGATTGTGAAAAATTGCAAGAGGACCATGAAAAATTGAAAGACTGGACATGCAAAGAGCGGTATATCAAATGAAATAAATATAAACATAACATAAGCATAAACATAAACAGAGCTTTATGAGGATCTAAGACCTGACCTCAAGCCCCTTACATACCAGGGATGATCAAGCTCCTGAGTGCACTACATTTCTTTACCTCTGGCTGCTTCTGGACATCGGTGGCTGCAGTTGGAGGAATGTCCAGGGCCACCTTTTGCAGATGCCTCCACCAAGTACTGTGAGCCATGTTCAGCCGGGTCAGGAACTACATAGTATTTCCTAATAAAAGGCAACAGTGGGTCACCCTCAAACAGCAGTTTCACAGAATTGCGGGCCTACCACACGTGATGGGAGCCATTGATTGCACACATGTGGTACTTATTTTATTTATTTTTATTTGTATTTATTTATTTGAACAGCTTTTCTATATTGCCCCTTCCTATGATCATGGACAGTTTACATTGAACAATTATCAATTACAGAGAACATTGTTTTAAACTATGATACATTGAACTATCTATTTATCCCACCCAGAGACAGGGAAGCAGTGTTCCATAACTGGAAACACTACCATTCCCTGAATGTGCAGGTGGTGTGCGATGCAAACATGCATACACAGAATATGGTGCCCAGGTTTGTTGGGTCAACCCATGATTTCTACATCCGACATCACTCAGCACTCTTCCGACAATTTGAGGAGGAGCATTATGGACACAGTTGGCTACTAGGTGAGTGACCTTTCATTATTGTACATTTGTCAGCAGTGGGGCACACATGCCAGGCTAGGCACCTGAAAAGCTACTGTAATATCAGAATGGGGTTGAAAGAGGCCAACTGGCTCCAGCTTTTAGGGACACCCTGACCCAGTACTGGTTTCACATTGCTGATTTTTCCAAGGAAATCTAGATGCCAAGTCCATGCAGCTAGTAAGGTAAAACCAGAAATGCATCAGTGTGTCCCCAAGCTATGGAGCCACTTGACCACCCTAATGAGGCCTGTTATGGGAAAGACAGCCACACAGTAAAGGTACTAGGTCAGGCTGGGCACCTGAACAGCCAAAATATGAATGGGGCTAGAGTGGCTAACTGGTTATAGATACTCTGATCCAGTCCTGGTTTCACATTGCTGATATCTCCAAGGAAATCCAGATAGCAAGTCCATGCAGCTAGCAAGGTAAAACCAGGAATGGATCAGAGTGTCCACAAGATCTGGAGCCAGTGGACCACCTTAATCGGGTCTGTTTTGGGAAATAGAGCCACACAGTAAATGTACTAGGCCAGGCGGGGCACCTGAAAAGCTAAGATCAGAATGGGGATGTCATGGGAAAGAGAGCCACACATTAAATGTACTAGGCCAGGCTGGGAACCTGAATACCAGACTGGGGTCTAGGGTGGCCATCTGGCCCCAGCATCTAGGGATACCCTGATCCAGTCCTGGTTTCACATTGCTGATTTCTCCAAGGAAATGCAGATGCCAAGCACATGCAGCTAGTAAGGTAAAACCAAGAATGGATTGGGGTGTCCCCAAGATCTGCAGCCACTGGACCACCCCAATGAGGGCTGATATAGGAAACAGAGCCACACAGTAAATGTATTTGGGAAAGACAGGCCTGGGCCTGAACCAATAACCATTGGAGTACCAAGCATGTAGCTTCCAAATCCTACCTAGCCAGTTGAGCCATCTAACATTTCTGGAAACTGTGAATGTAACTGAACCACATGCAATTGAGAAGGCAGCATAATCGATACCAGTCCCCTGATCCCAGTAACAGAAAGGCCAGGGTAACAATGTCAAGGACTGAGGTGCTGTAATACCATGTTACACACTTGCAGGGGTGAGAGTGTCAGGCAGTCTGTCCTTTGTCACAGTGGAAATATATTGCATGAGTGGGCATGCAATGCACTTCTCATTGTGTACAATCAGCTCAGACTGAAGGCACAAATCACTTGCCCCCAATCACTAAAACATACTCCTGGGATAACATCTGAGCCCCATCACAAGAAGGATTAACTTACTCAGTTCCCAGACTCAGATTAGTAGCCACTCCTCCCTCACAAATTATACCCTGTGAATGGCCTGTGGATCCTGTAGCATTGCATACAAGGAGACAGGTGAAGGAAAACAGATGGCAGCAAACTAATGATCCTTCTTGGGGGAAAGAGATGGCACAAGAAACACAGAAATAGCTTGTAATTGACTCAGTTGTCTGACCTTGCCATGGCCTATCTGTAAACTCTGCTGCATGTGGGAGGGCCAGCTGTGATGGGGGATAGAACATCACCCTGCTTGTATAGGAGTCTGTGAGTCAGGGGCGGCATGGAAGCTACCAGTTGATTACCAAAAATGTGTGTTAAACTGTGGAGGTTAACATGGCCCTATTAGTTGAGCACTCAAAGCACCAGCAGAGCCCAACCACACCCCCTAGCACTCTATATCCATGGAAACCATGACCTGGAGGCAGCTGAGGAGTATCCACTTTATTGAGTTACAGCTGTGACAATGTCACAAAGTGCAGCCTCTGAGGCCACATAATTTTGATGCATTCTGGGAACTGTAGTCTGGCTGCCAATGTGTCTGCAAAGCTAATGGGGCAGCACACCTTAGTAGGATGCTAGCAAATGATATGCAGGCATCACTCCCCTCACACACTCCACATGAGTGGAGGAGTGGCCTAGTGGTTGGGGCAAGGTACTTCAGGCTGGAAGGTCGGGGGTTCAAATCCCACTAGAGGACAGCAACCTTGGGCCGGAAGGACTGGGGGTTTCTAGTCCCACAGGTGCTCCTTGTGGTCTTGGGCAAGCCACTTAACCCTCCATAGCCCATGTTCCCTGTAAAATAGTTATCTCCAAGTTATAATGCCCTGTTCAATGTAATTTCAGTTTGTTCAATGTAAACCACACTGATGCAGAATAGCGTGGTATATAAGAGAATGTAAATAAATAATTAAAATAAACATTCAACCTCAGATGAACAGAAGAATAAACCTGCACTGACTGTGGGGGAGAAAATGTGGGAGGAAAAACTAGGGCATGAATCAGGAAACACAAGGAAAGATTAGATGCACCTCAGAGATGTTCTGAGAATCCAACCTTTGGCACAAGGATCTGCAATGGCCAAATCCAATGCAGCATAGCAGAGAGCCATCGATGAGTGTTGATGCACAACACCCTGCTCATAGACCACATAGTGATGTAGGAGTGCCTAAGAAGAACATTGTGTTATGAAACAAGTCTGTTACGCTCCCAAGATCACAAAGCACCTGTCAGTTGAATGCCCAAAGAACTTGCAGCAGCCAACCACACCCACTAGTAGGCTGAATCTGTGCTATGACCTGGGGTAACTTTGCTAACAGACTCCAGATATATCTGACAGGCCTGATCCAGTCCTGGGTTCACTCCACTGCATGCAGGGACATGTAGTTCTGAGTACTCAATTGCACTCAACCAAACAAACTGCATGCAAGGGGGTCAGACCAGGACTGGGCCAAGCCCTTTATGGGCATCTGTAGCCAATAGACAGTCCTATCCCAGGGAAAGGTGAGGAGTCACTATCTGACAGAGTTGCAAGTGTAAGAATGTCACTCATTCCAGCCTCCATGACCAAGGATGGCTAATGCATCCTGGGACATGAGGTCTGGATTTATGTTGCCGCAACCAGGGATCACAAACTGCACACAGGGAATATGTGATCACAGGCTGGAATGAGTCACAATCTGACCATTGCAACTAACTGACCTTGGAAATCACCACCTGCATCCAGCACATGGTTGCTGTGGGAAATGAGTGCACAGGGGTGTGACAGTCCTCTGCAAATACTGTGAGCAGTAAGCTGACAATGGCTTGGTTAACTTGGCAACCCAATTATTTATTTAACAGGTTTTATATACCGCTTTATCATTTCAGTAAAAGCAGTTTACATTGTAACTTAAACTTGGTAACGCACATTAAAAAGAGACTTTGATAACATGGATTTTACTGAGGTAATGGAGAGCTAAGTGACTTGCCCAAGGCCACAAGGGGTGCTAATGGGAATTAAACCATGGTCTCTTGGTTCCTAAGCCATTCCTCTTAGGCTACTCCTCCAATAACCATTGTAATCCTCCCTAGCCAGCATCTAATCCACCACTCAAACACTGACTTATTCTCCAGCCAGAGCATTTTCCACTTATGCTCACAGATGGCGCCCCCAAGCGCAGCACTGAGTCAAATCATCACAGATCCAAAGCTCACAGATTTGATTCCAGCAACAGTTCTGAGGTGGTATAATGAATTGTATGTGATGGCTATGCCATGGCCTTTTGTATTCCCACATTTGTCGTCATCCCCCCCCCCCCCATTTTCAGTGCAGAACATCACATAGTCCATTGGAAGGGGAATGGCGGAAAGGCAGCTCTGCCTGCATTTCACCCTCTTATGAACCCAATGAGTAAACAACCATTGTCACATTATTTGTGCTGTAGTCCAGGTGAGTCCCTATCTAATAGCATCCCAGGGAAGTCTCCATTATCTGAGAGTATACATTGCCAGCAAGACCCCAGATCCCCAAATGCAGCAGGATTCTTTGGGTGCAGAGACTGGACTGAGTTACAACCTCCCACCTGGATCTCACCAACTTAGGAACCCTGCACCTGCTCCCAGGACCTGCTGACTGGCAATTCAGTGCAAGGGGGTGGTTCAGCAGATCCTGTTACAGGTATCCTGCCAATATTTGTCCAAATGTGGCAGCCCCAATGCTGTTCCAAGGCAAACTCGGGTAAATCCAATGCATGTCACAGGCAGGTGACTTGCAACCACATGAACAGTTGAGCCTACTCACAGATGGCCTCAGTGTTGTCAGCAGTGAATGAAATATTCATACACTACAAGGTCACCGGTTCAATGCCAGGCCCAGCTTTGAGATAGCAATCTGCACTGTGTTGGTTTCGCAAGCCACTGTCATATATCATCAATAATGCACAGCTCCCCAGGTACCTTTTGATCCTCATGTTACCACCTGCCAATCATGGCTGCATATTCCCAATTGCATCAGAGAGAATTTGTGGATAGCAGCACTGTGCAGCATTCCCACTCTAGGATCTAGGGTTCCCAACTGCCCCCAGACCCGGCCCACAAACCTGATCCAGACCTGGGGTCACACCAATGAAAGCAGGGAGATATAGTGAATGGTCTTCCCAGTGGGGGAGACTGTGGTATGTCAACTATCCATGCACTTGCCCAATCAGATGTGACATGCCTTTGCCATGTATCATCTGCCATATGCATAGTCATTGTGCACACTAGCTAAACAGGTGCCAACTTTGCAAGTGGAGTAGCACTGACATGTTGCAGGTGGAACTGGGCTGTGTGCAGCATCCCAGCAGTAAATGCCTCCCGTTGACTTACTTTGGGTAGAACCATCGTAGATCAATGACCGACATACCGCATTTTGTGGGCTAGTGAGAAAAAATACATAGAGATATCCAAAGTGTCAGTGGGGATCTCTCTGTAGGCAGTGCAAGGGTAGTGAGGGTCTGTTGTATTCCATTGGTCTGCAACACACATACTGCATGATTGCCACTAGTGATGCCTTAATCACAAAATCACCAACAATACTCCCTAAATTTTTTTTTGTCTTTATCTTTTTGTCTGATGTCACCGAAGAGGGTACACCTTGTAATCTATACCCACCACTCGGCTTCATCCATTTTATTCAACATATAATAATAGAATTTTTCAATAACTTAGCTTAATCAAAGTCACGGTTTGAAAAATCCACACATGACGTGCACGTTTCGGGACTGACTCCCTGTTTCAAGTGCTGCCATCAAGGATTGTCACTAACTGCCATAAAATGCTGGATTTTGAACCTCAGCTGATTCTTTAAAGGGCAGAGCTCTCCTTATTGGCTATACACATCCTTCAATCAGAGGTCCGACACCCAATGAGAACAAAAGAGGACTCCCCACTAAGTCACTGATTGAGGTTTTTTTGATAGTAACTAGTGATGCCTTGGCATTCCCAGTATCTGTATCTGTGGTGGATAGCTTGCCATGAACACTGCAGCCAGAGTTCTGAATGGGGCCTCGAGGCGAGACCATATAGCACCCATCCTCAAACGTCTCCACTGGCTCCCTATCCACTGTAGGATCGTCTTCAAAACATTACTACTAACATTCAAGGCCATAAATGGGCTCTCCCCCCCGTCACTCGCTTGCCTCACACACATAACTCCCCCCAATAGGGCCAGATGAACCACAGCAATGAACACCTTGGCAATCCCCAAAACATTGACCCAGTGTACACAGGCAACAGCAAGCAGGACCTTTAGTATCAGCGCTCCCCGATACTGGAATGCCCTGCCTCCCAACATACGAGCAATCCCAGAACTAACTAAATTCAGAAGGGCATTGAAGCACCACCTTTTCCTCGAATGTTACCCAAATGAAGATGCACCATCTTGACCTACCTGCAAATAAGCTTTATGTCCACTGTAATCATCCCTCAAATATTGTATAATATGTAAATACTACTATGTGTTCAAATATGTGTAAATAGTTAATTATGGTTATCCAAGTTGAGCTACCTGTTATCTGTAATTTACGGTGTAACCCCCACCGTAAAACCTAAATGTTCCATGTAAACCGCGCTGATGTTGAAGAGCGCGGTATATAAGAGAAATAAATAAATAAATAACATCTGCATGTGTTTCATTACCCCACCTTCACAAGTGTATATGAACATGTGAATGAACTGTGCTTCACATGGTGTTAGTTGATGTCTCACAGCCACTTGGGTGCATCATGGTAGGACACGCTGTTTGGCTGAATGGGTTAGACCACCTCACCAGGCATACAAAGTCCAGATCAGGGACCACCTATTGCTGTCAGTACAACTGTACATCATGAGAACATGTGACATTGATACCATATCTAATGTCTAGGATCACCAGTTCTGCCATCTGTGCAGATACTAAGGAAAGACATGTGGCCAATGTTACCAAATGGCCAGGAGGAATCTTTGTCCATGATCTTGGCACACCATATGTCTCAGGGCTTTCTTTATTGGGGTCCATGGTCCAGTTCTGTCCAGTCATGTAGTAGGGATCCCAACAGTAATCTTTGTGAGATCGCTGGATGTGTTTACTGAGCACATGACCTCTCATGGCAGAGTTGCATAGGAGGCAGAGAGGATTTATCAGCTCCAAACCCCAAAGGAAATGTACCTGGTGTCAGTAATAGTCTGAGCTCCCTAGGGTTAACCAACCTGGGAGGAAGGAGATGTGGCCCCTATGCCCAGAGTCCCTTCTATGGGGCCTGGTTAAGTGGTCAGATATCCTTGTCATGGTCCTGTGTTTTACAAAGAGGCAGGAGGTATGTCCTAAGACACCCTGCAGTCCCTTGGGTACTGGTCAGTGAGGGAGGGTCATAAGAATAAATGTCCATCCAATCTGGGTGATGGTACAATCATACTTGTCCCTATTACCAGAGGTCACATCTGTTTTGCAAAATGGAGAGCCATCCTGTGCCATGTCCCCCCACATTATGGGCCTGCCTATAAGATGTAGTGTTCTTCAGAGGTGTTTTGCTTAGTGGGTCATGGGCAAGATTTGCATTTGATATACATGGATGTCTGAAATAGAAATGGATATGACAAACATGAAACATGGGTTGTATATTTTTCAATGTGTGTGTTCACGCAAAATTAAGTACAATGCAGACAATATCCCTCATCACTGCATGTGAACCGAGTTTGGTATCTGGCTAAAATACCCCCAGATGTGTGATTCTGAGAGCCCCAACCTCCCCTGTACTCTGGGTAGTGATGTGTGAGAACTGCTGTGAGAGCAATGGCCCCATATGAAATATGCTGTCTGCATGCTAGGAAAGGAGAGAGTGCCCCTCAAACCTCAGCCTAGCCAAGTGCATGGTGCAGATGCCCCATGATAGAGTGGGGTAGAAGGAAGGATTGAGGCCAAAAGATGTCGCTAGCACAAGACACAATGTGATGATTCCGCAGTGTATGCTGATCTGACTGAGGCTCACGTCCTACACCAATTGTTGCCTATGGTGACCTCACATCTAAGAGTTGATGTTTGGAAGAGTGATGTCCTGTAATAAATGGTCCCCACAGCCATGTAATATTCCTGGAGCCTAACCAGTCGAACATTGATGTCTAATGTGCCCAGTAGAGAAGGGTTCAGCTATGGGTTCCCTGTCTATGCCAAGGCAGTGGTTGAGTGTATGGACTGGGCACTCTGAAGAGCTCAGGGCACATCATTGGCTAGCATTCTGAGGTAACAAATGTCCCCACCCGACAGTCATAGCTCCACCAGATAGGCCAAGGTGGGGTGGAATGGAACAGTAGGACATTCCACCCTCTCAGATGATATTATAAACTAGGAACCTAGCAGGCAGCCATAGAGAGGAACCATGAAGGACAGACTCATATATTGTGGGACCATGGGCACTAGAGATACAATACTGATCTGGCCTGTATGAACCCAGAATCTAGAAGTCCCAAACATGTGCAGCAAGGTTGTCATAGGTACCCTAGAAGTCACAGAAGCCTGGTCTACCAGGGCTGTATGGATAGCTAGGTAGGAGATGTCCCCAGAAGTGACCATTGTGCCATTCCACAGACATCTTCAGATAGCTTCTGGGAGGCATAGCTACAACCTGAGAATACCTGAGGTGAGAACAGTGGGTTGTGTTGCTGTTTTGAACATCTCCATGTGCTTTCTGATAGGTGTTCCTGTAGTGACTATGACAAGTATCTAGCTGTTAGATGTGTCAGCTCATGCTGGCAGACCCATATATGCCCCCTATACCCATGAATCCTCTGTCATGGGGTAGGTTGGAAGGACCCTTGAGGTGACTGCTGATATCTCAGATTGTACCCAGAGCTAGTTGCACAGAGCTAACACTGGAACCTATTCTGTAGACACTGTACTGGTGTAAATTGTGGGAATATGAAGGGTAGATAGCTATGGCGAATGCCCTGTCCCTTGGTGTTCTACCCATCATCTGCCATCTCATCTCAAAGAGATGACATGAATTCTGTCAGTTTAACCAGTACAAATACCCAATCCATAGGAGGCTACAATCATGACTGCTAAGCCCTCCAATGAGATAGAGTGGCAAGAACCTTTTCAGATCATTTGCAATGTCCCAGACACAGAACATATTGATACACTTAAAGTGTGAAATCTAAAAAAACAATATCCAGATAATGGCCAACAAGACACCCACCTATGTAACGACACCATCTGGATATTGTTGGAGTGATAGTTGCAGAGAAGTGACAAACTTTGTCCTGATCAACCATGTGGCTGCAGATTGGGATAGTCTGAGGGATTCACAGACATGGATGCAATGTTAGTCAGCCATCACTGTAAATGGGCATGTGCAAGTAGTTTGGATGCACAGGGATCAACAACTCATTGCTGTTCACTGTGCCAAAGGATGACCTAGTCTGTCCTCCATGCTGGCTGGCCCATCTATGCTGTGGCATTGCTGGTTCCATGGGTGGTGGTGCCAGTGGAGTGTAGCTGGGCCAGACCCCAACCAACTGCATGCTGGGGAGCCAGCATGTGTTGCACTGTTCCCCTTCCACCCTCACATATGTCTCCCCATGCCCATGGCTGCAGATGTGGGAATACAGGTGCCAATGCTGATGGACAAAGAACCATTTGTCAGATCCCACAGGGCAAGGGCCACTCATCTGATATGCCCACCACCAGTCAAAATGGGACCTGTAATGCATTGTGCGTGCACATCTCACAGGGCCTGTGACAATTAGAACCAACAGCTAGGATGAGTTGTGATGTGAGATTGGCACACACCTGTGCAATGGTGGTGAGTCATATTGTCAGTTGAGGTATCCAAAGGGAGTCAGAATAGTGTGTATTGACTCCACCAGGTTCCATCTCTGTGAGACCAGATATACCAATGGCCATGTGGGAAATGCATGGAGGCGAAGAAGGGATGCACATTATGTATCTGTAGAGGATATCCCCATCTCATGGTCAGCCATCCTGTGGGCCACCATGTCACATCCTTGCATTAGCAGGCCATTGGCCACAGACTTGTCCATGATAGCAAAATGACACACCATGCATGGGTGAGTCTCATATATCACAGCCTATGGCACACTGGTGGCTACCCCACAACGTGCACTAGTGTTACACAAGATACAGATCCAACATGTGCAGGTATTGTGTGACAAACCCCAGTGATGAACATGAAAACATAACAATTGTTGGTGCGCATGAGAGAACAATATCTCATGTTCAGGAAGGCCTTAAAACAACTCCTCTTTATTAGATACCTTATAGACTCCCCCGAACCACAGCCACCAGGTATGACCAACTCACAATAACTCCATCCCACATGCATACAGTTACCTATTTCAATGTTTCACACATGTAGATAGTTTCCCCTGTTATCCAAGTTGATTGCTCCTGTTTATTGTAATGACCTGACTCTTGTTTATTGTCGGATACTGTTTGTTTTATGTAAACCGCGCTGATCGCAAATAGTGCGGTATATAAGAAATGTAAATAAATAAATAAATAAATGTCAGGGTGCTCAGCACAAAATGGGATGTGCAGAGGACTAGTCACCTGGCAGTCCAAGTATACAATCAATTGACACCACATGATGTGTGTCAGCCCCCAGCAGTGTTGGTGTGGTCACCATAAGTGGCACCCCTGCATGTCCAAGTATGTTGTTAGATTATCTGAGATGGCAACAGTGATAACACAAGGCTCCCACAGTGGTCTGCAGGATTTGTCTCACATAATGTCAGTGTGATGATGGTCACCAATGGCTAACAATGGTTAGATGGTAGAGGTCCACTCAGTAACTTCCATCATCGTTGGATGCAGCTCAGTTCCTAGGGACAGGCGGTTCTCATGTATACATATTGACTTGAGTTGTCATATACACACGACCCCATTGATGTATGCTGTGTGCCTGGGTAACCCTTCAGGATGCCAGACCACTGATGCATGCCCAGCTGTCTGATACCAGCTTGCACAAACAATGTGAACATCAATGTCTTGGCTTCTGATTACATGAATCCCTCATGATTTGCCAGGCCTGTAGTTGTGGGGTCAGTCATACAGATTGCAATCAGCTTTGTACAGCAACCATACAGAGGTAAAGGAAGTGTGCCATGAAAGGTGTCAATGTGTCAGGGCAGTGCCAGATCATGGATTCTTGGCCTGGGTCTTGCTGGGTCCTCCACAATCCCTCCTTAGGTATAGTGGACAGCTGGTGGTTGCTGAGTGCTAGGACAATTTATTCTGGGGCTGTTGCTGTGTCTGCAGGGGACTGGAGGCTATGGGGCCTGTAGACTCTATTCAGTGTAGTGAAGCCCCTCTCACCATATCCACAAGGTCCCCCAGCCCTTGTTCAATGCCTCCATGCAGCTGTTCCATCCACTGCTCCATCCTTCCCAGCCTCTATTCCACCTGCACCATGGACTGGTGGAGATCTGTAAACATGGTGGAGAACAACATTGTCAAATTGTTATTCCATATGCTTACACAGAGACATATGCTTGTTGAAAGGTCAGAGTGAACTGGAGTAATGTGAGTTCCCCATTGTGCCCAGTGGAGTTGTGGACAATATGAGGAGGTATAGGTCCTGACACTGACTGCATGACTGATGACAACTATGTGGACATGGAGTATAGAGGTGGAGTGCAGTTACCATAGATGAGCATGAACAGATAGCCCTTACATGTATCACAGTGGCACACCTAGGGAGCCACCCCTTACACATGGCATGTGTGCAGCTGCCTGAGGCAACTCATTCCAATCCCTTGGCTACTCCCCCCCTCCCCCCGTTTCACAACCTGTATGGCAGCTTTGAGAATGGGAGCCCCTCATCATCCCACTAGGACATAATGTTGGCAGACCCCATACCCAGATCTCTGCAAATGTCCTGCTATGCTAACCAGCCTGTAATTTGAGCTAGCTGCTTCCCTTCATTGGCTATCAGCCCACATACATATCCAGCAACACAGTGCCACAAATAACACAGGCTGCTATACAGTACACAAACACATTGGGCATCAGAGGTATATAATGCTGAAACAGTGCAAGGAAGTGTGTCTGTGGCAGGGCTCCAACAATGTGTGTGAATGTGTGTGAGCTGAGTGCACATGGGAATTGGGCTACAGCAGCTGGGTATGAGGTCTGTGTGGTTGCTAGATGGGCCCTGCCAAAGGCCAGTTGTAGACATCAGCCTGTGGTGTATGAGGAAGGGGGAGAGATGAGCGAAAAAACTGAGAGGAACAGGTGTAGTAGGCTCTAAGGCACCTCCCAGGATGGCTGGGGCAAATGACATGTCACACATGGGTGGGGGGTGGGTTCTTGGGACCAACAATGCTCCTGAATAAGCCGCAGATCCCAGATAGGAAAGGTGTGGAATGCCTGGGATATGCCCACAGTGCTATGGATACACAGGAAGAGATCTATGTACATGTCGTGGATACGTATGCATGTGTCATTGGGCAGTGCCATCAGCACAGTACTGCCTGCCATCAGCAAACTACCATGAGTCCCTGACTGTGGAGGTGTGTAGCCCTGGTGGAATCAGACATGGGTGCACACATCACTGCACTCCACCATTGTCTGGAACTGTTGATGCAAATGTCTGGCATTGACTGGCCAATATTTATGCCTTCAGATATGTAACAGGTCTTTTATACTACTGTATCATTTCAGTCAAAGCAGTTGCCATTGTAATGTATACTAAACTGGGACACTGAGAAAATGGAATTGTCAGAAGCAATGGTTGGTTAGAACATGTCTGCAAGGTGTGACACCGAAGGTCTGCCCTGTGCCTTTAAAACACAGAAATCTGCTGAGTTTAGCACAGATTCTGACAGGCAGGGAGATCAAAAGCTTACCAGTTACCATGGGCAACCAAAGCAGGCTGAGACACGAGGTCTGAAGGCACGCCTAGCTAACAAACACTCCCCAAGTAATCAGGAGAACAGTTTGCACATGGGCAGGAAAACGCCCCTAAACCTGTAAAAAAAACGTGTAAAGCAAACAGAGTTAGCTCGGAGAGATTTGGAAGCTCAGAGAGATTTGGAGGACCTGGATCTGGAAGAGCAGGGAGATCAGAGAGACCGAGGCAAGCAGGAAGTTCACGAGGAACAGGAAGCTTGGCAAGTAAGAGGAGACTTGCAGGTCTCAGACGGAGGTTCTGAATGCTCCCATGCTGACTTTGATTTGCCTAAGCCTTGGAGCAGAAAGCCAAGGTGGGATTTGAAAAGGGAAAGAAAGCTACCTGCAACCAGAGGGATTAATCACAGAAAATCCTCACCCGTGACGCAGGGAGATTTTCCCAGGTACAGAGCTCAGTGGAAGGAACGGAAGGCAGCTGGTAAGGAACCTTATATAACTGAAAGGCAGAGCTGCTTGAAATACTTGCAACCTTGGGAAAAGGAAAGTAACTCAATTGAAGATATTTGTATGAGTGAAGAAGATGAATGTGTGTTTCTAAAGCCTTGCAGAAGACTGCAAAGAGAAAAGTCTGTCAGGAACAGAACAGGGCAGTTTTATAAGCTATCTGGTAACTACCTGCCATATTGTGGAGAGGGCTGTGAAAGGAGTTCAGAAACTGATTTCAGGAAGTTCCAAACTCTCTGCCCTAGAGAAAGTAAGGTGGTTGAAGAGCCCAAGATCATGGAGCCAAGTAGTTTAACTCCTTATATTGAAGACATGGACTGCTCCTTGGTAATGACTGACATAAGTTCTCTGCGCTAGCTGAAGACAAGAGTGCCTTGTAGAGAGCTGAACGTGCACAGAGGAAACTGTCAGCATTTTTACCTGATTTCTGTTTGTTATAATCCCTGTTTTTGTTCAAGCAAGAAGCTGTGTTTCTTTTCACCCTCAGTTTTGCCAGAAGCATGGCTACCTCTTAGTTCTTGTGTTTTGTACTGTTTTGAAAATCCAAACCCCGGGAGGGGAATAAAAATCCTTTTTCAACCTGACCACTCAGTCTCAACTACTCCTTTTCATATAGAAGAGTCAGGCCCAGCAGTGTGACTGGCTGCCTACGCCTCAGTCCAGCCACTGCTGGTGACATAAATGGCGTAGTTGGCAGGATTTTTGAAAAAAAAAAGTACTACCCAAGGTTTTTCCTAAGAGAGGATACAAGTGGCTGAAAAGAAGAAAAAAAAAACAGCAGTGAAAAGGAAAATCCTGAAAGAGAAAATCCTGACACAGTGAGTGGACATCCACAGGCTGACCTGAAGGAGGCGTACAGAGAACCTTTCTCAACGCGAGATCCTACACCGTGCTAAGGTATAAGTAGATGGGCACGGGTGGTGAGGATTGCTGAGAAAGGGGGACGAAGGATACCTTGCTAAAGGCAGACAGGGAGAAAAAAATATATTGTGCCGCACTTGGTGGGCCCTGTTTTTTTCTCGCCCATACAGGTATACCTCAACGCCGGGATGGATCCCCAGGACATGCTTCGCTGAATGGAGGAACAATGGAAAGCCCAGAGTGAGCTCGCGAGACAAGCCCAGGACAGGACTATGGCAGCACTGTCTGCGCAGCAGAAGCCACTCCTGGACTTGCTAACCGTGCTGCTGAAGAGGACACCCACAACAGATGAGGAAGGCATACCGGTACCACCTGTGGTAGGACTGCAAAACTGTAGTGCATTGGCACTAGGACCTTTGCAAAAGACTGACAATTTTGACGACTACTCTGATGCCTTTGAAAGGATTGCGGAGGCGGCTAAATGGCCACTAGACCAGTGGGCCGTTAGGTTCGCCATGTCTTTAACCGGAGAGGCATTGGCGGCCTACAAGGCGATGCCCGCAGGCCTAGCGTCCAATTACCCGGACGTAAAACTAGCGGTAAGAGATAGGCTAGGTTTAACACCTACGCACTATCGACGTCTTTTTAGAGAGGCAAGGCTCTTGCCTAGAGAGACGCCGAAAGCTTTGATGCAGCGACTTAAAGGTCTAGCAACAAAATGGCTTGCTCCAGAGAAGGCAACAGTGGAATCCTTGATGGACGCCTTGCTCCTTGAGCAATATTTTGAGGCTGTACCACCTGAAGTAAAAGCTTTTTTGTTGTTGCAGAAATGCAAATCCACTAGGGAAGCGGCTGAAATGACAGAATGTTATTTTGAAGCTGAGTTAGCCAGAGCTTCCAGGGATAGCATGCTAAGAGTAACCGGCATGGAAAGAATGCCAGGTATAAAGAAGGCTTATACTCATAAGGTACAGAGGGAAAGTGTAAGGAAATATGATGATGTGATGAAATGTTTTCAGTGCGGGAAAAGTGGTCACATGCGCAGGGACTGTAAAGAGCACATAGCCCTTGTATCAGGAAGGGAGAGACACGGTGGGGAAGAATTTGTTATAGATGTCCAGGTGGAGGGTGTGGATGCTGTAGAGCTCCTTGACTCCGGAGCAGATCAGAGTATGGTCTCACAAGAAATGTGGAAGACCATTCAGGCCCATAACCCTTCCCTGTTGAATTGTGTGGATGGACGGGTGAAAGTTAGATGCGTGCATGATGCCTCCTCTTTTTACCCAATATATGAGATGTGTGTGAATGGGTTGAATACTAGGGAGAAAGTACACATGGCAGTTGTCCCCCGACTTCCCTTTAAGGTAGTCCTAGGGCGTGACTGGCCCCCATTTGAGGAAGAAATGGGAAAAGGCCTCAAGGGAAAGTTAGGCCCCAGTCAGGTAGGACCTCTAGGAGAAAAGGCACCACCTGAGACCCCAAAAACTGAGGCTATTGCCCAAAAGATCCCGAGTGCTTTATTTGGGAAACCACGGGTAGAAGGGGGGTCCTCAGTTAAAAAGAAGTTTGTGTTAAAATTCACAAAAACATCCCCACATGCAAAAGGCCCACAAAGAGCTACCGAAGCCTCAGCAGGCTATGACCTGTTTAGTAACGAGGACATAATAGTTCCTAAGGGAGGGAAGGCCCTCATTGACACAGGGGTAAAAATTCAAATCCCTGAAGGGTGCTATGGCTGCATAGCACCGCGGTCTGGCCTAGCGGTCAAACATTCAATTGACATCGGGGCGGGGGTAATAGACCCTGATTACCATGGTGTGGTCAAGGCCCTACTATTCAACTTCGGTGAAGAGGATTTCGCAGTAAAAAGGGGTGAAAGAATAGCCCAGTTAATCTGTGAACGGGTGGGTTTCTCCGTGTTAGAAGAGACACCCTCATTAACTTCCACAAGCCGTGGGTCTGGAGGGTTTGGCTCCACAGGGATGAAGGATGTTAAGGGCTTAGCAGCCATTGCTGAGGAAAAGAAAGAGGAGGACTTAGGTCCCCAGCCCTCAGATTGGAGGGAACAACCCGAGATACGTACAGGTACGGACCTGTCAGAGCACCAACAGGCAGATTTAGCCAGGCTGTTACGGAAGTTCTCCGATGTCCTGACAGCTGTGCCCGGCGAAACACGCTTAGTGGCACATGAGGTCATCACGATCCCGGGGAAGATAATTAGACAGCGCCCGTATAGGTTGCCGGAGGCAAAGAAAAACGAAGTCATCGCCCAGGTTAAGGAAATGGTGGAAATGGGTGTAATTGAGGAGTCCCATAGTCCATGGTCTAGTCCTATAGTCCTAGTCCCAAAACCAGACGGAACACTCTGTTTCTGTATAGATTTTAGGCAGATTAATGCGATATCACAGTTCGACGCATACCCCATGCCGAGAATTGATGATCTGTTAGATCGGTTGGGACAGGCCAGGTTTCTAACAAACCTAGACTTAATCAAGGGATACTGGCAAATCCCATTAACAAGGGATTCTAAGCCGAAGACAGCTTTTTCTACTCCAATAGGCCTATACCAATTTAGACGTATGCCGTTTGGGCTACACGGCGCGGCGGCAACATGCCAGCGTCTTATTGACCAGGTCCTAAGGCCTCACCAAGAATATGCGTTAGCCTATATGGATGATGTTATCATCCATAGCGGCATGTGGCTTGAACACTTATCCCGGATAGAGGCGGTACTACAGGCCATCCGGAAAGCTGGTCTCACCCTAAACCCCAAAAAATGTCTTTTTGCGGCTAGGGAGGCCAAATACCTGGGACATCTGGTTGGGAATGGGCTAGTGAAACCCCTAGCGGACAAAATTGAAAGTGTGCGAAACTTCCCAAGACCGATAGAGAAGAAGCATGTCCGTAGCTTCTTAGGCCTGATAGGCTACTATCGGAGATTTATCCCCAGGTTTGCAGAGGAGAGTAGTCTTTTTACTGACATGATTAAAAAAAATGCCCCAAATAAGGTGCGCTGGACTCCCGAGGCAGAGGAGGCTTTTATCTCCCTTAAAGAGAAATTATGTAAGGCTCCTGTCTTGAGGGGGGTTGATTTTAGACTTCCATTTATAGTCCAGACAGACGCCTCTGAGACTGGACTGGGGGCAGTCATGTCCCAGAGATTCGAAGGGGTGGAACATCCAGTCACCTATTTAAGTAGGAAGCTGTCCAATGCTGAGCGGAAGTACTCAACCGTAGAAAGGGAATGCTTAGCCATTAAAAGGGCGATAGAAGCACTACGATTTTACTTGACAGGGCATAAATTCCTGTTAGTAACGGATCATGCGCCGTTAAAATGGCTTAGCCAAATGCGCAATAACAATGCCCGTCTGACGCGATGGCACTTGGCTTTGCAAGCCTTTAGTTTCGAAGTACAGCATCGAGCAGGAAAGCTGCATGGCAATGCGGATGCTTTGAGTAGAATTACGCGCTGTCCGACGAGGACGTCTGCAGCTCGTAATTTCTTAAGGAGGGGGATGTGTGACACCGAAGGTCTGCCTTGTGCCTTTAAAACACAGAAATCTGCTGGGTTTAGCACAGATTCTGACAGGCAGGGAGATCAAAAGCTTCCCAGTTACCATGGGCAACCAAAGCAGGCTGAGACACGAGGTCTGAAGGCACGCCTAGCTAACAAACACTCCCCAAGTAATCAGGAGAACAGTTTGCACATGGGCAGGAAAACGCCCCTAAACCTGTATAAAAAACGTGTAAAGCAAACAGAGTTAGCTCGGAGAGATTTGGAAGCTCAGAGAGATTTGGAGGACCTGGATCTGGAAGAGCAGGGAGATCAGTGAGACCGAGGCAAGCAGGAAGTTCACGAGGAACAGGAAGCTTGGCAAGTAAGAGGAGACTTGCAGGCCTCAGACGGAGGTTCTGAATGCTCCCATGCTGACTTTGATTTGCCTAAGCCTTGGAGCAGAAAGCCAAGGTGGGATTTGAAAAGGGAAAGAAAGCTATCTGCAACCAGAGGGATTAATCACAGAAAATCCTCACCCGTGACGCAGGGAGATTTTCCCAGGTACAGAGCTCAGTGGAAGGAACGGAAGGCAGCTGGTAAGGAACCTTATATAACTGAAAGGCAGAGCTGCTTGAAATACTTGCAACCTTGGGAAAAGGAAAGTAATTCAATTGAAGATATTTGTATGAGTGAAGAAGATGAATGTGTGTTTCTAAAGCCCTGCAGAAGACTGCAAAGAGAAAAGTCTGTCAGGAACAGAACAGGGCAGTTTTATAAGCTATCTGGTAACTACCTGCCATATTGTGGAGAGGGCTGTGAAGGGAGTTCAGAAACTGATTTCAGGAAGTTCCAAACTCTCTGCCCTAGAGAAAGTAAGGTGGTTAAAGAGCCCATGATCACGGAGCCAAGTAGTTTAACTCCTTATATTGAAGACATGGACTGCTCTTTGGTAATGACTGACATAAGTTCTCTGCGCTAGCTGAAGACAAGAGTGCCTTGTAGAGAGCTGAACGTGCACAGAGGAAACTGTCAGCATTTTTACCTGATTTCTGTTTGTTATAATCCCTGTTTTTGTTCAAGCAAGAAGCTGTGTTTCTTTTCACCCTCAGTTTTGCCAGAAGCATGGCTACCTCTTAGTTCTTGTGTTTTGTACTGTTTTGAAAATCCAAACCCCGGGAGGGGAATAAAAATCCTTTTTCAACCTGACCACTCAGTCTCAACTACTCCTTTTCATATAGAAGAGTCAGGCCCAGCAGTGTGACTGGCTGCCTACGCCTCAGTCCAGCCACTGCTGGTGACAAAGGCCACAAGAGGCACTAGTGGGATTGGAACCCTGAGCCCCTGGTTACCTAGCCACTGCTATAAACATTAGGTTACATCTAGTCTGCCTGTTCCATATCAACTGCATTAGTCCCATTTTTACCTTTACAGATCTGTAGTGTCTGACCCACGCTTCCTTGAACTCTGATACTGTCCTGGTCTCCCCTACCTCCACTGGGAGACTATACCATGCATCCACTACCCTTTCCATAAAGAGATATGTCCACATATTACCCCTGAGTCTATCCCCTTTCACTCTCATTCTATGTCCCTCATTGCAAGGCCTGGATTCCATCCAAAGAGACTCTCCCCCTGTGTATTTATGCCACAGAGTTATTTCAACATATCTACCATATATTGCCTTTCCTCTGAATCCACATATAAAATACAAACATTAATACACACTTCACTTATCATTGCTTATCCACAAGCTGGCCTTGAACCCTTAACCCTTCTTTCTCACATGCACTAGCCATCTGTTTGAAGCCACAGAACAACCCAAAAAAATGTACCCTGTGAGTTGTATAGTGCCAATGGTTGCCATGCCAGAACTCCCATAGGTGTGGACGCTCCAAGAGATGGTGACCAATGTGAGCATTATATACAAATAAGTAAGATATAAGCAATTACGCAAAGAGACCCTATCATCAGGATCTTCACATACCTGATGCCTCATGGCTGCTGTCAAGGAATTCTGGGAGGCGCAGCATGTATATACCCCTGAAGCCTTGTGTCAGGTGTTCTTTTATGAGGGTCATTAGAAGTGGTTCCGCCCTCCCCCCACCTGTGCCCTGTGCATGTGCCCTGCTTGCTGACACCTTAGCATGCATGGCCTGCTTGATCTTTATCTTAGCACGTATGGTCTGCTTGATGTCAGGGAACTACTTTTTAATTTGCGCTGCATCATTACATACTGGGCTTCCCAAGTCTGTAAGTTCCTGTGCTATCTCTTGCCAGATTGCCTGACATGCTGCCATGGGAATTTTGTTGCTCTGCTGGCCCAACAGCACCTCATGCTTGTCTGTGACCATCTCAATGATCAGCTCATTGGACTCATCACCAAAGTGCTGTACCCTCTGCCATTGCTCATCTGCCACTGCCCTTTTCTTCCTCTTCTGACAGGGGACTGCAGCAGGTGCACCCTCCCCTCCTGACGGTGCTACCACCCCTGCAGGACTGTGTGAAGGGGGTAGGAACACCGCATGAGGCCTGGTGGTAACCTGCCCATCCTCTGTATGGACTATCCCTGAGGTCCCATGGGGCAGTGTGTCCCCACAGTGGATAACATTCTCATTTGGATCACTCCCCACCCCATCTCCTGGGTCCCAGCACTCTGTACCATCTCCTGGGTACTGTATTCATCTGCATCACTCTCTTCCATTCTCTGGGACCCATCACCTCTCCTCAGCTCACAGCTAACCCCACTCCCCCCATCTCCTGGGTACCCCAAACCCTCCTCAGCTCTCGAGTCACAGCACTCCCCCCTCTCCTGGGTAACCCCACTCTCCCCCCCCCCCAGCTTCTGGGTCTCAGCATCCCTCCCAACCCATGAGTACCACTGCCATATCCTCAGCCCCCAGGCAACTCCATTCCTCCATGTCTCCTGGGTCCCAGCATCACAACCCATTCCCTGGGAACTATCTCCATCTGCATCACTCCTCCCCCCATTCCCTGGGTTCCACCATCCCTCCTCAGCTCCCGGGTATCTCCACACCCCCCCATCTCCTGTGTCCTGCTGTGCCTCCTCAGCTCCTGGGAACCTGCACTCCCCCCTAGCTCATGTGTCCCAGCACTCCTCCTCATCACTGGGAACCCCCACTAACCTATCTCCCAAATCCCAGCCCCCCTTCTCATTCCCTGGGTGTCACCAATCTCCACCCTCACCCTTCACCACACCACTCTACCTTCAGTCCTGTCCTTCCAACCATGACCCTCTAAATGTGTCAGCACGGGCGCACCAAGTAGACCCCAAGGCAACCAGTCCATTGGACAGTGGCAAACTAGACAGTGGCCCTTTAAATGGCCGTAAGACATGACATTGGCCGTTACATGTGCAAGGACACCAGAAGGCTATTATTTGATTCGGGTTATGTAAGACACACTTACAGTCACTGCCCTCCCCCAGCAGATGTTCCACGGATGCCTGTAATGGCCAGAGACAGGGCTCGCACATCAATAATGGTTGGTACCCTGTCATTGTGGCTGTGTCTGATATCTCATTTGTGCTTTGCATAGGAATATGTGGACAAGGGGCATGCAGGGTCTGTCAGTGAGGCAAAGCTATAGGGGCTGCCCATCCCACACCCTGTTCATGGAGATGTGGATCTACCAAATGGCCTTGGTGGAAACTGTGTAGGGTGGGCCTTTGCTCTTACATGGCAGTGGGCTCCTGCAAGCAGCTGTGGGTGATGGGATGAAGCAGTGGGTGCAAATCACACAAGGGTGGTGGTAGGCACAGCTGTCAGCCACGTTCCCCTGGCACAGATCTTCAGTGCCTGACCCAAGCTTCCTTGAACTCTGATACTGTCCTGGTCTCCACCACCTCCACTGGGAGACTATGCCATGCATCTACTACCCTTTCCATAAAGAGATATATCCACATATTACCCCTGAAATCTATCCCCTTTCACTCTCATTCTATATCCCTTCATTGCAAGGCCTGGTTTCCATCAAGAGACTCTCCCCAGGTACACTACCCATCTCCTTCCACAGCACATTGGAAAAACAGGCATACCACACTGTCCCATAGCTGTCCATGAGATGGTTGTGCACACTGGTCTGTGCCCTAAGCCATGCACATTAGCAACACCACTCACCCAGTGAGGCATACAGGCCTTCCAAACCCGTGGGGGCTGTGTCAACTCTATCCGCACGGGCCAATGAGGGGTCCGGCTATCTCCAGCCCATCCTCAGGGGTGGTGTTGCCACACTAGATGCCTATCATGGGCGGTTATAGCAGTAACTATGTCTTGGTACTGTCCTTGTACCTCTGGGGGCGTTGACCCAGGTCTCTTGGAGCCATAGGTTTGGGGGATGTGCCAGAACCATGCCCACCCATGCAATTGGGGGCTGAACATTGCTTTACCCCTGGATACAGGGCCACATGTCCAGCCCTGGTGCTGGGCATGTCCGCCACACCTCACACATCAGCTGCACTATACATCTGGTGTAGGCTGCAGCCGTGACATCTCTGCTACCGGGGGATGGAGGGAAAGGAGATGGCAGATAGTGAGCATCGGGTAGCATGGTTAGCTAGGCTGATACACGATGTGGGCTCCAGCACACATCGGTGGATGGATGCCCTGACAATGGGTGGGGCAAGTTATACCTTTGGCCAGGGTGTATATGTGTAGGCAGTCAAGGCTATTGCTTGTGCCTGGGCACACTGCTCACATACGTCTGGACCACATGTCTCCTGCCCTTTGGCTGGGTGTGGTGAACCCTGATTTACCATATGATTGCACTGGTGGATACCGATATCCCAGACCATGCCAGTTGTGTCCCAGTCTTGGACTGCCCCACTGAGTTGCATGTCTCTGAGGTTGGTGTCTGTGCCCTGCAGCCATCCCTAGCTGCTCTGTTACTGACAGAACATATGGCATCTGTGTAGGTGCAATGCATTATGGATGTCTACTAATTGTACCCGTGTGGACATCATATACACACTAAGGAGGTTTTGGGTGGTAGTAGGGGCTATGGACATGGCTAGTGCAAATGTCTCTCTGGTTCCTACACTGCAGAGGGATGTTTGCCATTCTGATAGATGTGTGGACTTGTGACTGCCAATGCAGCCACATTGCCAGCCATATGGTGTTGCCACAGTGATACAGCCTCAGCCCAGTTTTGGCTGGGCTCTTGCTGGATTAGCTGCCTCATATCCATGTTGTTTGCACATCAGCCATGACAGCATGTTGGCTTTGTGCACTCATGGGATGGTGGGCAGCTAGCAGCACCCACATGTGTATGGGTAGGTATAACACCACTTTCCTCACCAGTCCCCTGTGAGTGTGGGAGCCATCCCAGAGATGCCTATGGGTATCGGTATGGTCTGGCTGCCTGTTGTGGAAATTGTAGAGAGTGGTGGTCAGAAAAAAGCTAGCCTGTGTGGGGGTGTCTGGCTGGGACATTGCAGTACCCCCACTCATGGGGCACCTACCCCCTGCATATTTCCATATTCTCCATGATGATATGCTCTTGCCCCAGCCATCCTGGGTCAGGATACTGCTCCAAGCAATGAGATGTAACAGTGTTGAGCAGCCACTGCATCTGCTCAGTGGATCACAGCCCCTTCCTACATACCACTGCATATCAGCCAGCTGTGTGTTTTGATGATCCTGCATTGGGCAGCAGTGAGCCCTGAAACCATCAGAGTAGCCCTGCTGTACTCACTGCATGATTGGGCTGTGTTCTACAACATGGGAGACCAAGAGCTTTAGCTGCTGCTGAGGGCCAGCAGGCCATATTGGCATGCCCTCTAAGTCAGGGTGAGTGGTATGACATTACCGCCCCATCTGTTGCAGCAGGCACCAACATTTACCACCACATGTATGTGCTCTAGATAAGAGATATGTGGCCAATAAACATTGTCTCCAGTGCTTGGATTTGTCCCCATGGTGAGGGGGACCATGGGAAATAAGCTGACACCTACGAGAGGCCTAGGTACATTGGCAGGCACTGTCACAGCACTCAGAGAATGGTTCCCTGAGTATCTGAGCTAAGGAGCACTATGGGCATCTGGCAATAGGGGCCAATATTGTTGTGTGCCCACTGTGTGGACCCATCTCATCAGGGAACCAGTTTCTGGTTGCTGCCATTGTAGCCCATCATGCAGGACACCATCTCCTCTGGGATGCTGGGCTCCATGCTGGGGATGTCATGGCGGCAGCATTGGTGGCACCCAATACCAGCGCAACCACATAGCGCATGATTGAACTCCCTGTATTACACTCCGAGCACAAGCATTGGATATAGGGGTCTTGGGTTTGCATTCCTCTACCACTAATTTTGTTCATGGCCACATACCTCCCCCCTCTCCATGGCCTCACATGTGGGCATGGTGGCAGCGCCCCTGTTTTTGGTCTCTGACTGAGGTTTCATTAGTATGCAGGGTGGCAGCGTTAGGTGACAGGCTCCCTGCATAGCTGGGCTATAAAGCATTATAGACATCTGGCAAAAGGGGCCAGTGCTGTAGTGCACCTAATGTGAGGGCTCTCTCATCAGGGAGCTGGTCTCTAGGCACTGCCACTGCTCTTGCCAATGTACCTTGGTCAGTGACATTTAACAGGGTGGGTGCTGTGGCCATATCTAAAGCAATGGTTAGTAGGGGTGCATGGCCATATACAAAATCTGTGGTAGGGGGACACAATCACCAGGCTCCCAGCTTCACACGGCTGTGTCGTTACCACTCAGCTGTGTGCTACAGATTATCCTATGGAGTATGGCATGCTATAACACAGCTGCTGGAAATGGCTGGTAACTCTTCAGCCGCTGGTACCATGACGTTGCTGACACAGAACCCTGCATCTTCATGGAAATGGTAGATCACATGCAGAATCCTCGATTCTTAGACAGTGACCTGCATTTGCTGGCAAAACTGATTGCCCGATGGTAGCACAAAATTTTCCCTACATCCGATGTGCACTTTGACCATGTACGCATGATGAGAGCCTGGGGGCAGCTACATGCACGTTATCAATACCATGTGGATTACCTGTGCATGGTGAATCTATGGCTCTCTGTGATGGTCCCGTCTCGTGGAGACATTCTCCCATAACTGCACCCACTCCATGTCAGCCATGTATATGACAGTTTAGACTAGTGGTAGCTGCATTGGCTTAGGAACAGTGTGATCTGCATTCAATTCCCCCCTAGCACTCCTTGTGGTCATCACCAACTAAAATAGTCTGGTTAGACTGCGAAGCCAGCATGGTTCCTGTTATTTGCTATAAGCCTGTCTGGCACATTTAGGTTTTGTTAATTGGTTTCCATTGACATAGTGGATTGATCATGTAGATTTGCAACTGTGCTGTTGCAGACTCATTTCACATGTCCATCCCCCAACGCCCACACAGGGAACTGCTGGGAGGTGCCAAAAGATGTCTAGCCTCACACACCACTGTTCTTATCATAGCACTACAGTACAGTGTTGTGAGAATGCCTTGCATAAGTTGTGCCACAAGTTTAATTGTTTGGATCACAGGTACAAAATGTTTCACAATGCACAGCCCCTTCTGTATTCCTTCTTCTTCCCTTGTGTCTTTTGTACAACTATGATGAATTTGCCATGACTTTAGCACACTATAATGATTGTGTCATACCCATATTCACTTGGTCATGAAACTGTGTACAGAGATGCTATGTGTGGGCCAGAATTTATTGTGTTTTCTATTCCATTTATGTTGGCACTGAGTATGTTTTCCTCTTACTTTCATTGGGCAGACCTGAGAGGGGATTTCTTTGATTGTTGCTGGCCATTAGTACTTTCTGGGACAGCCCTTGCTCTTTCTCAACAGACAGCATTCGTCTGTCATGGGGTGGACCAGTATGACAGGGTGTTCTCACATTATGATGCACTTCCAGGCTGCAATCAGTGACCCCGTCAGCTCCTGCTTGGTCCACAGCTGTTTCTTGGTTATTTCAACTGATACTTTGTCCCCAAGATTCTCATTCAGGTTCAATTCAAGTGACTGAGTGGGCCACACACTGGTCCGACCTTCATTTATTGTCTTCCACTTGGCGACATGTTTCACTCACTGGCAAGGTGCAGTCATCCTGTCAGACAGACCTGCCAGGATACATTTGCTCTGCTAATGACAGTATGCACTTCTGCATGATCCGTAGGTATTTCACTCCATGCACCTTCCTGTCAATGGTATGGGGTCTTCCCACACCACTGGCCTTGGTTGGATGCCTTTTGGATGCCTGACAGACATATTCAGGCATGCTGGCTTGTACACCTCAGAAGGAAATCTCCTCAAATAGTTTTTGCACTGGTCACCCAGAATGTCAAATGTGCTTTTGTCACTGAACAGATATTTATCCCAATCAGCCACATTCCAATTGGAGTGGTTGGCAGTACATGACTCTCTCTATTCCACTGTTAGAGGCAGCTTCCTCCTCACCGTATGCCCACTCAGCCCCTATGCCATACAGCTTCTCCTCACAGTAGAGGTGCAAATTGCAATGGAACTCCTCTCCCTCCATTCCCACAGATGCGGGGGGGGGGGGGGGGGTTGTCTTGCAGTTGCCTGGAGATGTCCTTATCAATGCCCTGTCATCCCTCTTGGTTAATATTCCCAGCCAACCACTATGATGCCAGTCCTGCATATTTCTTGTCACCTTAGGCTTCTGCAGAATGTGGACAAACATGCTCTGATTACAGCTGAACCTTGCTGCCATCTGTGGGCTGGACTGCCCCTCTTCATCATATACCGCCACCTGGACCTGGTCCTCCACTGATAGGAAATGTGACCTCTTCCCCGTGTCAGGGCATAGATCATCAGATGCAATACACACCAGTTGATCCACATTATAATCACACCCTGTGTGCCACCAAGTACCATACACTGATTGGCTATCAGATATTAGGTCCTATTGGCTGATGAAATGAGGTATTCTCTGGGTTCCTGCTTTGACTCAGTATGCGGTTGATCATTCGGTGACATTGCTTCCTCATGACAGTCACACATACCTTCAAGGGCAAGTATTTCTGCATGCAGAAATATCTGTTGAAACAAATTGGCCACATAACAGTATATAACAAGTCTGAGATCTGCCACAAGGTTTGGACAGATCATCAAAACAAAGCAGGAAATAGCCTATGCAAGAGTTTTGCACACCACTGTACAACACCCTCCCACCTTCCTTTGGGACACAGTAATGTACCAGGCATATGCAATTGCTCCAGATGTTCCCTGCAGGCCGCATGCAATCCTTGCTTACACTATTGCATGCAGTCATAGGTCTCTCTGTGTTTACCATGGCGATCTATATGACAGGCTGGTCTACAGAGCCTTGCTTGCATTGGGCTACAGCCTGTGCTAGAGCGGGGCTGGGGGGGCACATATGAGGCTTCATTGCCAACCTCATCAGATAGTGATATATGTGCTTGCCAGGTACATGTCCATGCCGTGGCTGTTATGGGACATGGACTGGATTGATTGGATGGCTGTCAATGCCATGCCTTTTCCTGTCTTGTGACATCTGGTCTCTTCCCACCAAAGCCATCAGCCTTTTAGAGCTGTGCAGCTACCATATCTTCGCCCAGATGCCTTCTGCAGCCATTGTGCCACCAGTGCAGGCCTTGTCACACACTGCTGCCACAGTACAGGCCACTAGGCTCCTGGCACAGGGCAGGGGCTTGTTCGAATCCTGGCCCCAGGATACTGCATGCATTCACCTGTGGTTCTTTGTCACGGTTTGCCGACTGTGTGCATGGTTGAGGCTCAGTCTCATGTAGGCCAGATTGTGACCTACTGACTGCATGCACTGGCTATCTGACTATCCCTGGAAACCCCCATGGGGCCACACAATCACATGTCTGCATACCCGGCACTGTTATCCCAGGACTGGGTGATGTGATCCCTCTGATCTGAGTGCAGTTGGCAGGGCTTTCTATGTCCCTCAAACCACTTCATGTTGCCATTGTCCAGGACCATCATAGCATGCAATGCGGCTCACATAGGTTTTCCTGATGACCTTCTGGTGTACCACCAGAGGCTTGGCCAGCATTCCCTTACTGGGTTATCTTTACCTTATCTTGCCCCTCCGCACTCCCATGACCTGGCTGCACCATCAGTCACCCTTTGTTCCTTTTCTGCTGTCACAGAGGTGGTGTCACAGAGGCTCTACTGCAGTGAGGCCTGGTAGTGTGCCACACTGGGCCAGAAGGTGAATGGTCATCTGGCTTCCGACAAGTTCTCAGGAACCAAGAAGCAAAAGCAGCAACAGCAGCAGCATGGGCGGAAGGAGAAGGCACAGCAGCACACCTTCACACACCCGCTGTTTGCCTCTGCTCTGACGGCTATAAGTGCAGTTATCATTGTGAGGGCTTTTAAGGTGTGGATCAACAATGTAAAATTATGTTACAACTTGGTATATTTCTGCAACACCATAGGGGCCTGATCCAGCGTCGGGGAGTCAAGCGGGAGGATCGCTCCTCCCCAATCAGCCCCCCAAGGCCAATCAGGCCCAATGCTAGCAGACAAGCTCCTCTGCGCCCCTTGGCGCACCCGTGCTGGTGGTCCCGCACCTGAGGGCCTTGCCAGAGGGCCCTTTGGCATGGCCCTTAGGCGGGGACCAAAACTAGAGCAATGCGCCATCAGAGGACATCAGAGGACCAAAACTAGAGCAAGAATACGATAAGTGCTACAGCCGTCACATCACATCCAGTGTCTCTCCTCAGTGACGAACCGTCTCTACAGACTGTAAGTCCATCATAAACCATCACCTATAGAATTAGTAACTGTTCTTAACACACCTACCTACTACTGTCGTTACTACAGTTTAACCACCCATCTGATCTGATCCTACATCTATAGGAACTGCATACTGCAAGTAAACACCTGAACTAACCTATACTTAAACAAAGTCACTGTATTGCATTATCTGTCATTCTGTATAATATTACATTTGTATACTATGTTGTTTAGTAGTCCACCTCTATTGCATTATGTCACTCTGTATAATATTATATTTGTATGCTATGTTGATTAGTAGTCCACCTGTACAACATTGCTACCTGTCTATATACTGATAGCATAGCCAAGCTCTGATAAATCAACCCACCCCAGAATAGATACTCTCCAGACTAACAACCAAGAACACAATCCAGCGATGAATAGCTCGCCCCACATGGAGGAAACTAACATGGAACATCAACCCCATCACACTCTTCCTACACACAAAAGTGGCAAACTCCTATACAGACAGCAAAAGCACAAAAGAACACTCGTCCTAAAAATGAATGCTTGTATACTAATTCTCACCACAGATGCATTTTACTACACCAACTACTTTACAGCCTTACAAGCTCCCCCTACATATATATCATACATCCCTATCATATACTGACTTTTATACACATCTGCACACTACAAACCTCACAGCAAGAGACCTACCAAATATATTCAAAGAGAACCATCGGCACAAACATACATACCTCAATCTTACTCGCCACATTCCACCCGCTTAACCATAGGCCTGATAAATGCAAGATCAATATGCAACAAAACAAACACTGTCACTGACTACATCTATGAAAACAACATTGACATCCTATGCATTACTGAATCATGGCTCAAGAATACAGACCAGGTAATACTGAACCAAATAACACCACCAGCATTCACAGCTTACAACTGCCCCAGAACCCACAAACAAGGAGGTGGAATATTAATCCTTGCCCACTCAGAATTAAGGCTCAAGACATCATCCTCCAAAAGCTCCGAACACTGTGAATTAATCAACACTGAAAACAAATATCTATCCATCTGCTTAATATACCGACCCCCCAATGCCCTATCAGAGGACACATCCAACATCCTGGACATGATATATGCAGCTAACTCACCACACAAGACTCTCATTGTGCTAGGAGACCTAAACCTCACATCTTTGAACAAAGCAATGGAATCCATTCAACTCAAGCAAATCTTATTGGGCCCATCCCATCGCTCTGGCTCCACATCAGACTGCATATTCATTCCAACCAACACCCTAAATAAAGATCTCATAACACCATCCAAAACTACACCAATACCATGGTCAGATCACCATGCCATATCATTTGAACTCCACCTCAATATCGATCAGGCAGCCCAGAAAACGGAACAGCCAACAAGACACTTCAAAGCTTTTAACAAAGAGCAATTCCTCAAAGATACCATACAATCCCTACCCCAAGATTTCACCGACCCGGACGAAGCCATCAACTGATGGAACACCACCATATCTGCTGCATCTCAACTAACACCTCGTATGAACTCACACCACAACAAAAACAGGACCAGATCTACACCATGGTACTCTAACACAATAAGACAATCCAAATTAAAACTAAGGCAACTGGAACATCACTGGAGATGCAACAAATCAGAAACTACACTGAAACAATACCAGGAGAAGCAAAAAGATTACAATAACCTAATAAACAAACATAAACAACAATACCACACAAACCTTGTATTAAAAGCCTGTAATAAACCTAAAGAACTCTTCAACATCGTTCGTATCCTAACGAATGACCCAACAATGAAAGATGAAAGTAAAATACACCCGCAAACCTTTGCTGATTACCTAACAGCCAAGAATAGCACCAGCACACACCATAAGCACATTATCCTTATGGACACACCAGCAACAGATGACTCTACAACTACCAATCAATGGAAGAATTTCAACATTCCATTAAAAAAAAAACAAATAGAGCAAACCATCACTGCTCTAAACACCACCACCTCTCAAATCTGACCTCTGCCCGGTAACTTGGATTAAATACACTAAAGAAGAACTCAGCACATTCATCCAAAAAGATAGTGAACACCTCTCTCACCCAGGGCTACATGCCAAAAACCCTCAAGCAATCTACTATCCGCCCCATTCCAAAATCTACTTCATCCAACATTACCAACCCTTCAACCTACTGCCCAATATCCAGCCTCCCTTTCCTGGCTAAAATAACTGAAAAAACTGTACAGAGACAGCTACAAGATCACATTGACAAATTCGCCCCACTAGATCCCCACCAGCATGGATTCCATCCAAAACATGGCATTGAGACACTACTCATACATCTATTCAATAACATAATCAAAGGAATAGACAATATAAAGCAGGGCTTCCTTTTAATATTTATCAATATATCATCTGCATTTGATACAGTTTCCCATCACATCCTATTGAAGCGCCTAACGGAGATCGGACTACAAGACACCACAATTAAATGGTTCCAATCATACCTTGAAGATAGACAGCAGAGAGTAAAATTTGGGAACCTCACCTCAGAACCCTTCAAGACTACTCAAGGAGTTCCCCAAGGCTCATCATTATCAGCTCTCCTCTTCAACATCTACATTCAACCCATATGCAAAATATTTCACAAACACAAGATACAATACGCCATATATGCTGACGACATCATGGCATATACCCCTATTCAACTGGACTCCCCAGACTATACCAAAATATCAACCTGCATTCAAGAAATAACAACCTGGCTAACTAACAACAACCTAAACATCAACGTAAAAAAAATGAAGCAATTATCATTACGAGAGACTCCGCATTCATTCCCCCTACTGCTATCAACATATCCAACACACCAATTACAATAAAAGATGAAGTCAGATACCTTGAAGTGATCCTAGACAAGCAACTCACCCTCCAACCCCATATCAACAAGATATCCAGAGCAGCCTTCTTCAAACTCACAACACTCCGGAGACTAAAACCCTCCTCAATAAAGAACATTTCCACACAGTATGCCAGGCCATCATTACACCGCTGCTAGACTACTGTAATATACTATTCCAAGGTCTACCTAAACAAACCACCCGCCCCCCTACAAATAGTCCAGAACACTGCTGCCCGCATTATTACTAGCGCATCAATACTAGACCATATAACTCCAATATTACAAGATCTACACTTGCTACCAATCTCTTCACGGTCAAAATATAAATCAGCGCTCACCATCTTCAAAATTAAAAATGACATCTCAGCAGGAATACTACAGGAACTCATTGGAACCAAAACAAGCAAAAGACCAGACAGAAACAGCACCAAAAACAATATACCAACACCTACTCTATTCACAAGAACAAAGAAATCCACATCCATGCGAGCCTTCTCTCTAGCTGACCCTGCCATCTGGAATGTCCTCCCAGATAATCTAAAATCAACAACAGATATAAAGTATTTCCGGAAGCTACTCAAAACCACCCTATTCATTGAACAATTCAATGAAGACCACCAATCCACCCCAACCACATCACAAAACGAGTTACACAAGAAATGACATCCACAACATCAAAACATCCTATTATTCTCAGTAAAATGTATATAGCCCATTGTAGATAGCTCAACCTATATTCATATATTGCACCCCAAATCAAGATTTACCTATCCACACACTCACGAACACTAACTTCACAGCCACTGCATGCTGACACCCCTGCACTACCTTACTTGATTGGTTTGCCGTGAAATCCTCTTTGATTCAAGGATAAAGTGGGATATAAATACTTTTAAATAAAAAATAAAATATTGATTCCTCCTACCAACTGACCTCATGGTTCTCTGTTCCCATCCCCACCCATCTCCTGTCCACCAGATCACCCAACATTGTCCCTTCAATATGTCCAGTCCAGACCATATCACATTGCACCTCAACTATCCTAATGTCACAGAGACAAGCTGTGCCTCTACCTTCACTGAATGGGATTGCTTCTGACCCTACTGTGCCCCCCATTTGTCTATGATCTCTTTCCTTTTCCTAGATGCAAATACAGGAGCATGAGCAGGTCACCCTTGCTGTGAGGGGTTCCTACCACTCACTAGCTTGTGCCTGTCTTGTGTTCAGGGCTCATTCATCTGCAGTCCCCAGATGTGAGTCATTGCAAGGTCACCTGTACCCATGTATGCGTCACAGATGAGACACCTGTACCCATATACCAACATTGAACACATGTCTGCTGCTTATGACACAGAAGATCCATATCATGGCCTACCCACACTGTCCTCATTGGCACATGGGAGCTCTGCTAGGTCCTAGTGTACTCTTGGCTCTGGCATTGCACATTCTGTGTTTGTCTCATTGTTTTCACTCCTACTATCTGCTCCCTCTCAGTTTCTCTACCAGAGTCATGGTCCAGGGTCCTCAGTGTTTCCATCCCAGGCCTCCATCCCTTGCTGCTCTGATATATACCCATGTTTGTCCTGACCTTCAACATGAAGACACATCTGTGATCCACCTGTCCATGCCTGACATGTCTCCATGTCACCAGACCCAGTTACCAAGCAGCTCTTCAGACATTGCTGGCTGGACATCTTAATGGTCTTAATCTCTGCACCTGCTTCAGATGTTTCCCCTTACCAATCACTCCACAGCCACCTCCCACCATCATCCCTTCCTATCTGATATCTGGGGGACTGCTCACTCCTCTCAGTTTTGTCATTCCATATCGATGTCATGATCCCTGATGCCAGTGTCTCACTTTCAACCATCAGCCTATTGATAGGTTGAACCTGTGGCTTCTCTCTCTCTCTCTCTCTCTCTTGCATTGGCACAGTGCTGCCCATTCCTTTCACCACACACTGTGACTTCACTTATCAACTCTTTGTGCACGTGGTGTTTCCCAGACTCATCCCTCTACCCTTTCATTACTTAATACTTCAGTTCTGCTGTGTCTCATCTGACAGCCACACAAAGTTGATCTGCCCCCTCTACTGAAGTGGCTTGCCTCACACAATCTCCCTTCACATGACTCTGGCCATTGTTTCCTGTAGACCTCTCACTGTGTATCTATTCTTTATTCTCAGTATATCTCCCCTCTCAGCTCTCAAAACAGCCCCTCCTCAGGAGGTCCACCAGAGCTAGGAACTTGATGCTTGCTTACATTGGCAGCTATGGGTCTCAATGCTGTTGGCTTAGGAACATGTGCAGGTTCCATGGCATCTCTGCACAGATGTGTCCCAAATGTGCAGTACCATGGGTACACCAGGGGAAATGGGAAAGTGACAGTGTTGTTGAACCATCATCCAGTGCTCTCCCTGGATACACAGATGTATGATGTTTCAGTTTAAATTCAGGTCTCTTGTACAATGTGTGACCTGCCCATGTGTGGTCATGCCAGTGTGTGTTTACAGGGATGTGACTTTCAAGACAACAATGTCATGTATGTCATCTTTCTAATCTTGACAGCTAGAAGATGTGCAGAAGAAATCACAGGAGCTATGGTGACAGCGACCTGAGCTGCTCTCACAGGTCCTGAAGGAGAAGGCGGGGGAACAGGGTGGTGAGTATCTTTACCTGCCATCTCCTCATGCACACATGGAACTGAGGGGGTTGAGATGTCCCATGGACGCCTAGCATGTGGACACGTGTGCAGGGTATAGTGCCACTGCAATGTCTGTACATGTGACACATTGCAAATGTGGCAGGCCACCTTGCAGGTGACATGGTGTGCTACACATGCCCTCTCTTGGTCTAAGCAATGTGTGCATATGTCCACTGAGGCTGGAAATTGTGTAACCTGGGGTGCAGCAGTGATCAGATGACCTTGGCACATTGCATGCAAATGCTGCCAGCACCCATGTCCACATGCTGGTGGGATGGAGGTGACATCCACACTATGTAAGATGGGACACCATCATCCCTGAGGAACCACAGTTATGCCTCATGGATCTCGGAGCAGGGTGACAGTGCATTCCGTTGCACTGTATGCCCCAGTACTTTCTTTGGAACACATATGGTATTCTGACATCAGCCATAGTGGACATGTATGCACACATGCAAGGGCAACATGACATGCATGACACATATGTTGTCAGTGTTTAGGCTCTAGGCATGCTGCTGATGTGAGGTAGCAGCCAGGGAAAATGGATCTGCCTGAACACACAGCAATATGACTGGCATTGCAGGACTACACTGGCATGAGGATCACATCTAGTATACCACTCACATCAGCAGCATGCCAGGTGCAGAGATATGAGAGTACCTGAGATGGCTCAGGGGAGGGAAAACCACTTAACTTGGATCCACTGGCAGTAGATATATAATATGATGACCTATAGTTGGGGAGGGGCAGGGGGAATCTGAGATAGATATTAACATACATACAACATATAGATGAGGCAAGGCAGAATTTTTCCAAGAGGAACATGCTGTTCAGCTAAAGGACATACGATAAGGCTGCAAGGTGGATGACGTAAACAAAACATTGACATACACTCTTTTCACTGACAGGGTGGTGGATGCTTGGACAGCCATCACAATGACAATGGTGGGGGAAATTACAGTGACAGCAATAAAGATGTCATGGAACTGACCTGTGGATTCCTTCTAGTTGTTGGATAGGATCCAACCATGCTTAAATCTGCTTTTGAGGTAGGAGGCCTGCATGGAGCTACCTCTCTATCCAGTCCAGCCACCTTATTCAGTAGGGTGGCTTTACTATAATGGAGGAGGAGATGATGACTGCTGTCCCCCTGGACGTGAAAGGGTGACCTCCAGGGACAGGATTGACTCTGCAGCTGCATATGAGGCTGGGGAGCTGCCAAGGCAGCCAGCAGCGGAGAATCCTTGGGCAGATGGCCACAGCAGCATGATGGTAGCTGTCCTCCCTCCTGACCTTCCCCACCCTCACCCTCTCCAACTCCCCCCCCCCCCCGAACCACAGACTGCAGGTGAGCCCAGGGCAAGCCCTGTACTGTCCCATGTGGCCCCTCAGGGTGAAGCCCCAGCTGGGGTGGCAGCGACTTCTGCTACAGGCAGCTCACAGTTGTTAGTGGCTTGTCAGACCCCATTCTGTTGGCACATGGGGGGCAACACCCATGAAGGTGACCTGGCTGACTCAGTCTATCTGCTATGCCAGAGACTAAGCACTCATGAGGAGACAATGGAGCAGCATGGGATCTATATTGTACAGCTGTCCAGGGACATGAAGCTGATGGAGGTAGAGATGCATAGGCTCCACCATGACCTCCACAGTTGCTGGCAGCAGTGGAGTATGAATGTGGAGGAGTTTCCATGAGGTTCTCCTGCAGCCTGTGGTTCTACCCCATACCCTACCTCCTTCTGTTACCCTACCCCCTCAAGCTTCTTAAACCAGCACTATGGCAGTTGGTGTCACAAGCCCTGGCCCAAAAGGAACTGGTATGATTCTGCTTCCTGATACTCGCCCAGGGATGATGATGAACAGCTTCAGGATGTGCACATATATCCATCCCAATCTGTTTTTTTGCCATTGCTATCTAGATATACATGATGATACTCCATGATAGACTGTAGCATGGTTCATCGCACAACAATGAAGAAATGTGACCACATAAACCCATGTGAGGACAGTCTTGCATACCACTTTAGTCTGTATGCACCATCTGAAGTTTCTCACCTTGATGTACACTAGTGGTCATCAATCACTGCTTGGTTCCAGTTGGCATGATTCCACTTATTCTTTTCTACAATATCCTGGGGACATCTTTCTCCATGTTCACCATTATGTGATGAGAGTTTTGCAAGGCTGAGGTCCATGTAGCAATACAGCATATGATTCAACTGCAACATGTTGCTCCTCTGGGATTTGAATGCTTGTAGCATGTTGCAGAATTGTTAAACTTGGGTTATTGTCCACCTCCAGTCCCTTATCATGTCCTTTCATTTGGACTTTCTTATCAGATGAGGTACAGTGTACATATGAGAGTCACACTCAGGTTGTATGTCCCTTTACACATTTGGCCCATGCATTGTGTCGTCATCATCATTTGCACCATGCAATCTCCATATCTCCAATGGCTTCTATATTGTCATACTGTCATCATCTGGCACAGGTCTCATTGCTTAGGGCAGACTGGGGTGCTCAGTAGGTTCCATATATTCTGCAGAAAGGCCAGCTACATTTGTCAGAACCTGGTTAAAGGACAGCACAGGATCCTTCTGTTCTCACCATATCATCCAAACTGCAAGCACACTGGGATTCTGGATACCTTTGAGGCATGCTCAGAGATGGACAGCACGTGTTTCATATGCTATGTGTGGTGGCATATATTGCTCTGCATCACCTACTTCCAGTAATCTACAAACCCCCTTAGTGAAACAATTAAATGCTAATGTGAAAGATTCACCAAAAAGAAAAAAACCTCATCAAAAGCTTATATTTATTTGTCGGAGCAGGCCGAAGGAGGGACAGTATGAAAACACATCCCACACCAGACGGCAAGCTTCTTTTTTTTCAATTATGGTTCCCCACCATCAAAAATGTTTTTATTCACTTATCTCATCAATCTTCTTTCTATCCATAAAATTCTTTTGACCACCTTCATAGACGTCACTCATAGTCAAACAATTCAGCCCGACGTGCACGTTTCGGGCTAACGCCCTGTTTCAAGTACTGCAAATCTCCTCTTCAACAGGCAACAAGATCAGCAAAACGCCGTCTTTGCGGCTAAGGTTGAACTTTAAATCAGGCCGTAATAGATCATCAAGCATATTTAAAGAGGAACCAACCAATGAAAACAGGGTCAACCCCACTGACAGGAGAATCCCTACTCTCATAGGTTGAACGAACAATGATGTCACAATATACTCTGCCAATCAATCTCACGATTAAGACCCTTTGGTTCAATAGTGTCTAACTTAAAGATCCATTTCTGCTCAAGCCATTGTAACTTTTTCATCCGGTCTCCACCACGAGGGTCCTCCGGAACATGATCGATGACAGACCACTGAAGATCTTCAAAACGATGATGATAAGAGACACAATGAGTTATGATCGGGGCAGAAAGCACCTGTTGACATAATCTTGAAGCATGTTCAGAAAGTCTTATTTTAACTGGACGAATCGTCCGACAAATATAGAGCAGAAGGCAAGGACATTGTAATAAATACACCACATAATTAGATTGGCAGGTAGTGTCCCACTTTCGTTTGTATATCTGTGCCGTTTTCGGATGATGCCATTCCAGCCGTTTTCGGATGATGCCATATTGTGCAACTACTTTATCAGGGCTGGAATGGCATCATCCGAAAACGGCTGGAATGGCATCATCCGAAAACGGCACAGATATACAAACGAAAGTGGGACACTACCTGCCAATCTAATTATGTGGTGTATTTATTACAATGTCCTTGCCTTCTGCTCTATATTGGTCGGACGATTCGTCCAGTTAAAATAAGACTTTCTGAACACGCTATGGGCCCTCGTGGTGGGCCCTCGTGGTGGCGACCGGATGAAAAAGTTACAATGGCTTGAGCAGAAATGGATCTTTAAGTTAGACACTATTGAACCAAAGGGTCTTAATCGTGAGATTGATTGGCAGAGTATATAGTGACATCATTGTTCGTTCAACCTATGAGGGTAGGGATTCCCCTGTCAGTGGGGTTGACCCTGTTTTCATTGGTTGGTTCCTCTTTAAATATGCTTGATGATCTATTACGGCCTGATTTATAGTTCAACCTTAGCCGCGAAGACGGCATTTTGCTGATCTTGTTGCCTGTTGAAGAGGAGATTTGTAGCACTTGAAACAGGGCGTTAGCCTGAAACGTGCACATCGTGCTGAATTGTTTGACTATGAGCGACGTCTATGAAGGTGGTCAAAAGAATTTTATGGATGGAAAGAAGATTGATGAGATAAGTGAATAAAAAAATGTTTGATGGTGGGGAACTATAATTGAAAAAAAAGAAGTTTGCCGTCTGGTGTGGGATGTGTTTTCATACTGTCCCTCCTTCCGCCTGCTCCGACAAATAAATATAAGCTTTTGATGAGGTTTTTTTCTTTTTGGTGAATCTTTCACATCTGCATCACCTACTTGACAACTGATATCCCGCACATACACGTTCTTCAGACATGCAGTCATGCTTCATGTTTGTGACTTCTGCGTGTGCTCACCTCAAAGGTAGCCATATGTGTTTGATCTGTGACAACTATGTGGACACATTTCTGCTGTACTGTATTGTCATTTCAACCAGATTCTGTCTTGTGCATGCTATATCTTTATCTTTATTTTTACACTTGATAAACTGCTTTTGTCGAAACATTAAAGCGGTGTACAATAAAAAGGTCAGCAATACAAATTATAGAAAAAGAACGCCATAATAAGATAGGAAAGAAAAGAGTAAGACAGAGCACAGACAGTTAAGGTTAAAACCACACATCTAGACCAAAGACTTCCATGGGACAAGCACAAAGACAAGACAGAAGGAATAGACAAGAGGAAGACAAGACAAAACATGTTAACAACAGACCAGCAAGACTGACAGCAGCTTCAGGGAGGAGCATCGGAAGGAAGATTAAAGGCTTGTTGGAACAGATGAGTTTTGAGTAATGTCTTAAATTGGGAGTAGGAGGGTTCTAACCGGAGAGAAGGTGGTAGTGCATTCCACAGCACGGGGCCCAGAAAAAGGAAAGCTGAATGACGGGTTTGTTCCAGATGAGCTTGTGATGGAGAGGATAAAGACAAACGGTTAGCATGGATAGAACGAAGCTGGCGATAGGGAGTATGAAGAGAAATGCGGTCCGCAAGATATAGAGGATTGTTAGTGTAGATAGCACAGTGTGTCAGAATAAGAAATTTGTAACGAAAACGATAACGGAGGGGCAACCAATGCAAGTGAAAGAGAATGGGGATGATATGGTCAAAGCGATGGGAAAACGTAATGAGATGAGCTGCAGCATTTTGAATAAGCTGCAAACGTTGAAGCTGGAAATTTGGAAGGCTGGCAAGAAAGATATTACAATAGTACAGTCTGCTAATAACCAGAGCTAAAACAAGGGTGACCAGAGAGCCAGAGGGAAGAAGGGAACGGACTGCCCTAATTTGACGCAGGGCAGCAAATGAACAGCGGATAAGAGAAGAAATATGACTATGAAAGGAAAGTGAGGAGTCCAGGATTACTCCCAGGTAACGGAAGGAGGAGGCAAGCGGAATGGAAGCTGAGCCAATCAAGGGGGCAAGAGTGGGGCAGGGACCACTCAAGGAAACCCACATAGCCGTGAACTTAGATGGGCTTAAATGTAAGAAATTCTGTGAGAGCCAAGAAGCGATAAGGGAGAGACAAAGGTTAAGCTGGGAGATATCCAGGGTTAATGGAGAAGTATGGAAAAGGAGAATAATGTCATCTGCATACATATAAAAAGACACTGGGTACTGCTGAATTAATAGGGGCAAGGGGGAAAGAAAAATGTTAAATAATAGAGGGGAAAGAACAGAGCCCTGAGGTACACCACAGGTGAGAGGGAGAGAAGCAGAGGACTGGCCATTGGAATGGACGGAGAAGGAGCGAGCTGTGAGGAAGGAGCGAAACCACTACCAAACTGTACCACGTAACCCAATATCAGACAGACGAGAGAGGAGAGTTCGGTGGTCAATCAGGTCGAATGCTGCGGAGAGATCAAGGGAGACGATAAGGGTAATATCTCCGTGGTCATGAGCAATGTGTAGTTCGTTCAAGAGTGCCAGAAGAACAGTTTCAGTACTATGCCCTGTCATAACGCGGAACCTATGAAGGAAATAGTTTTAGAAAAAAACCCTGTTTTACATGGAACTGAGAAGATGCAGAGAGCGCAGTTCCAGCGCAGCACAGCCAGAGGGCGTATGAGCAGTTCCACAGAGCCAGAAGCAACGTGCTCTGACACTGATTGCATTAGTAGCAAGCAGTTTCACCTGAGATCAAGCCCAAAATGTTCAACCCAAAAATCCCTTTATAAAGGAAACCAGGTGGTAGAAGAAGGTAGCAGCAAGGAGAGCAGTAGTAAGAGCTGGCAAGGCAGCAAGGAGAGCAGTAGTAAGAGCCGGCAAAGCAGCAAGGAGAGCCGTGGAAGCAACAGGAGCGGCGAAAGTAGCCTAACACGGAACATAGCCAGAAGCACAGCAAGTATCACTGCAAGAGGCTCAGCAAGAGGCTCAGGACGGAGCACAGTCTGGAGCAGCAGTTTGGATAGCTGTGGGAAAAGGAACCTGGAACAGGACAGCTTCCACATGCAGCCAACTCAAAGAGACAGAATCCAAAGGAGTTTCACTCAAAGGGATAGAGTCCAGAGAGGCCAAACATATTGGGACAGAGTCCATAGCAAAGCAAACAGAAGAAGCAGTCTGCCGGATAAAAGCAACTCTCCTAGCCCAAGTAAGTTCATTGTATCAAACCAGCAAGGAACAAGGAGGGGAAGTTCCTACTACAGAGATACCTTTGCTAAGAACCACAAAGGGTGGAAATCCATACCGGGTTTGCCTGATAGCCCTGAAAGCGGAGCACTGTATAGAACAGCTTGTCTGCCTGAGAAAGCACGTTACAAGGAGAGCTCTGGGTGTGGCAGCTTAGAGAAGCCAAGGTATGCAAAATCCTTAATTCTAAGAGAAAGTTTTACTGATGAAAACCCTTTTCAAAGAGTTAAACTTTATAAGGGGAGAAGAAGTAAAACTGACCTTTTAAAAGCATTTCCCCAAAGCTTAGTAAAAGAGTTTTATGGGAAGCAAAAGAATCCCTGTGAGGAGTTAACAGGGAGTGAAAATTATCATTCATCTGAGGAGGGCAGTGACCCTGAGTCAATGGACTTTGAATATGAAAACAGTATTCCCATTCCTCAGGAGGAGCCGATGGAATGTAATCTTTGTTCAGCAGCTAGCATGAATTCCCTGCAGGATTTATAGTGAGAGAAGAACTCTGCTGATGGTGAAGTTTGTAACCATTTCTCTGCTGATTATATTAATTTGTTTTGATTTAAAAGAAGCCTCAGCCCAGACTTACACTTAACTGTGAAACCTACAACAGTTGATTGTTTGAAATGTTGGTGGAACCTTTTTGTTAAAGAGAAGGACTGTATTTACTTTCTTTGTGTCTTACTGGACCTTAGCGTTGACCGGGGAAATAAAGCCTTGTTACTCTACACTTTGGTTTGAATTGTTCTTCATAAGGAGTTCTGTACTACAAGGACCAGAATCCTCTAGGCCCTTTAGGTCAATCACTCCTTAAAAATTAATTAAATGCACCAGATGCCCTTACTCCAACCAACCACTAGGGGCACCTAGTGACAGCCCATGGCGGAAACCGGCTTGACGGGGGTGGAGAGTATTAGTGGATTCTACGTGGGAATTTAGTTGTTCAAAGACAAAGCGTTCCAGAAGTTTAGCTAAGAAGGGAAGGTTCGAAACAGGATGCCAATGGGGCAAAATAGAGGGATCAAGGGAGGGCTGCTTCAAAAGGGGACGAACAACAGCCGATTTCCAGGGGGAGGGGAAATGGCTAACATTGATGATGGTGGTAATGACAGGTATGAGTTGTAAAGAAGGCTCAGTCAGCCAACGGGACGGAATCGGGTCCAGTTGGCAAGTGGTTTTTCTAGACTTAGATAGCATCTGCAGTACCTCAACGGAGATAACAAGACAAAAAGAGGACCAAGTATGAGCAAGAGCTAGATTCGACGGAGAAGAGGATAGTGACAAACGGTCAGCAGCAGTTAGTACACAGGAGGGGGCAGAAGACAAAGGGGAACAGGGCGGAGACAGTGGAGGGGGAGGGGGGATTTGGAAAGGAAGAACGCAAGTTGAGGATTTTATCGGAAAAGAAAGTGGCCAGAGATTGGGGATCTGGAATTATGGCCGCTGGCTTACGGTCTGAACCAGAAGCGGAAAGCTTACGCAGAATTGTGAAAAGTTGTCTAGAGGAGTCAGCAGCCTCAGAGATTTCAGCAGCATAAAAGGCACGCTTGGTGGACTGAACAGCCAAGCGATAATCAGAAAATAGTTGTTTGAAATGGAGGCGCAGTTCGGGAGAAGGGTGGCGAGCCCAGCAACATTGCACTTGCCGGAGCTGGGTCCGCTGAAGACGCAAAGCAGGATGGTACCATGGGGAATGAACTGAACTGGAACATCTAGAAAAAGGGCAAAGTGGCACTAAATCATCTAAGGCATTCATAAGGAGAGAGTTCAGAGAAAAACCTGATTGTCAGAGGAAGCGAAGCGAAATCTGATGGAAAGATAGAAGGGGCAGGAGGAAAGACACTGAGGGTTTCAGGAGTAATACGACGGCGAAGAGAGGGAAGAGAAGAGGATGTAGGTGGGTCAGCAGTCTCTGAAGAGGGATAGGAGACTGAGAAGAAAATACAAAAATGATCTGACCAGGGGATGCCAAGCGTGGTAGGAGAAGAAATCACCGGTAATAATGTAGAGAGTGAAAGAACTAAGTCTAAAGTATGGCCTACTATGTGGATAGGGCCACGTACATGTTGCCGAAGGGGAATGTCATTTAAGAGATTCAGAAAGGTACGATCTTTTTGCCTGCTAGGATCATCTACATGCACATTGAAGTCACCTAGGATGATAAGATTAGAAAACTGCAAGGTTGTATCCAAGATGGTTTGTAATGCTACATCCCAGCGCGCAGCAGTAAGGGAAGGAGGAAGGTAAAGGAGGAGAAAATGAAGCGGGGGTGAGGAGCGGAGGCGAAGAAGAAGGGATTCCGAGAACAGAACAGAAGGGAAAAAATTTCTTCAATATCAATAGAAGCACGGTGGTGCAGAGCCACCCCACCACCACCTCTGCCCGACCTAGGAGATGAGATTGCTACGAAACCAGGGGGGAGGGAACTAGACAGGATATGACTATCACCTTCCTTGAGCCAAGTCTCAGTGAGGAAAAAGAGGTCGAGTGAGTGATGGGAAATAAGATTGTGAACCAATAAGGATTTTGACCGGAGAGAACGGCAATTCAACAGAGCTAAGCTAAGCGTTATGGTGGAAGCTATCGGGAGCAGCCTGGAGGGGAGAGAACGCTGCCAGGACGGAGTTCTAGTGCATCTACATGAAATCAGGTTAAATGAACAGCGCGCTAAGAGGCCAGGGGGGACTATGGACAAGAGCAAAGAACGCCGTCCCCAAAAAAATGGGATAGCTGACATAGTGCCAGGGGCTAAGCAGAATGCAATCCTGCAAAGTGAAAGGAGGAGGATCCAAAAACAAAACCAAGGCTTACATGAAGTAAATATAGGAAATGACCTGAAAAAACAAAGAAACCAAATCAGAAAAGACTTGAGAACCGTATCACAGAGGGGTATTTGAGGAGAAGGAAATTCAGACCGTGCCCCTCGCTCGCCCCAAGGAGCTCAACCAAGGTGCAGAACCTGCTCCTTGGGCGCGCGCTGCCGCAGCGTGAAACACTGCAGGCAGCTTGTTTAAATAGGCAGCTGGGTACCTGGAAAGGTCACGACCGTGGGAACGCGGTTGCATCACTTCCGGGCTCGGGCACAGATTCCGGGTGATACAGGAGGCACAGAACAGGCACCAGAATATCTGGAGGGGAACAAACAGAAGATAACAATAGGCAACAGCACAGTACAATCAACAGGAGCAGAGCAACACTTGAAACGCTGCAGGTATACATAGACTGATATCAGCGTCATGCATCTCATGTGTGGCTGTACTGGCAGCATCCATCCTGATTGAGCATGCCCACACATTTATAACCTGTGGCCTGGCCATTGCATAATGTGATCCAGTGCTGTATGGCTGCACAGGCATACCATCACTGACAACATCTGTAGTGTTTCTGGACAACATTGGTATAGACATCATATATGCATATCAGTCAGAACAATGGACATTTGCACAAGGATGGTGCATGCTGAGTACATAGCATGGTGATGGATGTGATCAGCAACTCAGATAACATGGCATACACCCAGACATGATTAGGAAGCAGAATTATGCCACTTTCCTTTTGGGTCAGTGACCTGTCTGAGAGTGGTGTAGTGACCAAGTGGTTTGCACAGATGCCTGCATCCCAGCAATTCTGGATTTGTTGCCCACTGGCACCCCTTGCGACCTGCAGCATGCCACTTTGCCCTCCATCATTTCAGAGCCTTGCACTATCACATTTGCAAATGACACAACATTATTCAAAGTTGTTAAACACAAGAGGATTGTAAACAATTCAAGAGGACCTTGATAAATTGGGAGCTGGGCATCCAAATGGCAGATGACATTTAGGGGCATGTTTACTAAACTGCGGTAACATTACATAATGCGCGTTCTGAGACGTTAACGATCGTTACGTAATGTTAACGATCGTTAACGTCTCAGAACGTGCGTTAACGTAACTTAACGATCGTAAAGCTCCACGGCGCGGTAAAACACCGCAGAAGGTGGAGAGAGGGCGGAGAGAAGGGGTCAATGGGCAGAGAGTGGGCGGGGAGAGGCTCCAGGCACACTAACACGCTGAACTCAAGGGCTGAATCCTACCGCGAATGAAAACCTGCCGTTAGATGCACATTTGCAGGGGAGAGAAACCATTTAAGTGTCAGCAATGTACAGCATAGGCAGGGAAACCTATAAAACGTGATAAGTGTGATACATGTGCACGGAACAAAAGGGCAAATAATCAGTGAAAATGACCAGAAGAAACGAGGAAAAAAACATAACCAAGCTAGCCAATAGTGATATCAATGGGAAACAGCAATAAATACCACTGAGAAAGCTTCAGAAAAAGATATTAACTGTGGAAGGGTGTATGCTCTCTCCCCATAGAAGGTGAATGATCCCACAGTGAAATAGCGCAGATCAGGGCTTCCCCTTGTTAGTGGACAGGTTCCCTATGGCGTGCACATGTTCTGCAACAGCAGGGTGAGCATGTCAGAACGGGAAACTGGGCAGATGCTTGAAAAGGGGATACAGAGGGCTGCAGGCGGCACATGCTGTGGTGCAGCTGGGCCACAGTGGGGACTAGGGTGATGCTCAGTTGGCCCATAGGAATGCGTAAAACGTAGAGCCAGACAGCAACTGATGAGGGCCCAACATGGGCACGAGTGTGTCTCCCGCAGTGTCACAGGGGACAGTACCCAGCAGCTACCCCTAAGGGCACAGAACAGTGGCAGGCGGTGCTGGGGGGAAGCGTGGACGTCCATCCAGGCACCCCTACCCCATTACCCACACCATAGGCAGCTGCCTACCTACACACTGGATGGCCTGAGACTGCGCACCACCAGCACCACCAGTAGAAGGACATGGCAGCATGGCGGCGGAGGGGTACTGGTGGCGGAGGGAGCAGTGACATCTGTCCATAGCAGGCCACGGTCCAGACCCATGTAGGTGGGTGTCATGCACTCCAACAGACAGGCTCCATATGACAAGCAGTCATGATACCTCCATGGAATGATCTGTCCCTGTGGTATCAGTGTGGTGCAGTATGCACAGCCAGTGCGCTCAGGAGCAGAAGGTCACAGGTTCAAACCCTAGCTGTGGTCCCTGCCAACTCTGTCCCCATAGATTTTACCAGTAATAACCTGTGGTAAGAAAGATGGAACCTTTTATTGCTGATAGAATAAACATGCCTGGAACACCTACATTTTACTCTACAGAGCACAGACACCACAAATAGGCACATTACCTAGAGCAGAGTCTGCCAAATGCAGTCCGGGAGGGCTACAAATCATGCAGGTGTCATGTTGTCTCCAATAGAAGGACATGTTAGCATGGTGGCAGAGGGTGTACAGGTGGTGGAGGGGGCAGTGGCACCTGGCTGCAGCAGACCATGGCCTAGCCCGGTCTAGGTGGGTGCCGTGCACTGCAACAGACAGGCTCCGTATGACAAACAGTCATGGTACCTCCAGGGAATGATCTGTCCATGTGGCATCAGTGTGGCACAGTATGCACAGTCCATGTGCTCAGGAGCAGAAAGTCACAGGTTCAAACCCTAGCTGTGGTCCCTGCCAACTCTGTCACCATAGGTTTATCCAGTAATAGACGGTGGTAAGAAAGATGGAACCTTTTAGTGCTGATAGAATAAAAAGGCCCCATAGTTTTATCCAGTAATAGACTGTGGTAATAAAGATGGAACCTTCTAGTGCTGATAGAATAAACATGCCTGGAACACCTACATTTTACCCTACAGAGCACAGACACCACAAACAGGCACATTACCTAGAGCAGAGTCTCCCAAATGCAGTCCCAGAGGTCCAAACAACATTCAGGTTCCATGCTGTCTGCAATAAAGATGCCTGTGCTGTATGTCGATGCGCCGCCCCCATGGTATGCAGATGTATCTCATGCATATTCATCAGGGACAGCATGAAAACCTGAACATGGTGCGGCCCACCAGGACCGGAGTTGGGAACCCCTGTCCAAGAGCAGTGACCCACAGGGGCGGAAACACCCGCACCCACAGGCCCCATTAGCCACAGCCTCCTGGAGAGGCAGGATGTTGGGCCCTCTGTGCATCTCCCAATACTAGCACTTGCATACCCTAGCAATGCGACCCAAAACCCAGGAATACGGTACACAGATAGCAAAAGGTTGCTATGATAACTGGCACATAGCAATCCCTAAGGTTAGCACAAGCTGCCCAGTGGGCTGTAGCATACCAACCTCTGTGATGTCTGTGGAGTGTGTGTCAGGTCTGGTACCTGACAGTGTCTACCACCTTGGGGAGAGAACCCAACAGTACTGCATACCATAGCCATGCCTGCACTGTGCCCAGGACGGGTGCGGTGTCCTGGCCTGCCAAAAGCCTATATAGGTGCACAATGCTGGCATAGGTGTGGGGGTGTGTGTCGGTCTATCCAGTGTGTGGTGTTTGCCAACACCCTCTGCAGCCCACACTGCTAGCACTGTTGCCAGTATTGGCCTGCCAATGTGCATAATGAGGAGCAAGGTACTGTGGGTATAGCCGGGCAGGGCGGCCTGGGCAGGTTGCACCTGCACAGGGCCCAGGGCAATGGCTGGGACATTGTAGTGCCTGCCCACCACCTACACGGACAGGGTGGCCATGGCATGTCCTGCTGTGAGGTCACGCTCACCCTGACTGTGCAGTGACCACGGCATGGCTGGGTTCCCCCATAGTGCTCCTCTGAAGTAAGATATATGGGCTCTGTCCTCTGGAGCCCAATCACTGACCTTTCTGCTTGGTGGGTGTGTGCACATCCCAGGTGTGAGTGCACACATCATCTCCAGAAGCATGCACTATGGACTAGCAAGCAGACTGTCTGCAGTTAGTATGTGTGTGGTTGGAACGCCTTGCAGGGTGCAGCGGCTGGTGACTCACTTTGTTTGCTGCTGGAGGATGTCAGATAGTGGTGTGGGGCAGCAGTGCAGTACCAGGTCTACCGTCTGTCTGTTACTGCCCAATGTATGGAGGCGTACAGATCTGCATAGACTGCCCTGTAGGGGTGTCCATTCCCCGGCAGGATTGGGGTGAATGGTCCCCTCTACTGTCCCCAGTGCAGGGGGGTAAAATGTCGATCTTTTGGTTGGAAATCCTATTTCCCACCCTGAGCCACAGAGGGTGGGTTGGGTATTGGTACGTAAACAGCCTATGGGTCCGGGCCCAAACCCCCCCCTGACCTGAAATCAGTGACCATGGCACCCACACAGTGTATGCACTCTTCCGGGTGCATCATAGTCCACACAGGCAAGACGTGATATACAGATGGACACAGGCAAATGCTAAGGGTATCTGCAGGGACCACCTATCACACAGTGGCACCGATGAGGACCTGTAGCACAGCCCATCGCAGCAAAGCCAGGTGCTGCAGAAATGGTGCTGTGCACCCCACCTCACCCTCAGAGTGAGCACAGGACCCGTCCACTGTGACGGTCTGTAGCCACTCTGTGGCAGTAACACACACAGTCACTACCCCCTACCAAGCTGAGGTGCTGTGGGGTTGCACAAGGTGAGGACCCTCCACCAGGCTGAGGTGCTGGGGGGTGCATACCGCAACATGTGACCATCTATAGACTGCTGATCTGCATGTGCAGTCCGCCATGGGTATGGGTGCGTTAACCCAAATCCTGGCCACCACAGCAGACAGTTTGTGTGGTGACCTGACGTCCTTCAGTAGCCAGCCAGGGATTTGTTAGTAGCACTAGTAATGTGGCCCACTAGTTACTTCCCTGCCTGTGGAGCCAGAGGCCATGGGTTTGATCCCACAGTGGGGTTATTTGGTAGGGCTGTCTGAGGCATTTTCTTTTTTTAATTTAAATTGGTGCTGCCAGCAGAAAACCCTCACAGTGCTGTCTCCTTACGGTGCCTCATCAGGCGCCCTATACAGTGCCCTATGAGGCACCCTATAATGCGCCCTATAGGGTGCCCCATAGGGGACATTATAGGGTGCCTTGGCGGACAGTGCACTTTATAATGTGCCCTCTAGGGTTCCTTATAGGGTGCCTTATGCGGCACCTTAGGTCACGGCCCTGTGAGGGTGTGTTTGCTGTCAGCACTAATTAAAATTACATAACAAAATGCTTCAGACAGCACTGATTTAACGTAAAAGGTAATGTCTTAGCCAGCTTTACTCATTAGACCCACAGGGGGATTGAACTCACAACCCCTGTACCAATAGTTAGTGTATTAACCATTGTGCTACAGCTCTAGACACCTTGCTGTCCATCTTATCATACGCCTTATGGGCGCTGTACAGGGCGCCTTGCCTGGCACTCTACACGGTGTTTTTTAATGCTCGTTAGGCTATGGCGCCTGGTAACGCGCGTTATCTGTAATGATGTACCGCCCATGTCCTTATTTGGCCGTTTCTGCTTTTACCGCGGAACCTAACGCAACTGACATTACAGCAATTTAGTAAACATACCCCTTAATGTTGACAAGTGCAAAGTTCTGCACTTAGAGAAGAACAGCCTAAACTATGGTTACATGATTCAAGGTTCCACATTAGGAATCACCAACCAGGAAAAGGATCTGAGCAGCATTGTAAATAATATGTTGAAAGGTCAACACATCTTTGGTAGTAGACTGGCTAATCTACTGAAGAGGGCTTTAAACTAGATTCGTTGGGGATGGGTGAAGAAAGCCCCCAGGTAAGTGAAAGCCCCCAGGTAGGTGATACATTAAATACCTTTATGGAAATGGGTAACAGGGGTAACATATGGAAAGCAGTGTGTATTAATGCCCGTAGTATGGGAAATAAGATCCCTGAAGTTGAAGCTTTGGTGGGAGTGGCTGACTTGGATTTAGTGGCAGTTACAGAAACATGGTTCACAGAAAACCATGACTGGGATGTAACTATACCTGGCTATACTTTATTCAGAAAGGACAGGGTAGGAAGAAGGGGAGGAGGAGTGGCACTATATGTAAAAACTACTATTAAAGCTTTGGAATTACAGAGCTTAAAAGGGAGAGAGGAGGCATTGTGGGTTAAATTAGAAAGAGGGAAAGAGAAATCTATTTGCATTGGTGTGATATACAGACCTCCCTCACAAGAGGAAGAGGTGGACAGAGAGTTAATTGAAGACATACGCAGCATTGCTAGGAAAGGGGAAGTGCTACTAATAGGAGATTTCAATATGCCAGATATTGATTGGCACATTCCTGCTGCAGTATCATCTAGAAGGAGATCCTGGATTCTCTACAGGGAGAACTATTCAGGCAATTGGTAACAGACCCCACATGTGAAGGGGCCATACTGGACTTGGTGCTTACCAATGGTGAAAGTGTTTCTGATGTTGTAGTGGGAGATCATTTTGCATCCAGTGATCACCAGATGGTGTGGTTCAGTATTAGGACTAGGGCTGTTAGAATCCATTCCAAGGTGAGGATCTTAGACTTTAGGAAGACTAACTTTGCGAAGATGGGCCAATACCTCAGGGAGTCGTTAGTGGGATGGGAACAGCTGGGGGATGTAGAAAAACAGTGGGCAAAACTGAAGGGGGGTATTTTAAAGGCAACCAACCTTTTTGTTAAAATGGTAATAAAGGCAAAAGGAACAGGAGACCGCTATGGTTTTCAAAGGAAGTAGCTGAAAAAGTGAAGAAAAAGAGGGAGGCCTTCATGAAATACAAGAGATCACAGAGAGAGGAAGACAGGCATCTGTATTTGGAAAAACTTAGAAAAGCTAGCAAAGTAGTCAAGAAGGCAAAGATTCAAAAGGAGGAGGAAATAGCCAATGCAATAAAATGGGGGGATAAGACATTTTTCAGATATATTAGTGAGAAGAGGAAGAGCAAAAGTGGTATTGTCAGACTCAAGGGTGCAGGGGGGGGGGGGGGAATATGTAGAAGCTGATAAGGATAAAGCGGAATTGCTTAACAAATATTTTTGTTCTGTGTTCACAGATGAAGAACCAGGAGCAGGACCTCAGAAAACACCCACAAATAAGAACAGAAGCGAGGGACATCTTGAACAATTTTAAGAAGACTGTGTTCGTGAGAAACTAGCTCAACTTAAAGTAGACAAAGCGATGGGACCGGATGGGATACACCCTAGAATACTGAGGGAACTTGGGGACGTTCTAGCAACTCCACTGACTGACCTTTTCAATGCCTCGTTGGAGTCGGGAGTGGTGCCAAAGGACTGGAGAGAGGCTCATGTGGTGCCTTTACACAAAAGCGGAAGTAAGGATGTGGTTGAAAACTACAGGCCGGTTAGTTTAACTTCGGTGGTGAGTAAATTATTGGAAATGCTGCTGAAAGAGAAAATAGTGAGGTTTCTGGAGTCCAGCGGATTACAGGATCTGAGGCAGCATGGATTCACCACAGGCAGGTCTTGTCAGACAAATCTGATTGATTTCTTTGACTGGGTGACCAGGGAGTTGGACCGAGGGAGAGCTCTAGATGTGGTGTATTTAGATTTCAGTAAATCCTTTGACACTGTTCCTCACAGGCGACTTATAAACAAACTGAGCACCCTAGGGATGGACCCTAAAGTTACTGCTTGGGTTAGAAATTGGTTGGGTGGGAGGCGACAAAGAGTACAAGTAAATGGAGCTCACTCTGAGGAGAAGGATGTTACCAGTGGTGTGCCCCAGGGATCTGTCCTTGGTCCGATTCTTTTTAACATCATTGTTAGTGATATAGCGGAAGGGCTGTAGGGTAAGGTTTGCCTCTTTGCGGATGATACCAAAATCTGCAATAGAGTAGACACCCAGGAAGGTGTAGATAACATGAGGAGGGATCTAGTTAAGCTTGAAGAATGGTCTAGAATTTGGCAGCTGGGATTTAATGTTAAAAAATGTAAGGTCATGCATTTGGGCTGCAGCAATCCAAGGGAGCAATACAGTATAGGAGGTGAAGTACTTTTGTCCACTAAAGAAGAGCGGGACCTAGGCGTGGTTGTGTCTGATGATCTTAAAGTAGCTAAACAGGTAGAAAAGGCGACGGCAAAAGCTGGAAGGATGCTTGGGTGCATACGGAGAGGAATGGCTAGCAGAAAAAAGGAGGTGATAATGCCTCTGTATAAGTCTTTGGTGCGACCTCATTTGGAGTATGGTGTGCAATTCTGGAGACTGCACCTTCAAAAGGATGTGAACAGGATGGAGTCGGTGCAGAGGGTTGCTACTAAAATGATTAATGGGCTTCATTATAAAGCATATGAGGACAGACTTAAGGATCTTAATATGTACACCTTAGAGGAAAGGCGGGATAGAGGTGATATGATTGAGATGTTTAAATACCTCCATGGCATAAATGTTCAGGGAGAGAGCCTCTTTCAATTGAAAGCAAGTTCTGCTACGAGGGGACATGGGATGAGGGTGAAGGGAGATAGATTCAGAAGTGATATGCGGAAATATTTCTTAACGGAAAGAGTAGTGGATCTATGGAATAGTCTCCCAGTGGAGGTGGTAGAAATGAGAACAGTAGCTGAATTCCAAAAAGCATGGGACCAACACAGAGGATCTGTAAAGGTAAAAAGTGGACTGTTGTAGTTGTTGTTATGGAAGGACAGACTAGATAGGCCATGTGGTCTTTTTCTGTCATCATGTTTCTATGTTTCTATGTTTCTATGAAACCCTCTGCTTAATGTGTAGCAGCGGCCAAGAAAGCAAATAGAATGCTGGGAATTATAAAGAAAGGAATGGAGAAATAAATGAAGGATATTATAATACCGCTGTATCATGACACCTTGAATATGGTTGTCATATCTTAAAAAGGATATACATTATTAGAAAAGATACAGAGAAGAGCGACAAAAATGGTAAAGGGATGGAAGGATATCCCTATGAGGAAAGGCTTAAAAGGTTAGGGCTTTTCAACTTGGAAAAGAGACAGCTGAGGGGAGATATGATAGAGGTCTATAAAATAATGAATGGAATAGAACGGGTAAATGTAGAATGGTTGTTTACTCCTTCAAAAAGTAGAAAGACCATGGGACACACAATGATGCTATAATGTAACCCATTTAAGACTAATTGGAAAAGATATTTTTTATGCAACGCATAATGAAACACTAGAATTAATTATCAGAGAATGTAGTAAAAGCTGGAAGTGTAACTCAGTTTGAAAGAGGTTTGGACAAGTTCCTGGAGGAAGAGTCCATAAACCATTATTAAAGAGGATCGGGGAAATCCACTGTTTACCTATGGGATAAGTAGCATGGAATTGGTATAGCTTGTGGGAACCTGCAGATACTTGTGATCTAGATTGGCCACTGTTGGAAACAGGATTCTGGGCTTGATGGACCTTGGTCTGACCCAGTATGGCATATCTTATGTACTTATGTACTATACCTGCACTGATAGTCTGCCCAGGAGGGCAGCAGAGATATGTCTGTGGGTTTTTTTTTAATATAACATTTTGTGTGTAATTTTATAGAGGGGCCAATGTAGGCCTATATATTTTTTTATGTTTGATAACAGATGTGTCTCATTTTCATACAAATAGAGTATATTGGTTTTGAATTCTGCCTTACTTGTGTGAATCTGTGGATTCCACGGTCTATAGTGGTTGGGTTCTCCACAACAGTTTGGAAGATACCTGTCCAGCCTTCTCATACATATCATCAGGCAGCCAGGCCACAGGCCTCTTAGTGACTGCCTGCATTGTGACCATTTGCACTCACTGTTGGGCAAACTCTGCCACATGGACATGCAACATTGTGAGTGAATGACCCCTATCATACCTGGCAATCACATGCAGTGGTCTTCTTGACTTATACTACCAGTCATGCAGGGACATGGGGGGATCCCTTACCAATAGACAACCAGGGCCATCCCTCCAAGGAGGTTGCATCATGGTTGTGCCACCAGTCAGCACTGTAGTCATTTGTTTTGGAATGCCACCTTGGGGAACAATGGCCACCACATGGGCTTTTTACATATGACAGCAGTCTGAGAGGCTTAAGTCTCCCACATATGTGTAACCTCAGCTGGCCAGTCCATGCAAACTCTTGAGGCAACAGATGTATAGAGGGGTGGGCAACAGCTGCACAGAGGGATGTGTATGATCGCTCAACAGATCAACAGATGGCAACATGTGATCTCTACACTGTGACAAATCTATTCACCAACCTGACACCATGCACTCCAGAAAATGGCTTCCTATGGACAATGCAGGAAGCATTATTTGTACACCTTGATGTGCAGGCAGCCCAGTCACATACGTAGCACACACATATATGACAGCATGTGGGCCTACATCTTTGGGATGAAGAATGCAATGCCTCCAACAGCATGACCATAGGTGCCTTGGGCCAGGTATATGTTGTTACACACCTCAGCACTGCTTGGCACCTCCACACATTGTGGATAGTGTATTACTGTGGCTGCCCTCATGTTGTCATGTGGGTATGTGTTCTGATGTTGCCATGCCTGTGGGTGTCCTCGGCTTTGCACAGGCCTTTGTAAGGGGATTATGTCCATCCTCTCTATCAGTGTACCTTGCGTGCTCAACATGGCATGGCAACTAGTGGTAAGGTAGTGCCAAAGTGGTTATTTGGGCGTTAGCAGAGTGTTTCAGGAGTGAGGGCCACAACTGGTATGTATCAGTCAGTAGATTCACATGTACATTTCCTCATAGGTAGTTTGTGACAGCCATGGCCACCATGTGACCTTGGTGATTAATACATTACTGAGGCACAGTCATTTGAGGGGTGCATATCATAGCTGGGCCACATCATTGGTGGAAAGGGTCCAGTCCACTAGTTGTTGTGGCACAAGGAGCGTGCATGGGGTACATACTGTGCATGCATACATGTGATCCCAACACATGTCAAGATATGACTACCAGATTTTGCTTCACAGTGTGACATGTCTGTCTGGGTGAGTGACATCATTGCTATCGAGATCTATCAGCACCAGGTGTAGGAAAGCTTCAGGTCTATACAGGTAGTATGATCAGCTTAGGGACATGAGGGTCTTGTGATTCCTGCAATGGGGGCTATTATCTGCCTAAAGTCTGAGGTAGTCCATTGTTAGGTATCCCAAGCCACTTAACCCTCCATAGCCCATATTCCCTGTAAAATAGTTATCTCCAAGTTATAATGCTCTGTTCAATGTAATTTCAGTTTGTTCAATGTAAACCGCATTGATGCAGAATAGCGCGGTATATAAGAGAATGTAAATAAATAAATAAATAAATCCCCAGCACTGGTGGGAACCTCTAGATAGAGGATATGGCATACTGTATGCAAACATGGCTCCATCACAGACAGGGACCTGTTTCCAGCAGTGGTCAATGCAGGTCCCATATACCTGTCAGCAGGCCTGTCCCATGGGTTTCTGCTGCCATAGACAGCATCCACACCAGTCGTCATCCCACCCCCCCTCCCATGGCTGGCTCTGGCTCAATGAGACACACATGGGAATGTGTGACCTGGCGACCTTTATCCAAATTCACTACTGTCAGCATTATGCCAGAGGGTGAGATGATAAAATGAATAGATGTAGACATGCTATGTGGCACACCACAGAGCCTCTGAAATAGCTATTGGTCATTCACATGTCTATGTGCTGGCACAACAACCATATGCCATGCGCAGGGGCCCTACCCCCATACCTCCATAAGGCACACAACGTGCATGCACATTCCAGGGCTCCTGTGATTGAGGCACAGGGATGAGTGTGCATGACCCCGCCCCCAGAAAGGCAGCCTCATCTGGGACAGACCTCATGGGTCATAAATGAGATATGCCTTTGGAGTATGTGCAAAGATACATGTCTTGTAGTGTACAGCAGTTCACATGGGTAGTCATACCCTGCACATGTGGTGCTTGAGTGATTGGTGACATACTGCAACCCAGCAGAGCTCTGTTTGCAACAGTTGTTTGGCTTGGGAAGTACAGTGGTGAGCAGGGCATCTTGCCCTCACATGCGACTCTGTTATTGCAGCAGAGATGACTACTCTTGTTGCGTGTGTGTCATGCAGCTGTGGTACTGAGTGTACAGTACAGGCCATGAGGCATGTGTGATACTGCATGCAGGTCCTAGGTGTGTTCTCCAAATAGTTCCAGTTGTGCCTGGGAGGTTGTCAGATCCTGACATCCTTGCTGGCAGGGACCCATCATCTGTTGTCTTGTGCAGTGTGCTACAACCAGACATGTGGAGCTGTGGCTGAATGGTTGGAGCCCTGTTTCAGTAGGCACAGCAGAGGGTTCAATTCCCATCTGTGATTGTGGCCAAGTCACAGCACTCTCTCTTATGTCAGTGGAAGGGCTGGTCAATATAATTCTGATCACACTGCCAGGAAGATCCAGGAGCCGCAGGGTCTCCAGAGTCTGTATTGCTTTCAGAGCACACATAGGCTTTATTCTGGGGGACCTGGCTACTGGAGAGAGCACCTATGGTGCCAAAGAAGAAGGGGAGGGGGTCAGCTAAGAATAGGAAAGCCACCACTAAGCAACTGTCTATGCTTGACCAGCTACAGAAATTCTCTGCAGACATGAAGCCCGAATGTGAAGTCCCTGCTGTGGATCTGGATGATGGAGTGCAGTCCCTTCTTGAAGGCATTGTCAACGTAGGCCCGTAGCAATACACAATGCTGCTAGAACAATGCTGAGAATCAGCTGTGGCCATTGGAGTGATTGGGACCCCAGCTCTTCATGTTGAGAGCTCAGAAGGTGAAGCTGGTATAGTCTCACACTCCTTTAGAAGGGAGGAGGTGTTGATTACTGGAGGAGGGAGTTTGGGGGAGGATATCCTGGCTTCTATTCCATCACGGTCGGTGGCAGTAATACCGGAGACTTCAAAGGTGCCAACTTCTCCTGCTCAGGTAACTGTTCCTGTTTCCTTGTTTGATGTTTCCTTGACATTGATATGGAATTTTTTACTTAAACTCTAGGAAACTGTCTCAAAAAATGTGGTTGAATTGAATACTCTGGTTTCAACAGTGTGTGTAATTGCTCAAATCAAGAAATGAATGTTAAATTATTCAATCTGGATAAGAGGGTGACTACAGTGGATCAAGTGCTTGAGATTTTGGTTAAGGATAGAGTGATTATTCACAGGAAATTGGAAATATATGAAAATTGGAAGACATATTTGAATGTAAGAATTTTGAATTATCCCTGGGCTACTCATATCTTACCTGCAGAGTTATTTAAGAGATATTTAATGAACATACTTAAACTTCCTGATACAGCTACAGCAAGAGTCAGTCCTCACATATGGGAGACATCACCGATGGAGCCCTCACATGGGAACTCTCCCCAGATTTCACCCAAAAGCTTAGGGAGATCCAGCACACATGCATGATCACCTTTCTGCCTGAATGGAGCCATCTTATCTCAGTATGATGACATAGTGTCATTGAACCAAAAAGAAAAACAACTCCACAGGAAGGAGAGAGGGTAGTGAGGACTGATTCCTACTGTTCCCAGAGAACACCTGCTACAGGTGAGTAACTACGCTTTCTCTGGGATCAAGTAGGAAGTCATTCCTCACATATGGAACGCTCTAGCTACAGGCTACTAAAAAAACCTGTAAATCACCCAGTGGGGAACCAGAAAAACCTAACTATGAAGCATAGCAGAAAAGACGCTGAAAAGTTCCGAGAGGCGACATACAGCTCCGGCATCAAGCAAGAAAAAAACTCTCTGATAGCCTGGACAGACAGAAGGGCTGGAGGGAAGGAGTTGCATTAATTCCCAAAAAGGTGCCAGATTACTGCTTGGCTGAAGGTGCTGTCGTGCCAGGAATCATCATCCAGGCAGTAATGGGCTATGAAAGTGTGGACAGAAGACCTCGTTGCAGTTCTACAGATCTCCAGCAAGGAGACTGAGTACAGGTTAGTCAAAGAGGATGCCATGGTGTGGCATTATACGCTGTGGCATGGCATTCCTAGGAAAGTCCAGCCCTGGCATAGGCAAAGGAGATGCAGTCAGCCATCCGGATGGAAAGAGTATGTTTAGAAACTTCCACACCCAGTCTGTTCAGGTCATAAGAAACAAAGAGCTGGGAGGAATGTCGGTGGGCTTTCATCCATTCTAGATAGAAAGCCAATGCCCTCTTACAATCCAGGGTATGGAAAGAGGCCTCTGCCCTATTTGCATAAGGCCTGGGAAAGAGGGTGAGAAGTACCACTGACTGATTGAGATGAAAAGTTGGAACATAGGCAGAAATTTAGGATGAATGCATAGGACCACCCTATTTTTGTGGAAACTGGTATAGGGCACATGTACCAGTAATGCCTGTAGTTCACTGACTGAGAGCAGAAGTAAGCATCACCAAAAACAAATGACCTTCTAAGACAGAAACTTGAGAGGGCAGGTGTCCAGCAGGTCAAAGGTGAAGTGAGCAGTTGTCCGAGGATCACGTTAAGGTCCCATGCACCAGTGGTGGTCAGACTGGTGGATGTGATAGCAAGAGGCCCCTCAAAAAGTGGCCAATGAGGGGGTGAGTGGAAAAGGATGACCATCTATCATATGATGGTAAGCCACCAAAGCACTAAGATGTACTCGGACTGAGCTAAGCCAGCATGAGAAAAGTGTAGGAGGTACGTTAGAACCCACTCAACTTAGCAGGAAAAATGGTTAAGGGCTCTGCCCACACACCAGACTGTGCCATTTGAAGGCATATGCATGTCTGTTGGAATCCTTGTGGGATGCAAGGAGAATATTCTTCACGTTCCTTGGCAGGTGAAACTGAGCAAGAGCTACCCTTTCAGCATCAGAGCTGTTAGGGCTAAAGACTTGAAATTTGGGTGGAGGAGGCTCTCCTCCTCCTGAGAGACCAGATTCAGGGCATGACTGAGGTGAAGAGGAGGAGCCCGGGAGAGGCAAAGCAAAAGGGGGTACAAGAGTTGCCTAGGCCAGTGCGGGGCAATGAGTATCATGGTCGTCCTGTCTATCTGAACTTTTTGAAAAGGGTCTTGGCCACCAAGGATAAACTTAAAACAAGCTCTTGCCCCAGTTCAGGAGGAACGCATCAGAGGCTATCCGATTGTGACAGGGAACTCTGGAACCAAACAGCAGCAGCTGGGCATTGTTAGGAACGGCAAAAAAATCCATGGATGGAGTGTCCCACTTCTGGAAGTTGTTGTGAGCTATTTATGTATTCCACTCATGCGGCTACAGTACTCTGCTGATCCTGTCCGCCAATGTGCTGTCTTATTCCAGGAGTTAGACCACTCGGAGAAGCATGCCGTGTTTGCTGGCAAATCTCCAGAGTCGAACAGCCTCCCAGTAGAGGAGGTATGAGCCTGAGTTGCCTGCTTGATGATGTAGAACATTGCCACCTGGTTGTCCATCTGGATGAGGTCCACCTGGTTGGACAGCTGTTGCTGGAAGACTTGAAGGGCATTTGCTACTGTCCCAAGCTCAAGGACGTTTATCTGATGGAGACTCTCTCCCATCATTCAGAGTCCCTGGGTACATAGGCCAACAAGATAGGCTACCCAACCCAGTTTGGAGGTATCCATGGTCAGCACCTGCTGGGGCCTGGAAAGGAAACCCTGCTAGATGAGTCAGCTGCTGCCACCAGGAAAGGGAATCTTTAAGTAGTGAAGTCACCCTGACCCAGTCAGTGAGATGGTTCATTGCCTGACACCACTGTGTACATGGTGTCCATTGAACATGCCGCATCTGAAGCCAGGCAGATGGGGTCACATGGACTGTAGAGGCCATCTGGCCCAAGAGGTGAGGCATTTGGTGAGCCAAGACCTTGAGCAATGTTGGATGTCCTGGGCCAGAGCTACGAGGCGCTGGTCCCAGACTGATGGAAGGTAGGCTCTAGCTGCAGTTGTATTGAGGAGAACCTCAGTGAACTCAAAGTGCTGAGTGGGTTGCAGGTGGGCCTTTGGATAGTTGTTGACAAAGCCCAGCTTTTCCACCACTTGGATGGTGTGCTGTGCAGACAGACAGACCTCGTTCAGTGTCCTGCCTCTGATCAACCAGCCATCCAGATAGAGGAAGATGAAGTTTCCCTGCACCCAAAGAAAAGTGGCTTCAACCTCTTGACATTTTGTGAAAACCCTTGGGATTGATGCCAGTCTGGAAGGGAGAACTCTCTATTGCTAGTGGTGTCTGCTTATGATGAAGCAGAGGTACTGCTGGTGTAAGGGCTGAATGAGGATTTAGGTATAGGCATCTTTTAGATCCAAGGAGCACAGCCAATCTTCCCGCTGAAGATAGGGCAGCAATGTTGCAAGGGATACTATCTTGAACTTCTTATGCACTAGGAAGTGATTGAGATTGTGGAGATCCAGAATGGGACAGAATCTGCCTGTTTTCTTGGGAACCAGGAAGTAGTGGGAGTAGAATCCCTTTCCCATTTGAGATGGTGGAAAAATCTCCACTGCTCCTTCTTGCAAAAGAGCCTTGAGCTCTTACTGAAGAAATTCTTGATGGTAAGGTTCCAAAGGACACTCCTCTTGAAAGAACAAGAGGAGGGGGACTGATTGAAGTATAGGAGGTAGCCCTCCCTTGCTACTTGTAGAGCTCAGGCATCCATGGTTATGTTGGGCCAATGATGGGCAAATGATATGAAGGGCCATGGTCCAGGAGTCAAAAGTCCCCCCCCCCCAGGCTGTGGTTGTAGTACTGCTTGGGGCTTTGGGACTTTAGGCCTACGTTGCTTCTGGCTTTGACCCTTGGCCTGCTGCCCCTGCTGGAGTGGCTGGTATGAATGGTATGGAACATAAGTACTATAGACCTTCTTTTACTTTGGGAAGAAGGACTTTTTCCCCAAAGTCTTCCGTCGGGATGGATCAGTGGTCTTTCTCGAGAGCCTGTTCATGGTGACCTGTTTAGTCTCCAACTCTGCGACCTTCTCCTTCATGGGTTTGCCAAAGAGGTTCTCTCCCCAACATGAGACATTGACCAACTTGTCCTAAACCCATTGTTCCAAGTCTGATGACTATAGCCATGCCAGGCGGCAGGCACTGATACCCACTGCAGCCATGGACTCAAAGTCATTGTAGGCTGTACAAGTCATGTATTTGGAGAATTCCTTGATCGTAGTTATGAAGTTCCAGAAGCACTGGAGATAGTCTCCAGATAAGCCAGCTGAGAACCCAGCAAGCTCCCCTGCTAGGTCTCTCAAATACATGCCCATTTACAGATGGTACATTTGGATACAGACAAACTACCAAGCACCAACCTTCCTTAACTCTCCCTTTTTTTCAAATTCCAATTGTTATATCCAATCAACAATTCAATAAAGGCAAACAGGCCTCAGAGAAATCTTCCCCAACACTTGGCGATACAAGTCACCATAGGGGTAGATGGTAAATTCCACATCACGGGCCCCAAGCCTTTTTATAATTTATTATTCCAATTAAATATCACTAATTCTTATCAAATTATATCTTTATTAAAAATTCACACAATCACCTAAAAGTACTTTTTCGGGATTTCAAATTTTTTTAAATATACTCAATATATTCCAAGTGTGTATGGATATCCAAGGCAGCACTAACCAGCCCCGTAGAGGCTATTCAACCTACAAAGAAACAATAAAGGAGTTTTATAGAATGAAGCATAACAACATCTCCAATGGAAATAGTATACTCAACTTTGAGGTTTTGTTGAAAATTCTCGCGCCGTCACAGGACCACACACACTCTTGACAATTTCCAAATATAAAATCCGACAGCCAGAGAAGCAGAGTCAATGCCGAGACAGTTCTTAATAGTCCAACAAAAGCTTTCGTTTCGCCTTAACTGGCTTCCTCAGGGACAATGAACTCAAGCATAGTAACTACATCTCTATGACAGTAAGAAGTTATTAGTGCGGGCAACAAGTGCCTCCAACCTAAAGAAGCGATCACTGCTGACATCACATGCTGAAGCACCCACCTTTATACTCCAATACGCTGTCAAAAACTAACGTCACTTCCTACAGGATCTAACTTAACTACTACCTAAAAGAATGTAGGTCACGAACTCCACAGAGACTAATTAAAAGAACAAAGTCCAATCTATTTTATCGTTGAGGCCATGTGGGGCAAGTGTATGCAAATTAAAGATCCATCGTTGTTCTTGCTGCAGCAGCAACTTCCCCCGATCACCTCCACGAAGATTAACAGGAACATAGTCTAGCACCGTGCATCTAAAATCAGCAATTGTATGAGCACTAGAAAGACAGTGTTGAACTAACGGTGTTTCTAACTTTGCTTTCAATATACTGTACTTATGTTCACTTAATCTTGTACGAAGAGGACGAGTTGTCTTGCCAATATACAATTTAAAACATGTACACCATAGGGCATAGACGACGTAGGAGGAATTACAGTTGGTATTAGCTCGCAGCGAATAAGATTTAGAAGAAATAATTGCTGGTAAAGTAGGATCCATCATGGCACAAAAAATACAACGATTACAACAGGTATGTATAGTAGAAAAAGACTTACGCTCTCGAGGAACTGCAGGGCAAAGATAATCCCTCAAGTTTTTATCACGCTTATATGCCACCCGTACCTGATGTGTGGAAAGTTGAGGATGAGTTGAAAACATACGCCAACGCCGAAAAATACAAGAAGTTAACCTACTGGATAAGCTTGAATGAGGTAACACACAGGTAATACAGCTGGAATTCTTAGTTACTGATTGGTGCATAGAAGTAGACACCTCAGGGGTATTTCTCATCGTTGGAGTCAATAACCATTCACGGTGATTAAAGCGTGCTCTCTTGTAAGCTTTTTTTAGAAGTGAATGAGGGTAACCACGTTGCTGGAATTTCTGCACCATTAATGCAGCTTGAGACTCAAACTCTGTATGAGAAGAACAAATGCGTCTACATCGTAAAAGTTGAGAATATGGTAAGCTATTTTTCAAATGCTCAGGATGAAAACTCGAATAGTGAAGTAGAGTATTCCTGTCAGTCACCTTAGCGTATAGAGTAGTTTGAAAGCAGCCATCACATTTTACAATTCTAACATCCAAAAAATGGATAACAGATGATTGAATATTTATTTCAAACTTTATAGATGCATGACAAGAATTCAGGTACTCAAAAAATGCAGACAAATGATCTTTAGATCCACTCCATAATAGGAAAACATCGTCAATATACCTGTACCATCCTAAAATGTAAGGCATAAAGGCGGATGAATAAATCCATTGATTTTCAAACGCGCTCATAAACAAATTAGCGAGTGAAGGTGCAAAAGTAGCCCCCATCGCGGTACCAGAAATTTGCTGGAAAAACTCTTGGTGATACAAAAAATAATTCCGTTTCAAGGCTATTCTTGCCAAAGACAATAAAAACACCGTAGGCACCTTATGAGGTCGTTCACGAGCATCCCATACATTCTGTAAGACAGATAAAGCTTCATCCTGAGGAATTGATGTATAAAGTGAGGAAACATCTAAAGTCGCCATCCAAGTTACTGCATTCACTTGCTGAAAATGCTCTAATATGTTCAAAAAACTAGTCGTATCTTTCACATAAGACAGCATCAAGGGCACTTCATCCCGCAGAAAAACATCTGGTTTGTGGTTACATTTGGATACAGGCCATGAGCATTGAGCCCTGGTAACATTACCTGCTAAACCCATCCATGGTGCATCCCTCCCTACCAGGGAGTACCGAGGAGTGTGTCTTGCTACTCTTAATACAGTGCATAGCCGATTCTACAACCATGGAGTTGATGTGAGGCAGTTGTGTTTTCTCAAAGCCTGGCTGTAAATGTCTAGTTAAGCATTTGATTGTAAAATATGTGGTTATGTTGCCTGAGTATCTGAGAGCTTTTTTGGACCTTAAGAAGCTGGAGGTTCCAGCCTCTCCAATAGCTCCAGGTTTGAGTGCTTTTTAGGAATGTCTGCGGTTAGACGCCTATGGCTATTTTTTATAGGTTTTACTTTTTTTTGTTTTCTCCACTTTTATGCTGGCTGTGCCCCCCTCCCCTCCACTTTTGTGAACTAATGGATTGCTAGATTGGTTTTTGTTTTTTTTTTCTCTCTTCCAGTATTGTAAGAAAGATGTTTTATTTGTATGCAATGTTCTCCTATTTAAATTTGGGCCACTAGCTGTCATGTTTCTCGTCCAGGTTTATGTTGTTAAATTTTGAAATTTCAATAAAAAAATTAAATTTAAAAAAGGGTAAAAATAGGTGCCTAAAATATGTTTTAACTAGATTCCCCATTACAGTTACCCTATGAGGGGGCAACTTTAAAGCTACATATATCTGTAATATCTTTAGAGACTCTTTAGCTGCAGGCTTTACTTCAATTTAAAAGGTAAAAATTTACCTTTGAAAACTGGGTCAGAAAAAGTATGCAAACAAATCTGCTTTGCTTTTCCCATGTAAACTTAAGCGCATACATTTGGAACTCCAGGATTACGTGCATAAGTAAACTTCTGGCCCCAACCATGCCTCCAGGAATACCTCCCTGATGCGTAGGTACTTGTGCAGATAGTGGAACATCCACCTAAGTTTAGCCATCAATAGAGTGAGAAGTATTTTAAAGACTGTGCAAAAAATGCTGTTCTATGTGTAGACATAGCTTTGAAAATTGCCTTCTGACTCAGAGCAAGACAGCAATAAATGTGGAATCAACATAGTCATTAAACGAAGACAGCAGGAACAGCAGCAGCAAGAGTGGCATGAACTTGCAGATGAGACAACAGTGGAGAAGGTTTTTTTTGTTCTTTAAATAAGAACATAAGATATGCTGTACTGGATGAAATCAAAAGTCCATCAAGCTCAGTATCCTGTTTCCAACAGTGGTTAATCCAGGTCACAAGAACCTGTCAGGTTTCCAAAAGATTGACAGATTTCATGCTGCTTATCCCAGGGGTAAGCAGTGGATTTCCCCAGTCCACCTTAATAATCGTTATGGACTTTTCCTCCAGGAACTTGTCCAAACCTAATTTTATTCCAGCTAAACTACTCGCTTTTACTACATCCTCCAGCAATGAAATGCAGAGTGTGACTACGCATTGAGTGAACAAATATTTTCTCTGATTAGTCTCAAATGTGCTACATTATAACTTCATTGTTTGTTCCCGTCTTTCTATCTTTTGAAGAAATAACTGATCTACAATTATCCATTCCCTTCCACTCATTTCATAGACGTCTATCATATCTCCTCTCAGCTGTCTCTTTTCAAAGTTGAAGAGCCCAAAACTTTTAAACCTTTCCTCGTAGGGATATTTTTTCATCCCCTTTACCATTTTAGTCACTCTGCTGTATGTCTTTTTTAATTCTGCTATATCCTTCTTAAGATACTATATGGCAATCAGAATTCCATACAATATTTAAAGTGCAGTTGCACTATGGAGCATTATAATATCCTTGGGTTTACTATCAATTCCTTTCCATATGATTCTTAGCATTCTGTTTTCTTTCTTGGCCTCTACTTATCCACAATGATGCATAGATGCTTTTCCTGGATGGTGATTCCTAGTGTGGAAACTTGCATTGTGTAACTATAATTTTTCCCTGAATGCATAATTTCAAACTTGTCTGCATTAAATTTCATCTGTCATTTCCATGCCCAGTATCCCAGTTTCTCAAGGTTCTTTTGCAATTTTTCACAATCCTCTTGTAATTTAACAACTTTGAACAATTTTGTGTCATCTACCAATTTGGACACCTCACTCATTCTTCCCATTTCCAAGTAATTTATGAAAATGTTAAAAATCAGCACAGATCCCTGTGGTACGCCACTGTTCACCTTTCTCCACTGAGAAAATTGCCATTTAGACCTCTCTGTTTTATATCTTTTAACCAGCTCCCAATCCACAACAATACACTGATTCCTTTCCCATGACTTCTTAATTTCATGAGAAACCTGGTCAAAGTTTTTTTTTTTAATCCAGATACACTATATTAACTAGCTCACTTTATCTACCTGTTTAGTAGTGAAGCAGCTGGAAAGGCAGCTGTGAGAGAAAGCCCCCCCCCCCTCTCCCCTGCTTGGGCTGCAGCGAGACAACACTTACACATACCCTTTCTCCCAGAAAACCAGTAGACCAGAGCATACCAGTCTATAAACAGGTCACTCGGGAATGCCATATGAGAGCCCACTGTCCCCCCCCCCCTTCCAGGGGCTACCGATTGGTGAAGAAGAGATACCTGGGGTGAATGGGAAGGTAGCAAGGGGGTTTGAGAATGTACTGTATATAAGACAGTGTGGGACGTCATTTGGGGTCTCAGATCTTTTGTCCAGGGTGCCGGCTCTGTCTGAGTCCTGTGTACACAATAAAAGATTCTGTTTGCATTCTAGTCTGTCTGTGTGTTCCTTCCGAGGGTGTGGGAGACAGGGTTCCTGCTTCATTTTGGTGCGTTGCCGGGAAATCTTTTCTCCTCGCACCCGCGGAGGAAACCTCTCTGCGGTTCTGCAGAACCAGGCCTCGGTCGGCCGGTGTCCGGCCCCCCAGGCCGTCGACGATCCTTGGCGCCACCGGGTCCCTTGTGTCTGGCAGGACTCCTTGATGCGTCTGGCTGGTCGGTCCCGGCGGGCTGATTACTCTGTTTGAAATCCGGCAGGATAGACTGGCATCCAAACATTCTCCGGCCGGAGGTCTGGTGAGTACTACTGCCTTTCTGTTTTGGGTAGTTCTGTGAGTCTGGTAATCTGGTAAACCTGGTATTCTGTACTTCTGTAGCGGTTTGATCACCCGCACGAGCGGTCCGAGTAAGGACCCCGGGGGGGGGGGGGTTCTCTGAAATCACCGCTCGTCCTGTCTGTGCTGAAGGGGGGGGGGGGAGGAAGTCTGGGTTTGGAGAGGATTACGGGGTTTCACTCTCTGCCTCTCGATTGTCTGTTTTATGTGAACGGGAGTGGCCAGCCGTAGTGAAGCTGTGGCCTCCCCAGGGGTCCACTGATTTGCCTACTGTGTTTTTAGTTCATCAGATTGTAGTGAAGGAACACCCGAATCAGTTTCCCTATATTGATTCATGGCTGGCAATATGCCAGAAATGGCCAAAATGGCTCCAGCGCTGCCATGAGGATCAGTGTAGAATAATGGTGGCAGCTGCCAGTCGCCGGAAGGAGCGAACACCTGCCCCCGTCTACCAGGGGCGGGATTCCCCGGAGGTCCCTGTACGCCCCCTCAATCTGCTTTACCCTACTGTCCCGTCCGTGCCCTTACAGGAACCACCCCTAAGAGATGAAGAGTCAGAAGAACCTTCCCCAGGGGCAGGTGAAGCAGGACTTGGGGAAGATTCTGCAGATTCGAGCTCCTCATCAGATTCTCTTTCTCATAGTGATACGCCCCTACAGACCCCTCCATCAACCTCCTCTCCTCCTACTCCCGGTACTGCCTCCAATGTTATAGCCTCATCCCCTGAGAGCACTCCGGCTGAGCTTAAGTCGTCTACCCCGCTGGCCCAGCGCCTGCGGTCAGCTGCTGCAGAGAAGCAGACAAAACAGGATTTCCAACTGCCTTTACGACAAGTACAGGGACTCCCGTACCTTGATGCTGCCGGACGGGTGGCAGTAGGACCTTCTAGTCTGATATATGTTCCTTTCTCTACCACTGACCTGCTGAATTGGAAAACCCATTATGCCTCCTATACTGAAAAGCCTCAGGAGTTGACAGACCTTATGACTAGTATTATGCAAACGCACCGGCCTACTTGGTCCGACTGTAGACAATTGCTTTCCACCCTATTCAGTACGGAAGAACGAGCACGTATTGTGCGGGCCACCCTCACGTGGCTGGAGGCACATCCTGCAGACGCTGGGGTTATAAATCCCCGGCAGCAAGCAACTGTGGATTTCCCGAATGAAGACCCTGAGTGGAACCCGAATAATCCCGAAGGAGCACGGGCTCTCACTTGCTTCCGGACCGCGCTCCTTGAAGGCCTCAAGAAGGGAGGGCAGCGGGCTATGAATATCAGCAAGATTGCAGAAATCCTACAGCTTCCTGATGAGAGCCCAGCAGCGTTTTATGAGCATCTGGCAGAAGCGTATCGACTGTACACCCCTTACGATCCAGCAGCTCCTGAGAATCTTCGTATGGTGAATGCCGCTTTCGTAGCACAGGCCCAGGGTGATATACGCCGGAAGCTGCAGAAATTGGAAGGATTTGCAGGCATGAACGCTGCACAATTGATGGAAGTGGCACAGAAGATCTTTGTAAATCGTGATCAGGAGCAGAGGCGAGAATCTGAGCGTCAGATGAAGAAGAATGCAGATTTCCTAGCGGCTGCCCTAACCGAACGGCCACCAATATCGGCCTGGACCAAGGACGGGAGCAGGGGACATGGACGAGGACAAGGACAATGGGGGCCGAGATTTCTCCTGGGCCCCAATGAGTGTGCATACTGTAAAGAGGAGGGGCATTGGAAGAATGAGTGTCCAAATCGGAGGGGGCAATATCCGTCTATGAGGGGCGCAAGGGTACCCGTACACACCACACAAGGGCCGGGCCAGCCCATGGTATATCCACACGATACCTTCCCGCCCCCTCCACCAGATCTTGAAGGCCTCGCAGCAGTGGAACATTATGAGTCAGATGAAGACTAGGTCAGACCGGGCTCCAAGCTTCTGTTGGGTCCCCAGGAGCCTATGGTCAAGATGAACTTAGGGGACCAAGAAATGCAGTTCATGGTTGATACCGGAGCAACACACTCAGTGGTTACTCAGCAAGTGGCCCCGATTTCCTCCCAGACGGTAACTGTAGTGGGAGCCACGGGAGAAAGAGTGCAACGATCCTTTCTGCAAAACCGCATGTGTCAGTTGGGGGGACAGATTATCACCCACCAGTTCCTGTATATGCCTGAATGTCCTATACCCCTGTTGGAGAGGCATGTCCTGGCGAAACTACAGGCCCAGATACCATTCGGGCCCGGGGGCCAGGCTTTGCTCGACATACCCAGCCTTGGCCCAGCAGTTTTGGTATTGTCCGTCCCCCGAGAAGAAGAATGGCGGTTGTTCGAGAACAAACTCAAGCTTGATGTGATTGCCCTGGATAAGTAGGATGCAGTACCCCCCGGAGTATGGGCAGAAGGCAACCCCCCCGGAATGGCCATCAACGTCTCTCCTGTCTGTATCGAGTTGAAGCCAGGAGTCTCCCCAATATACGTGCGGCAGTCAATGTTCCCTCTAATTTTCTGTAGGCTGTGTGCGCATAAAATATCAGCTGTGTGCACCTTTTGAAGGAAGGTTAAATTTTTGTGCGCCACATAATGACACTCGGAGTTATATACTTTAAAATTTGACTACACGTCAGAATACATTATGTACACCACATTGATTTTAATCAAATTAAATTAAAATAGACGATTACTAAATGAAGCGGGAAATTTCTAGTAATTACAATCATAACTTTTAAATTTTAAGACGTCTGTGTTGTTTTCTATCAGAATCAGAGCTGTAATTTTTGTGCGCTCTGTTGTAAAGTATGTGCACTCGATCGGCGAGGTGTGTGCGCGCGCACACGCGCACAGCTTAGAGGGAACAGTGGCGGCAGTATCCGCTGCCGCGAGCGGCTGTGGAAGGAATTCATCATCATCTGGAGTGGCTCCTGCGGTACGGTATCCTGCGGCCCTGTCAATCAGCATGGAACACTCCTTTACTACCAGTCCGAAAGCCAGGTACTACCGACTACTGACCTGTGCAGGATCTCCATCATGTCAATGAGGCTGCTGTGACTCTGCATCCAGTGGTACCCAACCCCTATACCCTGTTGGGTCTCATCCCAGCGGCAGCCTCTCATTTCTCCATGCTAGATCTGAAGGATGCCTTCTTTTGCATACGTCTGTCTGCAGAAAGCCAACACCTCTTCGCCTTTGAGAGAGAGGACCATGCCACTGGCAGTAAGACCCAAGTAACCTGGACTCGCTTACCACAGGGGATCAAGAACTCCCCCACTATCTTCAGTACCGCTCTGGCCCAGGATCTTGCTGGTTACCCCCCGGGAGTGCCTGGGAGACGAGCCCTCCTGCAGTACGTTGACGATCTGTTGTGTATTCTGGCAACCACAGAGCTGCTACAGTTGTTGTATAACACGGGCTACCACGCCTTGAAGAAGAAGGCTCAATTATGCCAGTTGGAAGTGAAGTACCTGGGATTCCACCTGTCTAAAGGAAGTCGGCAGTTGGGGAAAGAACGGAAGGAGGAGGTATGCCGGATTCCTGAGCCAACATCTCGCAAGCAGGTACGCGCTTTCCTCCGGGCTGCAGGATACTGTCGCATCTGGATTCCCAACTTCGCCAGGATTGCAAAGCCCCTCTATGAATCTTCGAAAGGCCCAGAGACGAGTCCCCTTGAATGGGGACCAGACCAACGGGGGGCTTTTGAACAGTTGAAGAGGGCGCTGCTATCGTCACCAGCCTTGGGCCTTCCGGATGTCACTAAGCCCTTCACTCTTTATGTGCATGAAGCAGCGGGCACAGCTCTAGGGGTCTTGACTCAACAGCTGGAATCCTGGCCATGCCCGGTCGCCTACCTGTCTAAACAGCTGGATCCAGTGGCCAAGGGATGGCCACCCTGTTTAACAGCGATAGCAGCAACAGCCCTATTGGTGGAAGAGTTGGATAAACTTTCCATGGGCCAAGACCTCTTAGTCACCGTCCCACATTCTGTTCAAACTTTACTGGAACATAAAGGAAGCCACTGGTTTACCAGCTCCCAAATGTTAAAATACCAGAGTATGTTATGGGGAAACCCCAGAGTACAGATAACCACAAGTCAAGCCTTAAATCCTGCCACGTTCCTGCCTGTCGGCCCAGGACCACCTGATCACAACTGCCTGGAAGTAATGGACACGATCTTTTCCAGTCGCCCTGATCTGACAGACGTACCACCGAACAACCCGGATGAGATCTACTTTGTGGATGGAAGCAGTCTGGTAGTGGAAGGCTGCAGGTGTGCGGGGTACGCGGTGGTGACGATGGAAGTAATGGTCGAAGTTCAGCCACTGCCCTCGGGCACTTCCGCACAAAAGGCGGAACTCATTGCCCTCACCCGTGCTCTAACCCTTGGGACAAACCTTCATGTAAACATATACACAGATTCCCGATATGCCTTTGCCACTCTCCATGCCCATGGTGCTCTATACAAAGAAAGGGGGTTGATCACTGCAGCTGGGTCCGAAATTAAGAATGGTCCCCAAGTAGTGGCCCTGTTAGAAGCAGTCTGGTATCCCAAAGCTGTAGCAGTCATGCACTGTAAGGGCCATCAAAAGGGGAACGACGGTATAGCCAAGGGCAATAGACGGGCTGATGCAGAAGCCCGGTGGGTCGCGATTGCCTCTTTGTCCCAGCCCTACTCTGAGAGCTCCGAAGATTTGCAAGCCCCCCTGTTCCCAGTCCCATTAAGCCAATGGGCCAAAAGATACACTACATGGGAAATGGATTTCTTCTGTCAGGAGGAGGGTGGGGTATTACACTCCGATGGTTGGATAAGATTACCTGGAAAGGGAACAGACCCAGTGATAGTCATCCCAGACAGCCTTGCCCCAGCTTTCCTGTCATCTTTCCATCAGACTACTCACTTTGGCAAGACAGCCATGGAAACTACTCTCCGCCCATATTTCTTTATTTCCTGCTTATCTTCCCTGGCAGCCGCAACTGTTAGGCAATGTACCATGTGTGCTAAGAACAATGCTCGTCAGGGTCCTTGCCAACCCCCAGGAGTGCAGTCCTATGGGGTCACCCCCATGGGAAATATCCAAGTTGATTTTACAGAAATGTCCCGAGCAAATGGATACCGATATCTGTTAGTTCTGGTTTGTACATTCACGGGGTGGGTGTAGGCCTTCCCAGTCCGTACAGAAAAAGCCAGAGAAGTGACAAAGGTGCTACTGCATGAAATCATCCCCCGTTTTGGGCTCCCAGTAGTAATGGGATCAGATAACGGACCTGCATTTGTGGCCCAGATAGTACAACAGGTGGCCAAAGCCTTGCAGATTGATTGGAAGCTACATACAGCTTACCGTCCGCAGAGTTCAGGGAAGGTGGAACGTATGAACCGTACCATTAAAATGCATTTAGCAAAACTGTGTCAGGAAACCTCCTTGAAGTGGCCCCAATTGCTCCCCATAACCCTGCTTCGTATACACTCAGCCCCATGAAAGGGTATTGGTGTTTCCCCCTTTGAAGCTGTGTATGGCCGCCCTGCACCCCTCATACAGGGCGTCCATGGGGACTTGATTCAGATAGGTTCCGAAATAACCCGACAGGAACTGTTGGCTCTCAGTTCTGTTTTGCAGGACTTGCACCAGTGGATTCAGGAGCGGCTCCCCATCAACCTGACGGAACCACTCCATACACATCAACCTGGTTCGCGAGTGTGGGTCAAGGAGTGGAAGAGGGATCCGCTGACCCCCCAGTGGCGAGGCCCGTATACCGTTCTGCTGGCTACCCCGATGGCTATCAAGGTGGCAGAGATTGCTCCATGGATTCCTCACACCCGTGTCAAGGCCGCAGCGCCAGAACCCGTTCCAGCCTGGACGTCTGTCACGGTTCCAAACCAGCCTCTGCGTTTGACACTGAAAAGAGATACTTCTGCCTAGTGACGGCTTAAGAGACGAAACCACCCCAAAATGCATAGAAGTGCCATATTTTTACTGCTATCCTTGATGTGGGCCTGTTTCCAGCCGAGCACGGGGACTAACACAGCAATATTACTTGCCCAAACTGCCTTAAACATGACAGACTTTTGCATACGTAACTCTCTACAAACTGGGGGTTTTCTATCAACCTGTTTCATTGTTGTACCCTCCAGTTTATGTGAACTGCTGAGTTTTACCATATTTACTAGTCTGGACTGTAGACAACCTGACATGTCCTTTTCTACCCTCCTATATAGTATTGGAGCCACCCAGCCTACCTCAGCTTTTAACCGAGTTCCTTTCTCCCTGCAGGTAGTCTCCACCCTGATTGTTTTATTTTTGTAAATACCAAGACAGGAGGGTTTAATGTGTCTAATACTGAATTATCATGCAACTCTGTTACAAGGGTATCTTATGTGTACTCAGAAGTGTATCTACCCTTAGGATGGTTTTTGATATGTGGGAAGATGACTTATACCTATGTTCCCATGAATGCCACCGGTGGCCCATGCACCCTCGGCAGGCTAATGACCGCTGCTTTCCTCCACACACCCAAAGTAACTAAAGTCCGACCCAGACCTCCCCGCTCTATCCCCATGCCCTCGACCTGTAACTCAAATGTAGAACCGTACAGTGATGAGACAGCCCTTGGGCTGTCGCTATCAATCGTTGCAACACCTGGGTTAGCCCTATACAACTCAATGGAGAAAAGCCGACTTGCTTGTTCTCTAGCTAAATCCCTTAATCTGACCTCAACCATACCGGCCACCATGAATCATGAAATGTCCAGCTTACACACGGCGATACTACAGAATAGGATGACCATTGATTTCCTACTCTTACGCCTTAACCATGGCTGTGAAGAGTTCGAGGGTATGTGTTGTTTTAACCTCACTGACGAAAGCGTGTCCATCGAACGCTCTATCCAAGACCTACGTAATTTAGCAAAACATATAACAAACCCCTCCATGGGACTGGGAACGGGATGGTTCGGGAAGTTGTTTGGTTGGCTGGGGGGCCTTAAGACCCTGATTATAGGAGTCTTCTTTCTTTTCCTGCTATGTGCTCTCATACCATGCTGTATCCCTATCCTCCACCCCTTTATCATCTCCACCCTCGACGCCTTGGTGGAACGCAAGGTGGCTGCCTCTGTCATGGCCCTAACCCCATATACCCCTCTGCGGCTTGCCCCTAGTAATACTGCCCTCTACCGCTCCTAGCGGTTGAGGTCATACTCGAAAAAGGGGGGAGTGAGGCAGCCGGAAAGGCAGCTGTGAGAGAAAGCCCCTCCTCTCCCCCGCTTGGGCTGCAGTGAGACTACACTTACACATACCCTTTCTCCCAGAAAACCAGTAGACCAGAGCATACCAGTCTAAACAGGTCACTCGGGAATGCCTTATGAGAGCCCACTGTCCCCCCCCCCCTTCCTTCCAGGGGCTACCGATTGGTGAAGAAGAGATACCTGGGGCGAATGGGAAGGTAGCAAGGGGGTTTGAGAATGTACTGTATATAAGACAGTGTGGGACGTCATTTGGGGTCTCAGATCTTTTGTCCAGGGTGCCGGCTCTGTCTATCTGAGTCCTGTGTATACAATAAAAGATTCTGTTTGCATTCTAGTCTGTCTGTGTGTTCCTTCCGAGGGTGTGGGAGACAGGGTTCCTGCTTCAGTAACACCTTCAAAAAAATATAACAGATTAGTGAGACAATACCTCCTTGGCTAAATCCATGTTGGCTTTTTCCCATTAAACTATGACTACATAATTGTTCAGCAATTTTGTTAATTATGGTGGCTTCTAACATTTTTCCGAGCTTTGGCGTCAGGCTCACCAGTCTGTAGTTTCCCAGATCACCCTTGAAATTGTCATTATGTAGGCTTCTGTCCATTCTTTAGGTACTACAGATGATTTTAATGATAGTTAGCAGATTTCTGATAGTATGTCTGCAATTTCATGTTTAAGTTCTTTCAGCACCCTGGAATGTATACCATCTGGTTCAGGTAATTTACTACTATGTAGTTTATCAAATTGTTATATTATAATTTCACAGTTTATCAAGACTTTTTCACTTTCTCCGATGCATCACCTTTAAATACCATTTCTGGCATGGGTAACTTCTGTACATCTTCTTCAAAGACCAAAGAAAAGAATGCATTCTGCTATGGCCTTGTCCTCCCTTAGTACCCTTTTATCCCTGTCATCTAATGGTCCAACTGACTCTCAGGGCTTTTGCTATGATTCTGCTTTTCTTTTTTGTTGTTGTTGTTGTTTTGCATCATAACTGTACTCCTTGACTGGCTCCTTTCCTGTCGGTGAGCTCTGAATGGGGATTGGTCTCTTCACTGACTGTTGTCAGTGAAGGGGCCAATCATTGGTGGAGTACAGTGAATAAATGAATATTAAGTGCTGGTACTGCTCCAACTTGGCCCCAGGACATTTCTGGGTTTTAAATGGTGAGATGGGATGGTTTAGTACGCAGATCAGAGATCTGCATAATAACTTTTTTCAGCTGAAGGATGGGAGGTTCAACCTGTTACATTTTTTTGAATAGCTTTAGGATAGGAAAGTGAGGCAACTCACCTACTGTACTACATTTTCTTTAATATCATAGGGTTTAAGAGATCTTGAAGTCTGTATTGTTTTTGCAATTATGTTTAGGAGCCCTATGTCTGCAGTCTGAGTTATCCACATAAAGTTAACAGGAAAACACTGAATGTTACATTATCCAGTCACTTTTAAGTCACAGCCCTGCAATGCAAGAGTTCTGTGACCAAAATGTATCTGTTATGTGCATGTTGGGGAAGGAGGAGTACTTAAAGTCAGTGATTTGCCAGAGTAACTCCCAAGGTTACCAAGACAAATCACTTAAAATATTTGACCTCAAAATGTTTTTGCAACAGACTATGAGCTGAATTGAGCCCAATAAATGGCAGGCTTGAATCTTAACATGATGAATGGGATGGCAGCTATATCTCACCATTGTCAGATCTACTGATATCCTTTTTCTGTTTTTACACACCCTTGAATTAATGAGAGCCAACTACCTCCAGTATTTCTCCTTTTGTCTAATTATATCGTCTACTGGTACATGGAAATGAATAGTCAAACCTAAAACAACAGTTTGCAATCTATGCTTCACATAATTGTGACATTTGGATCAGTGACTACTGACTTGAGACAGCTTTAAACCAAAGGATTAAACCTTTTATCCAGATGTGCCTGGAGGCTAAAACATTTGCTAGCTGGCAGAATTGTGTGTTGAAAGCTTAACAAATCTGTCATATCCTCCACTTAGAACGCAATAGTAGAACTGAATTAAGAACTATAAATGCCAATGGGGAAGGGGGTGTTAATAGATTTATTTATTCCTTCCTACTTTAGCAGAAGAGCCCCCCCACCCCATCCTCTTTTCTAAATGTGGAAGTTTATTTTCTCAACACACATCCTCCACACTGCTTGTCCACCTTCCTAGGGGGAAATTTCCAGACTCATTCATAGGGAAAAATATACATTTACTTGGGTCTGTCTGACAAATGCCTTCAGAGCAGCTTAAAGGTACAAGCAGTGTTCATAAAATGCATTAGGGATCTGTGTTAGTTAACCTGCATTCAATTTACTAGAATCCCTTAAAAATATAGTGTGCTCAGAATCGATTTAACATATATTAACCTATGAATTATAACAGGTTAAGTTCAATTGCATGGGTGAAAAGCTCTAACACACTTTAAAATATCTTTATTAAAACAAATGTGTGAAATAAATCAAATAAACACCTGAAAATCAAGAACATTTCCAAACATGATGAGAACTGTGTATACTGTGAGTAGGTACACGCATTGACCATGGGGTCCCTTATACTAAAGCCTGCTAGATGGTTAACGTGCATTTTAGCACACGCTTGCTGTCCACGGTAACACCTAATATGTGGGCAAGACCGCAAGCAATCACTAATACGCATATTAATCAATCATCACACGATGGGGCGAGACTGGGTATGTTAGGGATGGAGTGTAGACATTGACAGAACATTTCAGTTAGCACAGGGGTCATTAGCACACGTTCAGTGTCAATGTGGCTCCTAGCATTGGTGCAGCTAAGGACACATCTATGGGTATCATTAGATGCACCAAGATCAATTGCACTGTACATTAACATACGCATCCACACATTAATTTCTGGGAAGATGCTGGTCATGCCCCTGACAGTTACTGCAGAGGCTTTAGACTTGACATGCGTTAAAATGTAGGTTAAATGCACAACCTTAATGGGATTTAGTAAAAGGGCCCCTCTATTTACTAAATCACACTGTTTCTCCTTTAATATATATTAATGGACATTTTTACAATGTGCTAATGAAGAAACATGTACAATAAGAGACATGGTCAGAATCACTCTTGGCAATACGATATATTACCATATGAGTTAACTATACCTTTGGAGGTGTAGCTTTGTTTATTTTATTTTATTTTAATTTATATGAAAGAAATCATATGGTAGTGTTACTGCACATTATTTTCACACACTTTACTGGAGGAGGCAGCCTTTAGTGTTTTTGGCCACATTTTCATGCAACTTGCCCCATTGTTGCATTTATATAAATTATACTTTAGTAGTTTAACATGGATTTTAATGCACATTAGCAATATAAATGCACATTGTCAATTTTATTTTTTTTTTATTTCCAAAAACTTACAAAAGCAAGCATATAAGCAACGATAGTGTTATTTACAAGGAAATAAACATAAAAACAGCATATCCTTAAGGAAAATACATTAACAAAACACTATCACATAGCCCACTAAATGGGGAGATATTACAAAAGGTAATAATGCAAAAGGAAACAAAAACATTGTCAAAATTTTAACCTGCATTATCACTTGTTAAAATCTGCATTAAACTGCTAATGCACTTTATTAAACAGGCCTGTGGACATTCTATTACTGTACACATCCTTAAAAAGTATGGTCCTAATATTCATCTGGGCAGGCTATGCGCTGCTAAGGCACATAGCCCTGCCTGCTGACCCCTAACCCTGGATATTCAGTGCTGCGGTGGCGGCATTAAATATTTGGGTTTGGTGCATAAAGGAAACTGCCACAGAACCTGAGTAGCGGCAATATTACACCACTACCTGGTTAGCATCCACAGCTAAAATTAGGTGAGCCAAAAGCTGGCCTAGCTTTAGCCACGGATCACTAACTAGGTAGCGGTGCAATATCGCCACTACCCGGTTAGCGGCCGTCTCCACCTCCGCTCCATCCTGGAACGCCCCAACAGGCCCTGATGCTAACCGGATAGTATCAGGACACGTAAGAGAGTTAGAAGAGGATATTCAATGGCACCAACCATGTAAGTGCCGTTGAATATCCCCATTTAAGGCATTTACATGGTGTGCTGGGCTCTAAACTATGTAAATGTCTTTCGAAAATCGGGCCCCACAGGATTTTCAAAGTGACACATATACGTGAAAATTACTGAAGAGAAACTGTGCAAATACACTTATAATTGCTCTGCAGCATGAAAGCATGCATACATTTTCAGGACTAATTTGCATGCATTCATATGAACTTTCAAAAGTATGAATGGAAATGCAAATTCCTTCCCAGCTCCATCCATGTGAGACCTTTACTTAGTCCAGGTAAAGCCAAACATAGAAACATAGAAATATGATGGCAGAAAAAGACCACATGGACAATCTGGTCTGCCCATCCATATCAACTACAATAGTCCCCTTTTTTCCATTAGAGATCTTCTGTGTTGGTCCCATGCTTTATTGAATACAGATACTGTCCTCGTCTCTAGAACCTCCACTGGGAGACTATTCCATGCATTACCCCGGTATCGACTGGGTCAGTGTCATGTCAGGACATGTTAGGGAGATAAAGTTCCTAGATGAAATAAATGACTGCTTCTTGGAGCAGCTGGTTCATGAACCGACCAGAGGGGAAGCCATATTAGACCTAGTCCTTAGTGGAACACCAGATCTAGTGCAAGAGATAAGGGTGTTGGGGCCACTTGGCAATAGTGATCATAGCATGATCGCCTTTGATTTAATTAGTGGAGGAGGGATAGTAAGGAAATCCACAGTACTACCTTTTAACTTTTGAAAGGGAGACTATGATAAAATGAGGACAACAGTTAATAAAAAACTAAAAGGAGCAGTTGCAAAGGTTAAAGACGTACATCAAGCTTGGGTGTTGTAGAAAAATACTATCTTGGAAGCCCAGAACAGCTGTATTCCACGCTTTAAGAAAAGTGGAAGGAAGTCCAAAAAACTGCCAGCATGGTTTAAAGGTGAGGTCAGAGAGGCTGTTGTTGCCAAAAAAAGCATCTTTCAGGAAATGGAAAAAAGAGCCAAACGACGAAACCTGGAACAGCACAAGCACTGGCAAGTCAAATGCATGGCATTGATAAGGCAGGCAAAGAGAGAATTTGAGAAGAAGCTTGCTGCGGAAGCAAAAACGCGAAATAAAGACCTTTTCAAGTACATTCGTAGCAAAAAACCTGTGAGAGAGTCAGTTGGTCCATTAGATGATAAAGGGGTTAAAGGAGCACTAAGAGGCGACAAGGCGATAGCGGAGAGACTGAATGAATTCTTTGCTTCGGTCTTTACTGAGGAAGATGTAGGGATGTTACCCATGACTGAAGTGGTATTTAAAGGTGTGGAAGAATTGAAGGAAATACGATACATCGGGAAGATGTCTTACAACTATTAGATAAACTGAAGAGTAGAAAATCACCTGGGCCGGATGGTATACATCCAAGGGTGTTGAAAGAATTGAAATATGAGATTGCAGACCTGCTATCAGTAATCTGTGAACTATCATTAAAATCATCTCTAATACCTGAAGATTGGAGGATCGCCAATGTAACACCAATTTTTAAAAAGGGTTCCAGGGGTGATCCGGGAAAGTACAGACCGGTGAGCCTGACCTCAGTACTGGGAAAAATGGTAGAAACCATCATAAAGAATAAAATTACTCAGCATGTAGATAGTCACGACCTAATGGGAGACAGCCAACATGGCTTTAGACAAGGAAGATCTTGTCTTACTAATCTGTTATGTTTTTTTGAAGGAGTGAATAAACAGGTGGACAAAGGTGAGTCGGTTGATATTGTATATCTGGACTTTCAGAAAGCCTTTGACAAGGTCCCTCATCAGAGACTTTTGGCAAAACTAAAGAGTCATGGGATAGGAGGCAGTGTACTATTGTGGATCAGGAACTGGTTAAAAGATAGAAAGCAGAGGGTAGGGCTAAATGGCCAATTTTCCCAATGGAGAAAGGTGAATAGTGGTGTACCCCAGGGATCTGTGCTGGGTCCGCTGCTTTTTGACATATTCATAAATGACCTGGAAAGTGGAATAACGAGTGAGGTTATCAAATTTGCAGATGACACAAAACTATTTAAAGTTGTTAAAACCCAAGAGGATGACATAGTGTCTTACCCAAGGTTGCAAAGAGTGCCATAGGAACAGAACCTGGATTGCACAGGTACTAGGCTGTTACTCTAACCACTAGGCTACTCCTTCACTCTTTGCTAGCATTACTTTGCTTACTTTGTCATCTGAGCACTTAATTTTTCTAATTTAGTTCATCCTAGGTTTTTTCTGCTTTTCTCTGGTCTTCTTCTAATTATTTATCTATTTTTTATTTATTTGTGCATCTTATAAGACATCTTTCCCCAAAACAGCTTCAAAGTGTTTTTATTACAATGGCACATAAAACAATAAAGAAAAGACTAATGACATTCAAAAAAGTAAAGCATCTACAATTACAGTAAGTATATACAAATGTGAACAATCCAGAGCTTTTGAAAGGTAAGAAACCCAAGGATGGCGCAAAGGAAGGCACACTGCATAGTTGTTGAAAGTCTTGTGCCATCCTTTCCATTCTCTGTATCTTTATTCTCCTTCCATCCTCTTCAGTTCAACTGATCCAAAGGACTCTATTTAGAGATCATATTTCCTCAGTTTTGGTAGCACCTTATTGGTTGTCCATAGCATTGAGGACCCATTTTAAAATTTGTATTTGACTTTGAAGGTCCTGCATGATATGGGTCCTACTTATTTGTCAAATAAATACATTTAGGGCATGTTTACTAAAATGTGTGCTGGTAGCACATGGTCTGGCATGAAAAGAGTGAAGATGCCCATACAAACTTCAGGGAGCATGTGTATCCATGCCTGTGCTGTTGATGCATTGCTAACATGTGGCACAATGTAACCTGGTAAGGGGGGCACCTAAAGCCACCCATTGAAGTGCTTTTAAGTGCACCCATGCTAACAGCAACAATCATGGTTAGCATGTACCCGTAACTCCTGTGCTAACAGCAGTGCACCATCAACCCACTATGTCAGCATTCAATCATTCAGTAACTTGTTAGTACAGGATTTTTAGTGCTGGGCCTTGTGCTAACGTTTAGCATGGGGTGCTTACAATGCGCTAAACCCCACGCTAATGGTTAGCTCGGTATAGTAAACATACCTGTTAAAATCTATGGGGTCGATTTTCAAAGGACTGTTGATACCACTCTTTATGGCACTTTGCCCCTTTCTTCAGGCTTTGGCTGCTCATGCCACTGTTGATGCTGCTTTGTCACTTTTTTGGAACCTGGACAGAAGTAAGCAATGGGCACAGCATCCAGATCCCACCATCTGTACCTTCATGTTGAAACCTTCCCAGGGTAGATTTTACGTAGAGACAGCCAATGATCCTCGCGGCATATGGCATGGGCCTCACCTATCTATTATATTTAATAATAGTATGGTTTCACACCCCTTTCATCTCTGTCTTTAAAATTATTTTCAAATTTCCTTATATTACTTACTGACTATTCATTTTATCAAATATGTAGTATGGATGAATTTTAACATCCCATTTTTAGGGGCAATCTACAGATAAGAATTGGAAGCTGGTTTACCATAGGTTACTGCTGGTAGCTTAACACCATTCACAGTCCAAGCCTTAATTAGAAGAACCTCAGCCTCTGTGTTGTGCCAGGGAGTTAGATTTCTATTTGCCAAATAGCCCAAACCAGATGGCCCAACCCATTTCTCCATTGATTCTATAGACAGGTAATTAAATATAAAATTCAAATCCAAATTGGGCCTCCTAATTTTCCTAAAGACCTCCTTCTGAGTATCCTTTGGTTCACCCTTAACAGTCTTAGGTGTTTATGCCACTTTTGAAGTTTATTTTATTTTTATTTATTTAGCAAACACTTATATACCGCTGCTTCCAGCGATCAGCAGCGGTCCGATTACAATAGGAGAACTGTCAAATCAGTACAGTAGAATTTGGGGCGCGCATAGGTTGATTCGGAGGGTAGGCACATCACATCACACAATATGTACATATATACAAATGACCAGTATACACAAATCAAATTCAAGAGTAATAAATGCAGTAGAATTTGGGGCGCGCATAGGATGATTCGGAGGGTAGGCACATCACACTAGTGGTGTAAATAAGTGTATCTGTATAAGTATAAGTATATCCGTATACATGTATATCTGGATACATGTATACTCATACCTTGGGTATAAGGGGCACTGTTACATAAATACACTGATGTGGGATATGCACATATATACAAATAACCAGTATACACAAAACCAGTATACACAAAAACCAAATATAAACTTACATAAACTATCAGGTGTACATAGGTATGCAATGGATTATTGTGGTAAATAATCTTAAGCTTAAGTTGATTTGCTCCTCTTACATTACCTGGGTTTTAATTGCTATTTTTGGTGCTGCATTACTCCTCTCATGATGCTTTTGGCTGCCCGTGCTGCCGTTGTTGCTGATCTGCCCCTCTCTTAGTGCCTTTTGGATCTTCCTTACCACAGTGAGGGTCTGTGTTCTGAATGTGTGACCAAGGCCAGGTGTCCTGCTAACATGGAGTTTGTTATATTGGGATCTGTACTGTAGTAATCTAAATTGTTCAGCTTTTCAAATAAGTGTTTGGATGCTCCAGGGCCTGCTGCAGTGTTTACAGTGATGCATTTTTGGGTAGACTCCTTATACGAGTTTTGGAAGTTGGCAATGGTATAGTATGGTAGATTTACTCTATAGATCTTTAGTCACTTTATTGTAGGGATTTAAATTAGTTTACCATATGCCTGGTACTGGAGAATGTTTGTTGTTGTTAATGAGATGACCAGAATCAGATTTCTTATTTTTTTAGATATTGAGTTCTGTGTGTGAATGTCCTAGTTCTGCTCAACACCCACTGTTGAGGGAGGTGGTTCTGTGAATGAAAAATATATGTTCAAAAACAAAAAGTAGGAACCATAATGCAGTTTTTAACAACAAAATAACAATGAGTTATAATTTGGTTTATAAACTGTTCTGTGTTCTCGTTCTTTGTAGTTTCTTGGTGTGCAAACATCTTGCATTTCCTCCACATTATCTAATCGGCTTTCTGGTTTGGTTCAATCCCTGACTGGAATTTTAAGGAAGTACCCCCCACTTCTGGGGGCGCCATCTCATCCCTTGCCTCAGGTAGCAGATTGCCTTGAGCCGCCCCTGTGCACATTTTATGTGTGCTAGAAATATTTAAGTGTACAAATAGATTGTGTGTATGTTAATTCATAGGTATATACATGTACAAGTAATCTGCATGCACATTAGGTTTTTAGGTGCCCAGATGAACTGAATGCATGTTTACAAATACACATCCCTTTTATATTGCACTAGAAGGAATACACAGCCTTCTATAAACACATTGAAGAGACAGTCCATTCTCACTGAAGCTTATAGTCTATTTGACAGGCAAACACCAAGAATGGAAGGAAATTGAAGATAAATGGACAATGAAGAGGAAATCTTAGAAATCTGTACAGGTAAAATATTATTGGTTTGTTTTTAGATTTTTTGAATTATTTTCTGAATTTATTTTTTCTTAGTTTGATTTAGACATGCATATTATATCAATTTGTACACAGTAAGGGTCCCTTTTATGAAAGCTCACTAAGCAGTTAACACTTATTTAGCATGAGATAACAGCCTGTGGTAACTGTTACCATGTGGGCATTATAGTCACCACATGCTAATTCCTGCTGTAACTGCACATTGCTCAATGTTAGGGATGGAGTGCGGGTATGGAGAACATATTGCAGTTAGCATGGCCACCACGTTATCCATGTGGCAGTTAGCATGGCTGCACTTGATACCTCTATGGGTGGCATTAAGTGCACCCACATTAATTGTGCCATATGTTAGTGTAAATGCTGGGAACGTGATGACCATACCCCTGAAAGTTACTGCAGAGGCTTTCCACGTACCACATAGTTAGCTTTTGTGCTAAATGCATGTTATCTGCAAAACCCTAACAGGCTTTAGTAAAAGGGCCCCATAATTTTTTAAGATATGCTAATGAACAAAATGCAGGCTAACAAATGCACATCTTCAAAAATTATGAATCCTGGAGAATAGACAGCTTGATATCTAGTCAAACATTATCTGCATATATATGCAAGTGGCTGGAGAATTCTGCAGTGGAGCCAGATTTATCTGGATAGCATGGGTGTATTTTGGAGGGGGGGGCGAAGGGGGCATCACCCCACCCCAAATCGAGATGTCCCAATGGCCAGGATTCCTTGGCTGACTACGGGGATCCCAGCTCCCGTGAGCAGAAAAGAACAGCACTACTGCGATTGTGGCAAAGACCCCTTCGATCTGCCCATGGGAGATCAGATCCCTGTGGGTAGACAGGCTGCATCAAGGTTGCAATCATGGCCTCCCCCTTCTCTCTTCCTGTGGGGATCCAATCTCCCATCAGCAGAGAGAAGGGATCTTTGACACAATCAAGAACATCCTCTTCTTTTCTGCTATGGGGCAGACAAAGAAGGGAGAGGCTGCAAATGCAGCCCACAAGAAAAAAAGCTTTTGTGTGTGGGGATGAGTGAGGAAGTGAGGTAGAGAAGGCAGGGAAAATTTAAAAGGGGCAGTGAGTCTATTAAAAAAAGGAGGATGGGGGATTTTAGGACAGGCGATGGGAGTGCTAGGGGGGTTGGTGAAGGGGGGGGGGGAGTCTGGGTGGCAACAGAGGAGAGGAACCAGCAGGAGAGAAGTTGGAGGGAAGGGAAGAGTGCAAGGTGTTGCCGAGAGGTGCATTCCCCTCACCCAGAACACACACACAAGCACCCCACCCCCATACCACACACTCACACACAAAGTACCCACCTCCACACAACAGATGCCACCCCCCACACACACAGGCACCCCAAGTCCACATAACAGAAACCCACAGAGGCACCTCACCTCAGCACCACATACACACACAGGCACCTCACCCCTGAACCACATACACACACACAGGCATCTTACCTCCGAAGCACACATGCGGGTACCTCACACATCTGCACCACACACACATGCACACACACACATACAGATACCTCACTTCCGCACCACATACACACATACAGGCTCTTCATTTCCACACCACAACACACAAACACACACACGCATATACCCAGCTCTGCAGCATCCACACACATGCACCACAGTCTTGTACCCCACCCACACAAAGGCATCCACTGCCACATGCCATGTACAGACAGGCACACCAACACACCACACACACAAACTGATACTATCTAAGGCAGTATAGTATTGTGGATCAGGAACTGGTTAAAAGATAGAAAGCAGAAAGTAGGGCTATATGGCCAATTTTCTCAATGGAGAAAGGTGAATAGTGGAGTACTCTGGGGATCTGTGCTGGGTTCGCTGCTTTTTAACATATTTATAAATGAACTGGAAATAGGAATAATGAGTGAGGTGATCAAATTTGCAGATGACACAAATTATTCAAAGTTGTTAAAATACAAGAGAATTGTGAAAAATTGCAGAGGATCTTGAAAAATTGGAAGACAGCATCCAAATGGCAGATGAAATTTAATGTGGACAACTGCAAAGTTATTGTGGGCTTTTGTTGCCCTCCCCTCACCAGCAACCTGCAGGGCTCTTGGAGTCACAGAAAACTACATTCAAAGCAATGAGAAGGTAATCTAAAGACAGCAATAAAATTACCACACACTTCTATATAGATACATAAATACACCAAAGCTTTAGCGGAGAGAAACAAATAGAAACAAGTTCTCTTTGTTTACTCTAACTGTTAGCCATGGTTTACTTTATTTATAAGGCTCTTTTGGATGATACAGCATAATTTCACTTTATTGTTACACGTCAGGTATTACGTATTTATCACATCATAGGTCAACTTCTAATCAGTGTAGGTCAGTATGAGGAGACATACATGTATTCCAAGACATAATTGTTTACTGCTGACTGCTTGATATTTAATAACCCTGAGACTAAAAGGCTGGAGTACAAGCTGCCCTTTTTCTTTATTTACAGGACATGTACCTCTTCACCTACTTAGTAAGCAAATATATGAAGTTTATTTCTAAGCAAAGTTCTGAACAACTTTAACTTTTCTCAGGTTTACTTAGACAGTCCAGTTGTGTACACCACCCTGTACAAACAAACTTACTTTCAGTTATGTACCTAGGAAAGAACAACCCAAACTATGGTTACACAATGCAAGGCACCACCTTAGAAATCACAACCCAGGAAAATGATTTTGACGTCATCATGTTGAAACCCTCCGCCCAGTGTGCAGCAACGGCCAAGAGAGCAAATAGAATGCTAGGTATTATAAGGAAAGGAATGGAGAATAAAACCAAGGATAATATAATGCCTCTGTATCATTCCATGGTGTGACCACACCTTGAATATTGTGTGCAATTCTGGTTGCCGTATCTTAAAAAGGATATAGCAGAATTAGAAAAGCTATAGAGAAGAGTGCCAAAAATGGTAAAGAAAATGAAAGGATCAGGGCCATGCCAAGCCATAATTGTGCCCTGTGCGACTTGCACATTGGGTGCCCCCTGCCCTTACCCATACCTCTCTCTAGCCAGCTGCCTGTTCTTGCCTTGATGCTGCCACATTTTGTTGTCTCCGCGGCAGTGCCGGAAGCAGCAGAGTAGACCTGATTTCAAATTAAAAAACAAAACAAAGCCCATGCGGGTTTTTCAACTCCACGCTTTAGGCAGATCTGATCCCTCCATGCTTTGACTTAGGTTTGTGTCACAGGAGGGCAGGACCAGAACAGCCATTAAAGCACAGGTCTTTGCAACTCCATGCTTAAATAGATGGCCTGGTCCCTCCCTTCTCTGACGTTACCTACATGAGAGAAGGGAGGGAGGAACCAGACCTGTGGGAAGACCCATATGTTTTGTTTTTTGTTTTGTTTTTTAAGTCAGGTCTGCTGCGCTGCTGCCGGTGCGCTATTGCTGAGAAAACAAAAAGTGACGGCAGCAGGGCAATAGTAAGCAGCTTGGGGGGAGCTGAGGCCGGCAGCCCGAAATGTCCCCATAAGCCTTTGTGCCCTGTGCAACTGCACCGCTCACACAGGGTTAAGTATGACTTTCAGAAAGCCTTTGACAAGGTCCCTCATCAGAGACTTTTGGCAAAACTAAAGAGTCATGGGATAGGAGCAGGGCCGGCCCGTCCATTGAGCGAGAATGTTGTTCGCACAGGGCCCCGCGCGAACCACATTCTCGCTCAATGGACTGCTGCAGAGGGAGCCGGGGAAGCCCGCGCGAGGCCCCGGCTCCCTCTGCACAGCCCGCCAGCGTGAAGAGCCTTTACCTTCACGCTGGCGGCTGTTTCAATAAAGCCGCGAATGCCGGGAGAGGTTAACATTGAAACAGCCGCCAGCGTGAAGGTAAAGGCTCTTCACGCTGGCGGGCTGTGCAGAGGGAGCTGGGGCCTCGCGCAGGCTTCCCCGGCTCCCTCTGCAGCCCCTTAGACGGCGCAGGGCTCTTCAGGGGGGGGGGGGGCGACGAGGACTGGATGGGCTGTGATGGGGGGGAGAAACGGACTGCAAATGGGCTGTGATGGGGGGGGGGAGAAACGGACTGGAAATGGGCTGTGATGGGGGGGAGACTGAAAATGGGCTGGGATGGGGGAAACAGACTGGAAATGGGCTGTGATTGGGGGGAGACTGAAAATGGGCTGGGCTGGGATGGGATGGGGGGGGACGGACTGGAAATGGGCTGTGATGGGGGGGGAAACAGACTGGAAATGGGCTGTGATATGGGGCGGGGAGAACGCACTGGAAAAGGGCTGTGATGCGGCTGAGAACCGAAAAAATGGGATGGTATCGTGGGAAACAGACATGAAATGGGCTGTGGTGGGGGGAGAACAGACTGGAAGTGGGCTGTGATGGGGGGAACGGACTACAATTGGGCTGTGATGGGGGAGGACTGCAAATGGGCTATGATGGTGGGGGGGATAGGACTGGAAATGGGCTGTGATGGTGGGGACGGACGGACTGAAAATGGGCTGGGATGGGGGAAACAGACTTGAAATGGGCTGTGATGTGGGGGGGGGAACAGACTGGAAATGGGCTGTGATGGGGGGTACGCACCAAAAGGGCTGGGATGGGGGGAAACAGACTCCAATAGGGCGGAGGTGGGGGGGGGGAGAACAGACTGGAAATGGGCTGTGATGGGGGAACGGACTACAATTGGGCGGTGATGGGGGGAGTACATCAAATGGGCTGTGATGGGGGGGGGGAAAGGACTGGAAATGGGCTGTGATGGTGGGGACGGACGGACTGAAAATGGGCTGGGATGGGGGAAACAGACTGCAAATGGGCTGTGATGTGTGTGGGGGGGGAACAGACTGGAAATGGGCTGTGATGGGGGGAACGGACAAATTGGGCTGGGATGGGGGAAACAGACTGGAAATGGGCTGTGGTGGGGGGGAGAACAGACTGGAAATTGGAAGTGGGCTGATGGGAGTTGGAAAAGGGCTGGAAATGGGCTGATGGGGAGCTTGGAGTGGAAATGGGCTGATGGGGGGGCTGGAATGGAACTGGAAAACAGCATATGGGAGGCTAGGACTGGAAATGGGCTGATGTGGAAGCTTGGGAGACGGACTAGAAGGGGGCAGATGCTGGGTGGGTCTAGAACTATAAAGGAGCTGATTTTGGGGGAGGACTAGAAAGGGATGGGAAATGAGAATGGAGAGGGGAAAAGATATTTTGTGTGGGAGGGAAGAAAAGTCTACGAAGGGCCGGGTATTGGAAGAGTAAGTGTAGATTGAGAATGGAAGGGTGAAATTTGAGTGGATGATAAAGCAATAAGGAAAGAAATGGAGGAAAGAGCAAAAGGGGAAAGATCAGTATGTTAAAGCAGATATAGAGAAAAAATTTGGAAACAAATCCAAAAGAGAAGAAAGGAAAATGGATTGCTCGCAGAAGACACAAAGAAACCAGAAGAAAGTGACTGGAGCAATTGCAACTGAAAAGAAAATGCACAAGCAACAAAAGGTAGAAAAATACTTTTTTATTTTGAATTTATTAACTGGAATATATCAGCTCTGGGAAATGTGCATTGTTAACATCTTTTGTGTTTTTGTTTAGTACAAGAGGAAATTAATTTATAGTTTTATTTCTCCAGTGTTGTTGTACATCCCAAGTTTGGCTTTTGGGGTTCCCAGTTTAATTATTGTATTCCTATTTCTAAATTGTGATCCCTTGTTCTTTGGTGATGGTCTATATTCTGCATTTTAACCAAGCTGAGGTATTCTGTTCATGTAGTTTCTATTTGACCATGTCACTTGTTCTCTTTCCCCAGTAGGAGATCCATTGGTATTCTCTGAGATGTATTGGTTTAATATTTGCAGTGTTGCCTTTTGATAGGTAGGGTTTGGTGCTTTGTGAGTCCTGGCAGAGCTGTTATGATATGGTGGATTTGCTATGAGTTCTAAAAGGTCAGTGTTTATAGTACTTCCTAATGGGCCTGGCGGTTGGCACTGGAATATAGTAACGTAGAAATCTGTCAGTCTTTCTTTATCCAGACACTCATTAAGAAGCATGTTTACTAAAAATGCATGTTAACATTATGCAAATATTTATGCAAATGAGGCTCCCTATGCAAATGAGGCCCCGCAATTAATCTCCGCACGTGGCCCCGCACCCCCCTTGGGCCGCCCCTGGATAGGAGGCAGTGTACTATTGTGGATCAGGAAGTGTGAAGCGGCGGCCAAGAAAGCAAATAGAATGCTAGGTATCATAAGGAAAGGAATGGAGAATAAAACCAAGGATATTATAATGCCTCTGAATCATTCCATGGTGCGACTGCACCTTGAATATTGTGTGCAATTCTGGTCACCATATCTTAAAAAGGATATAGCATTATTAGAAAAGGTTCAGAGAAGAGCCACCAAAATGGTAAAGGGGATGGAAGGATACTCCTATGAAGAAAAGCTAAAAAGGATAGGGCTCTTTAACCTGGAAAAGAGACGGCTGAGGAGAGATATGATAGAAGTCTATAAATTAATGAATGGAGTGGAACGGGTAAACGTAGATTGATTGTTTATGTTATCAGAATATAGAAAGACTAGGGGACATGCAATGAAGCTACAGGGTAAACTATTTAAGACAAATAAGAGAAAATATTTTTTTCACTCAACGTGTAATCAAACTCTGGAATTTGTTACCACAGGATGTAGAAAAAGGCTGTTAGTGTAGCTGGGTTTAAAAAAAGGTTTGTACAAGTTCCTGGAGGAAACGTCCATAAACCATTATTAAAAAGGGACCCAGGATATCAATGCTTGATGCAATACAAGCATTGTGGAACCTGTGTCTTTTGGGGAAACTGCTATGTATGTATGACCTAGATTGGCCACTGTTGGAAACAGGATACTCGGCTTGATGGACCTTGGTCTGACCCAGTATGGCATATCTTATGTTCTTATGCTGGCAAGGATATCCCTATGAGGAGAAACTTAAAAAGTTGGGGCTCTTCAACTTGGAAAAGAGACGGCTGAGGTGTTATATGATGGAATTCTATAGATTAATGAATGGAGTGGAACAGGTAAATATAGATCACTTGTTTACGACAAAAAGTAGAAAGACTAGAGGACACACAATGAAGTTACAATGCAACCCATATAAGACTAAGAAGAGAAAATAGGTTTTTACTCAATGCGTAATCAAACTCTGGAATTCGTCACTGGAGGATATATTAAAAGCTGTTAGTGTAACTGGGTTTAAAAAAGGTTTAGACAAGTACCTGGAGGAAAGGTCCATAAACCATTATTAAAGAGGAAACAGAATGCCAACAATCAGACAGGAAAGGGACCAAGCAAAACAGGAAAGCAAAAGAAGGAAAGAATTAGCAGAGAGGGGAATATCATCACTGTTGGGTGTGAAACAAGGAAGAGGGGAGAGGGGGAGGGAAAGATCAAAAGCTATGCAGAAAAGGTGGGTCTTTAACCTTTCTTAAAAACTGGTGAAGGAGGGTTCCAGGCGGAGGGCTGACAGGAGGGAGTTCCAGAGCTAAGGGCCAAGGAAAAAGAAGACAGATGACCAGGTAGATTCCAGGTGTGCTTGGGACATGGAAAGGAGGGACATGCAGTTGGAGTATATGGACCTAAGTGAACGCTGGGGGGTATGAAGATGGACCAAATCTGAGAGGTAGAGTGGTATACCAGTGTGGATTGCTTTATGGACAAAGGTGAGAATTTTGTATTGAATTCTGAAGGGCATGGGGAGCCAGTGGAGGTGAATGAGAAACGGTGTGACATGATCTGAGTGGGAAGGGTGAATCAGGATACATGCAGCTGTGTTTTGGATGAGTTGGAGTCTACATAATTGATACTGAGGGAGGCCAGCAGGGAAGCATTGCAATAATCCAGAGGGGACATGATGAGGGACTAGAGCAACATGGTCAGGGAGTGAACAGAGATGAAAGGGTGGACAGCACGAAGTTGCCTCAAAGAGCAGAAAGAACGCTGAACTACAGATGAAATTTGTTCATGAAATGAGAGGGAGGAATCAAGAGACAACTCGGATGGGGGATAAGGAGAGAAGTGGGACAACAGAAGGAACGGAGCCACCAAAAGTGTACCAAATGGCCATAGTTTTGGAGAGATTAACATGTAGATAGTTTGTGGACATCCAAGAGGTTACACAGGATAGACATGCGTTGAGAAGGCCAATATCAGGCACAGAGGAATCGGTGTGGTGAAGGAGGATGATTTCATCCACATAATAGTACACGGAGATACCATGCTGCTGCACCAGGAGGGTGAGGGGTGCCAGGAAAATATTAAATAGAAGCGGGGCCAGGAAAGAACCCTGTGGGTACACCACAAGGGAAGGGGGTGACGGGGAGGAGGCAGACCCTGAGAGAACCAAGAAGGACCTGTTGGTGAGGAAAGAACAGAACCAGAGAAGAAAAGTGCCCGAGATCCCAACGTCACAGAGATGAGTAAGGAGGGTGTGATGATCGACCAAGTCGAAAGCAGTGGACAGATCAAGGGATACAGCAATTGAGAACAAACCACAGTCGTGTGCAGTGTGTAACTCATTATGGAGGGAAAGAAGGATGGATTCTGTACTATGGCCAGGACAAAAACCAGACTGACGAGGATGAAGGGCTAGAACAGAATCAAGGGGGAAGAGAGCTGGGCAAAGACTAATTTTTCCAGAAGCTTAGAAACGGGAGATTAGAAATAAGATGCCAATTTGCTGGGACAGAGGGATCTAGGGAGTCCTTTTTTAGGATAGGCCAAATCAGGGCATGTTTCCACAGGGATGGTAAAGTACCACTTAGGAGGCTAGAGTTGAAAATGGAGAGGATAAGTGGAACGAGAGTCAGGGAGGGCTCGGGCAACCGACGGGAGGGTATGGGATCGGAAGGACAGGTAGTCTTGCAGGTAGAGGTGAAAGTCTTAGACAGTTCTGGCAGGGTATTGGGCTGGAAAGAGGACCATAGGTGGGAAAGGGGAGGACCTGTAGTAGCAGATGAGGAATCGCGAGAGAGGGGATCTAGAGGAGGTGGAGAAAGGGGAGGAGAGCAGGCTGGAAACGAAAGATGGAGAGGTTGCACTTTTTATTTATTTATTTATTTAATGGTTTTCTATACCGTGCTATTTATCATCAGTGCGGTTCACAGGCAACATAATTGTGCAATGTAGAAAGGTTTACATTGGATTTACATTAAAACAGGGAGTTTAAACAAGGATATATACAAAATGGTATCAAGGTTCTACATGTAGTTCGGCACTATTGACAATTCAAAACAACGTGACTGTGTACATTCTATTTTGTATGTTGCATGGTAGTGGACAGCTCATCGTTACTTAGGTTAGTATCGGATATCAACAGGGGGTGGTTACAGAGGGAGGGTTCACTTAGGTGATCTGAAAGGTGCGTGAGGTGGATACTCTGAGGGGGTTTGTTTGGGCACGTGGTGTGGGTAGCTATGGCACGTGGTGTGCTTAGCTGTGGCACGTGGTGTGGGTAGCTATGTAATGTCATCTGAATTGGGAAAGTACTGAAGAAACAAATGGTGCTTCAGTGCTTTTCTGAACTGGGGAAGGTTGTTGATGGCCCTGATGTCTGGTGGCAGGGCGTTCCAGCAGGAAGGTGCATAGAGTGCGAATGCTCAGTTTCTCGTAGCCTTAGAGCATTTGCCTGCATATCGATAAAGTGCGCCGCTAGAAGAGTGGGGCTGGGAATAGGCAGAGGGGAAGGGAGAGGCAAAGGAACATGTTGAAGAAAGCGAGCGGAGATTAGAATAGAGCTGATGCATGGAATTGGCAGAGAAGGAAATGAGATCAGAGAAATAATCGCGTTTGGTGGAGTAGAGAAGGAGGCGTTAATGATGGTGACAATAATGGAAGTGGGCGAGAGAGTCCATCAACTACAATAGTTCCCTTTTTTTCCTTTAGTAACAAATGCAGAGCAGAGATAGATCTTCACCAAGTAGGGAATATATTAATACAAACTAAAAACAGCATATGTAGACAAAAAATGCTTTTACCCAAATTAGGTTTATAGGATTTCTTTCCCAAAACTATACTTTATTCCAGAGTGAAGTGAAAGAACTCTCACATGTAGGCTTTGTCAGCAGAAACTAGCATAATGGCTCAACACAAGTAGCGTGAGTGCAACTAATGACACCTCAGTGGGTTGCCTTAGTTGCACCGGAAGTCGTTTTGCCATGTCGAAATGTGGTAACTGCAGGAGGACGTAACTACCTCCCTGCAGTTAGCCTACGGCTCCATGTAATCAAACTCTGAAATTCATTATCGGAGGATGTAGTAAAAGCTGTTAGTGTAGCTGGGTTTAAAAAAGGTTTGGATAAGTTCCTGGAGGGAAAGTTTATAAACCATAATTAAAGAGGACCCAGAAAACCCACTGCTTGTCCCAGGACAAGCATTGTGGAACTTGTGTGCCTTTTGGGAACCAGATAGGTGCTCAGTAGTAGTAGTAGTACTTGTGACCTGGATTGACCACTGTTGGAAACAGGATACTGGGCTTGATGGACCTTGGTCTGGCCCAGTATTACATTTCTTATTTTCTTATGTTCATATATTACCAGCACAGAGCTTAAGAAACATGCTGCTAAATATGCCAAACAAGAAGGGCTCAACAGCACCTATGCAACATCTCCCACTTCCACAAAAACAAGAGCAACTTGGCGCTCCAACAAAGCACTCCCCATTATCTGAAAAACAGGAGATCCTCAGTGGCCCCTACATAGCACTTCCCACCCTCTGAAAAACAAGAAGGATATTGTGACCCTAATACAACACATCCCACTCCATCATAAACACCAAAAAGGGCTTGGCAACCCCAACATAACTCCTGAAACTGCGCACTGGACCAGCATGGTGTTAACATAAATATATATTCTGCAAAGGAAATGCAAGATGCTCGCACACCAAGGAGCTAAAAAAAAAGTGAGAACCACAGTGCAGTTTATAATACCAAATTATAAAATTATAACTCATTTTATTTTGTTATAAACTGCGTTATGGTTCTCGCTTTTTCTTTTTGAATATATATTCTGTTTCCATAGAAACTGCTCTCTCAACACTGGGTGCAGAAAAGAAGTAGGACATTCACCCACAGAACTCAATATATATAAAAGAAGATCAGATTCTAGTCATCTCACTAACTACAACATAAATATTCTCTGGTACCAGGCATATTGTGATCTAATATAAAAGTCTCCAAAGATCTACAAGACCAAATTTACTATACCATACCAGCATAAACTTCCAAAGCTCATACAACAAGGAGCCTACCCAGAAAAAAGCAGCACTATAAATACTGCAGTGGGCCCTAAAACATCCATACACTTATTTGAAAAGCTGAACAAGTCAAATTACTACAACATAGATCCCTACGTAAAAGCTCCGTGTTAACCGAATGCCTGGCCTCAGTCAGACACTCAGAACACAGACCCTCACCAAGTACAGAATGAGTGGCCACAATCTAAAGCAAAAATAAAAATGTCTAACATTTGTCTTCCTGATTACCTCCCCCCCCCCCCCCCAACCCCTGTCCAGTATTTGTGTTCTTGTTTCCCCCCTCTGTCCAGCATTTCTTTTGCTGCTTCCCCCCATTGTGTCCAGCATTTGCCTTCCTGCTTCCCCCTGGTGTCCAGCATTTGACTTCCTGCTCTCTCCCTCCCATTTTCAGCATCTGTCTTTCTGTTTCCCCTCCCCCATCCAGCATTTGTCTTCCTGCTTCCCACCTGTTGTCTAGCATTTGTTTTCCTGCCCCACCTCCCCTGTTGTCCAGCATTTGTCCTCCTGCTCCCTCTGTTGTCCAGCATCTGCCATCCACCTCCACTTCTCTTCCTGCCACCGCCGCTGATGCCTCTCTCAATATCAACAGCAGGAAAGCAAAAGCGCGGGGTTTTCAAAACTCTGGCACCCTTGTAAGTCCATGTTGGTTCTACTCACCTCTGACACAAAAAGCATCATCAGAAGGGGTGGGACCCATCAGGGTCTTACAAGCATGTTGGAGTCACAAGAGCCCGTGCTTTTGCTTTCCTTTTTTTTTTTCAAAGTCAATAGCTCTCCGCCACTGCCCCAGTGTCCTTGGATCTGCGGCAGGTGCAGTAGCAAGGGGTGTGCTTGATTCTGCCGCTGCTGACCTGGGAGAAGTGGAGATGGCAGTGGCAGCAGCAGCAGCTGGTCCACTCAAATTTTTTATTTTTTTTACATTAGAAGGCAGAGTGAGGCGACAGCCACTTGGCTGCATTGTTTGCCACTCCCAAATCTTTGCCACCTAGAGCTGCCATCTCACTCTGCCTCACATGATGCTTTCACATACAGCACTAGCCCGTGTTTCCTGCATTGGCAGGAAGTGCAGGAGGACCCCAGTTACCCAGAGTGGGGGAGCAGGAAGATAACAAGCAGCAGGTGCTGCTATGTCCTCCCCAATATCAGCAGTGGCAGCAACTATGTCACCCCCCCCCACACACACACACACACACACACACACACCCATCATTCAGTCTTAAGCCTGGACCCACAGCACCTATACAGACAGCCCAATCCCTCCAACCATCAGCACCATGCTCTGGACAATGCTCAACATTATACCAAAAAATAAACTCCTCAAACCCCGGAAAGATCAACGATTTGGTGCAGACCTGCCCTGCCATTTTTCCTGTGTCGGGGTCAACAGAAGCAGAAGCAAGCCACCAAAAATGTGAGCTAAAAAAAAGTGTGGGCCCATGCATCCTTCCGCTCATGTCAGCAGCCCGGCCGGTCCCGTCCCTTCTGATGTCGCATTATGAGATGGGACCGTTGGGGCCACTCATATGAGTGGAATGATGCACAGGCCCATGCTTTTGGCTGGTTTGTTTGTTTGTTTGTTTTTTTTAATTCAAACTCCCAGCCTCGGCAGCCTGCTTCTGCTGCTGCTGATCCCAACACAGCAAAAGTGGCAGGGCAGGGCAGAGCTGCACCAAATCACTGATCTTCCGGGGTGTGAGTGTTTTATTTTTTGGCAGTGTGAGGCAGCCATTGCTAGTGTGATTTGTGGGCATTTTTTTGCCGCCTACAAAAGTTTGCCACCTGATGTGGCCACCTCACCCTGCCTCATTATGGAACTGCCCCCGAGTGTGCTTATAAAGAATGAATAGGTGAAGTGAGCACTAAAAACTACCCAGTTAGGAAGAATTTGTTTTAAATAAGCACAAATGGCACTTTTTTTTGGCTCAGGTGTACCTTAATAGAAAGAAAGGAGAGAAATATGGGAGCTTTGGCAGAAAGACCTTTTTTCCTGGTGCAGGATCTCCAAGAACTAGAGAAACAATCTAGTTCAAGTTAAAGATTTAAAACTTTTCCCTAAGCGGGGCTAGGGATGTTTTGAATGGTTTGAGTTTCCAATTTATAGTTGAAATTAGATGTCTAAATAGATTACTCTGATTGCATCATTATAGAGAATTTTTTTTACTGAATAATCTCAATAAAAAATGTGGACTTTGGGGATTCAAGGTGTGTTATTTGTTGCTCAATTTTTGAAATCGATGATTACTTAAAGGAGTGAAAGTCCCAAAAATTATTTTGAATTTTTTTGCTTTTGCTTTTGTTTTAATTTTTTTCTATTTTATGAAATATATTAAAATAAAATAAAATATTTTTGGTCACCATTTGTTCGGATTTTGATATATTATATAGGTGCACTCTTTCCACTTTTTTTTTTTTTACATACAACGTTCCCTCTTATTTAGGAACCCCCTTTTAAAAAACATTTTGCATTTCTTACACAAGAGAAATGGGGTGTGAGCTGTATGCCTTAAAAACCTTATAAACAGAGCAGAACTTGCTAGGGTGTGTACCAAGGAATTTCAACACACGTTCCATATGCATATGGGGTGTGCATCAAGTTCTCTTTGCATGCACCAGTTCTTATGTGTATCACTATTATAGTTTATATAATGCATGGCTAACACTGTATACAAATTCTAATAATATTTCAATACAAATCCCATATGATTGGCCAAGATGGCAGATGTATGTCATGTCTAAATGTGATCACTGCAGGAACTGCTTCACTCTTGATTCTTTAGAAGAAATTTCCCTGTGCTTGTGTGGCAGAAAAGGAAGGAGAAACAGCACTCTGTAGCCAAGAAGGCACCACCTGTTTCTGGACCAATAGATATCTTCGCTTGAAAAAAGTGCTACAGTTCCAACTCTGGATCACTTTCTAGTGAGGAAGGAAGGTGGCCCTACAGGAGTCCCCTGAGCTTGAGACAAGCCCAGAGGACTGGGAATACCCAGCAAAACCTTCTACTTACAGTGCAGTTCGTTCAATGGCTGAGATGCTGATTAGTGAGAGGAGCGCTAACGATAGTGGAGATAGTAGCAATTACAGGGAAGGCAGGTGAGGTGCAAGATGTTGGGAAGCAATCTGTGAGTAATTTTGGTTTGCTGTTCACAGTTTTGATTCCATCTGTATCTCAGACGAGCAAGGAGTCTTCTGAAGTTCTGAAGCTTCTAGAGATAAAGACAACTATGATCAGACCTAATCAGTATAATGTTGAGACACCTGGGAAGGCTTGTGTAGGTTTGAACAGTTCTTTCAAAGCCAATTTGCTGCTATGAAAGAAATTATGAAGCAACAGGAGCAGGACTTAGTCATTACAAACAGGCATAACAGCTGTGGGAGATAAATTGGCTGACATTTATACTTAAAATTTTTCTTTGATAAAGGACTAGTTCAACGTAAATTGGAAGCTCCGGAAAATTTGACTAGGGAGATGAATTTTCCACATAGACTTTCTATTTTCCCTATAGAAATGTTTAAACATTACATCACTACTGTGTTGAAGATCCCACAAGAGCTTGACTCTCCTTCAGGGCCGGTGCAAGGGTACCTGATGCATTAAGTGAACCTTTAGCCTCCCCCTCCCCTTCCCCAAGTGGTGAGCAGTTCTTTTTCTTCGCCCTGTGTATAGCATCTCCCATCAGTTGCTCCCTATCCCATCCTGCCCCACCTCCACTGGTCCCACCACTGAAAGAAAGCAGTGCTGCACAGAGCCTTAGGCATATGTCCGTACTCAAGTACTGCCATGGCCTGCCCCCTTCTGATGCAGACTTCCTGTCAGAGGAGGGCAGAGTGCGGCAGTGTTTGAGAATGGGCCTATATTGAAAGGGTCCATGCCACATTGAGACAGCTTAAAAGTGCTGCTCTTGTGACACTGCCCTCCCCACCCCTGAATCCTTCCACCCTAGGCGTATCCTTTATCTGCCTAGTGGCAGGGCCAGCCATGCCTTCCTTTAACCTCTGCATTTTATTTACCTATATAAAAAAAGGCACAAGTCTTACCTTTACAATTGCCCATTGGTTCTTTGGACTTTCTGCCTTTTTTTAGAAAGACCAGACACAGATTAGACTGTGATGGCTATTTTACTTATTACAGTGGCTTTAGAAACTGACTATGACTGGATATTGAAATTATTTTTTAAGGTTAAGGAGGAATTGCTCATAAATTCCCATATTAGGATTTTCCTGGATGTTTCAAAAGTAACTCAGAAACAAAGAAAACTATTTCTGTTGTAAACGAAAGTCACCCAGTTGGGGGATTTCTTTTTCTGAGATATTCATGCAAATGCTTAGCTAAGTTGTTGTTGTTGTTGTTAAGTGCCGTCGAGTCGGAGTCGACTCATGGCGACCCTCTGGATAGCTATCCTAAATTGTGTTCGGTCTTCAGTCAGGCGGCTCATTGTTGACAGACTGGTACCCGTAGCTGCTGTTATTGTAGCGATCCATCTCATTGCTGGCCTTCCTCTTTTGCGTTGACCTTCTATCTTGCCAAGCATGATGTCTTTCTCTAATGATCTCTCTCTTCGCATGATGTGTCCGAAGTATGAAAGTCGAAGTCTTGTCATCTGAGCTTCTAAAGAAAGCTTAGGTTTGATCTCCTCTAGTACCGACTGGTTTGTTCTTCGGGCAGTCCATGGTATACACAGTATTCGCCGCCAGCACCATAATTCAAAGGCATCAATTTTCTTCCTGTCTGTCTTTTTCACTGTCCAGCTTTCACATCCATATGATGTTATTGAAAATAGCTAAGTTACTGCGGGTAAATTATTTCTTCTTTGAGCCTTAGCAGTTGACTCATTTTCTTGGTAGTAAAATTGTGGTGACACCGAGCCTAGATTCTCAACTGTCTGCATCTGCTCCATAGGTTCAACTTTGGAGTAGTATCCCAGTACTGAAAATTTGGAAAACCTTGCTAGTTTCTTATTGTTTTTGTTCCTTGGATTTTGTCTTGGCCATCCTTCTTACTCTGAAGACCAGTGGAAATTGTTCTTTTTCTTTCTTTGTTTTTTCTCTTAAGATCTGATTCTTCTATATGGTGTCTTGAGGGATATTTCCTTTCTGTAATAAGCTATTTCTTATGTATAAGACTATTAAGCACCTGAAATTAGTTAATCTCGAGGTGAACAAAGTCCATTAAACATATTAGGTATAGTTGTATTTGAACAAGTATCCCCAGCAAACTTAAGTAAGCTAACAATTCAATTTGATAAAGAAAACCTTAAAACTAAGATGCAGACAGAAGTCCAGCAGTAAGATGGAGACTATCCAGTCTTTTGCATTGAATCTCACATGTATGGCTTTCTCCCAGTTGGTGAGGGGTCTTCAGTGTGCACTAGGTTCAAGGAGTTCTTTGATCTCAGGGAATGACACCAATCTCTGGAGGCTAGAGTAGCAGACTTGGAGGATATAAGGAAGACAGAGGTATATAAACAAGACATACAGGGACATAGTACTGAAGTCCCACCTCCAGTTTGGCAGCCTCCCTGTTTCCATGGACGAGAGAGGTCACATGACAGAAGAGCATCACTCTGGTGTGGCAGGAAATGATCCTGTAGCTAGGACCTGTCCTCCAGGTGATATAACACTTTCTCAAACTGTGGCAGTTTCTCCCGGGCTATAAGGGAAGAGTTAGAACAGTTGTTCTAACTGGTGATTCAATCATTAAGCATGTACTGTAGCACATGCTGGGTAGTTGGTGGATGTGAGGATTGCCTGGTAACATGCCTACCTGGTGCGAAGGTAGTGGACCTCACGTGCCACCTAGACAAGGTTTTAGATAGCTCTGAGGAGGGGTCTGCTGTCTTGGTACATGTTGGTAACAATGACATAGGAAAGTGTGGGAGGGAGGATCTGGAGGCCAAATTTAGAATTTTAGGTAGGAAGTTGAAATCCAAAACGTCCAGGGTAGCATTCTCTGAAATGCTTCCCGTTCCATATGCAGAATCCATGAGGCAGGCAGAGCTCCAGAGTCTCATGTGTGGATGAGATGATGGTGCAAGGAAGAGGGTTTTGGATTTGTTAGGAATTGGGCAACATTCTGGGGAAAGGAGAGGCTTTTCTGAAGGGATGGGCTCCACCTTAACTGGGATGGAACCAGACTGCTGGCATTAACCTTCAAAAAGGAGATACAGCAGCTTATAAACTAGAAAACAAGGGAAAGCTGACAGTCATCCAAGAGCACATGGTTAGAAAAGATGTATCCTTGAAGGATACTAGCAAAAGAGGGAAGTTAGAGGATCCCAACAGAGAGGTTCTAATAAAGATAAAAGTAACCTAGATGCCCTGAAATACAGAGCAGACAGAGCTGAAAGATTCCAAATTACTGTCTTCTGATAACCAGATTAATATGAATAAAATACAACCTCTAAAATGCCTATACACATATCCCAAAAGTCTAAAAAATAAGATGGGAGGGTTAGAATATATATCTTTATCTTTATGAGTTCTTGATATACCACCCTTGGCAACGGGGCATCAGAGCGGTGTACAATAAAAGTAAAATAAAACATAGCTTGGAAATGAAAAGAACGCCAAAAAATAGACAGGACAGACGGGAGCAGAGGAAAACTGAGGGGGGGAGGGGAGGAAGGAGGCACGGGGGCATACTAATGGGAGGGGTGAGAGGTAGGGCACAGAGACCTAAGAGGATGCTAGATATTTGATAGATAGATGATATGATTAGTATCTCAGAGACCTGGTGGAAGGAGGACACCAATGGGACATTGTGATACCAGGATATAAACTATGCTACAATGAGAAAGAAGATCAAATTGGTGGTGGGGTTGCACTCTGTGTTAGAGAGGGCACTGAGTCACAAAAGATTAAAGTTTTGCAGGAAACAAAATACATTGTAGAATCTCTATGGATAGAAATTGCATGTAAAAAAGGGGAAGACGATGGCAGTGGGGATGTACTATTGACCACATGGCCAGAATTAACAAATGGATGATGAATTGCTAAAACAAAAATCAGGGAAGGTAACAAAAGTTACAAGAAAGTAATAATAATGGGTGATTTCAATTACCCCAGTATTGACTGGAACAATGTCATGGCAGGATATGCTAGAAAGATAAAGTTTCTAGATGAAATAAATGACTGCTTCTTGGAGCAGCTGCATTATGAACCGACAAAAGGGGACGCTATTTTGGACCTTGTCCTTAGTGGAACACAGGATCTGGTGCAAAATATAAGGTAGCTGGGGCCACTTGGCAATAGTGACCATAGCATGATCACATTTGATTTAATAAATGGAGGAAGGACAGCAAAGAAATCCACAGTACTCCCATTTAACTTTCAAAAGGGAGACTATGATAAAATGAAGAAAACAGCTAAGAAAAAGCTAAAAGGAACAGCTGCAAAGGTTAAAGATTTACATCAAGCATGGGCATTGTTTAAAAATATTATCTTGGAAACCCAGACCAGATGTATTCCACCCTTTAAGAAAAGTAGAAGGAAGGCTAAAAAACTGCCAGCATGGTTTAAAGGTGAGGTCAGAGAGGCTGTTGTAGCCAAAAAACCTTCTTTCAGGAAATGGAAAAAGGAGCCAAATGACAAATACTGGAAACAACATAAGCAATGGCAAATAAAATGCAAGGCATTGATAAGGCAGGCAAAGAGATAATTTGAAAAAAAAGCTTGATGTGGAATCAAAAATGCATAACAAAAAACATTTTCAAGTACATTTGTAGCCAAAAATCGTATGAGAGAGTCAGATGGACCATTAGATGATAGAGAGATAAAAGGGGAACTAAGATGGGTCAAGGAAATATCGGAGAGACTAAATGAATTCTTTGCTTTGGTATTTACTGAGAAAGATGCAGGGAGGTTACCCAGGCTTGAAATGATATTTAAAGGTGATGCATCGGAAGAAATGAAAGAAATATAAATCGGGCTCCCTCTTCAATACCAGTATCAGTACAAGGTCCTTATCACCGTATATCAGGTACTTCACACTGGCAATCCTAAATATTTGGCAGACTTGTTGCACATGCACCCCCCCCCCCCTTCTGTGCCCTCCGTTCCATTCACAATAACCGCCTGTTTCTTCCCTCCCCAGCTCGTGGACCTCTGGAACTCACACGCCACTCTGCATTTTTCTTTCTCTGTCTAGCCCTTTGGAACACTTTGCCATCTACCCTCTGTGCTGAGCAGTCATTCCCATGGTTCAAGGCAATGCTGAAGGTCTATTTCTTAGGCACTGTCTTTGATTTTCCCCCTGCCTAGGATCATCTAACATCCCCCCCCCCTTTCTATTTCTCTACCCATTTATGTTTTCTATCTCTCCTGGGTGCTCTGTCCTCTTCACTGTACTGTCATGACTTTAGCATAATTTTCTCTCTTTTAGCAGCGATTATTTGTTTGTATTGTACACCATCCTGATGCTTCAGCCTGGGCGGTTAATTAAATGTGCGAATAAAGAATAAAGATAAAGAATGAATTCCAACTATTTGATAAACTGAAGAGTAGCAAATCATGTGGACCAGATGATATATATCCGAGGGTGTTGAAAGAACTGAAATATGAGATTGCAGACCTACTATTAGTATTCTGGGAACTATCATTAAAATCATCTGTAGTACCTGAAGATTGACGAATGGCCAATGTAACCTTAATTTTTAAAAAGGGTTCAAAGGGTGAGCCGGGAAACCACAGACCAGTAAGTCTGATGTCAATACCAGGCAAAATGGTACAAACCATTATAAAGAATAAAATTACTGAACATGTAAATAGTCATGTTTTAATGGGAGAAAGCCAACATGGATTTAGCCAAGGAAGTTCCTCTCTTACTAATGTGCTAGATTTTTTGAAGGTATAAATAAACAAAGATGAGTCAGTAGATATAATGTATCTGGATTTTCAAAAAACCTTTGACAAAGTCCCTTATAAGAGACTCTTGGCAAAATTAAAAAGTCATGGGATAGGAGGCAGTGTACTACCGTATTGTGGATCAGGAACTGGTTAAAAGATAGAAAGGAGAGGGTTGGGCTAAATGGGCAATTTTCTCAGTGGAGAAGTGTAAATAGTGGAATACCCCAGGGATCTGTGCTGCATCCACTGCTTTTTAACATATTCATAAATGACCTGGAAATCAAATTCGCAGATGACACAAAATCATCCAAGATGTTAAATACAAGAGGATTATGAAAAATTGCAAGAGGACCTTGAAAAACTGGAAGATTGGACGTCCAAATTGCAGATGGAATGTAATGTGGACAAATGCAAAGTTATGTACCTTGGAAAGAACATCCAAACTATGATTACATGATGCAAGATTTCACATTAGAAACCTCCACCCAGGAAAAAGATTTAGGCATCACCATGGATAACACATTGAAACCTTTTGCCAATTGTGCAGCAGTGGCCAAAAAAGCAAATAGAATGCTGTGAAACATAATGAAAGGAATGGAGAATAAAATAAAGGATATTATAATGTTTCTATATCATTCTGTGATACAACCACACCTTGGATATTGTGTGCAATTCTGATAGCTGCATTTTAAAAATGATATAGCGGAATTAGAAAAGATGAGAAGAGCCACCAAAATGGTAGAGGGAAGGCTTAAAAGATTAGGGCTCTTCAACTTGGAAAAGAGATGACTGAGGGGCGATATGATAGAGGTCTATAAATTAATGATTGGAGTGGAAAGGGTAAACATAGATCAGTTGTCTACACCATCAAAAAGTAGAAAGACTAGGGGACACCCAATGAAGCTACAGCTAACAGAAAATATTTTTTCACTCAACGTATAACCTAGCTTTGGAATTCATTATCGGAGGATCTAGTAAATGTTGTTAGTATAGCTGGGTTTAAAAATGGTTTGGGCAATTTCTTGGGGGAAAGGTCCATAAACCATTATTAAAGAGGACCCGGGAAATACACTGCTTACCCCGGGACAAGCATTGTGGAATTTATGTGTCTTTTTGGGACCTGCTAGGTATTTGTAACCTGGATTGGCCACTGTTGGAAACAGGATACTGGGCTTGATGGACCTGTGTCTGACCCAGTATGGCATATTTTATGTGCTTATGTTCAAACTATAAACATTTATATTTTAAAAATCCCATATGATTATAATACAATAGGTCATAAGTCAGCCATAATTCTTATTCCAAGATTTTGTTAAACTTCAAAATGTGGATCCCACGTGATGCGTGAGTGAGCAAGACGGCTTCTTGCTTGCTCCGGGGCTGCCTCGAGGAATATAAGAAATAAACTTGCTGTTTTCCGCAAACTAACGACCGCTGAGGAGAAGTGATCGGTGCTTACATACAGGCTGATGAAACGGGGGTTCAAAGTGGACAGACCCATGCCTAATCCGGCAAAAAAAGACAAGGAGAAGGCAAGCAAGGTGGGAGCTCAGGCCACAGCAATGGCGCAGCCGCCCTCCCCGAGTGCCGTGAGCACCGACTCCACGACGGAAGAGCTGGCTAAGGAAGTTGCAAGTTTGTTGGAGCCGAAATTTGATCAAGTTATCAAGACGTTGGACACTCTTGGGGACTCTCTTACGGAGCTTGGAAAAAAGTAGAAGAACTGGAACACTGAGTCTCGAGTGTTGAGGATGGAGAGGGATGGCAAGAGAGAGAGTTGGCTGAGCAGAAAAAACAGATAGAAGCCCTTCGACTCAAAGTCGACGACCTGGAAAACAGATCTAGGCGCAATAACTTGAGAGTGGTTGGGGTGCTGGAGTCCATGACGGATTGAATGCTTTTGCCGCTGCTGGAAGAATGGCTACCCAAGGAGCTGGGCCTTCCATCTTTGGTAGGGGAGCTTAAAGTTGAGCGTGCGCATCGTATTGGCAGAAGGCGGGAAGAACAACAGAGGCCAAGAGTGGTGATCATGAAGCTATTAAATTTTCAGCATAAAGTGCAGCTTTTACATGCTTACCGTGAAAAGGGAGAATTGAAGCTGGAGAATCAAAAACTCTTGCTGTTCCAAGACTACTCGGTGATGGTTACAGAGCAGAGGAAAGAATTTTCCCCGGTCTGCGCTGCGCTGTTCAAAAGACAAATTCGTTTTATGCTGGCCTTCCCGGCGACTTTAAGAGTACGGCACCAGGGCAGGCCTTTTTCTTTTCAGACCCCGATTGAAGCACAATGCTTTTTGGATGATATGGCGGGGAAAAGTGGAGAGGGAGATGGGTGACGTCTGCCATTGCTGAGCCGCTGGAGGCGGTGAAGAAGCTCCGGGGAAGTAATGGACGTGCGAAAAGCTACTGATCACTTGAACTACGTAATAGGTCTTGGGAAAGGATAGCGGTAGAGAAACGTGAAGGGGAGAATATTATATATCTGTTTGTTTTATATATACTGTAATTCGACTTTACAATAGTGTGCATAGTGGAAACTTGGGGCAGCCCTGCTGCATGGTCTAGGGGGATCGACGCTCAGCGGGGGAGGCTGAGGGTTGTAAGAGGATGTAAGGGAAGGGGGAGAGGGAGAGGGAGGGGGGAGGGGGAGGGGAGGGGAGGGAGGGGAAGAAAAGTCTGTGTGTTGTTCAATGCCATACTTTGTATTTGCTTTCCAGTTCGGTTTGGGGGACAGGAGACCAGAATTATGAGGTGGATATGGAAACTTACGTTCGGGGCTGAGGCTGGGTGGCCCGGAACGGTACAGCTCCGGAGACGCCACTATCAAGAGACCACCATATGCCATGCTGGAACATAGTTTGAGAATCACTACCTGGAATGTGGGGGGAATAGGGACGCCTGTAAAAAGAACGAAAATTCTGCAGGCTTTAAAAAAAGCAAAAGCGCAAATAGCCTTGCTGCAGGAAACTCACTTGACCCCCATAGAGCATGGCAAATTGTGTAAAGATTGGGTGGGGCAACTTTTTTCAGCCTCCTCCGGGGGGAGGAAACGGGGTGTAGCGGTGTTAGTAAAGAAGGGAGTGAATATGGAGGTTATATCCGAGGAACAGGACCCTCAGGGGCAGTTCCTCTTTCTGCATGCCAAAGTCAATGGGGAGGAATTGTTTCTTGGGAATATCTATGCCTCCAATGTTTATGAACATGGGTTCTTCAAGCTAGTCCTCCAAAAGATTATGGGGGCACCTAAGATACCATTGATAATTGCGGGAGATTTCAATTGTCCACACGACCCAATTCTTGATAGGTCACACAGATTGCGAGAGGGGAAGGGAAAGGAGTGGGATAATAAAGGGGTGGATTTTCTTTGTAAGTGGGGAAATTTGCTGGATGTGTGGAGGGTTATGCATGAAGAGGAAAGGGACTACACCCATTTATCATTTATCGAGGGCCCATCAGACTTGGTCCTGGATAGATTACATACTAGTTTCAAAGGGCTTATTTGATAAAGTGCTGCGGGCGGAGATTGAGCCGATAGTTGTTTCTGATCATGCGAAAGTCACCGTAGATTTGAAAGGGAGATCCCCTCCAGGGAATAGATGGTCCTTCCCCAGGCACTTATGGAAGAATGAATCATACCAAAACAATCATACCAAAAGCGGGACGGGACCCGGAAAATCCTGCCTCGTATAGGCCTATTTCCCTAATCAATTACGACATGAAGATCATTGCATCGGTAATGGCACATAGGCTGCAAAGCATCTTGCCTAGGCTGATAGGTGATCATCAGTCAGGGTTTGTTAAGGGCCGGACTGCCTTTGCCAACATCACCAGAGTCTTATTGGGAATGGAGCAATGCTTAAGACAGGAGACCCCGCTGTTGCTTGTAAGTCTAGACGCTGAAAAAACTTTTGATCGGGTCTTGTGGCCCTACATGTTTGAGGTGCTGACCCGTTTTAGGTTTGAGGGTGCCTTCTTTGACTGGATTAAAGCGTTGTACACAAAGCCGATGGCTTGTGTCACCAGCGGGGGTCGACTTTCCCAGTCGTTCCTGTTGCAGAGAGGTACGAGGCAGGGGTGCCCGCTGTCCCCCCTGCTTTTTGTTTTACAACTGGAACCTCTATTGTTGACCATTCTCAATGAGACGCGGGTGAAGAGGATAACATGGAGGGGAGGGGGTATTAAGCTAAGTGCATTTGCGGACGACATGTTTTTGTGTCTTTGTGACCCACAGAGGTCTTTAGGGGCTGCTTTGCAGATCATGGAGATGTTTGGATCCTGTTCAGGCTTACGTATCAACCGAGACAAATCTTTAGCTTTAGATGTGGGAGGGTGGGTTAGAGGACAATGATTAGAGAGCTTTCAGTTGATTTGTGTGGAGGGCCACTTCCGCTACTTAGGTGTCCTTATTCCAGACCACACAGCACAATTATATGAGGTGAATGTTAGATTAATGATTGATAAAATGGCTGGTAGGCTTCTGAAATGGAGGGACCTCCCACTAACGCTTATGGGCTGAGTAGCTCTTATTAAAATGGTTGAGCTGCCCAGATGGTTATATCTATTGCGTCACCTTCCTATTTGGTTGGCGCGTAGAGATGTGGAGATTTTACAACAGCATATAGCCAAGTTCCTATGGCGGGGTAGGTGCTCTCGGATAGCCCTTAAGGTCTAGAGAGGTCTAGAGAGGAGGGAGTGGTTGATTTGCCTTCTTTGCGGTATTACAATCTGGCTTGCCTCCTCAGGCCTCTCGCTGATCTGGTGATGGCCACACGGGATCGCCTCCCTTTAGAGTTGATAGACGAGATGGCGGCACCGTTACACAGAGTATATCTGTTACATGTTGCTAAGGGGAGCTTAACTAAAGCTTGGAGAGCGTCGGTATATATGGCAGCTATCAGACAAGCATGGAAAGTACTGTGTCAGTTACGAGGCCTCAATTGGAAATGCACAGATTGTCTTCCCCTAGGGGGGAACGCAGGCTTTGAGCCAGGAAGACAAGGGCTTGTCTCAAAAACGTGGGCTGATGGAGGGTTAGTGTATCTTGGACAGTTGCGGATGGAGGGAGCCATGGAGTTGGACTCTTTCCAGTCTCTAATGCGGAGATATAATTTAGAGTATAAACTTTTTATTTTTATCTGCAGGCCTGTCACTATGTACGAGGTCTTCAGAGAGGCTTGGGACTGCAGTTGGGGCAGGATGCCCTGTGGGAGTATCTGGACTCATTGGGGGACAGCATTTCGGTACGGAGTATTAGACAAGGACTCTGACCAGGGGGGCAACTGGGAATACTGGATGGGTTGGTGCAAAGTTGGGTCCGGGATGGTAAGATACGGGTAATGGTGGAGATGCTTCGGGAGGCGTTCTTCAAGATTAAGAGTAGTTCCGAATCTATAAGGTTGCAGGAGCTTCAGTATAAATTTTTATGGAGAGCTTTCATATCTAATGTGCAGGCGGCTAAGATGGGATTGGCTACGACGGATGTCTGCAAGTTGTGCTCTGCGGAAAACGGGACGTTGACACATTGATTCTGGCAGTGTACTAAAATCTGTAGTTTTTGGGCTGCAGTGGATGCTAAGCTGAGGAGCTGGAGGCTGCAGGGGGGACAGCTCTCGCCAGAATGGTGTCTTTTTGGTGTGTATCAGGGGAAGGAGCTGATGGAGAAGGATTGTAGGAACCTGTATGAGTGTGTTTTTTTAATAGTGAAGCAATGTATTTTAAGACATTGGATCGACGACAAACCCCCGCTTGTCTGTGGGTGGGACCAGGGTATGAAGAAGTTACAATGTATGGAGCGGAAAACGGCACACCTATTGGGAGAAAGGTGGAAGAGGTAGACGGAATTTGGGAGGGGTTGGATAAGTACTTTTGTGGTAGGCGAGTGTCTATACACAGTGGACAGTATTGTGGCTTAACACACATCTTGCAGTAGGCTGTTAGGTTGATGGGGGAGGGGGTGAGGGGAGAGGGAGGAGTGGGGGGGAGAGGGGTTTGGAGAAGGGAGAAGGGGGAAGGGAAGGGGAGGGGAGGGAGGAGACAAGGGAAGGGATGGGAATGGTGGGATTACTCGACAAGAATATCATCAGCAGTGGTGTACAGGCTTTATAAAGTTCCATGCTGGCATTTATAGGCTTTATAGGAGTTTCTGGTATTTATAGGAATTGCTGGGAGGTTGATGCATATACAATACATGGTGTTAAGTTGAACTTTATGGTTGCAGGTTCTGCGGGGATTCTTAACGTGTTTAGAGAGCAAAATGTTTAGAGCAAAAATGTTTAGAGAAAATGTTTAGAGTTGCACTGGGGAGTGAAGGTTGGGGAGGGTGATTGTGTATAATGTACAGCTGATGTGAACTGTCTGATGTGGTTAATATGGAAACAAAAATCATTAAAAAAAAACCTTCAAAATGCTTGCTTTTTTGTGTTTACACAAGATAAAATGCTAATTGTCTTTGAATTTAATAATTGATTAATCCATCTAAAGAAATTTCCTTGCCACTTTGCAATAAATGATCATGCTGCATTTTCAAATCATTCAAGTTAGTCAGCATTTTCAAAATTAACTTTTAGAAGAGACTCAATATGCCCTCTTATTCCTTAAAAATTAAAATTTGAAAAACCTTACTTGGGGGCGGAGCCTGCGCGAAGACGAGATGGCTGCTTGAGTGATTAGCTCCCCGGACCCCGGCAAGTATCCTGAGAGAAACGGAGAGTAAACGGAGCAAAGTGGAGGATAATACTAAGCTGGTTGTTTAGAAAGTAATGGCCAACCTCAAACCTGCGAAATTGGATTTCACGCCTGGGAGTAACTCGGGCTCCAAGAGGGCAAAGTCAGACCCCCTATCTCCGCACAAGATGGCGGCCACCCGGGAATCGGAGGAGCTGATGAGAGAGTTACTGGGGGAGATGCGCTCAGTGAAGGAGTTGGTGATGGCGAATGGAGAGGCGTTGGGGAAAGTGCAAGGCGAAATGCAGGACATTAGAGAACAAATGGAGAGGCTTACCAACAGGATGGATTCCATAGGGGCGTCGGTCGCTGTGCACGAGGAAAAGCTTGCACGTGTGGATAGGCTGGAGAGAAAGCTGGAGAAGTTGGAATTAAGCATGGAAGATGTCGCAAATAGAAATCGGAGAAATAATGTGCGCATGCTGGGAGTACCGGAGGGAGCTGAGGGGTCTGACATGATAGCGTTTCTAATAAAAACTTTACCCTCGTTGCTGCATCTGAAGCTCCATGGCCCTATGGAAATTGAAAGGGCACATAGGATTCCTGCGCAACCAAATCTACATGCACGGGGCCCGCGACCGATTATTTTTTGCCTGCTGCGATATCAACATGCAGTGCAGATCCTGGAGGCATCTAAATCTTTGCGGACAGTTGATTTTGAGGGGCACAAGGTCCTCTTCTTTCCTGATTTTTGTAGAGGGACCGTGGAAAAGAGGAAGCAGTTTCTCGCCCTCCGACCCCGGCTTCAACAGCTTCAGGCCTGATATGGGTTATTTTACCCCGCGCGTTTAAAAGTAACTCTCAATAACCAGACAAAGTCCTTTGATGTCCCGGCGGTGGCGGCTCGATATATTGAGGAACAAGAGGCATTGCAGATGAGCTAGCCATCTTCTTCTGGCTGAAGGACTCAGTGTTTTGCTTTCTACTGGGACAGAGGGCCTGGAGAGTGAATGGAACTTGGTCTGGGCTGTCTAGTGAAATCAATGGTACATCGGGCTGCCCCTAGTTTGGAGCTGCCTGTAAGGGGTGCATGTGGCCCGATACTGGTGGGATCAATGTGCTGTGGTATGGGGAAACTGTATGATATGTTGAGGGAAGGGAGATGGTCCCTTCTCCTTCTCATTTCTATTGTGTATTGGCTGGGATGGTTGGTGGAGTATTAGGAGGGAGGGGGGAGCATGATATACTCTAATATAATGCTATACTATATTACAAAGTATATAAGTATCCCTGGAGGCTGTCTATGGGGGATATGATATGACTGTATGTTTGGATGCAGGGGGGGTTGGCTTAAAAGTTGATAAGGGGATCGTATTCATAGTTGTGGATGTTGTATTTGTGTTATAGCCAGTTAGTAATGACTGTTCAAAAAAGTAGTGTTTCTCGGGAGAAGCAAGTGTGGTACTGTAATATGTAAGGGGGGAGGGGGGGTTTTGGTCTTTCGAGGGCCATCTGTTTTTTTGTGTTTGCTCACCCATTATATTCATCTTGATGGAGACACAGGTGACACCTTGCAAGCCTAGTTCTGATACTCTCCGCTCGGTTGCCTCTGCAAATTGGGGGAAAAGGGGTGCAGACCAGAAGGAACGGGGAATGGCTTTACCTTGACAACAATGGGTGGGGTTCGATGCCTATCTCTGAATGTTAAAGGGATAAATCACCCGATCAAGCGCAAAAAGATATTATTATATTGCCAGAAGCAAAATGCTGATGTAATTCTTTTGCAAGAGACACATCTGTCGACCTGTGAAACACAAAAGCTTGCACAAGGCAAACACAGTCTAGTAGCCCATGCTCCCGCCTGCCTGAAAAAGAATGGAGTGGCGATTTTAGTCAGGAAGTCGCTCAAGCTTCAGGTTCTGTCCTCACGGGCTGATACGGAAGGCAGGTGGGCTGGGGTGCATTGTCTCATAGAAGGTCGACAGGTGTGTATTTTTACTGTATATGCTCCTAACAATGATAACCCTTCCTTTTTTAAGAAATTAGCAGTGGCCATTCAGGAATATGCCAGTTATCCCTTAATTATAGGGGGAGATTTTAACCTGGTTCTTGATCCTTTAATTGACCGGAAGCCTAGCCGGCCGCGAAAAAGAGAAAGAGCCTTGGAAGTATTGCATTCCATCATGGACTCCTTTGGGCTGGAGGATATCTGGAGGTTGCATCACCCTACTGAGGCTGATTTTACATTTTTTTCATCTCCACATGGCTCACACTCGAGAATAGATTATTTTTTGGTATCTCAAGCGTTAGCTCAGAGTGTGGGTGAAGCGGGAATCCTCAGTACGAGTGTCTCAGATCATGCGGCGGTAGTGCTGGACTTCAATCTTGTGGATGATTCCTGTAAGAAGGCGGCGTGGTTTTTTCCCAGATATTTGTTAACAGATGAGTCGTTTAAAGTATATCTTCGGGACGCCTTGCATGAGTATTTTGCAAACAATCGGGTCAGTGATACCCCAGTATGGGCCTGGTGGGAAGCTTTTAAAGCATCAATGAGAGCTCAGATAACGAGTTATGTGATTGCTCAGCGCAGGGCTACTCGAGCTGAAGTGAGGGCCCTGGATCAACAGATACGGGCCGGAGAGCGGATCCTACAGAGGAAGTTTAGTACTAGGGTTTTGACTCAGTTGCAAAAACTCAGATTTGCTTATAATACGGCTCTCAGTGCAGAAGTGGAAAGAGCTGTTTATCCTAGGCAAGTGCGATATCATGTGGAGGCAAATAAAGCGGGAAAAGTATTGGCTTCGCAACTCAAGCCCCGGGAAGAAAAAGCTCGTATTGCGGTAATAGAGGATGAACGCGTTGGCCCCCTTTATAAGGATCAAGAAATTTCAGATGCTTTCTCTGAGTTCTACCGCCAACTATATGCGTCTGAGGGAATGTGTGAGAAGGCTGAGGCGCGGCGTTTTCTGGATCAGATTGCTCATCCCTGTTTATCGCTGGAGCAGCAGGCTGCCTTGGGCGCACCGATTCGACTGGAAGAGCTTACATTGGCTATCACCGCAATGGAGAATGGGAAAGCAGCAGGTCCAGATGGTATTCCAGTTGAGTTTTACAAGCTGCTGGTGACAGAACTTGGGCCGCAGCTGTTATTCTTCTATCACCAATTGCAAGAGCTAGACTGCCATGCTGGGGCCTTCACGGATGCTACAATAATTGTGCTGCCCAAACCCGGGAGAGACCTGAGCAAAGTGGGCAATTATCGTCCTATTTCACTCCTCAACGCTGACTACAAGTTGTACTCTTCTATTCTGGCGGCCCGCCTTAAGAGGGTTATGGAAGTGTTGATACATCCGGATCAATGTGGTTTTGTAGCAGGAAGATCCACTATGGATAACGCAAGGCTGCTCTGTAATGTCCTGGAGATCACTAATGGCTTGGACTCCCCATACATTGGCCTCTCATTGGATGCTGAGAAGGCGTTTGACAGGGTGGAGTGGTCTTTCATGTTCCTAGTGCTGGAATGGTTCAAGTTTCCTCCTTCCTTCATCCGAATGGTACAGCTCTTGTACATCAAGCCGGTAGCTCGGATTCTGGCAAACGGGGTGCTGTCTCAAACTCTGACATTGTCCCGAGGCACAAGGCAAGGATGCCCTATGTCACCCCTGCTTTTCAACTTGGTGCTGGAACCATTGCTGCTTAAGTTGCGACAGGCCGATGAGATTAAAGGAGTAGCTCTTGCTGACCTTCAGGTGAAGGCTTCAGCTTATGCTGACGATCTGTTGCTGTTCCTTACGCCGGAATCCATTTCGCCGGTGTTACATCACATAGGAAGCTATGCTACTCTCTCTGGCTATAAAGTAAACTGGACGAAGTCAGTAGCGTTTCCCCTGAATAAATATGGGAACCAGTCGATGGTACAGCAGTTTGGATTTCAGTGGGAATCGTCGTCGAGCAAGTACTTGGGTGTGCAAATTGGAAGTCATATTGATGAAATTCTTAACATAAACGGAGAACGTATGAAAGAAACAGCGCGTCTTTTCACAGTGAAATGGTCCCCTCTTCATCTCAGTTGGTGGGGAAGATTGGATTCTCTCAAGATGGTGTTGGTACCAAAGATAAACTACATTTTGGGAATGATTCCAATATTTTTCCCAGAGTCGCTATATAAGGAATTAGAGAGGATCCTGACCCGCTTTCTGTGGAATGGAAAGACCCCAAGAATTGCGCTGAAGAAGCTGAAGGCACCCAAAGAAGCCGGCGGGGTACAGTTCCCGGATTTTCTTCTATATCATCGGGCGGCAATCTTAAGTCAAGGGGCCCTCTGGACAGGGGCCGCTGGAAATGCCCAGAGACCCATTTGGTTGGAAGTCGAAGAACGCTTGGCCTCTCCGGTGCCCTTGAATCTATGTATGGGGATGTACATGACGAAGACCCCGAAACTAGGACGAGTATTTTTATCCACGCAGAAGGCCTATCATGATTTGTCGCTTTGTCTAGGGGGGGACAACCCCATCTCTCGCAGAATGCCACTGTGGAATAACTCTGATTTTCGAATAAATAAGCAGGTGGTATCCTGGAAAACCTGGCAACACTGTGGAATCTGGCGGCTGGGGCAGCTGTTCAGGCATGATAAGTGAAAGAATTTTCAAATGCTCAAGGAGGAATACAACTTGCCACCGGCCTGTTTCTTCCAATGGCTACAATTGCAACACTGTGTAGGACAAAAGATAAAAAAACTAGCTTCGGTATCGGACAAGTGGGGTCTGGAGGAGTTTATCGGAGAGGTGGTTGAGCGGAATGGCCGTGTGTCCAGTATATATGGATTCCTTCGGGGTAGGCTGCCAACGCAGCTTACCAGGCTACGGCAAACATGGGAAGAAGAGCTGGATGTCCAACTTCCTAAGGACCTTTGCTTTGTAAAATGGGGGCCGTTAGTGAGGCCCTCTCGCTCAGCCTCCCTCACTCAATCAATGTTCTTTTTTGCGCACCGGGCTTTTTTGACACCGATCAGAGTGGCCAAGTGGGGTGCTGGTGCATCTCCACACTGTTGGAACTGTCATAAGGAGGTTGGCACGTTGCGACATATGATTCTGGACTGTATAACCTTGCGGGAGTATTGGGGGGCTGTCTGGAAGAGGATCCAACAGGTGCTGCTCTTTACTTATCCATTATCCTGGAAGATTGTAGTGTTGCGAGCGGCTGCTGAGATACCTAACATGAAGAAGGACAATTTTTTTGTACTGAATTTTATGCTGGCCATCGCTATAAAAGTCATACTTATGAGGTGGAAGGACCCAGTGAAGTTAAGCTGGGTACACTGGTGGAACTTAGTATGTCTATATAGTCGATATGAGAAGGCTTATGATCATATTTATGCCTCTAGGGGTATACAGGGGGGTGATGATAAATGGTCTGCTCTAGATAGATATTCGAATGTTGGCGGTTGCTGAGCGGGGAAGGGGGCGGTCTGGGCTTGCAAGGTGTCAGGGGGGGTGGCGGGGAGGGGGGTACAGGGGGAAAGATGGGTATGCAAGGGTGCCGTGCTTCTGGCACCCTTTTGAATGATAGTGTATTTGTATTCTTTTGGGTTAAGTTCTGTTTTGTTGTTCTTTTTTTTATGTATGTGCTGGAAAATGTAAAAATATTGAATAAAAAAAAAACAAACAAACAAAAAAAAAACCTTACTTGAATGATTTGAAAGAACAGCATAGATATCAACTACACACCATTATAGACTTATTCAGCTGTACGTAAACAAAAAGCCTTAAAGATGGCATTATGTATTTACAAAGGGTTCATTTCACAATGCTTACTATTTGGATGGTAGGCAGAAACATAAAAGCAGAATAGCAAGACTTTTTTTATAAAGAGATAGGAACGTTTTACTAAAATGCAGTAAATATTTGCACTTACTGCACATTGCATTCAAAAATTATTATGCAATAACTGAAAAGCCCATGCGGTATCTTTTGAGGTGTGGCTATCATCTGGCAAAAACTTTCTCAAGCAAGGCAGATATTTAATCCATGTTAGATATTGTTGTTGCAGCCACATTATTGGCAATGCTCATATAAACAGACCCCTGACCTGCCATCCCTGACAATGAATATAGATGCCCACCCCACAAGCTCCTCACTTGGCACAACCCTGACAGTGAATATAGACCCTCACCTCGAATCCCCTCTCTCAACACCCCCAACAATCGACCCCACTCTCCAACATCTTCCTCTGATTCATAGACGTGGTCCACAGTGTCTAGTGCGAAGTAGAAGTGATCTCCAGTTTGTCCTGTCCTGTCCAAGTCATAGGTTCAAAATGGTAGCTCTGACTCCTGCGGTTACTCTCATGGTACTACTTCTAGGGTTTAGGCAACCAAATAAGGACAAAAGCAGCTTATTTGGGTACATGAACCCCAGTGGTAGTACTATGAGATTTCCATTTAGGCTCAGAGATGCCATTTTGAACTGGGACTTGAACAGAGCAGGAGTAACTAGGAATCACTCCTGCTCCCCACTACAGGGACAACCCCCCTACTACTAGTAGGAGTTGGGGGGAGTGTTGGGGTAGGGGGATTCTGGAGGGTGTAGGCTATTTGGTCTGACTGTGGGGTTATTGGATGGGGGGGGACTGGGAGTGGGGGTTTGTATTCACATTTGGGAGAGCTGAGCAGAGGATCAGGTGTAGGGGTTTTCTATCCTCTGTCTGAGATGATGTCATGAATCGGGGAAGGAGTGATGGGGATTCTTAAATCATGAAGTTAGTGCATTGGGATCAGGTAGCTGCACTTACCATCACCGCTTGATGTGGTGGTAAGTGCAGCCATGCTAACTTCACAAGTGACAGCACTCACTCAAGTGCCGTGCACAAATTGCTCTGTGCAGTACCTGTCCACTCTTTGCTCTATTCTTGCCTTCTGAACACCCAGCCCAGGAGACAGTGCACCACGGAAGGATCATAACCCCCAAAGCCTACATCAAAGTGAATCAATCCACTTCTGTAATAGCAATATCCCTTGCCGCTCCTGCCCTATGGAACTCTCTCCTGGACCACCTAGAATCCACAGAAGATCTCAAGAACTTTTGAAAGTTTCTTAAAACCACACTCTACATAGAACACTTTGGAGACATTACATAAGCTTGAATACAGAAGTCAATTTAACTGCCTATCAAATACTCCCCCCCCCCCACCTCCATCCCAATCCCCTCCCATTTTGTTCCTCACCGTCGGACCCAACCCCCTTCTTCACTAACCTGTCTTGGTACATGTTGGTAACAATGGCATAGAAAGTGTGGGAGGGAAGTTCTGGAGGCCAAATTTAGGCTTTTAGATAGGAAGTTGAAATCTAGAACTTCCAGGATAAGATTCTCTGAAATGCTTCCCATTCCATGCGCCAGGACCCAAAAGGCAGGCAGAGCTCCGGAGTCTCTATGCATGGATGAGACAACGGTGCAAGGAAGAGGATTTTGGATTTCTTAGGATCTGGGCAACATTCTGGGGAAGGGAGGGACTTTTCCAAAAGAATGGGTTCCACCTTAACCAGAATGGACCCAGGCTTCTGGCATTAATCTGTAAAAGCTAGATAGAGAAGATTTTAAACTAGATAATGGGAGAAAACTGACAGTTTCCCAAGAGCGCATAGTTCGGAAGGATGTATCATTGAAGGATACTAGCAAAACAGCAAACTTAGGGCATCCTGACAGAGAGTTTCCAGTAAAGTTAAAAGTAACCCAGATGCCATTAAGTATAGAGCAGACAGAGCTTAAAGATTCCAAATTACCCTTGTCAACTGATAACCAGATAAATAGGAATAAAAAACAACATCTAAAATGCCTGTATACAAATGCCAGAAGTCTAAAAAATAAGATGGGAGTACATAAGACCATAAGAACATAAGATATGCCATACTGGGTCAGACCAAGGTCCATCAAGCCCAGTATCCTGTTTCAAACAGTGGCCAATCTACATCATACGTAGCTAGCAGTTTCCCCAAAAGACACAGGTTCCACAGTGCTTGTACTGAGTCAAGCAATGATATCCTGGGTCCCTTCTTAATAATGGTTTATGGACTTTTTCTCCAGGAACTTGTCCAAACCTGTTTTAAACCCAGCTACACTAACAGCCTTTACTACATCCTCCAGTAACAAATTCCAGAGTTTGACTACATGTTGAGTGAAAAAATATTTCTTTTATTAGTCTTAAATAGTTTACCCTGTAGCTTCTATACTCTGATAACGTAAACAATCGATCTACGTTTACCATTTCCACTCTGTTCATTAATTTATAGACTTCTATCATATCTCCCCTCAGCCGTCTCTTTTCCAGGTTAAAGAGTCCTAACCTTTTTAGCCTTTCTTCATAGGAGTAGCCTTCCATCCCCTTTAACATTTTGGTGGCTCTTCTCTGAACCTTTTCTAATAATGCTATATCCTTTTTAAGATACACAGTATTCAAGGTGCGGTCTCATCATGGAACGATATAGAGGCATTATAATATCTTTTGATTTATTTTCCATTCCTTTCCTTATGATACCTAGCATTCTATTAGCTCTCTTGGCCGCCGCTGCACACTGGGCCAATGGTTTTAACATGTTATTCACAATGACGCCTACATCTTTTTCCTGGGTGGTGGTTCCTAATGTGGAACGTTGCATCGTGTAAGCATAGTGTGGGTTGTTCTTCCCTAGCTGCATAACTTTGCACTTTTCCACATTAAATTTCATCTGCCATTTTGAAGCCCAGTCTTCCAATTTATCAAGATCCTTTTGCAATTTTCCACAATCCACTTGGGTTTTAACAACTTTAAATAGTTTTGTGTCATCTGCAAATTTGATAACCTTACTCGTTATTCCCCTTTCCAGGTCATTTATGAATATGTCAAAAAGCAGCGGACCCATCACAGATCCCTGGGGTGCACCACTATTCACCTTTCTCCATTTGGAAAATTGGCCATTTAGCCATACCCTCTGCTTTCTATCTTTTAATCAGTTCCTGATCCACAATAGTACACAGCCTCCTATCCCATGACTCTTTAGTTTTGCCAAAAGTCTCTGATGAGGGACCTTGTCAAAGGCTTTCTGAAAGTCCAGATACACTATATCAACCGACTCACCTTTGTCCACCTGTTTATTCACACCTTCAAAAAAACATAACAGAATAGAAAGACAAGATCTTCCCTGTCTAAAGCCATGTTGGCTGTCTCCGATTAGGCCATGACTATCTACATGCTGAGTAATTTTGTTCTTTATGATGGTTTCTACCAGTTTTCCCGGTACTGACGTCAGGCTCACCAGTCTGTAGTTTCCCGGATCACCCCTGGAACCCTTTTTAAAAATTGGAGTTACATTGGCGATCCTCCAATCTTCAGGTATTAGAGATGATTTTAATGAAAATTCACAGATTACTAATAGCAGGTCTTTAATTTCATATTTCAGTTCTTTCAACACCCTTGGATGTATACCATCCAGGCCAGGTGATTTGCTACTCTTCAGTTTATCTAATAGTTGTAATATATCTTCCCAATGTATCGATATTTCCTTCAATTCTTCCACACCTTTAAATACCACTTCAGTCATGGGTAACATCCCATGGTAGTCCCTCTGACACGCATAATAAAGATTGGTCTTTCCTTACTCCACGTTGGACCTGTTTCTTCTCATCTACATGGTAGTTCTGCTTCCCACAGTGTTATCTTATGGGTAACATCCCTACATCTTCCTTAGTAAAGACCGAAGCAAAGAATTCATTCAGTCTCTCCGCTATCACCTTGTTGCCTCTTAGTGCCCCTTTTACCCCTCTATCATCTAATGGACCAATTGACTCTCTCACAGGTTTTTTGCTATGAATGTACTTGAAAAAGTTTTTATTTCAAGTTTTTGCTTCCGCAGCAAGCTTCTTCTCAAATTCTTCCTTTGCCTGCCTTGTCAATGCTACTACTACTACTACTATTCAGCACTTATAAAGCACCACGCACGCAGCGCTGCACAGCTAACCTACAAGAGGTAGCCAATATATAAGAGATAGTCCCTGCCCGTCAGAGTCCCTGCTCATCAGAGCTTACAATCTAAGTAGAAGAGTACAGCTCATTAGTCGGTTCAGCGCAAGGTATGGTGTGGTACAGTTAGTTTGGTCATAAACGTTGATGGGGGTTAGGGTAAGATGAGGATGCAAGTCAGGATCTGAATGCAATGGTGAAGAGGTAGCTCTTCAACCTGGATTTGAAGAGGGCTAAGAAGGATGACTGGCGCACAGATGCAGGTAGGCTGTTCCAGGCGTATGGTGCAGCAAGGTGAAAGGAGCACAGTCGGGAGTTTGCGGTGCAGGTGAATGGCATTGATAGTAGTAATTTGTTAGCGGAGCGCAAATTTCGAGAGGGGACTTAGGGAGAGATAAGGGATAAGAGGTATTGAGGGGCCATAGAATGGCCTTGCATTTGTCTTGCCAGTGCTTGTGCTGTTTCCAGGTTTCGCCGTTTGGCTCCTTTTTCCATTTCCTGAAAAATGATTTTTTGGCAACAACAGCCTCTCTGACCTCACCTTTAAACCATGCTGGCAGTTTTTTGCACTTCCTTCCACTTTTCTTAAAGCGTGGAATACAGCTGGTCTGGGCTTCCAAGATAGTATTTTTCATCAACACCCAAGCTTGATGTAAGTCTTTAACCTTTGCAACTGCTCCTTTTAGTTTTTTCTTAACTATTTTCCTCATTTTATCATAGTCTTTATCTCCCTAGCATGTCCTGCTATGACACTGACTCAGTTGATACCGGTGTAATAGAAATCACCCATTATTATTACTGCGCTGTAACATTTGTTAGCTTCCTTGATTTCTTTGAGCATTTCATCATCCATTTGTTCATTCTGGCCACGCGGTAGATAGTACACCCCCACTGCCATCACCTTCCCCTTTTTACATGGAATTTCAATCCATAGAGATTCTACAGCAAATTTTGTTTCCTGCAAAACTTTAATCCTTTCTGACTCAATGCCCTCTCTAACATAGAGCGCACCGCTCCACCAATTTGATCAGCTCTATCATTACGATATAGTTTGTACCCAGGTATCACAGTGTCCCACTGGTTGTCCTCCTTCCACCATGTCTCTGATATTCCAATCATATCTAAGCTCTCATTTAGTGCTATATATTCTAACTCTCCCATCTTATTTTTTAGACTTCTAGTATTTGCATACAAGCATTTTAGAGACTATTTTATTCATATTAATGTGGCTATTGGTAGGCATGGGTAATTTGGGATCTTTAAGCTCTGTCTGCTCCATACTCGAGGGCATTTGGGCTACTTTACTCTTTTTTTGGAACCTCTCTGCTTTTGGTAGTATCCTTCAAGGATACATTCTTCCAAACCATGTGCTCTTGGGCTACTGTCGGCTTTCCCCTATTATCTAGTTTAAAAGCTGCTCTGTCTCCTTTTTAAAGGTTAAGGCCAGCAGCCTGGTTCCATTCCAGTTAAGGTGAAGCCCATCCCTTCGGAAGAGCCCCTCCTTTCCCCAGAATGTTCCCCAGTTCCTAACAAATCCCAAACCCTCATCTCTGCACCATTGTCTCATCCACGCATTGAGACTCCAGAGCTCTGCCTGCCTTTTGGGTCCTGCGCGTGGAACAGGAAGCATTTCAGAGAATACTACCCTGGAATTTCTGGAGTTCAACTTCCTACCTAAAAGCCTAAATTTAGCCTCCAGAACCTCCCTACCACATTTTCCTATGTCATTGGTACCGACATGTACCAAGACAGCAGACTCCTCCCCAGCACTATCTAAGACCTTATCTAGGTGGCGCGTGAGGTCCGCTACCTTTGCACCAGGCAGGCATGTTACCAGGCGATCCTCACGTCCACCATCCACCCAGCTATCTAGATCCCTAATGATCGAATCACCAACTATAATGGCTGTCCTAACCCTTCCCTCATGGGCACATGGCCCTGGAGAAACTTCCTCGGTGTGAGAGGGTTTTACATCACCTGGAGAACAGGTCCTAGTTACAGGATCACTTCCTGCCACACCAGGGTTATGCTCTCCTGTCACGTGACCCCTCTCCTCCATGGCAACAGGGATGCTGCCAGACTGGAGGTGGGACTTCAGGACTATATCCCTGTAGGTCTCGTCTATGTAACTCTCTGACTTTCTTATGTTGTCCAAGTCTGCTACTCTAGCCTCTAGAGAACGAACTCGTTCCCTGAGAGCAAAGAGCTCCTTGCACCTAGTGCATACGTAGGACCTCTCACCAACTGGGAGAAAATCATACATGTGACACTCAATGCAAAAGACTGGAAAGCCCCCATCTTGTTGCTGGACTGCTGTCTGCATCTTAGTTTTAAGCTTGTGTTTAGATCTTTAAGTTCTTTACTTACTAAGGGTTGCTATGTATATTTATACTAATAAAACTGTACCTAATATGTTTAATATACCTTGTTCACTTGAAGCTTAATTAATCTCAGGTCCTTAGTGTATGACTGATTTGGATAACGAGCTTCACCTGAGACCACCTCCTTTCCTTTAAGATGTGTAAGTACCTATAAAGCTATGATTATCCCATTTCTATGCTGGCTGTCCAGCCCCTGTGCAGCACCTCAGAATCAGGGCGTAAAGCGGTAGCACCCGATTCTGATCCCGCAGGGGCTAGATGTGTCTGCGGGATCAGAATCTGGTCTACCGGCCTGGATGTGCAGGCCAGGCCCCAATTTTGATGGGCTGCATGCCTATCAGATCCCCGGCTAACTCATCCAGGCTCCTGAATTGAGCTGCATTGCCATGGCGTCCCATTGCCATGGCACCGCTGCTTCATTCAGGAGCCGCAATCACTAACCACAAGATCCAACGTCCTTCCACGAATCCCATGGCCTAGGTTGGATTTCAGGGATCCCCTGCACCCCCTTATCACTTCACTGTCCCCTGGTTCCAGCATCCCCCAATGTCCAGGGATGTGAGGGAGGAATAGCCTAGTGGTTGGAGCAAGTTGCATTGGGTCAGGGGTTCAAATCCTGCTGGAGGACAGCAACCTCAAGCTGGAGGGACTGGGGTTTCTAGTTCCACAGACATTCCTTGTGACCTTGGGCAAGCCACTTAACCCTCTGTTGCCTCAGGTACAAAACGTAGATTGTGAGCCCTTTGGGGACAAGGGATATATATACCGTACCTAAATGTGCAATGCTTTGACCCATTGAAAAGCAGTATATAAGCATTGCTAAATAAATTTAAAATAAAACAATGTCCAGGGGGACTTAGTCCATCTCTGAGGTGGAAAAAGTCCACCTTCTACGTGGCTGATCCCAGATGTACAGTGCCGACCTCAGAATTGGCCCTGTACATCTGGGGTCATGGCCTGCCCATGTCCCGCCCTCGTTCTGCCTCCAGAACTCCCCCTCCTGCCCCCATCTAAGGCTCACCATACAATAGCGCTGTTCATATGGGGAGCCTTTGCAGCAGGGGGTCGTCATATTGTACACCACTCTGATGGTTTAAAGATGTGGTTAATCAAGAATTTCAATAAAGATAAAGACGAATAGCAGGGATATACATCCAGGCAGGACATACATCCCCGCTATTCGTGGCACAGAATGCTCCCCTTAGCAATCTACCAGAAAAATGATAAGCAAATCATTTATGGTTACCAGTAACCACAGGATTTCTGTTAAAATCTGACTGAACATCACATGGCCATCAGGAAGATTCTGGACCAAGGGACTGACTGGTATACAAGTGTTAAGGTGCCTGCATGTATTACTAGAATACTGCAAATACTATTCTGTTTAATATGTTGGTGCATTACTTTGCTTTTTTGGCATATCATTCTCTGGAGTTTATTCAATTGGGGGTCATTCCAAAAGATGAATATAGCAGCTAAACGTGCGGGATAGACATCCACTCCCCCTCCCCCAAAACAGGTACCATTGTATTCTGTGGCTCCATGACCCTGCATGCACATGGCCTGAGTATGGGGATTGTAGATGATGGGCGGGGATGGGCAGATTATTTATTTATTTACATTCTCTTATATACCATGCTATTCTGCATCAGTGTGGTTTACATTGAACAAACTGAAATTACATTGAACAGGGCATTATAACTTGGAGATAACTATTCTACAGGGAACATAGGCTATGAAGAGTTAAGTGGTTTGCCTAAGACCACAAGGAGCACCTGTGGGGCTAGAAACCCCAGTCCAAGGTTGCTGTCCTCTAGTGGGATTTGAACCCCCCACCTTCTGGCATGAAGTACCTTGCCCCAACCACTAGGCCACTCCTCCACTCCAATTAGGGGCATGATTAGCCAGTGAGATGCAGAAAGGGTATTCAGGAAAGCCCCCTGACCATCCTCTGACATCCCCATTGACATACAGCATATTCGTGATGGACCATGGAATAAGGGCTCTACCCTACTGTGGTTGCCATATGCTGAATGGGATGTGTCAGGGCGGTAATGAGGAGGGGTGCATCCTGCCATGGAGAGAACATGATGCACGTCAGTACTATGGATTCCAGAAGGGAGAGTCATGTTTCCATATGTGGACCTGTAGGACCACCCCCACAGGTACATCATGCCGGCAATGCTGTCATTGGCTGATGTGGGCATCAGCCTCGGAGCTGCACGTACTGCAATCAGAGGCGGGGCCGCATGGAGATGGGGGCCTCTGCAATGTCTATTTTCTCTGCAAGGGCTGTGCACAAGGACATATATCACCTTGAACCCAAAACAGCGGGTGCGTCTATACCTGCGGTTTCAGAATCAGGGAGATATCTGCCCCATTTCCATATTGTATGGGGCCGCTGGCCACACAGGGCTGTTACCGAATCAGGCTCTATGTATATTACCATGTACAACATGGCTCTCCACCGTGGGGTACCAGAGAGATTTACAATTCTAAAAACAAGGAGATAAAATAAAAGGAACTACAATAAAAAACAAAAAAAAATCAGAAAGGCATTAAGAACTAAACAGAACAATCTAGTGTCTAGCCAGCCCTATCACATCATCCCCTGAAAGACCACAGCAAATATGAGTTTTGAAGAGTGATTTGAATCTCTGCAGTGATGGTTCCACCTGCAGAGGTGCTGGTAGCGCATTCCGAGGGGAAGAGGCTAACAAGTAAAAAGCTACATGATGCACTGCCTCAAGACATGCCCATGAAATGGGCAGTATAACTTACAGATTGGTGTTTTGTGAACGAAAGAACCTAACAGGACAGTAAGATGTGAGCAGAGATGAGAGATAAAGAGACAAACCTATATCAAAGGCCTTGTGGGTTAACAAAAAAGTGAAATGAGAGAAAGAGCCAGTAGTGCTTGAATATAAGAGAGGAACATGATCATACTTAGTAGAATTATGTAACTGTTTTTCCAGGAAAGCAAGGTTTGGGACTTCCCTTTAGAATGTCACATGGAAGGCCTAAGATGCTACTAAATACCTTACTTCCTGGGAAGAGGTCACGGCAGAAGAAACAGTGCATTCCCACCTGGAACATTCCCTTTCAAGGGAGAACAACAGAGAGAAATTAAATTTAACTAAATTGGAAACAAGCCTTGGATCAATGTGATATTACAAAAATAAATGTATTAAGTCCAGGTAGTATTGCAAGAAAGAAAAATATATATGCAGACAAGATTTCTCACTGTTCAGAAGTTACAATAAAATACCATGTCAAAAAACCTCTTTTGTACCCAGCTCAGTGGTTGTCTGATATGTTATTTTTCAAGACCTGGGTTGCATCTCTCAAGTAAGTATTTTCTTGAATTACCCAGAGTTTCTTAATCCATTTCTCTCACTTTGGTATTGGAGAAATCAATTATTTTTCTCTTAAATGTCTGCTTTTGTATATTTGAGCTCAAATATGACCATGTGCACAATTAAATACTCTGCTTATCTATTCAGAGTCTTGCTATGTTGGGGCACAATCTTCAGAGTTGCTTCTGGTCACCGGAATCTTCCAACCACAATTTCACCGGACTGTAGACAAGAAGATGTTGATTCTTGTGTGGCAGGTGCAGGCCTGTGACCCACGGTGTCTGAACATAAGCAGGCCAGCATGGCTAGCTTGACCTGTAAATGAGGCCTGTGGAGAGGCATATAGGATTGCACATCCCCCAATATGCTGCTATTGTAAGATAGAACTCAGTAGAAGTATTGAATTAGCTTAGGTAGGCAGAACTGCAGAACTGAAAGATGGAAAAATACAGAAAAGACATGTTTAAAAGTTACTGATAAGAAAAAGGACATCTGCAAAGAAATAATTAGGAGTGCTGACAGATGAGTTGCAGAACCCTGCTCTTCTGCACGCACAAATTGGTTCTATGGCCTTGAGAGTGTGAAAGTAACAAGTTGATGAACTGACCATTGTAATTGGGACTAGAAGGGGGGCATGCAGGTGTCATGCCCACAGAAGGGACATAATTGGATAAACTTATCAGTACCGGGACCAATGGAAGAGGTACGGGAGGTACGGGAGAGTACCGGGACCAATGAAATGTTTTTCTATACCTAGAATGGAACAAAAGTCTATAAAAGTTGTTGTAATGCTTGAAAACTTTGCTCAGCCATTTAGAAATTGACTGGTTCGAGACTTGTGCACAAATAAATGATTTGGACCTTCTGAACAGACTCCTGGTATCATTGGTTTGTCTGCGCTTTGCTGCTACATATTCTTGGTGCGTTGGCCGGGAAGTTGTGGAATCAAAGTGTATATAGGGCAATATACCACGACTTTCCGCCTCTATAGGCTTGGTCCTGCCGGGATCGCGCCCTTCCGACGAGGGCTGCTCCCTGGCGCCACCGGTCCCTTGTATCGGAGGGAGCTGGTCGGACCTTGGCGGGTGCCGGGCCCGGTTGGAGCCAACGCCTCGAACCCGAGTGAGGGGAGTCCGAGGTCCAACTCATGCGCCTGCTTGGGAAGTTTGAGGACCGGATCCGGTGAGTATAGTTTTGATTTTGGGTCTAGACAGAAATAGAAAGAGCAGTACTGCCATTGGAACTTGGAATTTGGAATTTGTAATCTCGAGATATTGGGAATTGGTAAGAGAGCATGATCAACTCTCAAGGAAGAGCCGAGTAACCCCGCATGGGAATTCGCCGGGTGAAACCCTCATCCTTTTTGTAATTGGGAAAAAGACTAGTCAGAATAGATAGAAACGAATGCATTCTGGGATACGTTGCTAGCATGATTGTGTGAACGAAGTGTGAATGAGAGGTCTGGCAGCACGGACCAAGTGAAGGCGGACCCCTGAGTAGCGCATTTCCTGACCGGGCGACCGCGTTCAGGTCGCAAAAAAGGGGGAAGCGATTGTCATCTTGTCTTGTTATTTGTATTCCTTATACGTTTCCAGGGCCGTGAGGACCCCTTACCCACGGTCCGCCCTCCTTTTCCCTTCTGTCTGTTGTTGCGCGCACACATCGAAATGGGAGGGGCGGGGTCTACTAGAAACACTCCATTAGAATGTATGATCACACATTTTAAAGAGGGATATTCAGGAGATTATGGTATTAAAATGACAGCAGCCCGATTGCAGATTTTGTGTACTAGGGAGTGGCCCGATCTAGACCCCATCTGGCCCCGAGAGGGAACGTTCAATGTAGAGATTATTCAGTCAATACACCGTAGAGTGCGGGTAGCGCACCCCGATCAGTACCCCTATATAGATTCCTGGTTAAGTATTTGTGAAGATCCGCCCCCCTGGGCGCAGCGCTGTTATGAGGAACAGTGCATAATAATGTTAGCTAAAACAGATTCTAGACAGAAAACGGAACAGCCTAGAATGAAAGAGCAGGATAAGAAAGCCAAGAAGAAGCCCATCTTGGTAGATCCTGATTCCCCAGAAATAGTCCTCAGGCAGCCCCGAACCCCAGGTCCAATAAGAGTAGCCCGGTGTCCTGCCCCAGAAACCCAGCGACGCCCGGAGCCGAAGCGGGACCCAACCCCTGATCCACCTCCCGGAGGGGAGGAAGACGAGGAATTAGTGGAAAGAGAAGAGGAGGACATAAAAAGTGAGCCAGAAGAAGGAGAAAGAGAGAATCCCCCAGATGAGGAGGACAGTGTACAAGTAATCGAGAAAGCCAGCACTAGCGCTAGCACTAGCACGCCAGTAAAAGAGAAACCTAAAGCAAAACCTGTTGAGAAAAAGAAAGTGACCCCTTCAAAGGCAATTACGACAATAACCCTTAGATCCCAAAAGACACCCACGACAGCCAAAATGTTTCCCTTACGGCAAGTCCCGGGAGTGCCCGTAAAGAATGATAATGATGAAGTGGTAGCAGGACCCCTAACTTATGTGTATATCCCTTTCTCTACAACTGATTTATTAAATTGGAGGTCGCATTATGCCTCCTATACTAGTAAGCCCCAGGAGCTGACAGAATTGGTAACTAGCATTATGGAAACTCACCAACCCACTTGGCCAGATTGCCGTCAGCTCCTGACCACCCTATTCACAACAGAAGAACGAGCAAGAATTAGAAAAGCAGCTATTGAGTGGATGGCAGATAACCCTGTAGCTCCAGGACAGGGGCAGAATATAATAGACCGTCGAGAAGCAGCTCAGAGAGAATTCCCGAATGAAGACCCCCAATGGGATCCAAATACAGATGAAGGATCCACAGCCCTAGCCCGCTTTCGCCAAGGCTTTTTACAAGGCCTGAGAAGAGGGGGCCAAAAAGCTATGAACCTTTCCAAAGTTGCAGGAGTTATCCAAGGGATAGATGAGAGCCCAGCAGATTTTTATGAGAGATTAACTGAAGCATACAGAATGTATACTCCTTATGATCCCGAGGCACCAGGAAGTTTATGTATGGTGAATTCTGCTTTTGTAAACCAGTCTCAACCAGACATTAGACGTAAATTACAGAAATTAGAAGGGTTTGCGGGCATGAATGCAACACAGTTAGTGGAAGTCGCTCATAAAGTGTATGTGAATCGTGATACTGAAAGACAGAGAGAATGTGATAGAAAGATGAAGAAGAAAGCTGATTTTTTGGCTGCGGCCATAGTTGAAAAGAAAAGGGGAGGTGTCCCTAGTCGAAGGAGCAGAGGAAGAGGGCGGGGTCAAGGCGGAGGCCGGACCCAGAGACTAGGCGTGAACCAATGCGCCTATTGCAGAGAAGAAGGACATTGGAGAGATACGTGCCCGCAACTCGAAGACGCCCAGCAAGATGACGACAACGATCATCAGTGGCGAGAAGAAAGACGAGGCCGTCCCCGGAATCGCGGAGGAGCCAATCGAGAACAATTCCAGCGAGAGAGAGGAGGAGCCATTCAAGCATTGGCCACACCAGCCCATGATGAGGATGACGTGGATTAGGACAGACCGGGCTCCAAGTTTGCTTTAGGTCTCCAGGAGCCTATGGTCGGAATACAAATAGGAGACCAAATTATGAACTTTATGGTTGATACTGGAGCACAGCATTCAGTAATAGACAAAAAGATAGCCCCATTTACTACAAAAGCAGTCACCATTATAGGAGCAACTGGTGCCAAAGCCACAAAGTCTTTTCTCCAAAACCGAATATGCAGTCTAGGAGGACAGCAAGTAACTCATCAATTCCTTTACATGCCCGAATGTCCAGTGCCATTACTGGGACGAGGTATGCTAGCCAAGCTTCAAGCACAGATATCTTTCTCTGAACAAGGAGAAATGCAAATGACAGTGAATTCCCAAGCCAAACCAGCAGGAGTAATGCTGCTGACAGTTCCCCGAGAAGAAGAATGGAGATACTATATTGATGATTCTGTCCAAGACACCTATTTTGAACAAACTTTAAAGAACATCGATGCACCACCTGGAGTATGGGCAGAAGGCAGTCCCCCAGGCCTAGCCAAGCATATAGCTCCAGTAATTGTAACCCTTAAGCCTAGTGCTACACCAGTGCACGTCAAACAGTACCCTCTCCCAAGAACTGCAATTGAAGGCATTCATCGCCACCTACAAAGATTGCTCGAGTATGGCCTACTAAAAGTATGTCAATCACCATGGAACACTCCACTTTTGCCAGTAAAGAAACCGGGGACAGATGATTATCGCCCAGTGCAAGACTTAAGAAGAGTAAATGATGCAGTTGAAACTATACATTCAGTTGTACCCAATCCTTACACTCTTCTAGGACTGATACCTGCTGAAGCTACCCATTTCACTGTACTGGATTTGAAAGATACATTCTTTTGCATAAGATTAGCCCCTGTAAGCCAAATATTGTTTGCATTCGAATGGCAGGACCCCGTCTCTGGAAGAGGGGGCCAACTCACCTGGACAAGATTACCCCAAGGATTCAAGAATTCGCCTACCATCTTTAGTGCTGCACTAAATCAAGACCTTTCAAGCTATCCAGTAGCCCCGGGGAAGAGAGTGCTTCTCCAATACGTGGATGATCTGTTGATAGCTGCCATATCAGAAAGTGAATGTATATTAGCCACCAAAGACCTCTTGCAGTTACTAGATGAAGCTGGATACAAAGTTTCCAGAGCCAAAGCACAGCTATGCCAAAAAGAAGTGAAATACTTGGGTTTTCGTATTACCCAAGGAAGCAGAAGATTAGGCAGAGAAAGAAAAGAAGCAGTATGCAGAATTCCAACTCCAACAACCAGAAAGCAAGTCAGAGCCTTTCTGGGAGCGGCAGGATATTGCCGAATCTGGATACCCAACTTCGCCCAAATTGCCAAACCACTGTATGAAGCCACAAAAGGAGAAGAGAAGTCACCACTGGAGTGGGGACATGAGCAGGATACAGCCTTCAAGACGTTAAAGGAAGAATTGATGTCATCACCAGCACTTGGACTACCAGATGTCCACAAACCTTTCCACTTGTTTGTACATGAAGCACAGGGAAATGCCTTGGGCATGTTGACTCAGAAATTGGGAAATTGGGAGCGACCTGTAGCATACCTATCAAAACAATTGGACCCTGTGGCCAAAGGATGGCCACCTTGCTTGAGAGCAGTTGCAGCTACAGCGCTACTAGTGAGCGAAGCAGACAAGCTCACATTAGGACAGAACATACGAGTCACTGTGCCACATGCAGTCCTTGCCCTTATGGAACAGAAAGCAAACTATTGGCTCACCAATTCCCGAATGTTGAAGTACCAGAGCATGTTATGTGAAAACCCACAAATACAACTTGAAGTGAGCAATGCCTTGAATCCAGCCACCTTGATACCCATCAGTGAAGAACTCCCAGAACATGACTGTATCGAAGTCATGGAGACTGTGTTCTCCAGTCGACCTGACTTGACAGATGTGCCCATAGACAATCCTGACCAGATCTATTATGTTGATGGGAGCAGTCTCATCCTTGATGGACGACGCTGTGCCGGATATGCAGTCGTCACTCAACACGAAGTAGTTGAATCATCAGCTCTAGCCTCAGGAACATCAGCCCAGAAAGCCGAATTGATAGCACTCACCAGAGCATTATTGTTAGGAGAAAAACTTGTGCTAAATGTATATACAGATTCCAAATATGCCTTCACTACCTTGCATGCCCATGGAGCTCTCTATAAAGAAAGAGGACTCATCACATCCGGAGGAAAATCAGTCAAGTATGGTCCCGAGATATTGATGTTACTTGATGCAGTTTGGGCCCCAACACGTGTAGCTGTCATGCATTGTAGAGGACATCAAGCAGGAAAAGGAGAAGTTGCCCGAGGAAATAGATTTGCAGATGCCTCAGCACGACAAGCAGCTATGACAGGACAGATTGCCCCACAAGCTATGCCAATGCAAGCAGCATTGTTTCCAGTACCCTTGAATCTATGGACCCCACGATATACCACCAAAGAATTGGATTACTATTGTAACAGAGAAGATGGAATACTGAAAGATGGATGGATTGAGCTGCCACCAGAAGAAGGCAGTCAACCTCCCGGACGAATAGTGATTCCTGAACTATTAGGACCATCTTTTGTCAAAGCTTTCCACGAAGCCACCCACTATGGAAAAAGTGCTATGGAAAAAGCACTCAGACCACATTTCTACATCCCGCTGATGACCACTATATCAGCCTCAGTAGCACGTCAATGTCTAACCTGTGCCAAAAATAATGCCAAGCAAGGCCTTATAACGGCACCCCGAGTTCAGTCAGGAGGTGTCACCCCCATGCACAACCTCCAAGTTGATTTTACTGAAATGCCAAAAGCCAATGGATACCATTACCTATTAGTATTAGTTTGTACTTTCTCTGGGTGGGTAGAAGCATTCCCAACCAGAACTGAGAAAGCCCGAGAAGTTACCAAAGTCTTAATGAGAGAGATTGTCCCCAGATTCGGAATCCCAGCAGTAATAGGGTCAGACAATGGACCCTCATTTGTCTCCCAAGTTACTCAGCAGTTAGCAAAAGCTTTGCAGATACAATGGAAACTCCACACTGCATACAGACCCCAGAGTTCAGGGAAAGTTGAGCGAATGAATCGTACCTTGAAAGCCCAAATGTCCAAGCTTTGTCAGAAGACACACTTGAAATGGCCCCAAGTGCTCCCAATAGCTTTACTCAGAATACGCTCAGCTCCTGTAAAGTCAACAGGATTTTCCCCTTTTGAAGTTCTGTATGGTAAACCCCCACCAATAGTGCAGGGAATCAAAGGAAGTTTAGCCCAGATTGGTTCAGAAGTAACCAGACAAGAACTCCTAGCTCTTAGTTTTGTTCTGCAGACTCTCCATGCGTGGATCCAAGACCAGTTGCCTATCAACTTGACGGAACCCTTGCATCCCTACCAGCCTGGTACTTCGGTGTGGATCAAAGATTGGAAGAAGACACCGTTGGAACCCCATTGGAAGGGACCGTACACCGTCATCCTGTCTACCCCAACTGCAGTAAAGGTAGCCGAGATCGACGCCTGGATCCACCACAGCAGAGTCAAGCCCGCCGCCGATCCTGAACCAGAGCAGTGGACAGCAGAACAGCATCCTGATGCACCCTTGCGAGTTACTCTGAGACGGCAACCAGCAGCTTAGACACTTCATCACAAGTGCTTTGCAGTAGCCAAGTCTTTCGAAGAGGATTGCTGTTTTCCATACAGCAACAGTTTTGTTTCAACGAACCCAATTTGTGTGATTTGACACACTACTTTGAGACTACATTGACTAAGCCAGACTTCACAAGCCAACTGAAATTGCTAATAAGTTGGTTAATGTGTACTGGACATCTTGAGGATCTTCAATCAACACTCAGCACCCGTTAAATTGCTTCATTAGCAAACGGGACGAAGAATAAAAGACCGTCGTGATCAAGATCAGCAAGCTGAGGATTCAGAAGAACTCCAATCAACATCAACATGTATCTTTGTTTTTGCTTTACCTTGGTTGCCTTCTTTGGAGGTTTTGAACTGACTTATGCTTTACCTCCATGCACTGCTTGCATTACTTCTACTAGAACTGGACTGAAAGTAACTCAGACTTTGCTTTACCATTCTTACTATACCTGCAAGGGAACAGTAACTCGGTGTATTTATAACACCACTGAACTAAATGTTTGCACTCATGACAAAATCAAAGCATGCTATAATCCGCATCAGAATCCATCCTATTACACGTTGGAAATAAGATGGAAGGATGCAGATGGACCTATACTAGTTGCTACACCACCACTTAAGGACATTACTAAACCTGCTGTTTTGAATTTTGATGCATGTAATGCTATTAATAGAGATAGTCAGTCCACCTGTGGTACATGGGAGAAAGCGTATCGAAATGATCATAAGTATATGTGTCCAGAAGGTGCCACAAATTGGTGGAAGTGTACAGGTAAAACGGGATCAGGCTATAGTACTGCAATAGCGGCAGATTACTATTGCCCGTATTGGGGATGTGTTTTTTATGCTACCTGGAACACTGGTATAACTGATGAGAAAATAGATAAACGGATGGCTACTCTAACCAAGCCAACCACAAATGATAAATGTCAGAAAGATGCTTGCAACCCCTTACATTTACGTATACACAATCCCCATGCATGGAAACAAGGATACAAGTTTGGTTTACGTATTGCTGGAGGAGCAATAGATCCAGGGACCATTGTGTATATCAGATTGAATACCCAAGCCCACAAGTCATCTAAATATCATATTCATAATACCTTTTATGAAGCCATGCATGTAAATAAGTTTGAGATCCCTCACCCCTCACAGAATTTATTTCTAGAATTAGCCGGAGCAGTAGTATCTAGTCTTAAGATCACAGACTGTTACTTCTGTGGCGGAACCCAAATGGGAGATCAATGGCCATGGGAAGCCCAAGAATTGAATTATTCTATGATTTACAATCAGACTGAATTACACAAGGCTACCAGTGAATGGGTGTTAGCGCACTCAATCGTTGGGCGTCTTTGCTATGCCAGAACTGGACCCCAGTTCACTCAGAAGGTAGGACAGCTGGTCTGTCTTAGCCAGAAGTACTATAATGCCACGACCAAAAAGACAGCATGGTGGTCAGGAATCAGACATCCTGAACCTCCTAACCCATTAGCCAGATTTCCTGAACTTGCTGGTTTCTGGACTAACCTTGTCAAAGTCCAAGCCTGGCAAGCCCCACCTGGCCTATATTGGATCTGTGGAAACCGAGCATATGCGCAACTCCCGCCACACTGGGGAGGAGCATGTGTCTTAGGAACCATCAGACCTTCTTTCTTTCTTTTAAACACTGAACATGGAGAACAATTAGGATACCCTGTATACACTACCCACCGACACAAAAGAGCAGTGAGACAGAAAAGAGAAGCCTTACAGATAGGCAAATGGGAGAAGTGGCAGGGTGATGATTGGCCACCAGAAAGAATTATTGAGTATTATGGACCTGCCACTTGGAATGATGATGGTATATATGGTTATCGTACCCCAATTTATATGATTAATCGTATTATTCGCTTACAAGCAGTAGTTGAAATAATAACCAATGAAACTAGTCATGCTCTTACGCTCTTAGCTAGACAAAGTACTCAGATGCGCACTGCTATATACCAGAATCGCTTAGCACTTGATTATTTGTTAGCAGCTGAAGGAGGAGTATGTGGTAAGCTGAATTTAACTAATTGCTGTTTGAAAATAGATGATAAAGGTCAAGTAGTTGAAGAAATTGCTAAAGATATGCAAAGACATGCTTATGTGCCAGTGCAGACCTGGCACTCATTGAAATTTCCTAACTGGTTTGCTAACCTTTTCTCTTGGCTGGGAGGATTTAAGACTTTCATTGTTTTAGTACTAATCCTTGTTGCTGTTATCTTCTTATTACCATGTCTAATCCCATGTTGTATGCGTTCCATTCATAATGCTATTGATAACACAGTAGAGCGGAAGACCGCAACTAAAATAATGGCTTTATACAAAGCTAGTCCTAGTAGAAATCCTTCAATTATGATGTGATTCTTTTCTAAGTGATTTAACTCTCACACCTTATTGAGTAATAGGGTGAGATTAATCAAAGGGGGGAATGTGGCAGGTGCAGGCCTGTGACCCACGGTGTCTGAACATAAGCAGGCCAGCATGGCTAGCTTGACCTGTAAATGAGGCCTGTGGAGAGGCATATAGGATTGCACATCCCCCAATATGCTGCTATTGTAAGATAGAACTCAGTAGAAGTATTGAATTAGCTTAGGTAGGCAGAACTGCAGAACTGAAAGATGGAAAAATACAGAAAAGACATGTTTAAAAGTTACTGATAAGAAAAAGGACATCTGCAAAGAAATAATTAGGAGTGTTTATTTATTTTATTTATTTATTTAGTTTACACTTATATACCGCTACTTCCAGCGATCAGCAGCGGTTTGATTACAAATGTGGGATATGTCAAATCAAGACAGGAAAATTGGATCATATATACATAGATTTAGGGTTGGGCACAACATGCAGGGTTAGACACTTCAAAAATTAGGTTTACAATATTTACATAATTACAGTTTTCTATTAATTACATTTACACAGATCGGCATCATGGTTTCACTTTTTACATCAGGTTATAGTGACATTTGAAAAGATGGGTTTTTATTTTCCTTCTAAAGTCATTTATGTCTTTTATAGTGCTGACAGATGAGTTGCAGAACTCTGCTCTTCTGCACGCACAAATTGGTTCTATGGCCTTGAGAGTGTGAAAGTAACAAGTTGATGAACTGACCATTGTAATTGGGACTAGAAGGGGGGCATGCAGGTGTCATGCCCACAGAAGGGACTTAATTGGATAAACTTATCAGTACCGGGACCAATGGAAGAGGTACGGGAGGTACGGGAGAGTACCGGGACCAATGAAATGTTTTTCTATACCTAGAATGGAACAAAAGTCTATAAAAGTTGTTGTAATGCTTGAAAACTTTGCTCAGCCATTTAGAAATTGACTGGTTCGAGACTTGTGCACAAATAAATGATTTGGACCTTCTGAACAGACTCCTGGTATCATTGGTTTGTCTGCGCTTTGCTGCTACACTTGGAGTGACTCAGCAGTAGCTGTTCTTCTCCGGTATCCTAACCCTTCCTTGACTTTATTTTTAATTATCTCTCTCTCTTTCTTTCTCCTCCCACCACCCCCTCTTTAAGGAAAAAATAAGTGAGCAAGTAGCAAACTTGCTTGAAGAAAAAAAAATGTTCTCTCTCATCCTTTCTTTACTCTAGCACTCACAGTGCAACAGAACTCTCTTACAACTCTACATCCACATATATTCTTCTTTCATTCATACATCTGTCACTTTCTTACCTCATTCACAACTCTCACCCTCTTCACTCACCCAGCTTCACTTTCTTACTAACCCCTTAACCTTCTTGTACTAACTCTTTCTCATTTTCTATCCTGCCTGAAGCCTGAATACACCTTTCAACCAAAAATTCAACTTTTAAAAGAAAATGACTTACACCAGAAGCTCCTGAAGGAACTTTGCTCTGTGTGCTTCACTCAAGCTTTTCCACCCCACAAGCTTTTACAGTTCAATTGCACTGCTATTAGACTTTCCTTCTGGAGATCCAAAAAGAAAGGGAAAAAAAAAATAAAAAATCTAAATATACTCTAACCTTGCTCAGTTCTTACACCTAAAAATCCATTTTCCCTCTCAACATCTTACCTATGTAAGCCCTATAGCCTGACTCTGTCTAAACTAGAGCCTGCGTCTGAAAAAAGAAATTAAAATCTCATATTTGGTTTTCCCGCTTTCATATCTTCTCACAACTATACCCAATCGTCACCTTTCAATCAGCTAAAATCATTCCTAGATGCCTCTACTCTCACACACTTCCACACACATCCACTCTCCCTCAACTGTCAACTGCCAGCAAAAAAATACATGAGCACATACATTCTAAATGGCAAAGTCTGTGCCTCTATACTTGCTGATGTCATTATATAACACCATTCTAAACTAAATAAAATCCTCATTTCCCTCAATTCTTAAGAAACGTCTATATAATAGCCCAAGAGACTCCCATAACAATTTTTTTCCAGAACAATCTGTCACACATTGGTGTCAGTTACAGCTGGACCTTATTGCTACAATGTATCCAGTGAGATCCCTCCTCCCCTGCTTACATCCTGGTACTTTACCAAACAATAAACTCATATCTTTATATATTAAAGACCACCTTATAAGCAAATTTGTATAGAAAACACTTCTCTAATACATTAGCATTCCCTAACCCCCAAGGACACTTTCCAGACTCTTTTAAACTTTTAAAATTTATAAATATAAACTTTATTAATCAGGAATAGGCCCCTTCCCCTGAACTTTCAAATGCCTCCGATTTGGATTGAACACATCAGATTTAAAAAAAAAAAAAAAAAAAAGTTTACAGGGCTCACCAACCCTTCCTCTTCCCTTTCTGAGCCTTTACAACTTTATAATTGTATTTTTAATTTTGGATATTTGTGGCCATTCAGGAATGAGACAATCCAAAGGCCAACAGTCTGCCATGCCTCTCTGGTAAAATATGGCCTCACACACTCCAAAGAGCTCCACAGCTCACAACCCAATACCCGGGCTCCTTCCCCATCTAGACCCTTTACCTTGATTTGGGTCATGCAGCCCCGATACTTTTTTTTTTTAGGCCAACCTGGGCCAAATCAATCTGAACCAAAGCCCCCTCTTTCATCAGGAAGAACTGCAGCCTACACTGCCTTCCACGATGCTTCACTGAGCCCTCCTCTTCCCCCATCAGAGAGAGTCATAATAAATGTGAGTCTCCCAAATGGGTCAAACAGTTTTGTATTGTGATCGATCGGGCTCAGCCACTAACATCGCGGTTGTACGCGATCACAGCCCACATCTCCTCAATGCCTCTGACACATTCCCAGTGTATGTCCCTGCAACAAGGCCATGTCTACAGGACCGATGCAGCCTCCCTTAAATTTTTTCAACACAGACTGCTTTGCCACACATGCTAATCACCCTGGAGCATTTTTTTTCTTTTTAAACCCACAGCTCAGCCTCTCCTCTCTCACACTGTGTCAAAGAGGAAAGAGAAGGAAAAAAAAAACCTCTCACTGTACACAATTTCCCGGGACAGAAGCAGCCTTCACAGATACCTTCTAACCTTTATTTATTTACGAGGTATTTATTTATTTATTTGATATCCAGTTACAATAAGATAAGAGGCACATGGCACGATTCTGTTTTTGCAGATTTGATATACCACTTAAGGTCCACAGATTTTCAAAGCAGTTTACAACAAAAGTTTAAAAAAGGAGAAAGCACAAAAATCACAATATTCGAAAGAAAAATATTAAAGGAAAGGAAGCGAGGTAGAGGGGAGGGAAACATCACTAGGACCATGCTACTCCCCGCCAAAAGCAAGGGTGAAAATGTATGATTTAAATTCTGCTTTTGTGGTAGGCAAAGGTCTATGATCCATGGTGTCTGAAATAAGCAGAGAAGCCTAAACAGCTTGACCTGTAAATGAAGCCTGTGGAGAGGCCCAAAGGAATTACACACTCCCCTAAATGCTGCTACCATAGAATCGAAACTTAACTGAGCACAATTAAGTATAGCTAAGCAGAATCGAAACTTAGAGAATATAGAAAAACAAGTTTTAATTGGTATTGATAAGAGAGTGAAGCTTCTATGGAATTAATTAACTCCGCTGAAAGAAAAGTTAGAGTGCCCTGCTTTCCCACATGTTTTAGTTAGTCAGTGACCTTGGATGTAAAATGTAACGAGAGCCCAAGAAATGACCATTGTAATGAGGACTGTAAGGGGGGTAAGCAGGTGCTAAGCCCAGACCAAGGTCCTCATTGGAGCTACGTATTGGTACCGGGACCAATAGATGAGGTGAAAGGGGTTACCGGGACCAATGAGAAGTTTGTCTATGTCCAGAATGGAGAAGAACGATATAAAAGTTGTTGTTTTGCTAGAAACCAGGGCTCAGCCATTTTGAATGTGATTCTGCTTGAGTCTTGTGCACAAATAAATGATTTGGACCTTCTGAACAAACTCCTGGTATTATTGGTTTGTTTGCACTCTGCCGCTACATATTCTTGGTGCGTTGGCCGGGAAGGTGTGGTCGGTCAGAGGGTATATAATCTGATATACCACGACTTTCCGCCTCTATAGGTTTGGTCCTGCCGGGATCATGCCCTCCCGACGTGGGCTCGCTCCCTGGCGCCACCGGTCCCTTGCATCGGAGGGAGCTGGCCAGGCCTCGGCGGGTGCCAAGCCCAGACGGAGCCAACACCTCGAACCCGTGAGGGGAGTCCGAGGTCCAACTCATGCGCTTGCCCGGGAGTGGGGACCGGATCCGGTGAGTATAGTTTTCTTGGTATGTCTAGACAGATGAGTCAGATCTGCAGCTTGGAACTTGTAAACTTGTAATTTGAAAGGCCTTAAAACTTTGGAATTTTTGGTAAGAGAGCATAATCACCTCTCGAAGGCGGTCCAAGTAACCTTGCATAGTGTATGCGCGAGGTGAACACACTGCTTCTTTGGAATTTGGAATTTGAATTTGCATTTGGTAAGAGAGCTCTCAAGGCGGTCCGAGTAACCCTGCATAGTGTATGCGCGGGGCGAAACCACCGTCTTTTTGATTTTGAATTTGATAGCCTAGTCAGAAGAGACAGGACTGGGTTCTTTTGGGATACGTTGCTAACATGATTGTGTGAATGAAGTGTGATTGAGAGGTCTTGCAACACAGAACAAGCGAAGGCGGACTCCTGAGTAACACATTTCCTGGCCAGGCGACCGCATCCAGGTCGTAAAAAGGAGGAAGCGACCGTCATCTTGTCTCGTTATTTGTTTCCCTGAAATGTTTCTAGGGCCGTGAGGACCCCTTACCCACGGTCCGCCCTCCTTTTCCCTTCTGTTTGTTCTTGCGCGCACACATCGATATGGGAGGGGCGGGGTCTACTAGGCACACTCCGTTAGAATGTATGATCAAGTATTTTAATAAAGGATATTCAGGAGATTATGGAGTAAAAATGACTGCCTCACGATTACAATTGTTGTGTACTAGAGAGTGGCCTGTATTAGAACCCCAGTGGCCCCGAGAGGGAACCTTTACCATAGGAATTATTCAGTCAGTCCACCGGAAGGTGTGAGCAGCGCACTCCGACCAGTATCCCTATATAGATTCCTGGTTAAGTATTTGTGAAAGCCCACCCCCTTGGGCTCAGCACTGTTATGAAGAACAGTGTAGAATAATGGTAGCGCTGACAGAGCAGACACAGAAGGCAGGGAAAGAAAAGAAGCTTGAAAAGAAACCTGTCTATGTTGATCCTGATTCACCAGAAGTTATAATTAGACAGCCCCAAGCTCAGCGCCCCGCAAGAGTACCACTGCGTCCCGCGGCAGCCCCCCGGGACCGGGAGGGTCCACCCCCTCACCAGCCAGAAGACCAGTTAGATGAGCCGTCTCATGAAGAGGCTGATCAGTCTGGGACAGAGACTGAGGATAAGCAGGAGTCAGAGCAGGAAGATGAAGACGCATCTTCCCTGACTGAGACAGAAAGTGAGAAATCAGTTGTCAGTGCTAGTTCATCTGCAAATAAATAAGAAATGCAAATAAATAAATAAATAAATAAATCTGTTGCAAGCGAGACTCGCCAGACTAAGCGAGTCTCGAAGCTGAAAGCCCCCACCAAGATACCGAAAGTCACTACCAAGAAGCAGAAAGCCCTCCCGAAATTATTAGCCCCCCTGCGGCAAGTCCCGGGAATGCCCGTGAGAGATGCAGATGACCAGATAGTACCAAGGCCCCTAAGTTTAGCTTATGTGCCTTTCTCCACTACTGATTTGCTGAACTGGAAATTACATTATGCCTCCTATACTGACAAGCCCCAAGAGTTAACAGAACTAATGAGCACAATTATGCAGACCCATCAACCCACTTGGTCAGATTGCCGTCAGCTCCTGTCTACTTTATTTACTACTGAGGAGCGGACAAGAATTATGCGAGCAGCTGTTAATTGGCTAGCAGATAATCCCCAAGCAGAGGGACCACCCGGAATAGATAATCGCGAAGCAGCAAAGAAAGAATTCCCAAACGAGGATCCTCAGTGGGATCCGAACACCGAAGTAGGATCCAAAGCTCTAGCACGCTTTCGCCAAGGCCTTTTACAAGGTCTGCGAAAGGGGGGTCAGAAAGCCATGAATCTCACCAAGACAGCCGAAGTGCTCCAAGGCGTAGACGAAAGCCCAGCAGTATTCTATGAGAGATTATCTGAAGCATACAGAATGTACACTCCCTATGACCCAGCTGCACCAGGAAGTCTATGCATGGTGAATGCAGCTTTTGTCAGCCAGTCTCAACCAGACATTAGACATAAACTACAGAAACTAGAAGGGTTCGCGGGCATGAATGTGACTCAGTTATTGGACATCGCTCATAGAGTGTTTGTGAATCGTGATAATGAAAGACAGAGAGAAAGTGAACGAAAAATGAAGAAGAAAGTCGATTTTTTGGCTGCAGCGTTAGTTGAACAGAAAAGGGGAGGTTTCCCTAGTCAGAGGAGCAGAGGAAGAGGGAGGGGCCGAGGAGAAAGCCGGCCCCCACTAGGCGTGAATCAATGCGCTTATTGCAGGGAAGAAGGACATTGGAGGAATGCATGCCCGCGACTCGAAGACACTTCTCATGATGAAGGAGAGAACGGCCCTCAGAGAGAGAGAGGCTGACCCCAGAACCGCAGAGGAACCAATCGAGAACATTTTCAACGAGAACGAGCGGAGGCCATACAGGGAGTTGCAGCCGCAACGGCCTCTGATTTTGATGAAACAGATTAGGACAGACCAGGCTCCGAATTCGCTTTAGGTCTCCAGGAGCCTATCGTCAGTATACAAATAGGAGACCAATTCATGGACTTTATGGTTGATACTGGAGCAGAACATTCTGTAGTAGATAAGCAGATAGCCCCTTTCTCTACAAGAGCAGTCACCATTGTGGGAGCAACTGGTACTAAAGCTACTAAGCCTTTTCTTCAAAACCGCATATGTAATTTAGGGGGACAGCAAATAACGCACCAATTCCTTTACATGCCCGAGTGCCCGGTGCCATTACTGGGACGAGATATGCTAGCCAAGCTGCAGGCCCAAATATCCTTTACTGAGAAAGGAGAAATGCAAATGACAGTAAATTCAAAACCTGCTGGACTGATGGTGCTCACTGTTCCTCGAGAAGAAGAATGGAGATATTATAGTACCGAGCCAATCCTTGATACCTATTTCGAACCTACTCTGAAAAGCATTGACACCCCTCCTGGAGTATGGGCAGAGGGCAATCCACCAGGCCTGGCCAAACATATAGCTCCAGTAATTGTGAATCTTAAGCCTAGTGCAGAACCAGTACATGTCAAGCAATACCCACTTCCAAGAGCAGCAATTGAAGGCATCCTTCGCCACTTGTTGAGACTACTGGAGTATGGCCTACTTAAAGTATGTCAGTCACCATGGAACACTCCTCTCTTGCCAGTGAAGAAGCCTGGGACAGGTGACTACCGCCCAGTGCAAGACTTAAGGAGAGTGAATGAAGCAGTTGAAACCATACATCCAGTTGTGCCAAATCCCTATACACTCCTAGGACTGATTCCTGCTGAAGCTACCCACTTTACTGTTTTGGATTTGAAAGATGCGTTCTTTTGCATAAGATTAGCCCCAATTAGCCAGTTGCTGTTTGCCTTTGAATGGCAGGACCCTGTCTCAGGAAGGCGGGGCCAACTCACTTGGACACGATTGCCTCAAGGATTCAAGAACTCACCTACCATTTTCAGTGCTGCACTGAACCAGGATCTTTCAAGTTATCCCGTGGCCCCTGAGAAAAGAGTACTCCTCCAATATGTGGATGACCTACTGGTAGCTGCTACATCGGAAAGTGAATGTATACAAGCCACTAATGACCTCTTGCAACTATTGGATGAAGCTGGATACAAAGTTTCCAGAGCAAAAGCACAGCTATGTCAAAAAGAAGTAAAATACTTGGGCTTTCGCCTGACTAAAGGAAGCCGACAATTGGGACGAGAAAGAAAAGAAGCCGTGTGCAGTATCCCAACCCCAACTACCAGAAAGCAAGTCAGAGCCTTTCTGGGAGCAGCAGGGTACTGCCGGATATGGATACCTAACTTTGCTCAGATTGCTAAACCACTATATGAGGCCACCAAGGGAGAAGAAAAGTCGCCACTAGAGTGGGGACCTGAGCAAGATGCAGCATTCAAGACCCTGAAGGAAGAATTGATGTCGTCACCAGCACTCGGGCTACCAGATGTTCACAAGCCCTTCCATCTATTTGTGCATGAGATGCACGGGAACGCTCTAGGCATGTTGACTCAGAAATTAGGACATTGGGAACGACCCGTAGCATACCTATCGAAACAATTGGACACTGTAGCCAAAGGATGGCCACCATGTCTGAGAGCTGTTGCAGCCACAGCATTATTAGTGAGTGAAGCAGATAAACTCACCTTAGGACAGCATCTACGCGTCACAGTACCACATTCAGTACTTGCCCTCATGGAACAAAAAGCAAACCATTGGCTCACCAATTCTCAAATACTGAAATACCAGAGCATGCTATGTGAAAATCCGCAAATACAATTGGAAGTGAGCCATGCCTTGAACCCAGCCACATTGATACCAGTCAGCGAAGACCCTCCAGAGCATGACTGTATAGAAGTCATGGATACTGTATTTTCAAGTCGACCTGATCTAACTGATGTGCCCCTAGAGAATCCTGACCGGACCTATTTCGTGGATAGAAGCAGCCTCATCATTAATGGACGACGCTGTGCCGGGTACGCAGTGGTAACCCGAGAGAAAGTCGTTGAATCATCAGCTCTTGCATCAGGCACGTCAGCACAGAAAGCAGAATTGATAGCACTCACCAGAGCACTAGTATTAGGTGCGGGACTTCAGTTGAATGTATACACGGACTCAAAATATGCCTTCACCACTCTGCATGCACATGGAGCTCTCTACAAAGAACGAGGGCTCATTACGTCGGAAGGCAAATCAATCAAATATGGCCCAGAAATATTGATGTTACTAGACGCAGTATGGGCCCCTACACGTGTGGCTGTCATACACTGCCGAGGACACCAAGCGGGAAAAGGAGAAGTTGCCCAAGGAAACAGATTTGCTGATGCTTCAGCACGTAAAGCAGCCATAACAGGCCAAATTTCACCTCAAGCCATACCAATACAAGCAGCATTGTTTCCAGTACCCCTTAATTTATGGACACCACGATATACCACCAAAGAATTGGATTACTACTGTAATAAAGAAGAGGGAGTACTGAAAGATGGATGGATTGAGCTGCCACCACCCGAGGGCAGTCAACCCCCAGGACGAATAGTGATCCCTGAATTATTGGGACCAGCCTTTGTCAAGGCCTTTCATCAAGCCACGCATTATGGGAAGAGTGCTATGGAGAAAGCACTTAAACCACATTTTCGTATCGCTTTATTGGGAGCTCTGTCAGCCTCAGTAGCCCACCAGTGTCTAATTTGTGCCAAGAACAATGCCAAACAGGGTCCCACGCCACCACCACGAGTTCAGTCGGGAGTTGTAACCCCCATGCACCACCTGCAAGTAGACTTTACTGAAATGCCAAAGGCCAATGGATACCGTTACTTGTTAGTATTAGTCTGTACCTTCTCTGGGTGGGTGGAAGCCTTCCCCACCAGGACTGAAAAAGCCCGAGAAGTTACTAAAGTTTTGTTAAGAGAAATTATCCCCAGATTTGGAATTCCAGCAGTAATAGGGTCAGACAATGGGCCCTCATTTGTATCTCAGATTACCCAGCAGTTAGCAAGTGCCTTACAGATACAATGGAAATTACATACTGCATATAGACCCCAAAGTTCAGGGAAGGTTGAGCGAATGAATCAAACTTTAAAATCCCAGATAGCTAAGCTATGTCAGGAGACCCACCTGAAGTGGCCCCAGGTTCTCCCAATAGCCTTACTCAGAATACGCTCAGCTCCTGTGAAATTATCAGGATTTTCCCCTTTTGAAGTTATGTATGGTAAACCCCCACCAATTGTACATGGAATTAAAGGTAGTTTAACACAAATTGGTTCAGAAATAACTAGACAAGAACTCCTAGCTCTTAGTTCTGTTCTGCAGACTCTCCATGTGTGGATACAGGACCAGTTACCAATCAACTTGACGGAACCCCTGCATCCCTACAAGCCTGGTACCCTGGTGTGGATCAAAGATTGGAAGAAGACACCGCTGGAACCTCATTGGAAGGGACCATACACCATCATCCTGTCTACACCAACAGCCGTGAAGGTAGCAGAGATCGAATCCTGGATCCATCACAGCAGAGTCAAGCCAGCAGCTGTTCCAGACCTGGAGCAGTGGACAGCAGTACAACATCCTGATATCCCTTTGCGACTCACCCTGAGGCGGCAACCAGCGACCTAGAACTCCTTTGGGTCACCCCAACAACCACCGCACCTTGCAGTAGACAAGTCTTTCGAAGAGGATTGCTGTTTCCAATACAGCAAGATTTGTTCTTGCAGACTCCATGTGTACAATTTTGGTACACTGACTGACTCCATATTGACTAATCTATTTAGAGTCAACTACGGTTGGTAAGTTGGCATACGACGAACATTTGAGGATCTTCAATCAACACCGACACCCGTTGAATTGCTTCATTAGCAAACGGGTCAGCATTGTGCCAAGAAGAAGAGGACGTCGAGGTCAAGATTTTCCAGCGAGGTTTCAGAAGAACTACAATCAACATACATCCCTGTTTCTACTTTGTCCTGGTTGCTTGCATGGGGAGCCTTGAACTTACTTGTGCCTTACCCCCATGTACTGCTTGCATTACTTCCACTCGAACTGGAATGAAAGTGACTCAGACTTTGCTTTATCATTCTTACTATACCTGTACTGATACAGTAAGCCGGTGTATTTATAACACCACTGAACTGAACGTTTGTACCAAGGGTAATACTAAAGTTTGTTTTAACCCGCATCAGAATCCATCTTATTATACTTTAGAAATACGATGGAATGATGCAGATGGAGATTTACTCAATGCTACATCTCCACTCACTGACCCCACAAAAGGTGCTACTTTGCATTTTGATGCTTGTGATGCCATCAATAGAGATAGTCGTTCTAAATGTGCCAATTGGGAGAAAGCTTATGCTCATGATGACAACTATATGTGTCCAGAAGGAACCACTGGATGGGGGGCATGCACAGGTAAACGAGTTTTAGCAAAATAATATAGTACAGCCCCAATCGAGGATTACTATTGCCCAAAGTGGGAATGTGTGTTCTATGCCACATGGAAAACTGGTATGGTAGAGAATACCAGAGACAATCGAATGGCTGCCTTAACTAAGCCATATGTAAAGAATTTAGAAAATTGTAAGAAAGGTGCCTGTAATCCATTAGAGTTACACATAATCAATCCCAGTGCATGGAAACAAGGGTATAAGTTTGGCCTACGTATTGCAGGCTCTGGATCAGATCCAGGGACCATCGTATATATTAGACTAAATACCCAAGCCCATCGATCATCAAGGTACCATATACATAACACTTTCTATGAAACCATGCATGTAAATAAGTTCGATATCCCTCACCCTTCTCAGAATTTGTTCTTAGAGTTGGCTGGAGCTGTGGTCTCCAGTCTCCACATTTCAGATTGTTACTTTTGTGGTGGAACTAGAATGGGTGATCAGTGGCCTTGGGAGGCCCAAGAATTGAATTACTCAGTAGCCTATAACCACACTGAATTGCATAAGACCACAAGCGAATGGGTATTGGCACACCCAATAGTTGGATGTCTGTGCTATGCTCGAACTGGACCTCAGTTCAATTTGCAGGTGGGACAGCTAGTCTGTCTCAGCCAGAAGTTTTATAATGACACTACAAAACAGACGTCCTGGTGGTCAGGAGTTAATGAATCTGAACCCACCAATCCATTAGCGAAATTTCCCGAGCTTGCTGATTTATGGACTAACCTCGCCCAACCTCATGCTTGGCAAGCCCCACCTGGCTTGTATTGGATTTGCGGAACCCGAGCATATGCCCGACTCCCTATCCACTGGGGAGGGGCGTGTGTCTTAGGCACCATCCGACCTTCTTTCTTCTTGTTACCCACAGAACATGGAGAACAATTAGGATACCCAGTATACACTAAAAGACAGAAAAGAGCAGCTCTCCAGATAGGCAAGTGGCAGAAATGGGATGGAGATGACTGGCGACCCGAGAGAATTATTGCCTATTATGGACCTGCCACTTGGGAGGAAGATGGCACTTGGGGATATCGGACCCCTGTATACATGATAAATCATATTATACGCTTACAAGCTGTTGTAGAATTAATCACTAATGAAACTAGCCAAGCACTCACATTACTAGCGAGACAGAGCACGCAGATGCGTTCTGCCATATATCAGAATCGATTAGCCCTGGACTACTTACTAGCAGCTGAAGGAGGAGTTTGCGGTAAGTTGAATCTTACCAATTGTTGTTTGAAAATAGATGATAAAGGTCAAGTAGTTGAAGATATTGCTGAAAATATGCGTAAACAAACTTATGTGCCAGTACAGACTTGGCATGGTCTTAAAATACCCAATTGGTTTGAATCTATTTTCTCTGGATTAGGAGGACTTACTACCTTTGTTATGATAATATTAGTATTTGTAGGTTTATTTCTGTTATTACCATGTATAATTCCTTGTTGTATGCGCTCTATTAACAGTGTTATTGAGAATACAGTGGAGCAGAAAACCGCAACTAAGATTTTAGCCTTATGGCACCCTAATCCTGCTACATATGGTCGAAACCAGACCCCAGTGTAATAGTGATTTAACTCTCACACCTTATTAGTAATAGGGTGAGATTAATCAAAGGGGGGAATGTGGTAGGCGAAGGTCTATGATCCATGGTGTCTGAAATAAGCAGAGAGGCCTAAACAGCTTGACCTGTAAATGAAGCCTGTGGAGAGGCCCAAAGGAATTACACACTCCCCTAAATGCTAAGCAGAATCGAAACTTAGAGAATATAGAAAAACAAGTTTTAATTGGTATTGATAAGAGAGTGAAGTTTCTATGGAATTAATTAACTCTGCTGAAAGAAAAGTTACAGTGCCCTGCTTTCCCACATGTTTTAGTTAGTCAGTGACCTCGGATGTAAAATGTAACGAGAGCCCAAGAAATGACCATTGTAATGAGGACTGTAAGGGGGGTAAGCAGGTGCTAAGCCCAGACCAAGGTCCTCATTGGAGCTACGTATTGGTACCGGGACCAATAGATGAGGTGAAAGGGGTTACCGGGACCAATGAGAAGTTTGCCTATGTCCAGAATGGAGAAGAACAGTATAAAAGTTGTTGTTTTGCTAGAAACCAGGGCTCAGCCATTTTGAATGTGATTCTGCTTGAGTCTTGTGCACAAATAAATGATTTGTACCTTCTGAACAGACTCCTGGTATTATTGGTTTGTTTGCGCTCTGCCGCTACACTTTAAAACAGTTCCTATTAGGTTCTCCCCTCAAATGAGGAGGAACAGAATTCCACCAAAGTGGACCAAAACAGGGAAAAAATGTCTCTATTGTGGTGTTTATGAAACATTTGTAAGCAGTAGATAAAACTAATTGTTTGATACAGTTTGAGCTGGTTAATTGTAGAGAGCTTTGTGGGACAAGGAGATCAGAAAGATAAAGTGGAGTATTTGTGTGTATGACTATATGAATGATGACACAAATCTTGCATCTTATCACAAAAGAGATGGGAAACCAGTGTAGAGATTGCAAGGCTAGTCTAATATGGTGACATTTTTTAGGGGTATGTTTACTAAACCGTCTTAACGTACGCCCGGCGATAGTGTGCAGGCTGCCATAAAAGGAGTGGGCGTTTCAGTCTTAAAGTAGCAAAACGGGATTATCGCGCGATAACTCGCGCTGCTGCGCACATTATTGGGCGAAGAGCTGCTAAGCGCGTTAATGCGCAGTAATCTTAAGTAGGCGCCCAGACATGCAAGCATAGAAACCACACCACACAAACTGTCTGCTGTGGTTACCAGGATAGGGTTAACCCACCCGTACCCATGATGCACTCCACATGCAAATAAGCAGTCGACAGATGGGCACAAGGTGGGGTATGCACCCCAACAGCACCTCGGCCTGGTAGAGGGAACTGACTGTGTGTGGTACTGGCACAGAGTAGCCACAGACCGTCACATTGTGCGGGTACTGTGCTCAACCTGAGGGTGAGGTGGGGCACCCAGCACCAGGTCCATAGCACCTTTCATGGGGCGGGGTGGGGTGGGGGTGTTTGGACCCATAGGCGGATTATGTACTACCACACAACCCACCCTCTGGGGCTCAGGGTGGGAAACAGGAATGCCCACCAACAGATCCACATTCTACCTCCCTGCAATGGTGGCAGTAGAGGGGACCATCATCCCAGTTCTGCTGGGGAACAGACACCCTACAGGGCAGGCAATGCAGAGCTGTACACATCCATAAAGCAATAGCAGACAGACAGTAGGCCTGGAAATGCACAGCTGTCCCCCACCACTATCTGATATTCTCCAGCAGCAAGCCTCCAGCCACTGCACCCTGCAAAGTGTTCCAGCAAGACACATACTAGCTGCAGACAGTCTGCTAGCTAGTCCATAGTGCATGGTCCTGGAGAAGATGCATGTACCCAGAACTGGGATATCAGCATACACACCAAGCAGATAAATCAGTAATTAGGTCCCAAAAGGAATCCATAAATATCACATGAGAGAAATGCTATATAGCACTATGGGGGAACCTATCCATGCCGTGGTAACTGCTCAGTCAGGGTGAGAGTGACCTCCCAGCAGGACATCCTGTGGCCACGCTGTCCGTGCAGGTGGTGGCCAGGCACTACAATGTCCGAGCCATTGCCCTATGCCCTGTGCAGATGCGGCCAGGCCAGGCCACACCATCCAGGCTATTTCCACAGTACCTTGCTCCTCATTATGCACATTGGCAGGCCAATACTGGCAACAGTGCTAGCAGTGTGGGCGGAGGAGGGTGTTGGCAGCCACCACACACTGGATAGACAGACACACACTCCACACACCTATTACAGCATTGTGCAACTATAGAGGTGTTTGGCAACCCTGGCCACCACACCAGTCCTGGGCACAGTGCAGGCATGGCTATGGTACGCAATACTGCTGGGGTCACTCTGTCAGACACCAGACCTGAGGCACACTCCACAGAAATCAGAAAGGTTGCTATGATGCAGCTCAAGCAGCCAATTGTGCTTAACGTAGGAATTGCTATCTGCCAGTTATCATAGCAACCTTTTGATGGCTGTGTACAGTTTTCCCATGTTTAGGGTGGCATTGCTAAGGTATGCAAGTGCTAGTATGCGGAGATGCACGCAGGGCCCAACATCCTGCCTCTCCAGGAGGCTTGGGATAATGGAGCCTCTGGGTGCGGGTGTGTCTGCCCCTGTTGACCTCTGCTCTAGGGCAGAGGTTCCCAACTCCAGTCCTGGAGGGCCAAACACTGTTCGGGTTTTCATGCTGTCCCTAATGAATATGCATGAGAGACATCTGCATATCATGGGGGCGGTGCATAGAAATACAGCACAGGCATCTTTATTAGAGGAAGCATGGAACGTGAATGGTGTTTGGCCCTCCAGGACTGCATTTGGGAGACTCTGCTCTAGGTAATGCGCATGTTTATGGTGTCTGTGCTCTGTAAGCTATGTCTGTATGCTGTATGCTATACTATGTCTGTATGCTGTATGCTATGTCTGTATGCTATGATTACTGGCAGATAGCAATTCCGAGGTTAAGTACAATTTTCTGAGTGAGCTGCAGCATAGCAACCTTTCTGATGTCTGTGGAGTGTGCTACAGGTCTTGTGTCTGAGTGTTTACCACCCTGGGGGGTGACCCCAACAGTATTGCGTACCATAGCCATGCCTGCACTGTGCCCAGGACTGGTGCGGTGGCCAGGGATGCCAAACACCTCTATAGTTGCATGATGCTGGCATAGGTGTGGGGAGTGTGTGTCTGTCTATCCAGTGTGTGGTGGCTGCAAACACCCTCCACAGCCCACACTGCTTGCATTGTTGCTAGTATTGGCCTGCCAATGTAAATAATGAGGAGCCAGGTACCGTGGGAATAGCCAGGATAGGGTGGCCTGGCCTGGATTCATCTGTACATAGCATAGGGCAATGGCTCGGACATTGTAGTGGCCGGCCACCACCTGCATGGACAGGGTGGCCACAGCATGTCCTGCTGGGAGGTCACTCTCACCCTGATGGAGCAGTGACCACGGCATGGCTAGGTTTCCCTATAGTGCTATATAGTATTTTTCTCATGTGATATTGATGGGTTCTCTTTTGGGGCCCAATCACTGACTTATCTGCTTGGTGTGTATGCTGGCATCCCAGTTCTGGGTACATGCATCTTCTCCAGGACCATGCACTATGGACTAGCTAGCAGACTGTCTGCAGCTAATATGTGTCTTGCTGGAACACTTTGCAGGGTGCAGTGGCTGGAGCTTGCTGCTGGAGAATGTCATATAGTGGTGGGGGACAGCTGTGCATTTCCAGGCCTACTGTCTGTCTGCTATTGCTTTATGGATGTGTACAGCTCTGTATTGCCTGCCCTGTAGGGTGTCTGTTCCCCAGCAGCACTGGGTTGATGGTCCCCTCTACTGCCACCATTGCAGGGAGATAGAATGTGGATCTGTTGGTGGGTGATCCTGTTTCCCACCCTGAGGCCCAGAGGGTGGGTTGTGTGGTGGTACATAATCCGCCTATGGGTCTAAACACCCCCTCCCCTCTCCATGGCACCAACACAGGATATGCACTATTCTGGGTACATCATAGCCCATAAGGGCTAGACATGACTGAGAAATACAGAAAGACACAGATGTATCCTAGGTGTGTCTGCAGGAACTACCTATCACACACAGTAGCACTGACGGGGACCTGTAGCATGGCATATTTCAGCTATGAAAGGTGCTGTGGACCTGGTTCTGGGTGCCCCACCTCACCCTCAGGGTGAGCACAGTACCCGCACAATGTGACGGTCTGTGGCTACTCTATGCCAGTACCACACACGGTCAGTTCCCCCTACCAGGCCGAGGTGCTGTGGGAGTGCATACCCCATCTTGTGCCCATCTGTCGACTGCTGATTTGCATGTGCAGTGCATCATGAATACGGGTGGGTTAACCCTATCCTGGTAACCACAGCAGACAGTTTGTGTGGTGACATGCAGTCCTTCTGCAGCCAGCCAGGGGTTTGTTGGCAGTTGTAGCCCACTGGTTACTTCACTGCCTGTTGAAGTCAGAGGTCATGGGTTCAAACCCATGGTGATAGGGCTGTTTGAAGCATTGTCTATTTTTAATGTACATTAGTGCTGCCAGCAAAAACACCCTCAGAGTACTGTAACCTTAAGTTGCCTCATAAGGTGCCCCATAGGGCGCCTTGTAAGGTGTCCTATAGGGGACATTATAGGGTGCCTTGGTGGACAGTGCACTTTATAATGTGCCCTATAGAGTGCTTTATGGGGTGCCTTATGTGGCACCTTAGGTTATGCCACCATGAGGGTGTGTTTGCTGGCAGCACTAATTAAAATAAAAGTAAAATGCCTCAAAAAGCACTACTTAAACATAAAGGGTGATGCCTCAGCCAGCCTTATGCATTAGGCACACTGGGGGATCAAACTCATGACCCCTTTAACATCAGTCAGTGTATTAACCATTGTGCTACACCTCTACTTCTGTTTGCATGTCTGCGCTCCTACTTAAGATTATCACGCATTAATGTGCTTAGCGGCATTTTGCCCGATAATGTGCGCAGCGCGCATTATCGCGCGATAATCCCGTTTTGCTACGTTAAGACCGAAACGCCCACTTCTTTTATGGCATCCTGCACACTATCGCCGGGCGCACATTAAGACAGTTTAGTAAACATACCCCTAAGTTTCAGTTAAAAATAACCCACTTTATAAGGTCATAAATAAATATGTCATTTCCCTGTCACTAATCTTGTATTCAATAATGCCACATTCCAAATCTCTCCTAAATTCTTGTGTTCCTTTCCCTTGGAAGTTTCTTTATTCAGTCATCCCAACTCACTGGTTAACAAACTTTTACAAAAGTCATGTTACTGAAATAAAAATAGTCATTTCTTATCAATTTTTATATACTGAACACGAATATGACAGTGAAATTGCAAAGTTGGCTTTAGTTTTTTTGTAATCTATAAGAATTAATATTTACATCACGAAATGCATGTCAATAGTAAATATAATAGGTCTTCGGTTAACACCTGTAAAAAACCAAGTCATAGACTATTTCTTAGATTTTTTTCACCTGTCTCTTGTACAGCTGTTCGGGAGCTTCTCTGGGGAGTGTCCAGCAGTAGTCAGCCAGCATTGTAGTGGACCATTTTCCTTGGTATCTTTCCTCCATCGTTGCGATATCCTGGTAAAAACGTTCACCCTGCTCATCACTAACCATACCACAGTTGTCAGGAAAGAAATCGAGATGGGAATCAAGGAGATGGATCTTTAGAGACATATTGCAGCCAAGTTTCTGATACTGCATCAGCATGTCTTCTACTAGTTCCTTGTAGTTTTCTGCTCTAACATTCCTGAGAAAGTTTGTTGACACTAGGCGAAAAGCATTCCATGCTTGTTTCGCATCACCCTGCAGCAAGTTGTTGAACCGGTCATCTTTGAAGAGCTCTCAAATCTGAGGACCCACAAATACTCCCTCTTTAATCTTTGCTTCTCTGAGTCGAGGGAATTTTTCATGCAGGTATCGGAAAGCTGGCGTAGTGCGTTCCATAGCTTTCACGAAGTTTTTCATCAAACCTAGTTTGATGTGAAGGGGTGGTAGCAGGATTTTGTGAGCCTTAACCAGAGCTGGGTGCTGGATATTCTTCTCTCCAACTGTTACATTTTGTCTGCGATTCCATTCCTTCCGCAAGTAGTGCCAATCCCTTGCTCGGCTATCCCACTCACATAAGAAACACATGTATTTTATATATCCCTGCTGCAGTCCCATTAAAAGGGCAACTGCCTTAAAGTCACCACAGAGGTGCCAGCTGTACTTGTTATAGCTAATGGAAGTCAGTAGATGCTTTAAGTTATCGTATGTCTCTTTCATGTGGACGACATGCACTCCTGGAATAGATGGAAGACGGTTTCCATTGTTCAAAAGCACAGCCTTCAGACTCAGTTTCGAAGAGTCTATAAATAGTCTCCAGTCTTGTGGGTCATGAGTGATTTTTAAGGCATTCATGAGGTTTTCAATATTGGAACAGAATACCAGATCCTTTCCGACTGCGTATAGTACACTGCTGACGTCAGATGGCTTCAGCAACCATCTGGCAGTAATATTGCATTGCATCAGAAAATGATGCAATCAACTCTGGATGATGTGTGCATGCTGGTATTATGCAACGTGATGCAATATTACATCATTCAAGGCTTATTTGGGATGTTGTTGATGTCCTACTGGATAAATTTACATGGTGAAATGTCAAAAATGAACTACATGCAATATCTTCAAAACGAGAGCCAATAATTTTTTTTAATGTTATATTCGTGTTCAGTTCACCAAGATACTACAGATTAGGGCCTTTTAAAGTCAGTAACGATTTCAATGTTGACCAGTGGAACTATCTGCATTGGATTCTATTCCTCTCCCTCCCCTAAGGATATTACAGCCTCATCTTTCATATTGCCTCCTTCCCATCACTAACTCAATTTTTTTGTTCCCACATATTCTTCCATTATACACCCTGATGATCCTGTTTCCCCCACAACCAAACTAATATTAAAAGACAAGCCAAATGACTCAGTCCCTCTTGACTACCCTTCAGCATCCCCCAGCTCTGAACCCTCCTGTCAATCAATTCCCCCCATCTAACACAACTCCTAAAACCTCCTCAAACATATTCCTCTTTCAAACAGTCTAAAAATAAAACCTCTAACTTTCGATCTATGACAGGCTCACTTTGGCAAATGAAGGGACTTACAAAAGGGAATGCCCCTTTATTGCACCCCTTCATCGGTGCACTGGTATGAGTGCGCCACTGAAACAGCAGTTAAATCCCTTTCACGGCATTAGCTGATGATGTCACTTGCAGGTCCCAGAGGTCATGGGTCTAGGAAAAGAAGAAAGTGCAGAATGAAATATTAGCAGGAAAATTAGCAAATAGACTGCAGAAACTCTAAACTGCACAATCCCAGGCATTCTATAGCTGATTCAGTCACGTTCGTGGCACGGCTCTGACTCAGCTCATTGGGCTGGTTGACAGAAAAAAGTGCAGAGTGCAAAATTACCATCAAAATCAATAAATAAGTTACTGAAACTCCAAATTGCACTGTCCCCAGCTTTCTACACCTGAGTCAATCACAATCTTGGAGCGGCATTTAAATCCTTTTTCCTGGCCCTAGCCAAAGATGTCTCTCCCGGGTATGGGAGCTCCCAGAGCTTGATGATAAAATAAAGTGCAAAGTTCAAAATTAGCAGAAAAATAAGGTGTAGAAATCAACATTGCACAGTCCCTGGCACTCTACAGCTGATTAAATCACTTTCCTGGGGCAATATTTAAATCCCCTCTGTGGCACTAGCTGATTATGTAATTTCCTGATCCTGGAAATTTCTGGACCTGATGACTGAAGAGAGTTTACAGGGCAAAATTACCATCAAAATCAATAAATAAGGTGCAGAAACTCCAAAGTGCATAGTCCCTATCACTCTACAGATAATTTAGTCATTTTCCTGGAGTGGTATTTAAATCCTCTTCACAGCACTAGCTGATGATGTCACTTACAGATCCCATAGCTCACCAGACCTGACAACAAAAGAAAGTGTAGAGTGCAAAATTACCAGCAATACTGAAAAAAAAAATCAGATGCAGAAGCTGCACTCTATAAATTATTTAGTCACATTTCTAGAGTGGTGTTTAAGTCCCCCATGTGGCACTAATCACGATGTCACTTGGGCCCTGGAGCTCACCAGAGCTGATGATAAAGAAAGTAGAGTCCAAAATTAGCAGCAAAATGAGTAACTAAGGTTCATAAATCCATACTGCACAGTCCTCAGCACCCTATAGCTGATTCAGTCACTATCTAGCAAAAGTGTTTAACTCCCCTTCATGGTACTGATGATGTCACCTCAGGGTCCAGATGTTTACCAGGTACAATGACAGAATAAAATGCAGAATGCAAAATTGACATGAAAATCAGAAAAGAGGGTGGAGAAACTCCAAATTGTATAGTTCGTGGCACTTTACAGATGATTCATTCACTTTCCAGGAGAAGCGTTTAAATCCCCTTCCCAGCACTATCTGATGATGTCACTTCCAGGTCCTAGAGCTCACCAGGCCCAATGATTAAAGAAAGTGCAGAGTGCAAGCTTAGCAGGAAAATGAGCAAGTAAAGTGCTGAAACTGAAATTGTACAGTCCCTGACACGCTACATCTGATTCAATAACTATTCTAGTGCAGGGTTTAAATGTTTTTCTAGGTAATAGCTGATGATGTCACTTCCAGGTCCCAGAGCTCAACAAGCCCAAACATAGAAGAAAGTGCAGAGTGTTAACTTAGCAGCAAAATCAATAAATATGGTACAGAAACTTCATTCTGTACAGTCCCCAGCATTCTATAGCTGATCCAATCACCTTCCTGGAACTTCATCACAATCTCATTTGCGGCACTAGCTGATGATATCACTACTGGGTCCCAGAGTTCACCAGACCTGATGATAGAAGATAAGTGTGGAGTTCAAAGTTACCAACAAAATTGATAAATAAGGTGAAGAAACTCCAAATTGCACAGTCCCTGACACTCTATAAATGATTTAGTTACGTTTCTAGAGTAGTGTTTAAGTCCTTGTGGCACTAGCTGAAGATGTCACTCTGGAATTCTGGAGCATACCAGGTCATGCTGTAAAGTACAGAGTGCAAAATTATACAGAAAAATCAGTAAATAAGGTTGAGAAACTCCAAATTACACATTCCACAGCACAATACAGCTTTTTCAGTTATTTTTCTGGACAGCATGTAAATCCACTTTGAGTCACTATTTAGTGATGTCAATTTTGGGTTCTAGAGCTCACCTGGTCCAAAGATAGAAGAAAGTGCAAAGTGAAAAATCAGCAGCAAAATCAATAAATAATGTATAGAAACTTCAAAATGCACAGCACTCTACAGATGATTTAGTTACTTTCCTGGAATGGTATTTAAATCCCCTTCAAGGTACTAGCTGATGATGTCGCTTCCGGTCCTAGAGGTTACTGGACCTACCTATAGAAGAAAGTGCAGAATGTAAAATTAGCAGCAAAATCGATAAATAAGATCTAGAAATTGAAAACTGTACACTCCCGGCACTCTACACCCGTCATTCACTATCCTAGAATGGCTTTTTAAAACCTTTTGATGTTATTCCTGGATCCTGGAACTCCCACAGCCTGACGATATAGGAAAATGCAAAATTGGCTGAAAAAGGTGAAGAACTTCATATTGCACATTTTCCGGAAGTCTAGATGATTCCTCACTTTCCTGGAATGGTGTTTAAATCTTCTTTGTGGCACTAGCTGATGAAGTTACCTCCAGATCCTTCAGCACACCATGTCTAATGCTTTTGCTTTGAGTGCAAAACTGGCAACAAAATGAGTAAATGAGGAATAGAAACCCACCTGGCACGCTATGGTTGATTCAGTCACTATCCTGGAATACCATTTAAATATCCCTCGCAGCACTAGATGATAACAGAAACATAGAAACATGATGGCAGAAAAAGACCATCTAGTCTGCCCTTCCATATCAAACACTACAACAGTCCCCTTTTTTCCTTTAGAGATCCTCTGAGTTTGTCCCATGCTTTTTTGAATTCAAATACTGTCCTCATCTCTACCACCTCCACTGGGAGACTATTCCACTCATCTACCACTCTTTCCATAAAGAAATATTTCCTCATATTACTCCTGAGTCTATCCCATTTCACCCTCATCCCCTTGTAGCAGAGCTTGCTTTCAAACAAAAGAGACTCTCTTCCTGTGCATTTATACCATGGAGGTATTTAAACGTATCAATCATATCACCTCTATCCTGCCTTTCCTCTAAAATATACATATTAAGATCCTTAAGTCTGTGTTTATATGCTTTATAACAAAGACCACTAACCATTTTAGTGGCCACCCTCTGTACCGACTCCAACCTGTTTATATCCTTTTGAAGTTGCGGTCTCCAGCATTGAACAAAATACTCCAAATGAGGTCGCACCAAAGACTTATACAGGGGCACTATCACCTCCATTCCTCTGCTGGTCATTCTTTTCCCTATGCACCAAGCATCCTTTTAGCTTTTGCTGTAGCTTTTTCTACCTGTTTAACTACATTAGGATCATCAGACACAATCATACCTAGGTCTAGGCTCTTATTTTGTGGACAAAAGTACTTTACCCCCTATACTATATCGCTCCCTTGGATTGCTGCAGCCCAAATGTATCACCTTGCATTTTTTAACATTAAATCTCAGCTGCTAAATTCTAGACTATTCTTCAAGCTTAGCTAGATCTCTCTTCATGTTATCTACACCTTCCTGGGTGTCTACTCTATTGCAGATTTTGGTATCATCCGCAAAGAGGCAAACCATACCCAACAGCCCTTCCACTATGTCACTAACAAAGATGTTAAAAAGAATCAGACCAAGGGGCATACCCCTGGTAGCCTCCTTCTCCTGAGAGTGAGCTACATTTATCTATACTCTTTGTCTCCTCACACTCAACCAATTTCTAACACAAGCAGTAACTTTAGGGTCCATCCCTAGGGTGCTCAGTTTGTCTATAAGTCTCCTGTGCAGAACGGTGTCAAAGGCTTTACTGAAATCTAAATACACCACATCTAGTACTCTCCCTCGGTCCAACTCCCAGGTCATCTAGTCAAAATAATAAATCAGATTTGTCTGACAAGACCTGCCTCTGGTGAATCCATGCTGCCTCACATCCGGTAATCCGTTGGACTCCAGAAACCTCACTATTTTCTTTTTCAGCAGCGCTTCCAATTCACCACTGAGGTTAAACTAACAGGCCTATAGTTTTCAATGTCATCCTTACTTCCCCTTTTGTGTAAAGGCACCACATGAGCCTCTCTCCAGTCCTTTGGCACCACTCTCGACTCCAACGAGGCATTGAAAAGGTCAATCAGTGGAGCTGCTAGAACGTCCCCAAGTTCCCTCAGCATTCTCTGGTGTATCTCATCTGGTCCCATCACTTTGTCTAGTTTAAGTTTAGCTAGTTCCTCATGAACACAGTCTTCTGAAAATTGTTCAAGATGCCCCTCGCTGCTGTTTCTGTTTATAGGTGTTTTCTGAGGTCCTGCTCCTGGTTCTTCATCTGTGAACACAGAACAGAAATATTTGTTAAGCAACTCTGCTTTATCTTCATCAGCTTCTACATATTCCTCCCCTTCATCCTTGAGTCTGACAATACAACTTTTGCCATTCCTCTTCTCACTTACATATCTGAAAAATGCCTCATCCCTCCATTTTATTCTATTAGCTATTTCCTCCTCTTTTTGAATCATTGCTTTCCTGACTACTTTTCTAGCTTCTCTAAGTTTTTCCAAATATAGATGCCTGCCTTCCTCTCTCTGTAATCTCTTGTATTTCATGAAGGCCTTCCTCTTTTTCTTCACCTTTTCAGTTACTTCTTTGGAGAACCATAGCGGCCTCCTTTTCCTTTTACATGTATTTACCTTTCTAACTAAAAGGTTGGTTGCCTTTAAAATATCCCCTTTCAGTTTTGCCCACTGTTTTTCTACATCCCCAGCTGTTCCCATCCCGCTAGTGACTCCCTGAGGTATTGACCCATCTTAGTATAGTTAGTTTTCCTAAAGTCTAAGTCCCTCTCTAATAATGAGCCACGCCATCTGGTGATCACTGGATGCAAATTGATCTCCCACTATAATAGCAGAGACGCTTTCATCATTGGTAAGCACCAAGTCCAGTATGACCCCTTTACCTGTGGGTTCTGTTACTAGTTGCCTGAATAGTTCTTCCTGTAGAGATTCCAGGATCTCCTAGATGACACCACAGCAGGGATGTGCCAATCAACATCTGGTATATTGAAATCACCTATCAGTAGTACTTCTCCTTTCTTGGCAATGCTGCATATATCTTCAATTAGCTCTCCGTCCACCTCTTCTCCCTGTGATGGAGGTCAGTATAATTTCACCTCCAGGTCCAGAGGTTCACCAGGACTAAAGATGGAGAAAAGTGCAAATTAGCAGAAAAATAAGCAAAATAAGATACAGAAAATCCCACTTGCACTCTACCACTGATTCAATGATTTTCCTAGAGCAGCATTTAAATCACCTTTGTGGCTTTAGCTGATGCTATAATTTCTGGGACCCAGATCTCACTGGACTGCATGATAGAAGAAAGTGCAGAGTGCAAAATTACCAACAAATCATTACATAAAGTGCAGAAATGCAAAATTTCACAGTCCCCAGCTCTCTTCACCTGAGTCACTCAGTATCCTGGTGCAGTGTTTAAATCCCCTTCTTGGCACTAGCTAAGGACGTCACATCCAGATCCTGGAGGTCAGCGGGCCCAATGACTGAAGAAAATGCAAAGTACAAAATTAGTAGCAAAAGGAGTAAATAAGGTGCAGAAATCCATTTTGCAGTCCTCAGAACACTATAGCCAATTCACTCACAATCTTGTAGTAGTGTTTCGCTCCCCTCCCAACACTAACTGATGATATTTATTTATTTATTTAACAGTTTTTATATACCGTCTTTCTACAAGTCAAGATGGTTCACATGAAACATTATAATACAGTATATTACAACTGTTTACAAGGAACAAGGAACACAATATAAATAAATAACTAGGTAACAAGTAACAGTTAACTATGGTACAAATAATAGGTATAACTGTGGCACCTGACTACTATGATCGGAGATCAAGGTCAGGGTTAACTTTATACATTAGGTAGAGATACGGGATTAATTTTGTGAAGAAGTGTGGACATTTGGGTAGAAGGTAGATCATGATGGTTAGGAGTTAGGGTGGGGGGGAAAAATATTCTAGGAAGAGGTGTGTTTTTAGTTTCTTGCGGAATTCGAGGTGGCTCTCACAGTTGCGCAGTTCGGGGGGGGAGGGAGTTCCATAAGGATGGGGCGTAGAGGGAGAAGGCTCTATTGCTAGTAAGTTGTTTACAGTACCTTTTGGCTGTTGGTATGGGTAGCAGGTTTTTGGTAGAAGTACGATGTGTTCTTGTGTTACTAGGCAAGGTAAGAAGTGCAGTGAGACAGGGTGCTGATTCATTTGCAATTATTTTATGAATAAGAGTAATAACCTTAAATTTAATTCTGTGTTGTATGGGGAGCCAGTGAAGGTCATAGAGGACAGGTGTGATATGAGCATGCCTGGGGTTGTTGGTTATGAGTCTAGCTACCGTATTCTGGGCTAATTGGAGAGGTTGAATTGTATTTTTGGGGAGACCATGGTAGATTAGGTTGCAATAGTCAAGTGAGGGGATTGTAAGAGACTGACAGACAGTGTGAAAGGAGTTAGGGTTTAAGAGGGGTTTAAGATTACGGAGGGTGCGTAATTTTGCATAGATTATATTGGTGGATCTTTTTATATGCTCAGTGAAGGAGAGGTTCTGGTCAATGATGATTCCAAGATATTTTACTTGGTTTTTTATAGTGAGTGGGAGATCAGCAATGGTGAGCGTTGGAGGAGGGGAGTATGTAAGGTTGGAAAATACTTGAAGTACCTCTGTTTTGGATTGGTTGATAAGAAGATTGTGTTGGGAAAGCCGGGATTTGAGGCAAGTTAGACATTCATTGATTTTGGTGAAGTTGGGATTTGAGAGGTTAAATGGGGTGAAACACATCATGTCATCAGCATATATTTGGTACTGAATGCCATGTGATATGTGATATCATGCCATTCCGCAAGAATGCCATGATATCACTTCCAGGCCCAGAAGTTCACCAGGCACAACAATAGAATAAAGTGCAGAGTGCTAAATTGACATGAAAATTGGAAAATAGGGTGCTGAAACTCCAGATTATGCAATCTCCAACATTTTGCAGATGATGCAATCACTTTGCTGGAGCAGTGTTTAAATCCCCTTTCTAGCACTATCTGATGATATCACTTACAGGTCCTAGAACTCCCCAGGTCCAATGATTGAAGAAAGTACAGAGTGTAAGCTTAGCAGCAAAAGGAGTAAATAACGCAACAAAACTTGAAATTGCACAGTCCCTGGCACTACAGCTGATTCAATCACTATTCCAGAGTAGTGTTTAAATTCCCTTCTGGATAATAGCTGATGATGTCACTTCCGGGTCCCAGAGCTCAAAAGGCCCCAAGACAGAAGAAAATGCAGAGTGATAAATTAGCTTTAAAACTGATAAATATGGTACAGAAACTTCAAACTGTACAATCCTTAGCACCGTACTGCTGATTCAGTCACCATCCTGGAGCAGTGTTCAAGTCCCTTTCATGGAACTAACTGATGATGTATCCCTTCTGGGTCTCAGAGGTCACCGGGTCTGGTCATAGTAAAACATGAAGAGTGCATAATTATAATGACATTGTTAAATAAGATATAGAAACTTCATATTGTGTTGTGCCGAGCATACTACATCTGGTTTAATCACGATCCTGGCGTGGTGTTTAAATCCTCTTAGTGGCATTAGTCAATGATGTCTCTCCTGGGTCCTGGAATGCCCAGGGCCAGATGACTGAGGAAAGTGTGAAGTACAAATTAGAAGTAAAATCAGTAAATAAGGTGCAGAAATCCATATTGCACAGTTGCCAGCACCCTACAGCTAATTCAGTCACTATCTCGGAGATGTTTTGAAATCCCCTTTGTGGTACTAGCTGATTGTCACTTCTGGATCCCAGACATCCCTTGACCCAGCAAAAGAAGAAAGTGAAGAGTTCAAAATTAGAAGTAAAACTGGTAAATAAGGTATAGAAAATTGAAATTGCATTGTTCCTAGCAATCTATAACTGATTCAATCCCTATTCTGGAGTAGTGTTTAAATCCTCTTTGTTGAACTAGTCAGGGATGTGACGCCCAGGTTCCGGAACTCAGCAGCCTGTTGACTGAGCAAACTGCAAAGTGCATCCTAGCAGAAAAATCAGTAGACAAGGTACGGAAAATCCAAACTGAACACTCTACCGCTGATTCCATCACTTTCCTGCAGTGGTATTTCAATCCCCTTTGTGCTCTAACTGATGATCTTGGGCTTTCTGCTAAGAAATCATGTCAAAATAATACTGGATCTGCCTAATTATGCAATGACTTCTTTAAAACCAGCAGATTCTGTAGCCACCTTGGAGGTGTATTTCATAGGGATGGGTAACAGGTTTGGTTGGATTTACATACAAGCGTATGGGACAAGCTGCTGTCAGTAATATAGTTAGGAAATCATTCAGCTGCCTCCTGTGCATTCCCTTTCTTTAGGTCTGTGTGATAAATGAATCTAACTCATGCATTTACATTAGCTAAGAATTCTTATGTATTTGAACATTTTCAATATAGAATTATATACAGTGTAAACTGCTTATTTTTAATGTAAACATTTTTGGAGATATTAAGAGATGGCCGTCTGTTAGGTAAAAGAAGTTTATAGCAAATACCGTGTCTAGTAATTAGAATAGAGTTCTCAATATTTTTGATTTAGTGCTACCCTCCCCCAGTAACATTGCTTATTATGATGTTTGTTTTGTCACAGGAAAGGAAGGCCCCTCTTACTGCTGAAAAGACATTAACTCCAGGTTGGCGGAGAATTTATCCAACTTAATATCATCCTGATGCACTGCAGCCCTCCCCCGCCTGGCACGCCACTACTTCCTAGAACTGCAGCACTACAGTTGTATTCAAACATTATAGGACAGCTATGCAGAACAAAATCTTGTACATGACTTAAAACATTAAACTTTGATTAAGGAGAAACCAGGAATCACGAGTTCAGGACTTTTCACTGGTACTCAAAAGGACTCTAGGCAAATTATTTTATATTCTTATGCCCGCAGGACGCAGGTAAATAAAAAGGTATTTGTCTTAATCCAACTATCTCTTTGAACAAAACAAACTGATAGTTAACTATAAGATACACAACTTCCTACACATCCTGCTCGATTTTGCCACAGGCCAGAAGGTGGGGATATGCATTCATTAGTGCATGTTTGGTTTGTAAGTCCACCTTAACACATTTAGTGCACACTAGCCTATGAATTAACTCACATTAACAATTAGTAGGAGTGGAGGTGGACCCAAGATGGCGGCAGAGTAAGATGCTGAAGCGGGAGTGCTGAGTTGGATCGCTGTTTCAGCCCTTCCCAATGAGGAAGAAGAGAAAACAACATACCCAAAAGCCCTCTAATGTTCTTTCTCCTTCGAGTGGCCTGGTGCAGCCTTCCATTGCCAGGATTTGTCTTCTGATGGTGTCGTCTATGGCTTTGGCTGATCTGCTGGGTTTCTCAGTGGATCTGAGCAATGAGGTTGATTTGAGCCCTGTCCAAGCGCTACCACCACAACCCGGAAGTGGTTGTTTCGAGGAGGGGGAGCATGAGATGGCATCTCTGCATCAGGAGGTCCCCGACACTTTGGAGGGCTCTCTCTCGAAACCCATGTTGGTGGTGACTGCTGCAGGGAGTGGAGCTTTGGTTTCTTCTCCCAAGGGTAGTTGGCGGGTGGAGCAAGTGAAGATCAGCTGTCCAACCACCTCGACTGTCTGGACTTTTGGCTGTTTGGAAAGACCAGTGCTAGTAACAGTGGGAAGCAATATCCTCACTCCAACAAACTCTGCTTCAAGAACTGACATCTGTCAAGGCTCAGTGTTCGAAGGTGGAGACAGAGTTAGCTGGGCATATTTCACGGGTGACCTGGCTGGAGACTAGGGTGGAAGAGCTGCAAACTCTTGGTGCAGTACGTTCCAGGAAACATTAAATTCAAACACGGAGGATAGAGTGCATGGATAATCAACTGTGTCATAATAATTTGAGGTTTTTGAATTTCCCTCGATCCCCATTGCTGGAACCTGTGGATTTGGTTCGTAAGTACTTTACAGATGTCCTGCAAATGCCTCTTGAATCCTTGCTCCCCATAGTGAGGGTACAATATGTGGTTGTATCTTCTTCTGTGTCAGGCATGGAGTTGGACTCTGGGGGTGCTACAGGACCTGCCCAGTTGAACCTTTTAGGTTTTTTTGGAAAGCTCCCTGGAGGTGGTGACCAGTGGAGCCACACTGTTGGTGGACTTTGCGTTTGAATCTGACCGTAACTCTATCCTACAGCTATATTTCTGTAATATGTCTGCTTCTCAGTTTATGGGGTCAAAAATTTCTATTTTTCCTGATTTGGCTAGAGACACCCAGAAAAGACGGAGGGACTTCCTGGCCTTGCACCAGAGAGCCACCACACTGGGAGCACAATTTAGATTAAAATATCCTTGTAAGTGTATTGTGCTATATCAGTCTAAGCAATCTCTGTTTGAACCTCAGCAACTTGTGCAATTTCTTCAGAGTAGGGAAATGGGGGGGGGGGGGCAGGAATCAGTTCCCGGTACCAGCTGCCATATATGTTATCTTTGCTCCTATGATTTTCTTTCATTTCTGAGGGATATGTTTATGTTGCCCTCTATGCGATTGTTACTTTTACTTGGGTCCTTATTGTAGTTTTATAGTTTTATATTTTGTGGACGAGACCATGTTGGTTATAGTTTCTATAGGGGAGTTGTTTTTTTCTATTATTCGCATTCAGATTTATTTTCTGGAAATTTTTGTTAAAACTTTATAAATAAATTAAAAAAACAATTAGTATGAGTGAAAAATATTGTCTAACATTTACAAAGAAACATAGAAAACAAGAGCATATAAAAAAACATACATATGGCCTATTCAGTTGGCCTATCTATAATAAGCTCTGAAATCCTTTCCTCTCCCTTAGAGACTCTGTGCTTCTCCCATGCTTTCTGTAATTGAGATGAAGATCTTATCCCTTCCACCTCTACTGGGAGGCTATTCCATGCACCCGCCACCCTTTCCATAAAGAAATATTTCCATTGAATACTTCTGAGTATATCAACTTTTGCCTTCATCCCTTGCCCCTCGAACCAGAGCTTAAAGGTAGTAACCTGCATGGAGCAGTGTATACAACACTTGCCACCTCAGTGGGCAGACTAGATTGATTATGCTGGTCTTCATAAAATACAAGAGATCACAGAAACAGGAAGACAAATATCAATATTTGGAAAAATTTAGAGACACTAGGAAAGTAGTCAGGAAATCAACAGTACAAATAAAAGAAGAAATATCCATTGCAATAAAATAGGGGGACAAAACATTTTTCAGATATGTTGGCGAGAGGAGGAAGTGCAAAACCTGTATTGTCAGACTCAAAAGTGATGGAGAGGAAGATGTAGAAGCTGATGAAGATAAAGCAGAATTGCTTAACATTGTTGTCCTGTGTTCACAAATGAAGGGCCAGAAACAGGACCTAAGAAAAACCCCACAAATAGAAACAGAAGTGAAGGGGATCTTTAATGATTTTAAGAAGACTGTGTTCGTGAAGAACTAGTTAAACTAAAAGTAGACAAAGCGATGGGGCCAGATGGGATACATCCAAGAGTATTGAAGGAACTTGGGGAAATTCTAGCAGCTCCACTGTCTGACCTTTTCAATGGTTCTTTGGGAGGGAGTGGTCCCAGAGGACTAGAGAGAGGCGCATGTGGTCACTGTACACAAAAGCGGAAGTAAGATTGAGGTTGAGAACTACAGGCCGGTTAGTCTGACTTCTGTGATGAGTAAATTAATGGAAACACTGCTAAAACAGAGGATAGTGAGGTCCAGTGGATTGCAGAATCCAAGGCAGCATGGGTTTATTAGAGGCAGCTCTTGTTAGACAAATTTGATTGATTTCTTTGAGTGACCAGAGAGTTTGACGGAGGGAGAGCCCTAGATGTAGTGTACTTAGATTTCAATAAAGCCTTTGACGCCATTCCATACAGGCAACTTATAAATAAATTGAGCATCCTAGGGATGGATCCTAAAATGACTGACTGGGTTTGAAATTGGTTGAGTGTGAGGCGACAAAGGGTACAGGTAACTGGAGCTCAGAGAAGAAGGATGTTACCAGTGGTGTGCTGCAGGGATCTGTCCTTGGTCTGATTCTTTATAACATTTTTGTTAGTGATATTGTGAAAGGGCTGTCAGGTAAGGTTTGCATCTTTAAGGATCGTACCAAAATCTGCAATAGAGTAGACACCCAGGAAGAAGTAGATAACATGAGGAAGGATCTAGCTAAACTTGTGGAATGGTCAAGAATTTGGCAGTTGAGTTTTAATGCAAAAAAATGCAGGGTCATGCACCTGGGCTGCAAAAGTCCAAGAGAGCGGTACAGTATTTAATTTTAATTTTAATTATATACTGCTTTGATGTTTGAGAAGCAGTATATCAAGCTTTTAATAAACCATAAATTATAAACCATATAGGGGGTGATGTACTTCTGTTCACGAAAGAGCAGTGAGATCTTGGCGTGATTGTTTCTGATGATCTTAAAGTGGCTAAACAGGTAGGAATGGCAATAGCGAAATCCAGAAGGATGCTTGGATGCATAGGAAGAAGAATGGCCAGCAGGAAAAAGGAGGTGATAGTGCCTCTGTATAAGTCTTTGGTGAGACCTCATTTGAAATATTGTGTGCAATTCTGCAGACCACACCTACAAAAGGATATAAACAGGATGGAGTCAGTGCAGAAGGTGGATACCAAAATGGTCTTCATTATATGTAAGCCATATGGAGATAAACTTCAAGGTCTTGATATGTATGTTTTAGAGGAAAGATGGGAGAGCGCAGATATGATAGAAACATTTAAATACCTCCATGACATACATGCACAGGAGGAGAGTCGCTTTCAGTTGAAAAAGCTCTAGAATGAGGAGACATAGGATAAAGGTGAAAAGGGATAGATTTGGGAGTAATATGTGGAAATATTTCTTTACAGAAAGAGTGGTAGATGTGTGGAATAGTCTCTCAGTGGAGGTAGTAGAGACGGGGACTTTATCTGAATTCAAGAAAGCATGGGACAAACACAGAAGGTCTCTAAAGGGAAAAAAGGAATTATTGTAGTTGATATGGAAGGCAGATTAGATAGGCCATATGGTCTTTTTCTGTCGTCCTGTTTCTATGTCTTTATCTGCTGTCATTTACTATGCAGCTTCCTTTCAAATGAAAGAGGCCTGCTTCCTGTTCATTTATGCCACAAAGGTATTTAAATGTCTCTATCATATCTCCTGTTCCCTTCTTTCTTCCAAAGTATACGAGGGGTGGCTGATAAGTCTCTGTCTTGTAATGAAACAGAAAGCTACGGGCACACTTCAGTTCTGGTAGTCCAAATGATCTTTCTGCAGTTTCATTTTATTTTGTACACATTGAAATCTCTACGTCTGTCCCCATGTGCTTGCTGATGAAGACCACTTACCATTTTAGTTGCTAGACTTTGGACTGACTAAATATCACTTTGAATGGGCAATCTACAGAACTGAACACAATACTCCAAAATAAGGTCTTATTAGAGAATTACACAGAGGTACAATTACCTCCTTTTTCCTGCTGTCCATTCCTTTCCCTATGCACCCAAGAAGTCTTCTAGCTTTTGCCATCACCTTTTCTACCTGTTTGGCCAACTTAAGACTGCCAAATACGATTACCCCTATTTCCCAATCTCCTTTCATGCACAGAAGTCTTCTTCAGAAACTGAAATATATAGATGTCTTTGGTGAAGATATTAGTTAACTGTCAATTTGTTTTCAAATGCCTTGGAAGGCAACTTTGGGTATTCGGAAACCAAAACCTGTTTGAGTGTCCTGAGAATTAGGTATGTAATAGCTTCAATAGGGGTAGGTAGAACTAGATTACAGTGGTGTGCAAAAGTCTGAAATCACTTGTAAATTTGACGTTTTTTCAACTTCGTGACCTTATATCTTAATTTTTTTTTCCTCCCAGTGGCTTTTTCTGTGTATCTCATGATAAGTGATAGATTTGGCTATTAGGGCCAACTTTTAGTATTGGTTTGGCCCTTATTTTCTGAGTTTGTTCCCCATAGTTGTCCTGTTGATAGATTTTTCTGTGAAAATTGTATAATGTACATCGTTGGCCAACAATATATTATTGTAAGTATGCTTTAAAATATTATGGACACACGCCAGGTTTCCTTCAAATTAATGTATGTGGCCTTGAAAAAGGCCATTTTTATGTGTCAGTGATGGCTCAGTATTTGATTGGCCATCTTTTGCTCTTCGTCACCTGACTGCGCCTTGTTGGCATTGAATGAACCAGCCTGACAAGGTGATCATTGGTGACAACGCAGTTCCAAGCTGCAATGAGTGACTCAATCAGCTCACGCTTTGATGTTGGATGCCTCTTGTTTATTTCCAAGGCCACCTTGTGCCACAGGTTCTCGAATGGATTCAGATCTGGAGACTGGGCAGGCCATTCCATTGACTTGATGTTGTTCCGCTGCTTCCAGCTGATCACCTGTCTGGAGCGATGGCTGGGTGCATTGTCATCTTGGAACAGGAATGGGCCAGGAAACAGTTGGTGTGCTATGGCACCAAGCACTTTTGCAGTATGGTGATGTACTTGGCCCTGTTTACCATTCCATCGATGATGTGAAGAAGTCCAATGCCACTGGCGGCCATGCAGCCCCAGACCATGACCTTCAAAGGATGCTTCACAGTGAGGTTGAGACACTCAGGCTTGAATTCTTCTCCAGGAAATCTCCTCACCTAGGTGTGGGCCTGGTTACCAAACAGGCAGAAGGTGTTTTCATCGCTGAATAGTACCTTTTCCCACATTTCAGTTGACCAGGTTGAGTGCTTTCTCTCCCACACGATCTGGTTGCACCTTTGTATGTCAGTCATCAGTGGCTTATTCTATGCTTTGCAGACCCGGATACCAGACTGCAGGCACCGGCGATGAACTGTTGATGAGCTGACACTGACCTCACTCTTGTCTGACCACTCTCGAAGTAGCTGAGGAGAGGTCAACTTGCGATTAGTCAGTGAAATGCATCATAGTGCACGGTTCTGTCGTGATGTTGATGCACGTGGACGACCTGAACGAGGCTTGTCCACCATTGAACCCATTTCTTTCTTTTTTCTGTACAATCGTAACAACAGCGCTGTGACTGCAGCCAACTTTCCTGGCTATCTGATGGCTTGAAAATCCTTTCTCGCTCATAAAGGACACACGAACACGCTCCTCCAACGTCAGGGTCCGAGTCATCTTCATGGTCGATTCAGAAAGCATATAAAATTCAAAAATTCCATGTGTTTTTATAGCTGCACTGTTGGCTAGATATCTGCATTGTGATTGGTTAGTGAAACCAGCCTCCTGATTGGTCAGAAATAACATGTGCATATTGGATAATCTCGATCCAGTTTTGACGCAGGATCCACAAAAATTGCAGTAGCTATCTCCCAGTGTCTGTAAATTATTTAAATTGGAAGCAAGGAATGCAAAAAAAGTCAACTCTACTAGCCAAATGTATCCCTTTTAACGTGGTAGAAAGATGAATATGCTGGGCTAACACAAAATTTAAAAAATGTTAGAAAGTACGAAAAACGCAAAACTCACAAGTGATTCCAGAGTTTTGCACACCACTGTAAAATAACAGCAACACTGCATCTATGTTGATTAGAAAACAGTAGAAGAAGGATGAAATATGAGGCTCAGGGGTCCAGGTTGACCAGAGTGTCTACAATTTCTTCAATTCATTGGTGAGAGGTATGAGTTAAATTTAACTTCTACCTCTAACCACTGAAGTTAAAAATAGTGGTAAAGTTAGGGATTTACTATGTTTTTTAGCTCACTTTTCAATGTTAAGAATTACTGATAACCTGGCTATTACAGCAATTTGGTTACAGTCACATAGGACAAAGTTAAATTCCAGCAAAACAGATGCCATGATTTTTCCATATACTCTTGTTCTGCTCTTCTTGTAGGTTTGTTTACTGAAGAAAATCTAATTACCATCAGAGATAAAACTCTAGTTTCATGTATACATCTAAACAGTCAGTTGCAATTTGATTTTTCCATTTTCAGCTTGTAAAGACACTTATTTTTGCATTGAGGTTATTTAAATCAGCGTGATAATTCTTTGACCGCAGTCAGTTGCAAATACTTGTTCTCTCCCTGGTAATTAGCAGATTGGATTACTGCAATGTAGTGCTACAAAATAGTAATCTATCATCCATAAATCACTTGCAGTTGATCCAAAATACATCTAGTAAACTGCTCTTTAAAACTAACATGTCAGATACATGACACCTTTATTAAAAAAGGAAAAACAGCTTCCAGTAAATTTTCATATTAAATATAAGGTTTTGATTTTGACCCATTACATCTTTTATCACTAGTTTCTCATTTACCAGCACTAGCAGCTTCCATGAGAAATGGGAGCCATGGATCCATTGAATAAAATGGGGCCGTGGCTCTGATTTCATATGGAAGCCACTAGCGCCGTTTAGTAAACAGACCCCATGGTGTAATGGCACAAAGCCAACATGGATTCAGCCAAGGAAAACCTCGTCTCACTAACCTGCTATATTTTTGAAAGTGTGAATACAAAAGGTATATAAAGGTGAGTCGGTTAAATATAATAGAGGTCATTCCGAGGCACGAATAGCGAGGATGGATGTCCCAATGGGACGTCCATCCCCACTATTCGGACCCCATTCTGACCCCGACTAACTTCCCCGCTCATTGTATGGGGAGGTTAGATGGGTGTGGGAAAGGGGTGGATCGGAGGTGGCGTTAGGGCAGGCAGTGGGCAGTTGTCAGCCCCGGACATACAGGGATGATTCCAATGTCAGCTCTGTATGTCTGGGGCTTGCAGCCTGAACGGAGAACTTATTCCACATCTAACACCATGGCACCATGCTCCATTCAAAAGCCCTGACTGAGCTATCTGAGCAAGTCTTGTACGTGCAGGCTGAGTGGAATTGGGATCCTAGCCTGCACGTACAGGCCTGTATGTGATTCTGATCCTGCGGAGCTAGACATGCCCTGCGGGATTAGAATCTTAGCTAACTCTGTGTGTCCGGTTCTGACCAGGCGCACAGGGAGCTGGAACGTCCAGGTCAGAATGGGGCCCAATGTATCTGGATTTTCAGAAAGCCTTTGATAAGTTCCCTCATGAGAAACTCTTGGTGAAATTAAAAAGTCACAGGATAAGAGGCAACAGTATCGTACCTAGCCCCGTGTGAGCGGTGCAGCCACACAGGGTGCAAAAGGATTAGGGGCGCGTGTCTGGTACCTGGTCCCTCCTTCCTGTGATGTGATCTACATCAGAGAAGGGAAGGAGGGACATGACCTGCCTACAAATGCAGGTGTGCCTCACTGCTTCTGCCGCTGCCTCAGAGAAAACAAAAAAGTGGCAGCAGCAGCATCAGGGCAACATGGAAGGGGGGTTGGGCAGGGGCAGGCAGCCGGCGGGAGGGGGGGGGGGCACATCAGATGTCAAAACAGCACAGGGCACAATTATGGCTTGGTACGGCAATGTACTATTGTTGATTAGGGATGGGTTAAAAGATAGAATACCGAGAGGAGAGCTAAATGGCCAGTTTTCTCAATGGAGAAAGGTGAATCTTCAAGAGATGTTATGTTGTAAGGAACAACAATTTATCTTTAATTGGCAGACTGTGGAACCGCGAGGGTTAAATTTCCAAATTGCATGGCATTGGTTCTATTGAACCGTCATTGTTTAAATTCAGGATATAACTGCACATGCGTTAGTGTTTTTTCAGAGGAGTGTAACATCTTCATGAATCGTATGGTGTATAGGATTGGTGGCTGATAGAAGGTCAGTTTTTTGTTTTTTATGTTTGGTCATATAGTGTGTAGTACTTTTTGGTACATGTGTTTGTTATAATGCATAGGGCTGAATGGTTCTATTTTATATTGATTTTATAGAGTAAAATCCTTGAAGAAGCCGTATTCTGTTTTGTGAATGAAGTCTTGGACAGACCTGCATGTGTGATCAGAAATGAAGTGGTTTGGAATTTAACTTAGGCGGCACAAAACAAATTTTGTATGATTTTGAAGAAATAGGTAGGTGACCTTTTGTATAATGATGTTTTAATGAATTTAGAACACTGATAGTGCTGGTTTTTAAGGATGAGAATCATGATGTTTCTCTATGTTTGTTCATAGTAGGGGCTTTATGAGGTGGAGATATAACATGTTGGAGAAAAAACAAAGGAAGAGTGGAGCTCCTAAAGTCCTTTGATGGACGTATCATATGAGTGACGGTTTGGGCTTAACGGATTTGTTACATCATTTGATTGGGCCGTGCTGCCACAACCAGCAATTTTCTGTTTTCACACTTTATGAGGAAACATCTCTTTTTCATTTAACAGATGGAATTGGAAGGAGGAGTTTAATTACTACTAGCAGGAGATGCGAGGAGGAGTTTGTTCGCTACAAGCAATGTTAATTTTCAAACTAATTTTAAGGAGGTGTAAAGAGGAGTTTGATCTCTATTAGTAATATTTATTTCAAACACTATAAGTAATATTTATTTCTAATAGTTTTAAGAGAGTAATGTTTGTTAGGTGCTGTAATATTATGTATTAGTATGTATGTATGTATTAGTATGTTGTTTAATTGTCTAAATTGTTGATAATTGTCCAGTTGTTGATAATTGTCCAATAGTTTATCATTGGTTTTTATTTGTAAGAAGGATATACTGTTTATTATGTAATATTAGATATATGGAAGGATTTAAATATTTAGAAATATATGTGCATTAGGATAATTTATATTTCGATAAAATAAAGTTAATATTGATACACACTAGTGTGAATGATAAATTTTTGTTTCAAAGTGTTGTGTTCACTTAAGGAATATGTTATAGATGAATGAGAATAGATTCTTTATTGTATGAAAAATAGTTTTTTGCATTTGGTATTGTTGGTTTGAATAGTGGAGTACCCCAGGGGTCTGTGCTGGGTCCGCTGCTTTTTAGCATACTCATAAATGACTTAGAAATAGGAATGAGTGAGGTGATAAAATTTGCATATTCAAAGTTGAAAATCAAGAGTATTGTGAAAACTTACAAGAGGCCCTTGAGAAATTGGGAGACTAGGCATATTAGGAATCACCACCCAGGAAAAGGATCTAGGCATCATCGTGGATATTATCTTGAAACCATCTGCCTAGAGTACAGCAGTGTCCTAGAAAATAAATAGAATGCAAGGAATCATAAGGAATAGAATGGAGAATAACACCAAGGATAATGCCTCCGTGTTGCTCCAGGCTGCAATTGCACCTTGAATATTGTGTGCAATTCCGGTCACCATATCTTGAAAAGGATATAGTGGAATTAGAAAAGGAACAGAGAAGAGCAACCAAAATGATAAAAGGGATGGAAGCCTTCAAAAGTATGAGGAAAGGTATGAGAAAAGTATGAGTTTGGGCTCTTCAGCTTGGAAGAGACGGTGAGGACAAATATGATAGAGGTCTATAAAATAATGAATGGAGTAGAATGGGTAAACAGAGATCAGTTGTTTACTCCTCCAAAAAGTAAAAAGACTAGGGGGCATGCATTGAAGCTACAATGTAGCACATTTAAGAATAATTGGAGAAAATATATTTTTCACGCAATGTGAAATCAAACTGGAATTTGTTGTCAGGACTCTAGTAAAAGCTCGTCTAAAAGAGATTTGGACAAATTCCTAGAGGAAAAGTTATTAAAAGTAACCATTCTTAAAGTGGACTGGGGAAATCTGCTGCATACCCCTGGGATAAGCATGGAATCTGTCTGTCTTTGGAAACTTAACAGGTACTTGTGGCCTGTACTTGGCTACTGTTGCAGACAGGATACTGGGCTTGATGGACTTTGGTCTGACCCCGTATGGCATATCTTATGTTCTTATGAAACTTTTTCCCCTTAGACTTGCATGTAGACCTTTTATTTTATTTATTTATTTAACCAGTGTTTTTTAATACCGCCTTATCCTTTAATCAAAACGGTTTACATTGAACATGAATTTTTTTACAGTAAAATGAGTGAAGATACATTAAACCAGTCATAATATTAACAACAATAGACAAGAACAATGTGGAACTTATATATGGAAGAGGGGCAGGCATGAAGGGTATTAATATCAGTATGGGGAGTAGTGATCTGCATTAGCAGGGGTTCAAGGATAATGTATTTGCTTTAGTGATATGTCTGAAATGATCATTGTATAAGTGCATCTTTGGCTTTTTATGGAAGTCCTTGATGTCTGTTGTTGTTCTTATATGTTCCGGCAGGGAATTATACAGAGCTGGGGCAGAGAGGAAAAGTGCCCTTTTCAATGTAGTTTCGTTGGATTTCTGGTATTTGGATGGGATGACAATTGTGCTTTTATTGCTAATTCTCCTGGGATGTGTGCTGGAGTCTTGAGAAATCAGTTCTTGTAGGATATCTGCAGAGGAGTGATTTAGGGTTATGAAGATCGTGAGCATTGTCTTGAAGCTAGTCCAGGAAGCCAATGGAGTTGGTTAAGTATGGGGGTAATATTTATCTACTGTAAGGCTGGCCTTAAGATTTGGTTATTTAGCAAAACCTGAAATATAAGTCCCATTACAGATTAATTTTATTGGCATGTTTGTTTTACTGCATTCCATTGGTCAACTTTATAGATACATTTTCGGGTGGGCTAAAAACAGCTTTTCATGCTAGAATTATTTACACCTGCAGGGCTGAGAGCTGTAGTGGAGATTGAAGATTATAATTTTGTCAATTATTTAACTTCTATTTTATCTATTGAGATATATGTATGATTATTTGATTTTTTTATGATTTATACTTTGGGGCATGTTTACTACACTGTGATAGCCTTTTGCAGCAATCACATTTTGATTGCTGCAATAGGCCGCGGTGAAATCCAAAACATTCACAGTATATGCAAGGGGCATTCCCAGCTTTCCCGCTGCAGATACCAATGAGATTTTGGCTTTACCACAGAGATCTGTGATACCTGCATTGGCATGTAGCACGGGAAGTCTCGTAGTGCCTGCTGATACGGGTATTGCGGGTCTCCACAGTAAATTAAAGATAAGGACATTATACACTCAAAACCCTTGCATACTCCCCTTCACAAAAGGTACAAGAAATTCAACAAAGATAACTTTCTGAAACAAACTACTCTGTACCTCACCCAAGTTCCTATTGACCTTGATGAAGCAATAATTTCATGGAACAATACCATATCTAATGCGGCCATTTTACACTCACACCACACCTATTCCACTAAAAACAAAATGTACCATGGTTCAGCCTTGAGCTAAAACAACTGAAAGCAAACCTGTCTAAATGTGAATGCAAATGGCGCAATATGAAATCCAAAACCTACCAAACACGATATTTGAACACACTCAGAATCTACAGGGACACCTTAAACACTACAAGAAAGGACCATTATACTAGTATACTATCTAAATCACTAAACCGCCCAAGGGAGCTATTTGAAATTGTGAAATCCCTAACTAATACATTTGTTAACAAAGACTCAACTAAGCCCTCCATAGCACCCGAAACCCTAGCTAATTTCTACAAGGATAAACTAAAACTTCAAGATTTATCTATAACCAACCAAAGTATACTCTACCCAACACAAAACTCTACCTGGTCAATATTTTCTCCTACATCAAAAGACACACTCAGAAATGTCATTTCTAAACTAAACACCACTACATCTTTATCTCGACCCTTGTTCAGTAAGCTGGATCAAAGCAAAAATATTTTAACTATCATCATTCATCCTCCCCATTATCAACCTCTCTGTACACGATAGCCACTTTCCCGCTTCCTTGAAACATGCACTAATCCGCCCTACCTGAAAAACAACTCCATTGATAAAAACTCCCCTACTTCATATAGACCTATTTCTAGCCTCCCTTTCATGGCTAAAATCATTGAAAAGATAGTACAAGTGCATCTCCAAGACCATATCAACTTCTTTGCTCCTCTAGACGAACACCAATATGGCTTTCTCCCATATCATGGAGTATAAACACTCCTCACTGTCCTATTTGGCAAACTCATGTATGGTATTGATGATGCTAAACAGGTGTTCCTCCTCATATTCTTAAACATCACTGCAGCTTTTGACAGTATAAACCATCACATCTTGCTCTCTAGATTACAGCAAATAGGTATTAAGGACACAGTACTAAAATGGTTCCCTTCTTATCTATCTGGTAGAACACAACAGGTCAAAACTGAACAGCAAACATCTGAACCTTAAAACAAGAACAAGGTCTACCACAAGGTTCTGCTCTTTCAGGTCACCTCCTCAACATTTACCTCCAACCCAGCTGCTCTATTTTTAAGAAATTCCAATTAAACTATCACATATATGTGGACGATATCATGATATATCTCCTGCTCAACATCCATAACCCATCAACTCAACAAATTACAGATTGTTTTGCAGAGATAATGGTATGGCTCGCAAACCACAACCTTAAGATCAATTTTAACAAAATCAAAACACTGTATGTAACAAGAAACCAGAGCTTCAATCCCCCTACATCTATCAAGCTCCAAGACACTATCATTTAAGTTAAAAATGAGGTAAAATACCTTGTGGTAATCCTCAACTGCACCCTCAATATGACAGCACACAGAAGGCAATAAAAAAGATGTTCTTTAAACTCAAATTGTTAAAGCAACTCTGCCCCCTGCTTCACGAATATGATTTCAAATCTGTCATCAATGCAATTATTACACCACACTTTGATTCTCCAACACAATTCTACAAAGCACTACCAAACAAACATTAAAACAACTACAATTAGCTCAACACGTCGTAGCTAGGATTACAATGAATAGCAACCCAATGGACCACATCACTACCATATTGTATGACCTTCACTGGTTCTGGTCCAGAGCTGTATAAACTACAAAATACTAGTCACAACTTTTAAACTAATCAAAGAAATTGCCTCATCATATCTCGCTTCACTCATCACCAAGGATATTATCACTCGCTCACAACGTGACTGTAATAAAGATAGTAACATAGTAACATAGTAAATGACGGCAGATAAAGACCAGTATGGTCCATCTAGTCTGCTCAGCACAAAGGCAAGAGTAGGTGCACCTGCCACTCAGTGAAGGCCACCCCACCCCATGTCTTTGCTTAGGGGTGAACCCACCACTCCATGTAGGACACCCCTATTTGTTGAGAAATTAGATGGTTCTGTTTATTTTGATTTTATCCTGTTGCTGTAAAGGGATCCACTGTGTCTCTCCCATGCCATTTTGAATTCCGTCACTGTGTTTGCCCCCACTACTTCCATCGGGAGGGAATTCCAAGCATCCACCACCCTTTCTGTGAAAAAGTATTTCCTGACATTGCCTTTCAATTTACCACCTTGCAGCTTCCTGTTATGCCCTCTAGTTTTACAGCTTCCCTGTCTTTGGAAGAGGTTTGCTTGTTCATTATTTCCCTTTAAGTATTTAAGGGTCTGAATCATATCTCCCCTGTCCCTCCCCTCCTCCAAAGTGTACATGTTTAAGTCTTCAAGTCTCTTCTCATAAGGCTTCTGACGCAGGCTCCAAATCATTTTGGTCGCCTTCCTCTGAACAGTTTCCAGTCTTTTTACATCCTTTGCATGATATGGTCTCCAAAACTGAACACAGTATTCCAAGTGAGGCCTCACCAGTGACTTGTACAGTGGCATAAGTACCTCTTCCTTTCTGCTGGTAATTCCTCTTTGTATGCAGCCTAACATCCTCCTAGCTTTTGCCACCGTCTTGTCACACTGTTTTGCCACCTTGAGATCTACAGAAATAATCACACCAAGGTCTTTCTCCTGATCTGTGCACACCAACCTCTCGCCTCCTATTGCGTACATTTCCTTTGGATTTCTGCTACCCAAGTGCATGACTCTGCACTTCTTTGCATTAAATCTTAATTGCCAAGCATTAGACCATTCTTTTGTAGATCATTCCTCATGTTAACCACTCCCTTGGGGGAGTCGACTCTGTTGCAAATGTTTGTGTCATCTGCAAAAAGACAGACTTTTCCATTCAGTCCTTCAGCAATATCACTCACAAATACATTGAACAGTGCCGGGCCCAGAACCGACCCCTGGGGCACCCGCTAATCACCTTCCCTTCATCCGAGTGAGCTCCATTTACCATCACCTTCTGTCGTCTGTCAGTAAACCAATTTCTGATCCAAGTTACCATCTTGGGATCCGTCCCCAAGCTACTGAGTTTATTGATAAGCCTCCTATGAGGAACAGTATCAAAGGCTTTGCTGAAATCCAGGTAGATGACATCCATCGCATACCCCTGATCTAGTCCCCTGGTCACCCAGTCAAATAACTCTATCAGATTTGTTTAGCAAGATCGTCCTTTGGTAAAACCATGTTGCCTCGGGTCTTGCAACCTTTTGGTTTTGAAAAAGTTCACTATTTGCTCTTTCAGGAGTGCCTCCATTACTTTTCCCACCACCGAGGTAAGGCTCACAGGCCTGTAGTTTGACACTTCTTCCCTGTCACCACTTTTGTGTAGAGGTACGACATCAGCCATTCTCCAGTCCTGAGGAACCTCTCCTGTTTCCAAGGATCTGTTGAAAACATCCTTTAACAGCCCTGCAAGAACCTCTCTGAGCTCTTTCAGTATCTTGGGATGTATCCCATTTGGTCCCATGGCCTTGTCCACTTTCAGTTTTGCAAGTTGTTCTAACACTTCATCTTCTGTGAATGGTGTGGTATCTACTTCATTCCCATTTTTATATTTGGGAGTCACAGGTGGTCCTTCTCCAGAGCTTTCTTTAGTAAAAATAGAGCAGAAGTATTTGTTTAGCAATTTCGCTTTCTCAATGTAACTTTCCACAAGTCCGTTCGCAGCACTTCTGAGTCCTGCAATTCCACCTCTGATAAACTCGCAATACCAATTGATTTCAGGAAATCAAGAAAAGCAACAAACAAAGCATTCTCCCTCTTTGTCCCTTACCTTTGGAATAACTTCCCAGACGACCCAAGAGAAGTAAATGACCTCCTCATCTTCTGAAAAAAATTTAAACCCCATCTTTTTACCCTTCATTTTGGTACCACACTGATCACAATTCTATTGACCCTCCACCCCCTTTGGCATAAATTCCCCAGCAAAAATGCATTTCTTGCCCCCCTCAACCCTCCCTAACACTCCCATCTACCTAATAATGCAATTGTATATTTATTTATTTATTTATTTAACGGTATTTCTATACCGCCTTATCATAAAATCAAAGCGGTGTCACAGCAATACAATCAAAAGTGGGGAAGGGAGGGTCATGCAGTGAATGTTATGAATTGCGTGTACGAGGGTAGTGTAACAGATTAGGTTGAACTAGGTACATTGTGATCTATATTACAACATGAGCTATGATACATTGTTCTGTACTATGTACATTGTGATCTTATAATACAATGTTCTATGTAATTAGGGGGTTAAGATATATCATGTGCCTGTGAATATTTTCTGATCACGGATGGAAGGGTACGGGGGAAGTTCTTGTTGGATTATGTCACATGTCCGTAGTGTTCTATGAACAGCGTTGTCTTCAGCTGCTTGCGAAAGTCTTTGAGGTCATCTGTCGATCTCAGTTCGTCTGGGAGGGAGTTCCATATTGTTGAGGCAGCCAGAGAGAGGGCCCTCTCAGTGGTGTCCTTGCGGGTTTTTCTGAAGTCGTTCGGTGTGTTTACTCTGTTGGCAGTCCCTTTTCTTCTTGGGCGCGTGCTGGTGTCTGGTTGTATGAGGGTGTGCAGGCTGTTGGCTGAAGTGCGGTGTTTGATTTTGAATATTTTATTATTGTTTTGTATTTGATGCGAGAGCTGATTGGCAGCCAGTGTAAGTCTTTCAGAACAGGAGTAATATGATCGTGTCTTGTTGCACCAGCTATTATGCGGGCTGCAGTGTTTTGAGCTAATTGTAGTGGTTTGAGTGTTTGTTTTGTTAGCCCAAGGTAGATAGGGTTGCAGAAGTCCAGTAGGGGAGTAATTAGAGCTTGGCATACGGTACGGAAGTGTTCTGTGGTGAGGAGGGGTTTGAGTCTTCTGGTGATTCTTATCCTGTGGTATACATTTTGGATTGTTTTGCTTACATGTGTCTTGAGATTCAGTTCGTTGTCCAGGGTCACTCCAAGGTATTTTACTTCTGTTTTCACTGGAATGGCTGTGTTTTGTACTCTGATTTCCGGTGGGTGGGTGAAGTCTGGGTTGCGGGTGATTATTAGTGCCTCCGTCTTGCTGTAGTTGATGGCTAGGTTGTTGTCTTTACACCATCTTGTCATTTGTGTTAGGCAGTCTGTTATTTTAGCGTAGTCTGGGCTGTCGATTGAGATAGGCGTGTAAATCATAATATCATCTGCATAGATGGTGTATTGAATGCTGTTTGCTTTCAGGATGTCGCAAATTGGCTGAATGTATATGTTGAACAGAAGTGCTGAGAGGGCGGATCCTTGAGGTACTCCTTGGAGGACTTTTATGGGTTGAGATGTGTTGTGGCCTATCTTGACCTGTATCTGCCTGTCGGTGAGGTATGATTGGAACCATTTGAATGTGGTGCCATGAAGCCCAATTTCTTTTAGTCTTTCCAGGAGAGTTTGGTGGTCTACTGTGTCAAACGCTGAGGAGATGTCGATGAAGATCAAGAGGATATTGTATATAGTTTTATATGCATGGTCTCTTCGCAGTTAATGTATAAAGTTATAAAAAGTTTTATGTAAATGAACATGTACCCTTCACTGTGCTATTCAAAATGTTGTTCCATGTAAACTGCATTTGATCTTCAGGAAAATGCAGTAAAGAAATTGATAATAAATAAATAAATAAGGACAGGTAGTGATAGGAAGCACAGAGCACTCACAAGCTACCCTCCCTCCCAATTTGGTTTGGGGGGCGCTCCACCACCCGACTCCCCCCCACCTCAGTCTCTACCTTCAATCCATGATGGTCCGCTGGTGAATGGGGTAGGAGCAGTACTCCCTGCTCCTGTCCACATTGTTGGGCCATGCCAAAGTGGCCACAATCACGGGATGCTGCCCTCTAGCCTCCCGCTAGGGAACAACACTGTGTGATTATGGCGATATTGTGAGTACCATTGAGGAGGGGGGGCGGTTGGGTGAATGGAGACTCCCAAGCCAACTGGCTAGACAGGTTTGAAGGTTTATGAGGGGAGGGAGAAAGGGAAGGGAGGGACCTGACTAGTTAGCTTGGATTTTTTAAACGCTAGGGATGGAGGGCGCAAACCTTTGTGACCCGACTGGCTAGTGGAGATAGCAGAGTTGGCTGGGAGTGCACCGATCTGCCCCCCCCCCCCCCCCCGGACAGCTCCTGGTAAGGAGCTGTCCAGGAAGGATCAGTGCTTAAGAAGGGAACATGCACTTCTTTAAATATTGTCAGTGCCACTGATCTCTACATCCACTGTACCGACAATAATGTTGCATGGGGGGGGGAGGTGATCGGGGACTAGGGGAACCACTTGGCTGCGATATCTGCATTTCCACTATGCTAGCTGCCATTGCTGCTACCGCCTGGTGGTATGTCTGTGTTAGCTCATGGTAGCAGCTAACATGGTTTAGCAAACATGCACCTTATGTTTTTTACTGTGAACCACTTAGATATATTTTATTATTTGTAGTATATCAAATACACTAACTCATAAACAACAAAAAGGTACACTAAGCACTCACGTAGAATCTCCAGATGTTCTACTTACAACTTTGGCTATTTTATTTGCAAAGGAATGAGTTTAAAAAAGATTTTAACGGGGAGACAGGGATGGCTAACTCTGATTATTTATTTTCCATCTTTATTAATTGGAAATATAGCAATTTGGGGAATTTACATTTCTTACATCTTTGTATTTTGATCAGTACAAGAGAAAATTTGTAGTTTTGGGGGATTTTACACCTTCTGGAATTCTACACACAAAATTTTAAATTGTTTGTCAAAAGGACTGAATTATGCAAAATTCTACTTGCCTTGTTTGTCAAATAGGCAGAGGAAAGGGGTAGGCCACAGGGGTCAGGGCCCTACCAATATTTAGCCCGATACAGCTTCAGCATCTATAGAGTTTAGGGGCAGGGCTGGAGATTGGTCTGTTTGGCCCCTCCAACCAAAATGATGTTCCACCAGCCCTACAAAATAAGAAAGGGGTATGTTTACAAAGCAGCTGTAGCGGCCTCTGTGTGATATCGCATGGAGGCTGCTACCGCTGCTTTATAAACATAGCCCAAAGTATATTGCTTGTGAGTGATACTTAAATTTAAAATACAATACAGAACAAAAGAAAAATACAACACTGTGCTCAGAGTTCCAGAAGGAATAGGATTTCCATTTCTAAATTTTGGTCCTTTATTCTGTAATTGGAGAAGACAGTATTGTGGGTTTTTTGGTATGACCGAAGTGAGCGAATCTGCTGGCATGTAGTTTTTGTGTGAAGAATTATAGCAGTCAAAATTATTCAACTTTTCCAACAGGTAAGTGTTCTGTATCTGCAGTGCTGCCTTTTCAAAGGTACAGTTCCTGCTATGTATGAAATGAGAGCTGGTGCTCTTATGATATAAAAAGGTTTTCACATATGTTCTGAGTAGCTTATTTGCAGGATTTTATGTTAATTCACAGAAGAAAGGCCTGGCAATCTACTTCCGGTTGCACCTTGCCAAGAAAACCCAGGGGCTGGGTTGTCAGAAGTTAGCATTGATTGATGGCAAATATTGTGTTTACATGTTAATTCACAAAGTATTTAGCAGTGATTTAATTTTGTGTTGCTGTTACTGAGTTAATACCAGAATATGGATGTATACTGTATATATATCTCCTGCATGGCAAGCTTTAAAGGGAAAAATCTCAGTTCTGCTCTGAATAGACTTCAAAAATACATAAACAAAATTTTTGAATTGTCTGCCATTGAAGGACACAGGAAAGCACACATACCCCTCCCCTTACTAGATAAAAGCAACACAGAAAAATGGAGGAGAACAACTGCCATTAGAAGTATCGCCACTGGAAGAATTGGCTGTTCTCATGGTGGTTGTCCTCCTGCGTTTTTCTGTGTTGTTTGTCTGCCATTGAGCCACATATCAAATAATGTGTGCATCACATCGGTCCCAGATGTATCATTATTGACATAAGCAAAGACAAAGGGGGGGGGGGGCAGGGATATTCAGTGGCAGCATCTAGCATTGTTGAAGTGGCTAGCCATCACTGCTGAACTCTGGACCCAGATATTCATGCCAACTGGCATTGATTAGCCAGGTTAGGCCGGATAGCACCACAGCTAATTGGGCAGTGGCAATACTGGGGAAATCCACTGCTTACCCCTGGGACAAGCAGCATGGAATGTGTATATCTTTAGGAACCCGACAGGTACTTGAGACCTGGATTGGCCACTGTAGGAAACAAGATATTGAGCTTGATGGGCCCTTGGTCTGGCCTAATATGGCATATCTTATAAGAACATAAGATATGCCACATTGGGTCAGACCAAGGTCCATCAAGCCCAGTATCCTGTTTCCAACAGTGGCCAAACTAGGTCATATTTACATTATATTTATTTATTTACATTCTCTTATATACCATGCTATTCTGCATCAGTGCAGTTTACATTGAACAAACTGAAATTACATTCAACAGGGCATTATAAATTGGAGATAACTATTTTACAGGGAACATGGGCTATGGAGGGTTAAGTGGCTTGCCCAAGACCACAAGGAGCACCTGTGGGACTAGGAAGCCCAGTCCTTCCAGCCCAAGGTTGCTGTCCTCTAGTGGGATTTGAACCCCTACCCTTCTGGCCTAAAGTACCTTGCCCCAACCACTAGGCCACTCCTCCACTCCATATGTACCTAGCAGTTTCCCCAAAAGACACAGGTTCCACAATGCTTGTACTGGGTCAAGCATTGATATCCTGGGTCCCTTCTTAATAATGGTTTATGGACCTTTCCTCCAGTAACTTGTCCAAATCTTTTTTAAACCCAGCTACACTAAAAGCCTTTACTACATCCTCCGGTAACAAATTCCAGAGTTTGATTACATGTTGAGTGAAAAAAAAATTTCTTTTATGAGTCTTAAATAGTTTACCCTGTAGCTTCATTGCATGTCCACTAGTTTTTCTATATTCTGATAACGTAAACAATCAGTCTACGTTTACCCTTTCCACACCGTTCATTAATTCAGAGACTTCTATCATATCTCCCCTCAGCCGTCTCTTTTCCAGGTTAAAGAGTCCTAACCTTTTTTGCCTTTCTTCATCAGAGTATCCTTCCATCCCCTTTAACATTTTGGTGGCTCTTCTCTGAACCTTTTCTAATAACGCTATATCCTTTTTAAGATACGGAGACCAGAATTGCACACAATATTCAAGGTGCGGTCTCACCATGGAACAGTATAGAGGCATTATAATATCTTTTGTTTTATTTTCCATTCCTTTCCTTGTGATACCTAGCATTCTATTTGCTATCATGGCCGCCGCTGTATACTGGGCCGCCTAAATCTTTTTCCTGAATGGTGGTTCCTAATATGGAACCTTGCATCGTGTAACCATAGTTTGGGTTGTTCTTCCCTAGGTGCATAACTTTGCACTTGTCCACATTAAATTTCATCTGCCATTTTGATGCCCAGTCTTCCAATTTATCAAGATCCTCTTGCAATTTTCCATAATCCTCTTGGGTTTTAACAACTTTAAATAGTTTTGTGTCATCTGCAAATTTGATAACCTCACTCGTTTTTCCCTTTTCCAGGTCATTTATGAATATGTCAAATAGCAGTGGACCCAGCACAGATCCCTGGTGTACTCCACTATTCAACTTTCTGATTTGGAAAAATTGGCCATTTAGCCCTACCCTCTGCTTTCTATCTTTTAACCAGTTCCTGATCCACAATAGTACACTGCCTGCTATCCCATGGTTCTGTTGCCAAAGGTCTATGATGAGGGACCTTGTCAAAGGCTTTCTGAAAGTCCAGATACACTATATCAACCGACTCACCTTTGTCTACCTGTTTATTCACACCTTCAAAAAAACATAACAGAATAGTAAGACAAGATCTTCCCTGTCTAAAGCCATGTTGGCTGTCTCCGATTAGGCCATGACTATCTACATGCTGAGTAATTTTGTTCTTTATGATGGTTTCTACCATTTTTCCCAATACTGACGTCAGGCTCACCAGTCTGTAGTTTTCCAGATCACACCTGGAACCCTTTTTAAAAATTGGCATTACATTGGCCATCCTCCAATCTTCAGGTATTACAAATGATTTTAATCAAAATTCACAGATTACTAATAGCAGGACTGCAATCTCATATTTCAGTTCTTTCAACACTCTTGAATGTATACCATCCGGCCCAAGTGATTTCCTACTCTTCAGTTTAATAGTTGTAATACATCTTCCTGGTGTATCGATATTTCCTTCAATTCTTCTGCACCTTTAAATACCGCTTCAGTCATGGGTAACATCCCTACATCTTCTTCAGTAAAGACCGAAGCAAAGAATTCATTCAGTCTTTCTGCTATTGCCTTGTCACCTCTTAGTGCCCCTTTAACCTCTCTATCATCTAATGGACCAACTGACTCTCTCACAGTTTTTTTGCTACGAATGTACTTGAAAAAAGTCTTTATTTCGCATTTTTGCTTCCACAGCAAGCTTCTTCTCAAATTCTCCCTTTGCCTGCCTTATCAATGCCTTGCATCTGACTTGCCAGTGCTTGTGCTGTTTCCAGGTTTCGTTGTTTGGCTCTTTTTTCCATTTCCGTAAAGATGCTTTTTTGACAATAACAGCCTCTCTGACCTCACCTTTAAACCATGCTGGCAGTTTTTTGGACTTCCTTCCACTTTTCTTAAAGCATGGAATACAGTTGGTATGGGCTTCAAAGATAGTATTTTTCAACAACACCCAAGCTTGATGTAAGTCTTTAACCTTTGCAAAGGCTCCTTTTAATTTTTTCTTAACTATTTTCCTCATTTTATCATAGTCTCCCTTTCGAAAGTTAAAAGGTAGTACTGTGGATTTCCTTAATATCCTTCCTCCACTAATTAAATCAAAGGCGATCATGCTATGATCACTATTGCCAAGTGGCCCCAACACCCTTATCTCTTGCACTAGATCTGGTGTTCCACTAAGGATTAGGTCTAATATGGCTTCCCCTCTGGTCGGTTCATGAACCAGCTGCTCCAAGAAGCAGTCATTTATTTCATCTAGGAACTTTACCTCCCTAGCATGTCCTGCAGTGACACAGACCCAGTCAATACCTGGGTAATTGAAATCACTCATTATTAAAACTGCGCTATAACTTTTGTTAGCTTCCTTGATTTCTTTGGGCATTTCTTCATCCACTTGTTCATTCTGGCCAGGCGGTCAATAGTAAACCCCCACTGACATTGCCTTCCCCTTTTTACATGGAATTTCAATCCATAGAGATTCTACAGCAAATTTTGTTTCCTGCAAAACTTTAATCCTTTTTGACTCAATGCCCTCTCTAACATAGAGCGCAACCCCTCCACCAATTTGATCAACTCTATCATTACGATATAGTTTGTACCCAGGTATCACAGTGTCCCACTGGTTGTCCTCCTTCCACCATGTCTCTGATATTCCAATCACATCTAACCTCCCATTTAGTGCTATATATTCTAACTCTCCCATCTTATTTTTTAGACTTCTAGCATTTGCATACAAGTATTTTAAAGACTGTATTTTATTCATATTAATCTGGCTATTGGTAGACATGGGTAATTTGGGATCTTTAAGCTCTGTCAGCTCCATACAAGAGGGCATTTGGGCTACTTTACTCTTTTTTGGAACCTCTCTGCTTTTCGTAGTATCCTTCGAGGATTCACTCTTGCGAACCATGTGCTCTTGGGAGACTGTCAGCTTTCCCCCATTTTCTAGTTTAAAAGCTGCTTTATCTCCTATTTAAAGGTTAATGCCAGCAGCCTGGTTCCATCCTGGTTAAGGTGAAGCCCATCCCTTCGGAAGAGCCCCTCCTTTCCCCAGAGTATTCCCCAGTTCCTAACAAATCCAAAACCCTCATCTCTGCACCATTGTCTCATCCACACATTGAAACTCCGGAGCTCTGCCTGCCTTTTGGGTCCTGCGCGTGGAACAGGAAGCATTTCGGAGAATGCTAACCTGGAAGTTCTGGATTTCAATTTCCTACCTAAAAGTCTAAATTTAGCCTCCAGAACCTCCCTACCACATTTTCCTATGTCATTGGTACCAACATGTACCACGACAGCAGACTCCTCCCCAGCACTATCTAAGACCTTATCTAGGTGGCGCAAAGGTCCGCTACCTTCGCACCAGGCAGGCATGTTACCAGGCGATCCTCATGTCCAACAGCCACCCAGCTATCTACATGCCTAAAGATCGAATCACCAACTATAATGGCTGTCCTAACCCTTCCCTCATGGGCACATGGCCCTGGAGAAACCTCCTCGGTGTGAGAGGGTTTTACATCACCTGGAGACAGGTCCTAGTTACAGGATCACTTCCTGCCATACCAGGGTGATGCTCTCATGTCACGTGACCTCTTTCCTCCATGGCAACAGGGATGCTGCCAGACTGGAGGTGGGACTTCAGGACTATATCCCTGTAGGTCTCGTCTATGTACCTCTCTGTCTTTCTTATGTTTTCTAAGTCTTCTACTCTAGCCTCTAGAGAATGGACTCGTTCCCTGAAAGCAAAGAGCTCCTTGCACCTAGTGCACATGTAAGACCTCTCACCAACTGGGAGAAAATCATACATGTGACACTCTATGCAAAAGACTGGAAAGCCCCCATCTCACTGCTGGACTGCTGTCTGCATCTTAGTTTTAAGCTTGTGTTTAGATCTTTAAGCTCTTTACTTTCTAAGGGTTGTTATGGATATTTATGCTAATAAAACTTTAGGTAATACGTTTAATATACCTTGTTCATCTGAAGCTTAATTAATCTCAGGTCCTTAGTGTATGACTGATTTGGATAACGAGCTTCACCTGAGAGCACCTCCTTTCCTTTAAGATGTGTAAGTACCTATAAAGCTATGATTAACCCAGGGGTGGGTGGGTGTTGGGGAGGAAGGGAGGAAAATAACACTTATTAATAGAGGGCTGCTACACAGTACCCCGTCCTGTGCTGCTGAGGTAAGCTGTGACCAACTTCCTGCGTGATTAACAGTCCTTGCTTGGATAGAAGGAGTCTTTCAAAATGGCCTTTTGACCTGCCACCTGGTGTTAACACCTATTGAAAATGTTTCACAGGTCTCTTGCCCCCTAGGTAGAAGGCCTCTTTGTAAAGGTCTCTAGAAGACTTTATTTGTTGCTCAAGAGTACTGACCCTGTTTTGCCTTTTATGCTAAGTTATATTCTGATTTGATTTAAATTACAGCTCTTTGCTGCTGCTAGGCTCTGACTTATTATGAAATTTAAACTACAAGCTCTCTGCTGGGTTCTAAATTTAACCAGAAAGCTTTCTTCTGTGTTTTAAATTTAAATTTAAACTTAAACTGTTGCTACTAGGCCCTGACTGACTCAACAAATAACACTGGGTTCACAGATTAATTAGCTTTAATACGAAGAAGTCCTTTCAGAAAATTCTCAGAAGTATATACTGACAACTGCAGATCTTTCTCCAGAAGCAGCTGTCCCCTTTTCTAGTCCTTATGTTCACTCCCAGAACACCCCAATACTAGCTGGCTACTGTCGGGGCATGTTAGTGCCATTAAATATCCCATTCAGTATCATTTAGGTGGTTTGCAGGTCTGCAAATTGCCTAAATGGCTTTGAAAATCCCCCTGAACATTTTGTGTGAAAAAATACAATTTAATAGCTTTTATTTCAATAACCATTTACAAAAAATGTTAAAGTCTGTTAAGAACAGCATAGACTTCTCTTGCATTATTCTTAACTACAATAAAATGATATCTGGGCTTCTTTTTGTTCAGCCGTAGACAATAGTACTCAGTGTATTGCACACATGAATATGATCTATCAGGTGTGTCACAACAAAAAAAAAGGTTCAGAACCACTGGTTTAGAGTAATACTGTACATGTCTCTGTACCTTTGTTTAGGGTTTTATCTGCTGTTCCATGCCGGCTATTCCCCTCTATTTGTAGAAGTGTTAGGATAATTTATATTTGCTTTCATTCCATCCTCTCGCTATATAGGGATACTCTAGGTCCCATTCTGTCCCAGACGTAGATCCCGTCTGTGCATCCGGTCTGAACCAGACGCACAGAGGGGATCGCGATTCTGATCCCACATGGCACATCTAGCCCCGCGGGATCAGAATCGCAAACAGTCCTATATGTGCAGGCCAGGACAGCAATTCTGTCTGGCCTGGATATGCAGGACTGCACCTGGCTAACTCAGTCAGGGCTTTTAAATGGAGCTGTGGCACCATGGCGTCATGTTACATGGCACCGTGGTTCCATTTAAAAGCCACGATGCCGGCCACCAAGAAAAAGGGTTTATTTTCTGCAGCCTAACCCCCGATCTGACCTCTTAAGGTCAGGGTCAGACTGCAGAGAATAAACTCTGCCACCCCTCCTCCCATGACCCATCCATGCCCTGTCAGCAGAAAAAACAAATGTCCACGGAAGTTATTCCACCTCGGAATAGCATTAGAATCTGTCCTGTATGTCTGGGGCCGGAGACTGCCCACTGCTCGCCCACTCTCTGCTCCCATGCCACCCATTCCCTGCCCCAATCTAACTTCCCCACACAACTGGTAGGGAAGTTATTTGGGAGCAGGTGAAGCCATGAATAGTGGGGGTGGATGTCCCATCAGGCCGTCCATCCCCGCTATTCGTGGCTCAGAATAACCCCCTCTGTGTCTGCCCATGTCTTTTTGAATCCCATCATGTTTTCACACCATTTCCATCAGTAGGGCATTCCAGGCATCCACCATCCATTCGTGAAAAAGTATTTCCTGATGTTGCTTTTATTTCCTTGTAGGTTCATTTCCTGTCCTATAGTTCTATGGCTTCTCCATCTTGGAAGTTAAAGCAGGCAACTGTTGGTGTTCTTCCTGCTTCTGATCTAACCCTGCAAGAGTGAGACCTGCTGCTAATACTATACAGCTATCACCTTCTGACTTAACAAATCATTGCCTTGTATGGAAAGAGTAGGTTGCCAAAAAAATTGCACACACTCTCTAGACCAATCAGAAAATATGCACAGAGAGAGCTTTATGCCAAATGTCCTGCAGCCCATAAGCATGACCAATCAGAAACAAAACAATGTGCACCCCTTTAACTAGTCAGAGAACAGGTACAGAAAAAAACTCTGTGCCAGACTTCTAGCAATTTCTTTAAAAAACTGGTGCCAGCATTAAGTCACTAGGTTTTATATATTTCAGCCTAAACATCCATCATTGCTCAGAACATACTAATGACAGACTACAGTAGGGGCAGCTCTATAATGAGGCCGAGTGAGGCAGTGGCCTCAGGTGGCAACTTTTTTGGGGTGGCAAAAATTGCCCCCAAAAAGCCCGCCTCACTCAGCCTTCAAAAAAAAAAAAAACCCGATCGGAAGAGCCGCGGCAGAAGGATGTGCCCCACGGCAGAGCCCTCTTCTCTCCTCAGTGCCGCCAGCTTTACAGAGCTATGAAGGGAGAGTTTCCCTTTCTCGCGGCACTGCTAAGCTTGCCGGCACTGATGGGAAACAGGAAATGCCATTTCCCATCAGTGCCGGCGGGCTTAACAGAGGGGGAGACTAGGGTTGGTAATAGGCTATAAGGTTAAGACTGGAAATGGGCTGATGGGAGGGTTAGAACTGGAAATGGGCTGATCGGGAGGGGGGGGCTAGGACTGGAAATGGGCTGATGGGGGTTAGAACGGGAAATGGGCTGATGGGGGGATTAGAACTGGAAATGGGCTGATCGGGAGGGGGGCTAGGACTGGTGATGGACTGATTGGTGGGGTTAGGCCTAGAAATGGGCTGATTAGGGAGGCTAGGACAGAAAAAGAAATAGCCCCGGCACAAACCTCCGTGTACTAGAAAACCTAAAATTTACAAAATATATCACGTGGTAAAATCTCAATCTTTTTGTCGGAGTAACCATACAAAAGGGGAAGGAACTGCAACCCACCCCTCGCCGTGGTCACTCCTTTTTAATCATTTAAATGCTTGAAAAACCTTAACTTATCTTAGTCCAGCCAGCACAGAATTCAAAAAGCACAACGTGCCACATTTCGGGCCATCCAACACTCCGTGGCCCTGCATCAGGTAAAAAGTTGAATCCCATTCAGTTGGCTTTTGTGTAAGACAAACCAAAACGGCCAGGTTTAAAAAGAACAGCGTGTGACGTCAGATGCAACAGCCAATTAGCGATCAAAACGTAGCAAGCATTCTTTGTTTGGGGAAACCCACAGGTAAGGGAACCCCTAAAGCAGCCCACATCATAACAAAGTGTGCCATTCCACAGAGGCATTCAAACCCCGAGGGGAAACAGTTTTTAATCGAAATATCCAACGCTGCTCCATACGTTGTAATTTCGCAACCCGGTCCCCCCCACGCGGATCTTGAGGGATGCAGTCCAGAACCCGCCACTGTAGTTGATGAAACAGATGATCTTCTCGAAGACAATGGTCAACCATGGGTGCCGACGTTGTTTTCGTCCGTAATCTGGACGCATGCTCCCCAAGTCTGACCTTAACACTTCGGGTAGTGCGACCGACATATAGTAGCCCGCAAGGACATTTTATCAAATATACAACATAGGAAGAATCACAAGTGGTATGCCAATGAGAAATATAAGTGATAGAAGTAGAAACATCCTCCCATGCCGGTCCAGTCATCGCCGTATCACAGTGGCTACATGAACCACAGGCAAAATGGCCCGGATCATCATGACAGGCAGGGGGACGGTCTGAGGGCCAGGAAGATTTTACAATTCTGTCCCGTAAATTCGATGCCCGAGAATATGCCACCCGAAACCGTTTGCCAGAAATACAAGTATGTACTGACAAAACTGGCCAATATTGGCATATGATATTCATCACCTTTGGAACCCCTGTCAAATATGGAAAAATGCCAGTAAAGTCCTCCCCATCGGAATCGATCTGAATGGTAGATGGAGAGCGTGGAAAAAATAACCACTCACGATGTAGAAAATGAGCCCGCTTAAAAGCTTTCTTAATCAATGAAAGGGGGTAACCTCTCTTCAGCAGCCGATCCTGCAAATCTACAGCCTGTTTCTGAAATTCCTCCAACGAAGAGCAGTTTCGACGGAGTCGCAAGAATTGTCCAAACGGAAGACCACGTTTTAGCGACAGAGGATGAAAACTGGAAAACTGCAACAGCGTTTTCTCTGTACCGGCTTCCGAAACAACGTTGTGGTAATCCCCTCAGGGGACAAACATATTGTAAGATCCAGAAATTGTATAGACCGTCGATCAAACGTAGCTGTAAACTGAATATGAGGAGAATGTTCATTCAAAGAACTCACAAATAGCTGTAGATCTACCAGTGACCCAGACCAGAGAAAGAACACATCATCCAAAAATCGGCGCCAAAAAGACACATACTGAAACAGTGGAGAGGTGTAAACATACTTTTCCTCAAAAGTAGCCATATAGATTGTAGCAACAGAGGGGGCCACCGTAGCCCCCATTGCTATACCAAATATTTGCCGGTAAAAACAGTTATCGTGCAAAAAGTAATTGCTGTTGAAGACCAAATCTAACATGGCTATCAAAAAGGAACGAGGAATCCGCGGCGGAAGATCAAGTGGATACGTGGCAAGACACTGAAGCACTTCATTTTGATCAATATTCGTATAAAGCGCTTGCACGTCCAAAGATACCAGAAACGTATACACCGAATAGTCACTGCATGATGACAGCTGTGTTAGGAAATCCCCAGTATCACGTACATAAGAGGGGACCTTAGATGCTGCTGGCTGCAAAAACACATCACAAAATTTAGAAAGGGGCTCCAAAAGGGAATTCCGGCACGACACAATGGGCTGTCCAGGGGGATTGTGTGTGCTCTTGTGGATTTTGGGGACCAGATAAAAAACGGGAACCTTAGGAGTCGAATTTACCAAAAACCGAAATTCCTGACCTGTGATCCAACCTTTTTGCAGGGCTTCCAACATGATGGATCTAATTTTCTGCAACACTGCTGGCGTCAGATCAGCCGAAAGGAGTTAATAATGTGCACGGTTCTGAAGGTGGACCTGAATCTCAGCTCTATATTGATTAGGGGACAGCACAACAATCACCCCACCCTTATCAGCTCTCCGAATAATAAGATCTGAATTGGAGAGATCCTGCATGGCTTGAAATTGCTCCCTTGAAAGATTAGGGTACATGGTAGGCAGACCAATCTCCAGACTATCCAAATCCCGCAAAACAAGATCCTGAAGTGTGGAAATGACCGGATCCACTACCCCAGGGGGAAGCCATTTGGAAGGGCCAGATATTTATTTATTTATTTATTTAACCAATTTTTATATACCGCAACCTTCCAAGGATCAGGTGCGGTTTACATCTAACAGTTAAGGAAACAGAGAGGCATTTCTGTTTTTTACATTGAACGATAACATGAACTATGTGCAATTAACATTTGAACTTTTAACTTTTAAACTTTTTTGAACTATGTACAATTAACTATGTACAGTTATAGAAAGAGAAGTTCAACAGTATAAGCATAATAGACAGTATTGAGGTCAAAATATCTTTAGGCCTTGCAATGTAGATCTACTTGTGTTGTATAGTTTATCCCTTTTCATATTGAAGTTGAGAGTTTGCTAATGTGCCGTAGTAGGAGGTAAAAAGGTGAGTTTTTAAGTTTTTGCGTAGATCCTTAAAGTCGGTTAGGGCTCTGATTTCATCAGGTAGCGAGTTCCAGAGCGTAGGGGCTGCATGGGAGAATGCCTTTTTATTTGTTGTTTTTTTGGACTTTGTGAATTCTTTTGGAATTCTTAGTTTATTGGCGTTGCCTCTTCTATGTGCACTATGGGATGTGTCTTTTTTTTTTTAAATATTTATTTTCATTTTTTCAACAATACAAAACACAGCAAAGCACAGACATACTAACAAAACATAGCAAAGCCTAATACTACCCCTAACACAATCCAAAAAAGAAAGAAAACCCACCCTATTCCCACCCCCGGTCCTCCTCACCCCCGACCCTCTCCTCCAGGGATTTTTACCAAAGCATCCAATAATAAAATACAGTTTCAGTTACGTACATTAGCAGAAGCGACAAAATCATTTAACAACTGCCATTGGAGAATGCGTTTCCCCGACAAAGGCAGAGATTTGCAGGAACATTGTTCAAACTGGCTATATAAACTGATATGGTTCCACCATTCATGAAAGGTAGCGCGCAGTGTATTTTTCCAGTATTTAACAAGTAAACAAATCGCGATACCTATCATGAAATCGAACAGAAAAACGCCATTCTTAGGAAGTGTTGGCATCTCTGCTGCGGACCGAAGACATACGATCTGCCAAGAGAGGGGCTCTCTGAACTGGAGAACTCGTTGCACCTGCTCCCAAATGGAGTCCCAGTAGGCTTTCACCCCACTACATTCAAAAATTAAGTGCCGTAGCGTGCCTACTTCGCCGCCACATGTCCAGCAGAGGGGACTGAGAGAATTATCCCATCTGGCAAGTGTAACGGGAGTGTAAAAACTGTTGTGAGCAAAAAAAAACAATGTCTGAGTCAAGGAGGCAGACCTAGTCACTCGAACTTGCTTAGTCCAAAATGTCCTCCACTGCGATTCAGAGAGCACCCTCCCGGTGTCACGTTCCCATCTCTTCTGAACTTTGCCCACCGCTAATGGCAAGGCCGCAGCAAAGCGTTTATAAATCTGTGACACAATTCCCTTGCCCTGCCTAATTTTTTCAAGGAACACAAAAACTCCCTCCGTACTGGGATCCTGCGACGGAGTTAACCCTGCACCAACTAGGCAATGTCTCAACTGGAGCCACTGGAACTGAGAGGAAATAGGCAGACCAAATTCCTGCTTGAGCTCTACAAAGGTCTTCCATCTGTTAGAAGTTTGCAGATGATTCACTAACCAAATCCCTCGGGAGTACCAAACTTTCCAGGCAAAAGGTTTCTTCTGAATAAGAAAAAAGGGGTTGTTCCAAAGGGGCAGCCGGAAATGAGAAGTCCCTTTAGGTTCACAGGTTTTGACAAACAGCCGAAACGCTTTAAGCGTATCAAGAATAACAATGGGAAGTTGAGACGTGGGCGGAAATTGCATTCCAAGAACATACCACAACGGTACAGGGGCTAATAGCTTTTCCTCCAGAAGCGCCCAAATTGGCCGTTCCGAGACAGACCTCTCCAGCCAGCGAGAGCCCTGCTTGAGCAAGAAGGCGTGATGATAAGCTTTAAAGTTGGGAAAGTTCACACCTCCCTGCTCCCGCTGCATACGTAATTTATCTTTAGCAATCCTCGGTACTTTACTTTCCCATAGAAACTGCAATAGCGACCGTTCTATTTGATGATATATTGAGTCAGGGAGATAACAGGGCAGCATCTCTAAATAATAGTTAATTTTAGGGACGATCATCATTTTGATGGTATCTAACCTGCCCCACCAAGAGAGCGACAAGGGGCGCCACCGTGTAGTTAATTCCCGCACCAAAGCAAGGATCTCCTCTACATTGCGGTTGACCGTTTCTTCAAACGGATAGCAGTAACGGACCCCTAAATATTTTATTGTCCCCGACTCCCACAAAAAGGGATAATCACTTAAAGCCTCCTTACGGGCCCATTTATTCAACGGAAACACCACAGACTTGGACCAATTAATTTTATATCCTGAATATCTCGAATATTTCTCAATGGTGTCCAATATTATGGGAACAGAGTCCGGTGAGGCGAAGAGAAGAAGGTCGTCCGCATACGCGGATAACTTAATTTCGAGCCCCGCCACCTTAGCACCATGAATTTCCGCGTTTTGCCGGAGAAGAAGAGCAAGAGGCTCCATTGCTAAGTTAAAGAGCATAGGGGAGAGCGGGCAGCCTTGGCGGGTGCCCCGCCGCAGCGCCAAAGGCGTGGATACAACTCCATTAACACTGATCCGCGCGACGGGATCCAGGTAGAGAGGAGCAAGGGCCCTCAAAAATGAGTCCCCAAAACCGAACCAACGGAGAGTCGCAAAAAGAAAAGACCATTCTAAGCGATCGAAGGCCTTTTCTGCGTCTAACGATAGACCCATCAATGGGCTCTCCATATCATCAGCTCCTATAAGGATATGGCATAAAAGACGCGCATTGTCCGCCGTCGAGCGGCCTTCCGTAAAACCACACTGATCAGCATGGATTAAAGATGGAATCATCCCCGATAGCCGGGCGGACAGAACTGTAGCATAAATCTTGTAATCCGCATTAAGCAGTGAAATGGGGCGATAATTGGAGACTAACTGAGGATCTCTACCGGGCTTCTCGAATACTATGAGGTTCGCCGTCGCGAAGGAGCCTACAGGTTGCCCCGCTGTGGTTAAGTGATGAAAGTACTGCTCTAAATAAGGGGCAAGGGCTGGGGAAAACTTTTTAAAGAATTCCACAGGAAGCCCATCAGGGCCGGCAGCCTTACCCGAGGCCATAGAGGTTATGGCTCTTTTAATCTCCTCGATAGTGAAAGGAGCATCCAACACCTTGCAATGGTCCTCGGAGAGGGTAGGATGTTGTATATTAGCTACTAAGTGCGCAAAACCTTCAGGAGAAAATTCACACTCCGAGCTGTAGAGTTGCGCATAATAATCACGAAAGGCCTCGGCGATCTGTGTATCTTTAACAACAATCCCCGCTCCCTGTGAAGTCCTAATGGCACTCACACGTTTAATCTCACGTTTACCTTTCAATGTAGACGCCAGATGCTTCCCCGCTTTATTCTTCTCACGATAGTAATACCCCTGTTGCCGGCGAACATAAGCAGATGCCTCATTGGAAAGAAGAGTATTATACTGGAACCGCAAGCGCTGAAGGCGCAATAAGATACACGGGTCTGAGCGACGCACAAGGATTCGTTCCCCAGCTTTAATCTGTACCTCCAGAGCTTGCAGCCTGTGCTTCCGCTGTTTCTTCAGCCGTATGTCAAAACCTGTGATGACCGCTCTGATCATAGCCTTAAAGCCCTCCCACCAAGCCCAGGTGGAGGTGGCATGGATGGAATTAAATTGGAAATAATCAGAAATGGCGGAGTTTATTTCCGTCTGAAATTCCGGGATATCAAGCAGAGATCTGTCCAGACCCCAACTGGAAGACGGAGTGTGTAGTGAATCATCTTGCAAGACTACAGAAACAGGTGCGTGGTCCGAGATATGAATTGAGAGAAGGTGAGAAGAGCCCATGATAGGAACTAAAGCTTTAGAGATTAAAAAAAAATCTATACGAGATTGCGAAGCATGGGGCGCTGAAAAAAAGGTGAACTCCAGATCCTGTGGGTGCTGGAGACGCCATATATCCACCAGAGCGAGCTCCTGAATCATGGAAGTAAGCATTAGATGCCCCCGGGAGCTCTTAAGAGAACGGGGGGGTTGACGATCAACCAGAGGGTCCAATGCTTGATTGAAATCCCCCCCGACCATGAGCAGCTTCCCATCCTCAGCAGACAACTCCTTTATAATTTCAGTGAAAAAATCATAATTATCCCCTGTAGGAGCATACAGACACATAAGGAGCACTTCTAACGTACCCAGTTTCAATACCACTTTAACCCAGCGCCCCTTTGTATCAGACTTAACGCTCAACACTGTTAACCCAAGAGAGCTTTTAGCCAAGATGGCTACCCCATTACGCTTCCTGACAGCTGGAGAGTAAGCTATGACTTTATAAGGTTTCAGCCCAAGCTTCAATGACTCATGTAAATTCAAGTGTGTCTCTTGGAGCAATAAAATGTCTGCCCCTCCCCGCCGTGCATAGTCCAGAATTTTCCGCCTCTTAATCGGGCTGTTAATACCCTGCACGTTGAGGGAGAGTAATTTACACGGAGCCATTGAAACTAGCATCTAAGATAGCCCCGAGGGGCCCAAGCTGATGGTGCGTCATACACAGTGAAAGTATTTGATTATCCCAGGGGAAGTGTTTCAACAACATATAGCCAGCAGTAGATGAACGCTTCTCACATACAATATCAAAACTAACCCACAAGAAGGACCCTGGAGGAGAGGCGAGACCCTGCTTAAATATTGGTGAGCACAGGCCGACCGAGCAGGCTCGGGAGACCCAGGAGAAAGAGCGCAGACCCTTTACCGCTGGTAGTAAGAGCAGCAAAGGTTGGGAGCGCTATAACAAAATGCCTAACTTAGCGATGCCATAGAAGGCCAATAAAACCTCCACAGGAATTATACCGGGGTTATTAAACATCACACAGTAGGCAACACAATGAAACTTAAAACCTGAACAGCATAGCAAAGAAGTCCATCTCCCCAACGATTCCAAGAGCAATTTCAGCTCCCAAGCGCTGATGCTGTTGCTTCCAGCCACGATGGGATCTCGCTGGGCACAAGGCCCAGGCATAGAGAAACTATTGCAGTACACAGATGGAGGGGCTTCCCCCGATAGATTAGTCCATCCCCGGGCATGCACCTCAACGCATCAGGGCTGCTTCAGCTTCTTCCAGGAAGTGCTGCAGTGCATCGGGCTCCTCAAAGGTACGAGTTTGATTGAGGTGAGTGACTCGCATACGCGCAGGATATAATAGGCCGAAACGCGCCTGTATCTGCTGGAGACGAGGACGAAATTCCAAGAGCTTTTTACGCCGACTGACGGTATATTTGGCAAGGTCTGGAAAGAAGGAGAGCTTTCGCCCCTCAAATTCTATCGGCGCTCTTGACCGCGCCATCTCCAATATCTGTGCTGCCTGCTGATAGCACAACGTGCGCAGAACAATAGGCCGCGGTCTAGAGTCATGTGCCACAATATGGGATGGAACGCGGTGGGCCCGATCAATCTCGAAATCCTTGTCAAACTGACAGTGCAAAATCTCTGGAATGGCCTTAAGCAAAAACGCACGCATGTCTCTGCCTTCTGCGCCCTCCGGCAGACCCACCAGACGAATGTTATTACGACGTGCTCTGTTGTTGCTATCTTCGACCTCCCGCTGCAGCGCCTTGATCTGCCTCTCCAGCTTAGGGATAGCTTCTATCCGGGCCGCATGGACTGTGAGTATGCCCTCAACCTTGTCTTGGCGCAGAGAGAGGCTCTCGATTTTGGCGTTCAGCCCGGCGAGATCATCTTGCACTGAAGCCAATGCTGCCCCATTGGCTTTAACCAGCTCCTTGACCCCTCGGATTTCTGTAAGGAGTTCGAGATGAGCGTCAGGTCCCTCTCTGGTAGTCGCCATTTTTTGTGGGGAGATGGGCTCCGTTTTCGACCGTTTTGCGCTGCTATTTACAGCCCGGAGTAATCCAGCCGTTGCGGTTTCGGGCCCGCCATCAGGAAGGCACCCCTGACCGTTTAGAAAGGTATTTAAGCCGAAAACTGGTGCAAATAATCAGGATTCTAGTAGGTCGCCACAGAGCCTCCGCTCAACACGTCCACTCAGCTCAGCATCAGGCTCCGCCCCCGGGATGTGTCTTTAATGATTAGTTTATTTAGGGTTTCTGGGGCAGTATTATTTAGTGCTTTAAAAGTAGTTATTATTAATTTATAGTTTATTCTACATTGAATGGGGAGCCAGTGTAGTTGGACTAGATAGGGTGATATGTGCTCGAAAGGGTGAACCTTCATTATAGTTCTGGCAGCAGCATTTTGAGCCAGTTGGAGTCTTCTGATGTTTTGGTTTGTTGTGCCTAGTAGAGAGAGGTTGGCGAAGTCAAAATGTGGGTGATAATGGCTTGAATAATGCCTAGGAAATCTTGCAGGTGGACTAGGGGGCGTAGTTGTTTTAATATTTTGAGTTTAAAGTAAATTTTCTTTGTAGTGTTTCTTATATGCATATTCATACTGAGTTGTGTGTCTAGTAACACCCCTAGGTATTTTATTTCGCTTTTTATGTGGATGTCGTGATTCTGAAGTGTACTGTGGGTGGGGGGGGGGGAAAGGATTTGTTCTTTGTTACAATTAGTATGTCGGTTTTGGAATGGTTAATAACCACTCCTCCAGGCCCTTGTTGAGCAAAATATAGAAAAACTCGTAGTTTCTGAAAAAAAACGGTAAAGTGCCAACCGAACCTCAAAACCATTATAACCAGAGGTCGGAACAAAAGAGAGTCCCAATTCCAACAGCTGCATTTGAGAGGTAGTCAGAGACCGACCAGATAAGTTAAAAATTACTGATTCCTGGTGCGGGATCGAATCTCGGGGCCTTCCCAAAAATCCTGTTGATATTGACGCCGCGAACGGCACCCCCGCCGAGAAGAAGAGACTTCCTCTGTAAACGCCGGGCAAGACTGGTGGCCTCTACGTCTAGAATCCGTCCCCTCAGAATCCGTCGAATCATCCGAACTCACTGCAAATGTGACTTGTTTAGCAGGAACTACAAACTGACCAGTAGGTGACATCCATTTATAGACACAGTTGTTGTCATAATCCGATTTATCACGCCGGAATTTCCGTATCTTGAGGACACGAACATGGTCCCGAAAAGAATCTAGCTGTTTTGTCGTCTCCTGCCATTGGGTTTGAAACAAAGAAACATCTTGAGTCTCCAATATTTTCGCTTTCAATTCAGCTGTCTGTGTTGTCAGCTTCTCTTGTTCCTGCAATGAGTGTTCCACCAATAGTGCAATGAGATCAAAGCTGCACTTATTCAGGATCGCGTTCCAACGGGACAAAAACACCGTATCATCTGTAAATTGCCGTGGAGCTTTAAACATTCCTAAACCCCGAGGAATGATAAGGGATTTTAAATATTGCGTCATGGCTAAGCCATGAAGTTGTGCACGAATTAAACGTTTATGAAGATCTTTAAGCTCCAGAACGGTAGAAGGAATTTTATCAGTTGTTGCAGGACCATCAAAGAGAGACTGACCTTGTCGCAATTTGGCTAGGCGATCATCCGTATAAGCAAAGACCTGCATCTGACATCACACGCTGTTCTTTTTAAACCTGGCCGTTTTGGTTTGTCTTACACAAAAGCCAACTGAATGGGATTCAACTTTTTCACCTGATGCAGGGCCACGGAGTGTTGGATGGCCCAAAACGTGGCACGTTGTGCTTTTTGAATTCTGTGCTGGCTGGACTAAGATAAGTTAAGGTTTTTCAAGCATTTAAATGATTAAAAAGGAGTGACCACGGCGAGGGGTGGGTTGCAGTTCCTTCCCCTTTTGTATGGTTACTCCGACAAAAAGATTGAGATTTTACCACGTGATATATTTTGTAAATTTTAGGTTTTCTAGTACACGGAGGTTTGTGCCGGGGCTATTTCTTTAGATTTGGAGTGCTTTCTGCCTTGTGCTGGGGATTTTTTTGATAGGACAGAAAAAGGGCTGATTGGGGTCTAGGACTGGAAATGGACTTATGGGGGAGGGGTTAGGACTGGTAATGGGCTGATTGGGGGGCTAGGACTAGAGTGGGCTGATAAGGGGGATAGGACTGGAAATGGGCTAATGGGGGAGGGGAGGAGAGTGCTGCTGGCCCTGGAAGAAAACCAAGGGCTAGGGCTACAAATGGGCTGATGTAGGAGGATGGTAGAATAGGACTGGAAGGGAACGGATAATGAGAGGGTCTGCCAGGGGAAGGAGGGGCAGGAAGAAAGCTGACATGGGGGAAGGAGGGGGCTGGAAAGGAGCTGACACTTGGGATGTACTGAAGGGGGACTGGAATGGAGCTGACACTTGGGGATGGGAGTGGTAGGTTGTTGGGTAATGGAGAGGAGGCTGGAAGGGAGCTGACATGCAAATGGCACTGGAAGGGGATGGACAGAGGGTAGGGTGACTGGGAGGGAGCTGACGGGGGGGGGGGGGTGACACTGAGAGTGGATGTAAGCTAATATCTGGGATGGTATTTATTTATTTATTTATTTAACAGTTTCTTCTATACCGCCCCTTCCAGAGATCAGGGGCGGTTTACATTGAACAGTGAACAGAAACTTGTATACTTGTGTATACTTTACATAGAACAGGGTTTTAACTATATACAAGTGTAATTACAGGGAACATACTTTTAAACGTTAGCTGGAACAATGGTTTTAAACTATATACAGGTTGTAATACATAGAACATAACAACTAATTACAAGTAATTATTTACAATAGCGATATAGCAGACAGTTTGGGTGAGTCTTTTGCATGTTGTGTGGAGTATGTAAGGATTCTTGTGCTAGTCGTTTGTTCTATCTTGAGTACTGTGGATGTGTTTCTGTGATTGTTGGGGAGAGGTTTTTTGTTGATAGGGACTAGAAGGGGCTGGACAGTGGGGAAGGAGGGGGACTGGAAGGGAATGGACACCAGTGGCAGTAGTGGGAATGCAAGGCAGTTGACATTGGAAGGTACTGGGAGGGGAAGACTGAAAAGGGGGCGGATACTGGGGAGGGTTACTGGAACTGGAAATGGAAATGGGCTGATGGAAGGAAGTGAAGAAAACAAAAGAAGAGATAAGAAATGGAAGATCGACCATGGACCATAGACCACAGAAAGAGAGCTAAGAGAAGACAGGAAAGCAGAAGCCTCAGATCGGGACCAGCATGATCAGAGAATAAAATGGGCAGACAACAAAGTAAGAAAAAATACTTTAATTTAATTTTAGTGATTGGACTTTGTGCTATTTTTATATTTTACACAGTATTGGGGAACTGCATCTCTTATGTATCTGATGTTGCACTGCATGTGGACTCTGGCTTCTTGGGGTTTTAATTGAAATTTTGTCTACATATTTTTATTTTTACTTTAGATTGTAGTTACTTATTCTGTACTTGGTGAGGGTTGATGTTGTGAGTGTGTGACTGAGGTCAGGTGTTCTGTTAACATGGAGTTTGTACATAAAGATCTATACTGTACTGTAGTTAATTTGACTTGTTCAGCTTTTCAAATAGGTGTATGGATGTTCCAGGGCCCACTGTAGTATTTACAGTGATGCTTTTTTTGGATGGGCTCCTTATGTGAGTTTTGGAAGTTTGTGCTGATATGGTATGGTATGATAGGTTTGCTCTTTGTTGTGGGGTTTTGTATTAGTTCACAATATGCTTGGTACTGGAGAATAGTGCTTGTTGTTGTTGTTTGTGAGATGATCAGAATCTGATTTTTGTTTATATTGAATATATATGGTTCTGTTCTGCACCTACTGTGAATGCAAAATATATGTTGAAAAAGAAAAAGCAAGAACCATAATGCAGTTTATAACAACAAAATAAAAATGAGTTATAATTTAGTTTTATAAACTGTGCTGTTGGTTCTTGCTGTCGTTTAGTTCCTTGATGTGCAAACGGGACCGTACCTAGACCTGTGCAAGTGGTGCAGCCGCACAGGACAGAAAGGCTTAGGGGGCACATTTCGGCTGTCTGCTGTTGCCCTGCCGCCGCTGGCAGGACAATAGCAGGCAACCGAAATGTGTTCCCCAAGCCTTTTCGCAGCACTTTAAGCAGGTCTGGTCCCTCCCTCCTCCGACGCGATGTCAGAGCAGGGAGGACAGATCTGCTTAAAGTGCCGGTGCCTTTCAGATTGGGCGCATGCCCCGCTCCTCCTTCCCATACCTCCGTCCAGCACTGCCTGCTCTTTCCCTGCTGCCGGCGCCGCCATGAAAAAAACAGAGGGCGGCAGCAGCAGGGAAAGAGCAGGCAGTGCTGGACGGAGGTATGGGGGAGGGGGGGGGGCGCGTGCCCAAGCTGCAAGTTGCACAGGGTGTGATTGCAGCTCAATATGGCCCTGTGTGCAAACATCTTGCATTTCCTCCGTATAATCTAATCAGCTTTTTGGTTTGGTTCAGTCTCTGATTGGATTTCTGAAAAAGCCCCGCACCCTCTAAGGTGTGGGGGGGGGGGCGCCATTTCAGACTTCACCTCAGGCAGCAGGTTGCCTTGAGTCGCCCCTGGTCTACAGTATCCTACCCTTGATGATCAGGGTATGTGGTCTATCACCCACTACTGCAGAGATTCAGAAGTGCATGTTTCTTGCATACAATGGGCAATTAATTGTGCTTTAAGTTTCTTCCTTTGCAGGTTAGATCTGTGCTCATTAAGCCACACTTTTAACTTCCTACTTGTCTGTCCCACATAAAGATTACCACGGGGCAAAAAATACAATACACCAGAAAATCAGTACAGCAATTAGTATGAAGTTGTAATGCATAGATTTGTCCATCCATTTTAATAGTAAATTCTCTGATCTCTAACATAACAGTGCAAACAAGGTATTTCATAAATTTGAAATATCCACTACTCTCAGATGACCTTTGCAGGGATTCTGTAAAAATATCTACCGGACGCAAAATTTCCTTCAGATTCTTTCTTCTTCTATATTCAATACGTAATTCTCTATCTTTGAATAGCTGAAATTATAGAGCCTTGAGGACTTAATGCAACTGTTGAATGGCGCCATTTTCTTTCAATGAAATTGAAAGGCGTTTAGCATAGAGGGTTTTTTTCTGTACCTGTTCTCAGATTAGTTAAGGAGATGCAGTGTTTTGGTACTTTTCTTTTTCCATACAAGATTTTTGATTGGTCAAGCTTGTAGGCTGGAGGAAGTTTGGCATAAAGTTATCACTGGCCAAGACAGCGTGTACATGGCCAGCATTTGTATGAAAGAGCACCATTCTTTCATGATAAGCAGGATCCCAAGAAGCAATGAAGCACTAGTTATATGAGTATATTGTGATGTTTACAATTAGATTTGTTTTTAAATAGACAATTTCTGACATGTTCTTTTTGTGCATAGAACTTTGCCCTGAGACAGGCAACGGAAAGTTAGCATCGGATGAAGAGCGAGCCTGGGCAGAGAACATGTATAAATAAGTTGAGCACCTTATGAACTTTGAGTTTGAAGATTGAAATTTGAAATTGATCACAATGGTTTTTGTTCAGTAAAGATTTTTAAAAGGAGGTTTTTTATGCCTATAACTGAAAAGAGGGAATACTATGTAAATAACTACAGAGCTCCCAGTTCTGAGGCTTTTTCCTCCAATTTTTTTTTTTAATTTTGAAACTGAGCTGTACTTTTTGATATTTATGATCACTCGGGGCCTAGTATCAGCAAAGTACTTTTAGTTTAAATTTAAAACACAGCAGAGAGCTTTCTGGTTAAATTTAGAACCCAGCAGAGAGCTTGTAGTTTAAATTACATAATAAGTCAGAGCCTAGCAGCAGCAAAGAGCTGTAATTTAAATCAAATCAGAATATAACTTAGCATAAATGACTTATGAAAACACCCTAAAGCAACACCGCGAGAAAATATCTGAAAAAATGAGAGAATACCATACGGAGATCCTCCTCCGCTCGTTAAATAAACCACGCGACCTCTTTAGCATTGCTAAGTCCTTAACCAAGGCACCTTCCTCCAATCAGACGATATCAATTCAGCCTCTACCCTATGCCGAGTACCTTCCATCTAAAATCATTAAAACAAATGCGGCATCAAATTCCACACTCAGCTACATTCCCCAGGCACTGCTACCGTTAACAAACTTCATCCCTCCAGCAGAGAAATACATCGCTGACCTTATTGCTACTATTAACACCACTACAGCCCCAAATGATCCTTGTCCTGCTTACTGGATCAGAACGATGTGTGCAGAACTCAGCCCAACTCTAGCCTACATCATGAAGCTCTCCTTCGCAGCAGGAACATTCCCAGCAGCTCTTAAACAAACGTCTATACGCCCTCTCCTGAAAAACAACAATCTTGACCCGGCAAGGACAGATTCATATCGCCCGATCTCGAGCATACCCCTTCTAGCTAAAATTATCGAGAAGGTGGTTCAAATGCAACTGCAGCAACACATCGACATATCAGCCCCTCTTGATTCCTGCCAGCATGGGTTCCGAGAATCCCATGGTGTTGAAACTCTACTCACCTTACTTATCAACACCTTATCTAGAGGTATTGACAAAATCGAAAATGGGTTTGTACTCATCTTCCTCGATATCGCTGCTGCATTTGATTCTGTTAACCATGAGCAACTCCTCTCGCCTTCAGGAAAAGCGAATTCATGGCTTGACCTGGAAATGGTGCAAATCCTATCTAGCTGACCGTTGGCAACATGTACGGATAGGACCATCAACATCTGAACCATTCCATCAACAACAGGGAGTACCCCAAGGATCCTCCCTATCTGCTTTACTTTTCGACATATATATGCAACCTATTTGTGATATAATCCGCTCCTTTAATATATCCAGTTTGATCTATGAAGATGATGTCTTGATATTCACACCAATCAAAATCATGCACCCTGACCTCTCCCCACTAATAGAGTGCTTCAACACAATCACTGATTGGCTCTTATCACAGAATCTACGCATAAACTTTAAGAAAACTTAGGTACTATTCATAACCAAGAACAAGAACTTCTCTCCCCCCACTTCATTGAAGGTGCGAGATGCAGAGCTTCCATGTAAATCTGTAATACGCTACTTAGGTGTCACAATAGACCAACAGCTCAACTTCAAAGAACACATAAAGAACACCACCAAGTCCATCTACAATAAAATATGGACACTAAGACACCTAAGACCGCTATTAACCCCAGATGACTTCAGAACAATATTCCAGATGCTTGTAACACCTCATTTTGATTATGCCAACATCATCCTACATGGCCTCTCTAACAGCACCCTCAATCCACTACAGATGCAGCAGCCCCATTCTCAGTGGCATATCCAGAAGAGATCACATCACATCACACCTATACTTATGGAACTACACTGGCTACCGTTACAATGCAGGATCACCTACAAGGCACTACTCCTATCGTTTAAAGCAATTAACCGGCTATCCCCGTCATCACTCTCTGCACTCCTGACCATCACCCCTACAAACAGGCTAAGGAGGTCAGTAGCTGCCAACACGCTGACTATACCACTTGAGTCTACTAAATTCACTCAAACAACTAGGAATAGAGCCTTTACATTCTATGCCCCTAGGTGCTGGAACAATCTCCCACCTCATATCCGAGCAATCGGTGACCTCTCACAGTTCAGAAAAGCCCTTAAACATCACTTATTCTGCCTTCACTTCGGCCACCCTAACCTAACACAATCACTTCCTGTGACTCAACTCACTCACACAGCCTCTGACATTCCAACAACATAACCCTTGACAAGGTACAAAACATACCCACCCTCAGGCACACTCACAATGATCTAGATTACATGGTCTCTTGCATTACAATTCCAACTTGCAATATAAACTGTAAATAGTTTACAACAACCACTGTTGATCTGTATATAGTTACCCTTGTTACAGTCCCAAGTTACCAATCCAGTTACAATGTAAGCAAAAGATCTTTTGTTCTGATGCAAATATTTGTTATTTGTAAACCACACTGATACTAAAAAGCGCGGTATATAAGAACTGTAAATAAATAAAATAAATAAATAAAAGGCAAAACAGGGTCAGTACCCTTTGAGCAACAAATAAATTCTTCTAGAGACCTTTACAAAGAGTCCTTCTACCTAGGGGGCAAGAGACCTGTAAAACCTTTTCAATAGGTGTTAACACCAGGTGGCAGGTCAAAAGGCCATTTCTGAAAGACTTCTTCTATCCAAGCAAGGACTGTTAATCACCCAGGAAGTTGGTCACAGCTTACCTCAGCAGCACAGGTCAGGGTACTGTGTAGCAGCCCTTTTTTAATAAGTGTTATTTCCCTCCCTCCCTCCTCAACAGCCACCCACCCCTGGGATAATCGTAGCTTTACAGGTACTTACACATCTTAAAGGAAAGGAGGGCTCTCAGGTGAAGCTTGTTATCCAAATCAGTCATACACTAAGGACCTGAGATTAATTAAGCTTCAGGTGAACAAGGTATATTAAACATATTAGGTAGAGTATTATTAGTATAAATATCCATAGCAACCCTTAGTAAGTAAAGAACTTAAAGATCTAAACACAACCTTAAAACTAAAATGCAGACAGCAGTCCAGCAGCAAGATGGGGGCTTTCTAGTCTTTTGCATTGAGTGTCACATGTATGATTTTCTCCCAGTTGGTGAGAGGTCTTACGTGTGCATTAGGTGCAAGGAACTCTTTGCTCTCAGGGAACGAGTCCATTCTCTAGAGGCTAGAGTAGCAGACTTGGAAGACATAAGAAAGACAGAGAGGTACATAGACGAGACCTATAGGGATATAGTCCTGAAGTCCCACCTCCAGTCTGGCAGCATCCCACGTAACAGGAGAACATCACCCTGGTGTGGCAGGAAGTGATCCTGTAACTAGGACCTGTCCTCCAGGTGATGTAAAACCCTCTCACCTGATGACATGCCTGCCTGGTGCGAAGGTAGCGGACCTCACGTGTCACCTAGATAAGGTCTTAGATAGTGCTGGGCAGGAGTCTGCTGTCTTGGTACAAGTCGGTACCAATGACATAGGAAAATGTGGTAGGGAGGTTCTGGAGGCTAAATTTAGGCTTTTAGGTAGGAAGTTGAACTCCAGAAATTCCCGTTCCACGCGCAGGACCCAAAAGGCAGGCAGAGCTCCAGAATCTCAATGCGTGGATGAGACAATGGTGCAGAGATGACGGGTTTGGATTTGTTAGGAACTGGGGAACATTCTGGGGAAAGGAGGGGCTCTTCCGAAGGGATGGGTTTCACCTTAACCGGGATGGAACCAAGCTGCTGGCATTAACCTTTAAAAAGGAGATAGAGCTGCTTTTAAACTAGATAATAGGGGAAAGCCGACAGTCGCCCAAGAGCGCATGGTTCGGAAGAATGTATCCTTGAAGGATACTACCAAAAGCAGAGAGGTTCCAAAAAAAGAGTAAAGTAGCCCAAATGCCGTCGAGTATGGAGCAGACAGAGCTTAAAGTTCCCAAATTACCCATGCCTACCAATAGCCAGATTAATATGAATAAAATACAGTCTTTAAAATGCTTGTATGCAAATGCTAGAAGTCTAAAAAATAAGATGGGAGAGTTAGAATATATAGCACTAAATGAGAGGCTAGATATGATTGGAATATCAGAGACATGGTGGAAGGAGGACAAACAGTGGGACACTGTGATACCTGGGTACAAACTATATCGTAATGATAGAGCTGATCAAATTGGTGGAGGGGTTGCCCTCTATGTTAGAGAGGGCATTAAGTCAGAAAGGATTAAAGTTTTGCAGGAAACAAAATTTGCTGTAGAATCTCTATGGATTGAAATTCCATGTAAAAAGGGGAAGGTGATGGCAGTGGGGGTGTACTATCAACCACGTGGCCAGAATGAACAAATGGATGATGAAATGCTCAAAGAAATCAATGAAGCTAACAAATGTTACAGCGCAGTAATAATAATGGGTGATTTCTATTACACCGGTATCGACTGGGTCAGTGTCATAGCAGGACATGCTAGGGAGATAAAGACTATGATAAAATGAGGAAAATAGTTAAGAAAAAACTAAAAGGAGCAGTTGCAAAGGTTAAAGACTTACATCAAGCTTGGGTGTTGATGAAAAATACTATCTTGGAAGCCCAGACCAGCTGTATTCCACGCTTTAAGAAAAGTGGAAGGAACTCCAAAAAACTGCCAGCATGGTTTAAAGGTGAGGTCAGAGAGGCTGTTGTTGCCAAAAAAGCATCTTTCAGGAAATGGAAAAAAGATCCAAACGGCAAAACCTGGAAACAGCACAAGCACTGGCAAGTTAAATGCAAGGCATTGATAAGGCAGGCAAAGGGAGAATTTGAGAAGACGCTTGCTGCGGAAGCAAAAACGCGAAATACTTTTTCAAGTACATTTGGAGCAAAAAGCCTGTGAGAGAGTCAGTTGGTCCATTAGATGATAGAGGGGTTAAAGGGGCACTAAGAGGCGACAAGGCGATAGCTGAGAGACTGAATGAATTATTTGCTTCGGTCTTTACTGAGGAAGATGTAGGGATGTTACCCATGACTGAAGTGGTATTTAAAGGTGTAGAAGAATTAAAGGAAATATCGATACATCAGGAAGATATATTACAACTATTAGATAAACTGAAGAGTAGCAAAAAACATGGGCCAGATGGTATACATCCAAGGGTGTTGAAAGAACTGAAATAGATTGCAGATCTGCTATTAGTAATCTGTGAACTTTCATTAAAATCATCTGTAACACCTGAAGACTGTAGGATCGCCAATGTAACACCGATTTTTAAAAAGGGTTCCAGGGGTGATCCGGGAAACTACAGACCGGTGAGCCTGACGTCAGTACCGGGAAAAATGGTAGAAACCATCATAAAGAACAAAATTACTCAGCATGTAGATAGTCATGGCCTAATAGGAGACAGCCAACATGGCTTTTGGCATGGAAGATCTTGTCTTACTAATCTGTTATGTTTTTTTGAAGGTGTGAATAAACAGGTAGACAAAGGTAAGTCAGTTGATACAGTGTATCTGGACTTTCAGAAAGCCTTTGACAAGGTCCCTCATCAGAGACTTTTGGCAAAACTAGAGTCATGGGATAGGAGGCAGTGTACTATTGTGGATCAGGAACTGGTTAAAAGATAGAAAGCAGAGAGTAGGGCTAAATGGCCAATTTTCCCAATGGAGAAAGGTAAATAGTGGTGTACCCCAGGGATCTGTGCTGGGTCCGCTGCTTTTTGACATATTCATAAATGACCTGGGAAGTGGAATAACGAGTGAGGTTATCAAATTTGCAGATGACACAAAACTATTTAAAGTTGTTAAAACCCAAGAGGATTGTGGAAAATTGCAAGAGGATCTTGATAAATTGGAAGACTGGGCATCAAAATCGCAGGTGAAATTTAATGTGGACTAGTGCAAAGTTATGCAGCTAGGGAAGAACAACCCAAACTGTGGTTACACGATGCAAGGTTCCACATTAGGAACCACCACCCAGGAAAAAGATTTAGGCGTCATCATGGATAACCTGTTAAAACCCTCGGCCCAGTGTGCAGCAGCAGCCAAGAGAGCAAATAGAATGCTAGGTATCATAAGGAAAGGAATGGAAAATAAAACAAAAGATATTATAATGCCTCTATATCGTTCCATGGTGAGACCGCATCTTGAATATTGTGTGCCATTCTGGTCGCCGTAGCTTTATTAGAAAAGGTTCAGAGAAGAGCCACCAAAATGGTAAGGGGGATGGAAGGATACTCCTATGAAGAAAGGCTAAAAAGGTCAGGGCTCTTTAACCTGGAAAAGAGATGGCTGAGGGGAGATATGATAGAAGTCTATAAATTAATGAACGGAGTGGAACGGGTAAACGTAGATCGATTGTTTACGTTATCAGAATATAGAAAAACTAGGGGACATGCAATGAAGCTACAGGGTAAACTATTTAAGACTAATAAAAGAAAATATTTTTTCACTCACCGTGTAATCAAACTCTGGAATTTATTACAGGAGGATGTAGTAAAGGCTGTTAGTGTATCTGGGTTTAAAAAAGGTTTGGACAAGTTCCTGGAGGAAAGGTCTATAAACTATTATTAAGAAGGGACCCAGGATATCAATGCTTGACCCAGTACAAGCATTATGGTACCTGTGTCTTTTGGGGAAACTGCTAGGTATGTATGACCTAGATTGTCCACTGTTGGAAACAGGATACTGGGCTTAATGGACCTTTGTCTGACCCAGTATGGCATATCTTATGTTCTTATGTTTAATATAAGGTTTACAAAAAAATTAGCAAAAGATAAAGTTGTTAGTATTTGTAAGGTGGAAGTTTAGTTAGTATATCCAAAATGTAGCCAGATACCATGCTGCTTATAAGCAATGGTTTTCTCCAGCTATACCTTATAGTGATTTAGGGGCTTTTCTTCTAGGAATTTGTTCAAATCTTTTTTAAACCCAGCTATATTAACTGTTTGTCCCATATTCTCTGGCAATGAGTTACCAATGCATTGAGAGAAAAATATATTTTCTCCTTTTTTTTTAAATGTACTATTATGTAACTTCATAGCATCGTAGGGCAAACATTTCTGCATGTGGCTTACAGATTATGTCCAGTGGTATTTTTACCCCATCCATATGGTCACGCAACTTAATGGTAATGAATGACTATAGAAACATTTGGTTCTGAACAAATACTAGACCTAAAAAAAAACTATTTCTAAAGAATACATATATAATGTAGGACTGATTCATTACAGTTAATAGCAAAATGCTTATGTAAATAACTAATAGTAAACTCCTATGTAATGACAAAGAAATGCCTAACCTAATTACCTAGTCATGTGTTCTGCCATGCACTTATGAAAACAGGAAATAAATCTCTGCTCTAACTGATTCACAGCCCCACTACCAGATAAGGGAATGTAAACCAATACCTCATAGTTTTGCTGAGGAGGGTAACTTAGCCATGTGCCTATCCAGTTCTAGGGACAGCACGAACTCCAGAAAAACATATTTATTATGCAGGCTCAAGAGCCTCCTGGTGAGCTGAATGCAGGAGTTAGATTCCTCTCATAGACAGGGGACAGCACCTGAGTTTCTAGCATGAGGATTAGCTTGTCTCTCAGCAAGCGTGGACTAGTTTTAGAGACAACACAGTGTCTTTGGTAAAAGGAAAAAATGCATAAAGGCACTCCAAAATGAAAAGACAAAAGGCAAAGGAAAAAGCAAAGCAAAAAGTGCAGTCCTTAGTCTATGCCAAGTATTTTATACTTGTGCAAAGCTATTATTTTGGAACATGCCCAGTTCTTAGATTGGTTAGACACAGGGCTCTATTATGCTTAGGTGAATCAGGGAGTAGCTTTTCATGAAGTGGTCACCCACACAATAGGGTCCACGGTGAGATATGGAATTCAAGAGCAGATGACATATATTCTGATATACTATTGCATCTAAAAGGCCATTGAAGAAGCTCTCACACTAGGAAAAGGCTTGAAAATTTGGCTGTCAGCACTTTGGCAGAACAGAAAACAGTGGACTTCAGTGTCCACCCACACAATTACTTGTCAGTCAGTGATTCCATAGCTTCAGCATGTCTGAGCTCATGTAGCAAGAAACCATGCTACTTTAGTTCATAGATCTTGGTTCAGGCTGCAGGAAAGTTGTAAGCACTCAAATTTTAAGACCATGGCCTACAACTTGCCTGGGGCCTTAATTACTGAACCAAAGTAGCATGGTTTCCTGCTACATGGGCCTCGGACCTGCTGATGCTACAGAATCACTCTGCTTATCAAAAAGGAGTTGGAATTGAACCCATACCAAGAGGTCCTGCTCAACTGATTTTGAGTTCTGAACAATGTCTCATTACTTGTTAATATTAACAAAGACAATGCAATTTCAAACCAATCCCCTAATATGAAAGATTTTCTTTCACATAGAGAAAGCCAAGAGATAAAGGAAAATTAACAGTTTTTCCTGTTGATAATGTTGTAAAAGCACATGCTGTGACCTTCTCGGCACAGACAGGAACTAACGTTTTAAACTTTCTTACTCTGAAGAAAGCTGAAATGAAATTTGTCCAATAAGGCAAAGGGATCATTTTAAAAGCCTTAGTCATGATTTTGGATGTCTGGAGATGTGCATGTGGACAGTGAAATCATGGAGACGTCTCCAGAACCATTTTACAAATTATATTTTAAGACATCTCCAGTGCATTGACTCCAATTAGGCAAGGGGCCTGGAGGAGGCATATCTGGGGAGGTGCAATGAACTTAGACATCCCGTTCAGTTTCAGAAACATCAGGGATGTCTGCAGGCACATTCATGTTCAGACCTGATCTGGGCACGAACAGGCATCAGGACATTGCTTGCTATGGCATTGAAACATCCAAAGGGTGTAGGGAAGATGGAGAATTCAGTGACTAGCCTAAGATCACAAAGGCCTACACTGGAATTTGAACCCTGACCACCCTGCTCCTAACTCACTACTTAAACCATTATTCTATCAGGCATCAATGTCCTGCAATGCTATTCAGGGGACATCTATGTAGATGTCTCTATAGATATCCATATCGGGCAAGTCCATGTTTCTGAAATTGTGCCTGAACTTGCACGTGCTTGCTTTTTTTTCTGGCTTTAATGTCCCAGATTGCACTTGGATGTCCCACTGTAAAATGTGCCTTCACAAGGAAAAGTAGATTACCTGTCCATACTAGAAAGAAATTAAAAATATCTTTGTCCAGCTATGATAAGGTAAAGGTGCAAACCAAACTTTCTTTAGCCGAGAGCACTGAGCCTCACATACATGCAGACAGCTAAAGTACTATGTATGCAAGACTTAACTGGGCTGCTCAGTGTTGCCCAATGCAGCCACCACAAATGTGCATCCAAGAATGCCACAGTCTGGCATGGAATCTGGTGCTACATGCCAAGTTATGCCATTGCTAGTTATGCAAGTATTAATGACGAATTAAGCATATTTTTCTTATATTTATTATTTCTGGTTTATTAGGTTTTTGATATACCGCTTTTCTAGATGTTTACATTATCATAATAAATCAGATATAAGAACGTCGAACTACAGTGCATAGACAGGAAAAAGAAAAAAAAGTCACATGCAGACATTTCCTCCCAGGGCAATGATCTTGGGAGAACGAATGCCTCGTCAAATAAATAAGTCTTGAGAGAAACAGAACTTACGGAAACACTGTTCCAAATGCAAGTCAAGTGGTAACGATTTCCATAAAAAGGGAGCTTTAACGTAAAAGGCAGACTGTCATCTCACTTCAGACCTAGCAAGAGATGGTGATGGGATGTGAAGGTGATTTCCAGGAAGCGATCGCAGAGCATGCGTAGGGGCGTGTAAAGTGAGGGATGACACTACATATCCCAGATGTCCAATGTGAAGATATCTGATAATAACGATCTTTGTCAAAGTGAAACTAACGTTGTTTTATCTCAGCTATTTTAAAGGCATTGCCAAGGGAATGCATATAGAGATGTAAAAATACTATATAGAGAGTGCACATTTCTGAGGTCACCTGACCACATAAAAATAAAAAGTTCTGTTCAGGTTCTACTTGTACCGGATGGAAAAGATGTGGAGGTTTTGGAGTCTGTAAGTACTAGTTTACATCTGAATTCATGTGTCACTCCTAGACCTTCCAAGCCTCCAAAAGTAGTTTGACTTTATTTTGTACATAGTTTGAAATACAACAGGAAACTTTAATCACCATTCCAATTTTTTCTCTTTCAGAGAAGAGATCTTGATTGAATACTTTATCTTTACTCAGACTGTTTCTGAGCACAGAGCACATGTAGATTTAGTGAAGAGAATAGACATTTTTGGAACCATACTGAGGACAGCCTCTAGGCCCAAGTGATTTTAAATCTCTTATTTTAACCAAACTGTGTAATGAAAATAACAATTTTTGAATCTTTACAGACGCTCAAAGAAGTTGCATGCCATTGGTACTACCATGTATGTGGAAAGCAAAACCCAGAAACAATTTTGAATTTGATTTATCTGGCGTCATATATTGTACCATCGATTTATTCCACTGCTTCTAAAAAACTGGATAGATGCAAAAATTACACAGATCTAGATTTGCTAAACTAATACAGCTTAGACTTGATGCTGAAATGATTAATACTAATGCAGAACAGGAGTTTGTTTTATTTTACAGATGGAAAACCATACCATGAGGGTCCTACTTCTGATCCTGCTGCTGCTGCTGAAAGAAGAAGCTGATAAACTGATCAAATCTAGCCTACCATCTGATATTATGCTGTGGGATATGCCTGGAAACCTAATCACCCAGTCATAGATCATTACACAGAACGTCTTTAGACCCACAGCATGTTCTACAAAAACACTTTAAGCTTTCTAGCACACATCACCTGACACATGACAGTGTTTAAAGGCACACATGGACAATGCCACTGCCAGTGCACAGAACATTTCAGTCCAGTTAGAGAAGGCGCTGATCCAACCCATGAAACCAGGGCATACCAAACCTAAAAGCGTTATCGGATTTGCTACAGACGTGCTCTTTTTTTTTTTGCAGCTTTAATTTCTTTATTTTTGGTTCCACTAAGTCCATTGCAAATGCTGCATCTGTGAATAAACTACAGACTTATATTCAAGAAGTATAAACTGATATGCAAAATATCAGGACTCAGATTCACTCATAGCAAAATCAGTTAACTGCACAAGGCTAAACCCTTATTGATATGGTAACTGTGGATAACCTTCATTCCAGAGACATTGAACAAAACACAGCTGAATTGTCAATAGTGTATTGAATGAAGAAGGTACTTTTATGCAACCAGTATATGAACTTATTCATGATTTGCTCAGAGAACTGGACAATAGCATCAGTAACTTGATGCAAGAATAGATTCCTACCTATTAGGTGTCATCAGACTTTAATACCCAAGCGTTTGCTAAGATAACCAGAAATAGCATTGAGCCTATTCAGACCCAGATAGATCTTCACATGGAAAGTGCCATTCCTGGATATATACAAGATATATATGCATAGAATGGCAATTTCTTATCTTTTGAACTTAAATCTTTTATTCTAAATGTGTATCAACTGAAACATGTACTTAATGTAGGCACCTGGACCAGCATGATGATCCAAAACAATACTTGGCACCTAATTTAAGGATGAGTCAACATAACAAAGATATTTATTGAGTGTGCCCAGGTAAACCTTTCCTGAAAAAGACTACTAAAGCTCTTTGTGATTTGACAACTAGGAAAGTGAGAAAGCAATGAAAAGTTACTTTGACAGAGTATGATGATTTTTCAAAAGCAAAAGTTGCCGTTATAAATATTTGGTTAGTTGGTTGCTTTGGTTTGGTTAGTTAATTGATTAAAGACAGGAATTCCCAGTAATTTTGTTTAATTGTTATTCCAAAGGATTCTATCATCAATGTTGGTGGAGCAGCTTTGTTTTATCTTGAACCAGCTCCTATTCCTGTAGAGATCCAGATGCTGGATGCTTTTCATGGAAATTAGATCAACTTCACCCTTGAAGTGAGTTAGCTATTGGAAAATAAGGACTCCCATACAGTTAAACCTTCTTTAACCATATGGCTGTGCAGATCACAGACTACAAATCTGAATTTTGCAATCTTCTGCACCATAAACTTTTAATTTATGTATACCATCAAAGATGGATTTGTAGCTTGTCTCACATGATGGTACTTTGATCTCTTCTTGCGAGATTTCATAGAGAGACAGTTTGATGAATAACCCCTTCATGCAATATTTTCAGTATTTGTAAATTGAATTACTTTCACATGATATACAAGGTGTGACAAAAAAGAAACGAGAGTGTCCCATAAATGTTCTATTACAAAATCTACTGAGAAATTATGCCTTGTCCCCATCAAAGTAATCCCCCCCCCCCCAAGTTAATGCACTTCTGCATTCGCTTCTGCCATGTATGGAAGCACTCGGTAAAGTCCTCCTCCTTGAGGTCCCTCAGCTTCCTCATAACAGTGGCCTTGATATCTTCTACAGAAGTGAAATGAGTTCCTTTGAGCTCACTCTTTAGCCTGCGGAAGATCCAGAAGTCGCACCATGCAAGGTGGTTGAGAGCTGTGATCTGTTTGTTGGGCAAGAACTGCCTCACACTGAGCACGTTGTGTGCGGATGCATTGTAATGGTGGAGCAGCCACAACTTGTCTCTCCACAGAGCTCACCTGCTGCGCCAAACCCAGTCATGGAGGCGATTGAGGAACTGCTGGGAGAAGTGCTGGTTGACTGCCTGACCCTCAGGCACAAACTCATGATGGACCACTCCCTTCTGGTTGAAGAATGTGATTGGCATGACCTTCATCCTTGATTTGGACATGTACGCCTTCTTGGGTCTGGGTGAGTCGAGTCTTCCACTGCAGGCTCTGTCGCTTGCTTTCAGGGTCATACTGGAAGACCCAAGTCTCATCTCCTGTGATGACTCAGCCAATGGACTCTACAGTAGATCTTCTCTGATCTTCTCTAGCAAGTCTCAACAAATATTGACCCTGTGCTCCTTCTGGTCATCCGATAAAATTTGGGCACCATCTTGGCACACATCTTCCGCATCCCCAGCTCCTGCACCAAGATGGTCTGCACTGACTCTCTGTTCAGGCTGAGCTCCTCAGCTGTCATCCACACCATCAATCTGTGATCACTCTGCACCAGCTGGTTCACTCTATCAATGTTCTCAGCTGTCTTTGTCGTGGAAAGCCGTCCTGACTTGGGGTCATCCTCCACCTTCTCGTGGCCAGTCTTGAAGCGTTTGTGCCACTCGAAGACTCGTGGCCTTGGCATTGCATCTTCTCCATAAGCCTTTTGGAGAAGTTGGAGACACTCAGTTGGGCCCTTCTCCAACTTAACCAGAAATTTCAAGTTGAATCTTTGCTCCATATTTCTGCCACCTCCAGTTGCGTGACAAAGCGATGGAGCAGTGTGCTACAAAAACACCTGAAAAAGAAAAACAGAGTGAGAGAGATGAAAGATATTATAGCAGAATAGTGGCAAGATGTTTCACAACACAGTGACATAAGCGGTTAGCCAAATGGCATTGAGTCATGGGCATGGCTGCCATATTCTTGTTTATTTTTTGTCACACCTCGTATAAGGCACATAAGTACTTATATTACTAGGTTTTGCTAGTTGCTTTACTTATACTATTTCAGGTTTATTTATTTTATTATTTATTTATTTATCTGCATTTATATCCCTCTTTTCACTGGGTCAAAGCGGTTGGGGGATACATTTAACATGAGGGGATATGAGACACATACACTAATACTTACAGGGAACATGGGCAATGGAGAGTTAAGTGGCTTGCCCAAGACCACAAGGAGCACCTGTGGGATTAGAAACCCCAGTCCTTCTGGCCCAAGGTTGCTGTCCTCTAGTGGGATTTGAACCACCAACCTTCCGGCCTGTAGTACCTTGCCCCAACCACTAGGCCACTCCTCCTCCTCCTCTAAGTTTGATTTTATATTAATGTATTACAGATATACAATTTTGACCATGTTTGAAGATATAATTATTACCTTTATTGATTTGACTTTATTAATGCTATTGGAATATTAATTTACTTCATTACTTGTGTATATTTGAAGTATTAGTAATTACATATTCATTTTGAATCTTTGTTGTGCTACAATTAATATACTCTAGTCAACCACCATGTCATTTAGTTCAGACTTGCTCAGTAGTAGTAACATAGGGGTATGTTTACTAAACTGCGGTAATCGTAAATAACGCGCGTTATGTAACGTTAACGATCGTAAGCACATCATAACGTGCGTTATGACACGCTTACGATTGTTAACGTTACATAACGCGCGTTAACCGTAGTTAACGATCGTAAACTCCCGCGGCGCGGTAAAACACCGCAGAAGGTGGAGAGAGGGCGGAAAGAAGGGGTCAATGGGCGGACAGTGGGGGGAGAGAGGCTCCCTTCACACTAACGCGCTGATCTGAAGAGCTCAATTCCAGCGCAAATGAAAACCTGCCGTTAAATGCACATTACAGGGGAGAGAAACCATTTCAGTGTCAGCAATGTACAGCCCAGGCAGGGAAACCTAAACAAAGTGATAAGTGTGATACATGTGCACAGAACAAAAGGGCACATAAACACTGAAAATGACCCCAACAAACTGGAAAAAGACCATAACTAAGCTGGCCAATAGTGGTAGCAATGAGAAACATCAACCCCTCCCCCCCCGAGTAAGCTCCATAGAGCAGATATAAATCGTGGAAGGGTCTATACTCCGCCCCCATACAAGGTGAATGAGCCCACAGTGATATAGCACTGCTCAGGTTTTTCCCCACCATCGGACAGGGTTCGTATGGCGTGCACATGTCCCGCAACATCAGGGCGGGCATGTCGGAACGGCAACTGGACAGATGCCGGAGAAGGGGATACAGAGGGCCGCAGGCGGCACATGCTGTGGTGCAGCTGGGCCACAGTGCGGACTAGGGCGATGCCTAGGTGGCCGATACGAATGCTGAAGCAGCAGAGCAGCCAGACAGCAACTGATGAAGGCCCAACATGGTTTCCCACAGAGTCACAGGGGTTAGTACCCAGCAGCTACCCCCAAGGGCATGGAACATTGGCAGGCGGTGCTGGGGGGAAGCGTGGACACCTATGCAGGCACCCCTACCCCAGAACCCGCACCATAGGCAGCCGCCTACCTGCACACTGGATGGCCTGAGACTGTGCACCACCAGCACCACCAGCAGAAGGGCATGTCAGCATGGTGACTGAGGGATACTGGTGGTGGAGGGGGCAGTGGCAGCTGCCTAGAGCAGACCGTGGCCTAGCCCTGTGTAGGTGGGTGCCGTGTACTGCAACAGACGGGCCCTGTCTGACGAACAGTCATGGTATCACCAAGGAATGTACTGACTCTGTGACAACAAGGTGGTGCAGTGCACAAAACCAGGTTCAAGTCCCAGCTGTGGTTCCTGCCAACCCAGTTCCCATATTTTACCCACTACTACAACGTGCTAATACAGACATCACCTTTATTGCAGATGACGTAAACATGCCCAAGACACCTACATTGTACCCTACAGAGCACAGACACCATAAACATGCACATTACCTAGAGCAGAGCCTCCCAACTGCAGTCCTGGAGGGCCAAACACCATCCCGGTTCCATGCTGCTTCTGGTAAAGATGCCTGTGCTGCATTTCTATGTGCCACCCCCATGGTATGCAGATGTATCTCATGCATATTCATGAGGGACAGCATGAAAACCCGAACAGTCTTTGGCACCGCAGGACTGGAGTTGGGAACCTCTGCCGTAAAGCAGCAGCCAACAGGGGCAGACACACCCGCATCCACAGGCCCCATTATCCAAAGCCTCCTGGAGAGGCAGGACTTTGGGCTCTGCGTGCATCTCCCAATACTAGCACTTGCATACCTTAGTAATGCCACCCTAAACCAGGGAATATGGTACACATCTATCAAAAGGTTGCTATGAGTACTGGCAGATAGCAATTCCTAGGTTAAGTACACTTTTCAGAGTGAGCTGCATCATAGCAACTTTTCTGATGTCTGTGGAGTATGCTACAGGTCTTGTGTCTGACAGTGTTTACCAACCTGGGGAGTGACTCCTACAGTATTGCATACCATAGCCATGCCTGCACTGTGCCCAGGACTGGTGTGGTGGCCTGGGCTGCCCAACACCTCTATAGTTGCACAATGCTGGCATAGGTGTGGGGAGTGTGTGTCTGTCTATCCAGTGTGTGGTGGCTGCCAACACCCTCCACAGCTCACACTGCTAGCACTGTTGCCAGTATTGGCCTGCCATTGTGCATAATGAGGAGCAAGGTACTGTGGGAATAGCCTGGATAGGGTGGCCTGGCCTGGATGCATCTGCATACGGCATAGGGCAATGGCTCGGACATTGTAGTGCCTGGCCACCACCTGCACGGACAGGGTGGACATAGCATGTCCTGCTGGAAGGTCACTCTCACCCTGACTGAGCAGTGACCATGGCATGGCTAGGTTCCCCCATAGTGCTATATAGCATTTTTCTCATGTGATATTTATGGGTTTCCTTGTGGGGCCCAATCACTGACTTATCTGCTTGGTGTGTATGCTGACATCCCCGTTCTGGGTACATGCATCTCCTCCAGGACCATGCACTATGGACTAGCTGGCGGACTGTCTGCAGCTAGTATGTGTCTTGCTGGAACACCTTGCAGGGTGCAGCAGCTGGAGGCTTGCTGCTGGGGAATCTCAGATAATGGTGGGGATAATAGAAAACACATAAATTCACTCTAGTCTATTTTCCACTTTCAACTCATTATCTTACTTGCCATCGGTCTCAGATAAACGATATTTATACACTTTTTTATGGGTAATTTAACTCTCCCAATGTGGTGTCCGTTCACATCAATGACCATAGGCAATTATTTTCTCTAACGTTGTATTGCTATTATTTCTTTTTCTATAACTTTTCTTTAAAAACTTTAAACAATAGTCACCACTCTACTTATCTTATGTAGAATGGTGCAAAAAACGCCCCTTCAAATCAATGGAAAAGAACACCAACGCCACAATGATCTAGGCACCCTAGCGTTTCTCCTGTTGGGTTTATCAAGGGGATAAATGCATTGCTTCTCTTCGGGACTATTTCAATTTTCGTTTTCTTCAATGTCCTTTTAATTTTATCTGTGGCAACACAAACAAGAGCAGCAATATTATATAATTATATAATATTGCTGCTCTTGTTTGTGTTGCCAAAGTACGACCCAGAATCTTGAAGAGTCCATAGATAACTACAATTTAACTCTGAAGATTTCAGCAACAGCACCTCTCAAGAACCTAAACAACAGCAGAAAACATACAGTACCATGGTGCTCTAAGGAGATTAATGACACTAAAAAATCCCTATGGAAAATAGAATTCCACTGGAGGATAATAAAGAACCAAAGCAGCAAGAATACCATTGCCTAATTAACTCATGTAATAAAAAATAATCTTATTATGAAATCACTCAATAAACCAAGAGAACTCTTTGATATAGTGTGGTCCTTAACCAAAGAAACCCATGGAAGAGAAGAAGCTGACTTAATAAACCCACAAGTCATGGCTGACTTTTTGGAAATAAAATTCAAATCCATCCTCTCACAAATCTCAACACATAGGAACTCCACATAAGCACACACCAAAATATGGTCTTCCTTTTACATCCCATTCATAGATCACCTACAATATGTAATATCCAATATTACCACCACCACTTCACCCCTTGATCCATGTCCGGTCTCATGGATCAAGATGACTACAGCAACTGGTCCCTATAATACATAACATCACACTACTGTCTCTTAAGCAAGGTCTAGTGCCACATAATCTCAAACAGGCAACTGTAAGTCCAATATTAAAGAGTCCCAACCTAGACCCCAGCTCATACAGACCCATATTAAGTCTACCTTTTATAACAAAGATGATCAAGAAAGTAGCACAAATTCAATTACAGGAACACATAGACAATCATGCTGCTCTTCACCCCAACCAACACAGCTTCAAACCAAATTACAGTGTTGAAATGCTCTTCAGCTCACAGATAGACAGCATTATAACAAGCAGAGATGATACGAGTAAAGGCACACTACTCATCTGTATAGATAGCAAAGCGGCGTTTGACTCAATAAACCACAGCACCTTACTGGAACGGCTTCAAGAAATTGGTTTACATGGAACCACCCTACACTGGTTCTCCTCCTACTTAACTAATAGAAAACTACAAGTAAGATCAGGATCACATCAATCAATCATAATTGACCAACCACAAAGGATTCCACAGGGATCAGCACTATCTGCAATACTTTTCAATATTTACCTACAGCCTCTTTGCGACATAATAAAGGAATATAAGATTGAATACAGGGTCTTCGCATTACAACTGATGATATTATGATTTTTGCTCCTATGATCATTACTAAACCTGATTTCTCAAGGATGTTATCATGCTTAGAGACTATGATAACCTGGCTGCATAATCGGAACCTCTATATAAACTACAAAAAATCCGAAGCACTCTTCATAACCAGGAATACCTCTTTCACCCACCGAAAACACTTAAGATCCACCAGAATGGCATAGAGATAAAAAATGAAGTGAGGTAGCTTGGCATCAACCTAGACCAAAACCTAAACTTTCAGTCACATATTTTAAAAAAAGCAGCAAAATTGGCCTACCACAAACTACGAGTAGTTCAAAAACTCCATCCACTACTAGATGAGAATAACTTGCGGACAGTCTGCCAAGCCATGATAATGCCACTAATGGACTATTGTAATCTTCTATATCAAGGCCTTCCGACGTTCACTGCCTATCCCTTACAGCTAGTACAGAACACAGAAGCAAGAATAATCTTTAGTATGGCAAGACATGATCACGTAACCCCAACGTTGAAACAGCTTCACTGGCTACCAATAATAGAAAGATCCAAATTCAAGTTGCTGGTCATGATATTTGAAATAATTCACAAGCTGGCACTGGCTATCCTTCAAACATTGATCAATAAAGATCTAGAAAACAGAATCAGACATAAAGCGAACAAAAACTTACTATTCAGACCAAAGGTCAAAACAAAAGCTAAACAGCTAACATGCATTAGGGCTTTCTCGCTTTATGTCCCAACACTATGGAACTCCCTCCCTGAGAGTATAAGATCTATTACAGACCTGCAAGACTTCAGAAAAGCAATAAAGACACTTAGGGGTATGTTTACTAAACTGCGGTAACGGTACATAACACGCGTTATGTAACGTTAGCGATCGTTACCACATCATAACGCGCGTTATGATGTGCTAACGATCGTTAACGTTACATAACGCGCGTTAACCAACATTAACGAACGTAAAGCTCCGCAGCGCGGTAAAACACCGCAGAAGGTGGAGAGAGGGCGGAGAGAAGGGGTCAGTGGGCGGAGAGTGGGCGGGGACAGGCTCCCTTCACACTAACGCGCTGATCTGAAGAGCTGAATCCAAACGCGATTGAAAACCTGCCGTCAAATGCACATTACAGGGGAGAGAAACCATTTCAGTGTCAGCAATGTACAGCCCAGGCAGGGAAACCCCAAAAAAAGTGATAAGTGTGATACATGTGCAAAGAACAAAAGGGCACATAAACACTGAAAATGACCCCAACAAACTGGAAAAAATCCATAACCAAGCTGGCCAATAGTGGTAGCAATGATAAATATCAACCCCCCCCCCCCCCCCCGAGTAAGCTCCATAAAAAAGATATAAATCGTGGAAGGGTCTATACTCCGCCCCCATACAAGGTGAATGAGCCCACAGTGAAATAGCGCTGCTCAGGGTTTTCCCCACCATTGGACAGGGTTCCGATGGCGTGCACATGTCCCGCAACATCAGGGCAATATGGTACACATCTATCAAAAGGTTGCTATGAGTACTGGCAGATAGCAATTCCTAGGTTAGGTACAATTTCCTGAATGAGCTGCATCATAGCAACCTTTCTGATGTCTGTGGAGTGTGATACAGGTATTGTGTCTGACAGTATTCACCAACCTGGGGAGTGACTCCTACAGTATTGCATATCATAGCCATGCCTGCACTGTGCCCAGGACTGGTGTGGTAGCCTGGGTTGCCCAACACCTCTATAGTTGCACAATGCTGGCATAGGTGTGGGGAGTGTGTGTCTGTCTATGCAGTGTGTGGTGGCTGCCTACACCCTCCACAGCCCACACTGCTAGCACTGTTGCCAGTATTGGCCTGCCAATGTGCATAATGAGGAGCAAGGTACTGTGGGAATAGCCTGGATAGGGTGGCCTGGCCTGGATGCATCTGCACACGGCATAGGGCAATGGCTCGGACATTTATTTATTTATTTATTTATTTATTGTACATTTGTATCCCGCTGCTTCCAGTGATCAGCAGCGGTTTCTATACATGATTAAGGGTGGCTGTACAGGCCAGGAATTAGCAAAATATACATTGTGATTGGGAGAGAAATTTAGGAACACAGCAAACTTTGGGTTACAGATTACACTTGCTTACAGATTACAGATTACACTTGATTGCTGGGAATACTCTACATAAGATACAGAATTGCTGGGAATACTTTACACAGGATACAGAATTTACATATTTACATATTTACTGAATGCGTTTCTCAAAGCGGGCTTACAAGGGCAGGGTGACTTTCCGTAACATGGTGGACAGTTGGTAGTGGGATACAATGCCTAGGTTACATTGTAATGCGTTTGGAAGAGGTGAGTCTTAAGCTTTTTTCTGAAGTCCTTCAAGTCACTGTTTGCCCGCAACTCACATGTCAACCGGTTCCATAGTAGTGGAGCTGTAAGTGAGAATGCTCTGTTACTAGTAAACGCTTTAACAGTTCTCCAGCACTTCGGGACACAGAGGGTATTGAGGTTTACTGTTCTTCTACTCCTGTTGGGAGGTTGATTGGTTATAAGGCTGTTGAGGTATGAGGGTGCTAAATTATGAATGAGTTTGAATGTAGTGACTATCATATTGTATTGGACGCGGGCCGCAATGGGGAGCCAATGTAGCTCAATTAGTACAGGTGTAATGTGATCAGCGAGGCCTTTTTGCATGATGATTCTGGCAGCAACATTTTGTGCCATTTGCAGAATGTTTATGGTTTTCTTTGGCAATCCTTGAAGTATGGCGTTGCTATAGTCTAGATGAGGAATGATGAGAGCTTGCGCGACAGACCTGAAGTCGGCATGCTCAATGATGTCTAGCGTATTACCTTTGATGTGGGTGGCGTCATGGATGATTTGTTCATATCCCAGTTGCTCCATGGCTTCATAGAAGATGTCTGTTTGTACTGAGGGGACGGAAGCTAGATTTAAGTCTCCCAGGATGATCTGGTGTTTTTTGATTGCAGTAGTAGAGATGACTTCCAGAGCTGTTCCCAGTGAATCATGTGAGGATGCGGGTGGCCTGTAGATAAGGCATATAGACATGGTTTTGTTTTCAATTTTGAGTATGTCTATGACGTCATTCATGCTTTGTGATGTACTTGTCAGAAGTAAGGCAGTTTTGGCAATAATTAGCACTCCTCCTCCCCTTTTCTTGAAATGGGGACAGTTATAGATTGTGTATCCAGGCTTGCTTATTTGATTGATGATTATTGGGTCCATTTCGGTTATCCATGTCTCTGTGATGCATAGACTATCAGGCTTTGCATCAGTGATGAGGTCATGTATTATGTGGGTTTTATTTCTTATTGACCTAGCATTGATTAGTATGATGGAGACAGTGCACTGCGAAGGGTAGACAGCCTGCGAGTTCTTGCATTGCTTGGAGGCTCTTGCTTCGTTTGGTCGGTGCTTCTTTTTTGGTTTGGAGCTGTGATGGGCTCGCTGATTCTTGCTGGACGCTGTGGCAGACATTTGGTTGGGTTGTATAGTCGTTTTCATGAGTGTAGGCAGATATGTATTGTGTATTGCGAGAGCCGGTACTAATAATGGGTTACATACAAATAATGGTCTCCAAGCATATGGGGAGTAGTAGTGAGGGATAGGGTTACCTGCACATGTGTATAACGCTAAGCAAAGGCATAACAGAAGAGTAATGTTGAAGGGATCCATTTGTTATTTAGTATGGACCTAATATGGGGAGACAACTAGGTCGCTTTTGATGCAGTGCTCTAAATGGTGCGCCCCTCAAGAGTAATATTTATACTTTAACTAACTTATTAATGAAGCTACAGGGTAAACTATTTAAGACTAATAAAAGAAAATATTTTTTCATTCAACGTGTAATCAAACTCTGGAATTTGTTACCGGAGGATGTAGTAAAGGCTGTTAGTGTAGCTGGGTTTAAAAAAGGTTTGGACAAGTTCCTGGAGGAAAGGTCCATAAACCATTATTAAGAAGGGACCCAGGATATCAATGCTTGACCCAATACAAGCATTGTGGAACCTGTGCCTTTTGGGGAAACTGCTAGGTACGTATGACCTAGATTGGCCACTGTTGGAAACAGGATACTGGGCTTGATGGACCTTGGTCTGACCCAGTATGGCATATCTTATGTTCTTATGTAAAAGTTTTCCAAATTGGGGAGAGGCAAGATGGCGGCAGTGATCAGCTGTGAGTGATACGGCAGTCTGTGGAACACTCTGAATTCGGGCCGACTTGCTCTACTGGAGGTGGAGATGGGTCGCAGGAAGCGCAAGCAAGCCTCCTTACCCTCGAGTGAGGCGCAGGCCACCTCGGCTGGACAGAGAACGCTTCAAACATGCGGCTTTTGGATCCTCGCGGCTGGAGCAGCGTCTTGGCGGGTCCAGTGTATAATCTGGATCTGAGCACGCAGGGGTTGTGCTTTCCCCTGAGCAACGGGCCCCCCCCCCCCCCACCATGCCCCGGAAGTGTTCCAGAGGCCTCGGGAGCGCTTCCCGAAAGCGGCATGCAAGCTAGCACGCCGCTTTCGGGAAATGAGGAGGGCTTCGTGGCAGCTGATACACTTCAGTCTTTGCCATCTGGAGGAAGAGAGAGATCGGAGGGTTTGTCTTTGGCGTTCCAGACTGACAGTCCTTTGATATCTACTGGAGGTGCTGGTGTGCTGGTAAAGCCCTCGAAGGTTATGTTGGAGGTGCTATGGGATGCAATATCAACTTTGAATTCTTCTTTGGCGTCTATTTCATCATCAGTAAGTACTGAAACTGTTTTTCTTCGTACTCAGCTTCAAGAAAGTTCTAGAGTGCAGCAGGAGCAAGCTGAGAAATTGGTGCAGATGGAAGGGGATATTATTCAGCTCCGGGAGTTACATGGTGCCCACATTAAAGATAGAAATGTGTCCTCTAGGAGATTGGAATATCTGGAGAATCAAGTCCGGAAGAACAATTTGAGGTTGATTAATTTTCCTAGAGCTCCATTGTGTTCTCCAATGGAGATGGTCCATCGGTACTTCCGCGAGGTTTGAAGATCTCTGAGGAGCACCTACCACCAATGACTAGGGTGCAATATCTTGTGGTGGGCCGAGGGGATCAGGGGGTTCCCGGTGAGGCTCCTATAGTGTCTGGGGATCTCACTGGGTTTCTGGAGAGCTCCTTGGAGCTGGTCACAGCTCGCACCACTCTCTTGGTTACGCTGGCTCTTGAATCTGATAAATCTTTAATTTTAAGGTCATATTTTAGGAATTTCAGTGTGCCATTCTTGGGTTCATATGTTCGTATTTTTCCCAATCTTGCTAGGGATACCCAGTTAAGGAGGAAGGAGTTCCTGTGGCTGAAACACAGGATCCTTTCCCTTGGTGGGTCTTTTTTGTTGAAGTTTCCAGCTAAATGTCATGTTGCCTATAAAGAAAAGTTATATTTGTTTTTTGAACCCAGTCAGCTGCTGGAATTTCTTGTTGCTACGGAAGATTCGGTGGTGGTTGCTGTTTCCCATCCGGCTGATGTATAGGTCTCACACTGCTATGTAATTAATTGTTTTTTCTTTTTGAAAATTGTTTCCTGATGCCTCTTTCTGTTTTATTAGTGGACTTAAGTATGGCTAAGGATGTATTATTGCCTATATGTATTATGATAGTTATTTTTTTTCCTTTTGCCATTGATTTCTAAGTGCATTTGTATTTTGCTGAATGTATGAAAAATTTATAAAAAGTTAAAATAAAAAAAAAAGGTTTCCAAATTGCAGTAAAAAATGCATATGTGTATAAAATTATAAAACTCACCCAAAAAAGCATATATAATGTGAATGAATCAGTTATGCTGAGAGTAGTACTCTGAGGCGCTTAAAAGCAACCAGAGACCAAGATGTGTGAAAAAATAGGGTAAAAACACAGAGAACTGTGAAATTATGTTACTGCGGCCTCATCGTGAGCATCGGCTAAAAAAAGATTACGATCATAAGGGGAGGACAAACCCATATTCGTGAAAGTATCATAAGAGGGAGGGACACGCCGTGCATCTAAACAGAGGGAAAAAACCCCTCAATAAATTAAAGCATACATATTCGGACAGCTCTAATTTCAGAAACTAAAAAGTATTGCATCGAATGATAATAAGAGTCTCAAAGAATAAAATTTAGAAAACTGCTAATACAAAATTTTGAACAGCTTAAAGGGAACAGTGGGACATTAGGGAAAACACAGAGCAGAACTCCGTACCTGTAAGTGCTGTCAGATGCGGGAAAACGCCGTGCAAGAGCAGGAGGAACATTAAAAGCATAGCAGTAGCTCCTCCCAACCTTAAAAAATGACATACTGACTGACAGTGAAAGAATACATGTCTCAAAACAAAGGGGTATGTTTACTAAACCATCTTAACGTCGCAGTGGTGATATTATCGCGCGATAACGTCACTTATTGCGCGATACCGTCACTTATCGCGCGATACCGTCACTTATCACTCGATAATGTCACTTATCATGAGATAATGCGGCGGCGGCGTTAAGGCACACTAATGCTGTGAAATTTGGGTCTGAAGGGTGGAGTAAGGCTTCCCAGAGGGCGGAGAGAAGGGGTCAATGGGCGGAGAGTGGGAGGGGAGAGGCTCCAGGCATACTAATGCTGTGAAATCCTGGTCTGAACACTAACACCAGTGAAACCCTCGCGTTAAGGCACATTTGCAGGAAAGAGAAACAATTTCGGTCAGCAATGTGCAGCAAAGGCAGGGAAACCCAGAAAGTGATACTTGTGATACATGTGCAGGGACCAAAAAGGCAAATAAACATATAAAAGGACCAGAACCACATCTAAAATCCCAATTACCAAACTGGCCAATAGTGATATTAATGATAAACATAAAGCAACACTTCTGACAAAGCGTATAAATGAAGATATCATGTTTGGAAGGGTCTATGCTCTGTCCCCCTACAAAGTGAATGAGCCCACATTGAAATAGCGCTGATCAGGATTTCTGTCGTTTAGATTGAGCAGGTTTGTTATGACATGCACATGTGCAGCAACAGCAGAGTGGGCACATAGGAAAGGGCAATTATACTGATGCTGTAAATGGGATACAGGTGGCTGCAGGCGGCACATGCTGTGGTCCAGCTGGGGCACAGTGTGGGCTGGGCAGATGCCTAGGTGGCACATAGGAATGCCAAAACTGAAAAGCAGCAAGACAGCAACTGACGAGGGTCCAACATGGGCACGAGTGTGTGTCCCACAGTGTCACAGGGGAGATTACCAGCAGGTACCTCCAAGGGCACATAACATTGGCAGGCGGTGTGGGGGGGTGGGGTGGGAAGCGCGCATGTCCATGTAGGCACCCCTACCTGAGAACCCACACCATAGGCAGCTGCCTACCGGCATACTGGATGGCCTGGGACTGCGCACCACCAGTACCACCGGCATAATGGCATGGCAGCATGGTGGCGGAGGGGTGCTGGTGTCGGAGGGGGCAGTGTCATCTGCCCACAGCAGACCATGGCCTAGCCCCATTTAGGTGGGTGCTGTGCACTGCAACAGACAGGGTCTGTCAAACGAACCTTTCATGGTATCCCCAGGGAATGAACTGTCCCGGTGGCAACAGTGTGGTGCAGTACACACAGCCAGTGTGTTCATGAGCAGGTCATCACAATTCAAGTCCCAGCTGTGGCTCTTGCCAACCCTGTCCCCATATTTTACCCAGTACTAAACCATGATAATAAAGACGGAACCTTTATTGCAGATAACATAAACATTCCTGAAACGCCTATATTTTACCCTACAGAGCACAGACACCATAAACATGTGCAATACCTAGAGCAGAGTTTCCCAACAGCAGTCCTGGAGGCCCAAACACCATTCAGGTTTCATGCTCTCTCTAATAAATATGCCTGTGCTGTATTTGTATGCGCCACCCCCATGGTATGCAAATGTAACTCATGCATATTCATTAAGGACAGCATGAAAACCTGAACAGTATTTGTCCCACCAGGACCAGAGTTGGGAACCTCTACCATAGAGTAGCGGCCAACAGGGGTATAAACATCCACACCCACTATCCAAAGCCTCATGGAGAGTCAGGCTGTTGGGCCCTGCGCGCAGCAGCATCTCCCAATCCTAGCACTTGCATACCTTAGCAATGCCACCCTAAACTTGGGGATACGTTACACATATATCAAGAGGTTGCTATGATTTTTTTTTTTTTAAATGCTTTATTTCTCATTTTGAAAGAACAATCAGAAAACAAGAAGAACAAACATAAGGATTACATGTTTAGGTTCTATTACAGTCGGTATACAATAACAAAAGCATGCGTGCTCATTAAGGGATTTATCGATACCCCCTTATGTGACATATACTAGTATCTGAAGCCTCTAGATAATACAACACTGAAGAAACAGTAAACAGTGAACTAAAACATCCTTCAGCGGCGAGCACCATCCCCATCCGGACCAGCCACCCAGGCACTGTCAAGATACTTATGAACTGAGGGCATCCCACTTTTTCAACATGGACCGAAAAGTAGGTTGCCGCATTGCGTAAGCTTTCTCACAGGTGCGATGGTAACAGACCAGGTTCCACCAGTATTCACTTGACAGGCCCTCAAAATTTTTCCAATGGCTCAGTATAGCTTTCAGAGCGAGACTTAAGAGTAAGTCAAATATAGTGGACATTTGCTCTTTCAATGTTGGCACTCCGGCTAACGATTTGTAGATGATTATACGGTATGTCAATGTTGTGTCCAGCCCCAATAACAGGGAGATGCGTGTCCAGACGGCCTGCCAATATTCGCGAAGTGCAGGACAGAAGTATATCATATGAGCTAAGGTACCAGTGTCTGTTCCACAGGTCCAGCATCGCGCATCTGACTGCGTGCTCCACTTGACAATGCGCACTGGCGTAAGATAGGCACGATGGGCGAGGAAATACAGCATTTGAGTGATTGAAGCCGATCTGGTTAACCTCCTTTGCCGTTGCCATAGCTCTTCCCAGATGTCAGTATCTTCGGTCGGCCCCGTCTCTGTTTGCCACACCATTTGCAATCCTGTACATCGTTTCTTCCCAGCTTCTCTAAGGATGCCAACAAATCTGGAAAGAAGTTTAGATCCTGTCATAAAGTCTTGTATCTCCTGATGGAAGGGGCGGCCCGTAGGCAGTATCATGGGCAAGACTCCCGCCTTGCTCAAACAATGTCGCAGCTGATACCATTGATAAAGACATCCATTAGGTAAGTTATACTCTTGCTGAAGAGATGGGAAGGGCTTATAGGCCTTGTCAGTAAGCAGGTGTCCGAGGTTATAAATTCCGGCTCGTAACCAGGGTAGCCATAGGATACTATGACCTTCTATTTTGAACCGTTCGTTGCGCCATAGCCCCGTGGATTCGGAGAATTCCAGATCCATTTCCATTGATTGTCGTAGCGTTCGATAAGCCATTTGGGTGTCTCGCATAATCTCGTTGATCACGCCGGTATGCCGATAATCCATTCCTAGACGCATCCATAAGGGAATTGGTTGGCTCAGAGTGTTCTCTATCTGCAGCCAAACAGGGGCCTCTTCGCCTATGAATTCTTCACTCCACTGGGCACCCTGCTTAAGGAGGGATGCCAGGTGATACCAGTAGAAGTCAGGGAAGTGTATTCCTCCTCTGCTCTTTGGGGATTTAAGCTTCCACGTCGCAATACGAGGCGGCCGGTTGCACCATAGGAAAGATATCAGCCTTTTTTCGAGTCTCTTGTAGAATGTCCTGTCGAATAGGATCGGAACCATATTGAGGATATAACAGACTTTGGGCACAATGACCATTTTAATTGTTTCTCCTCTGCCCCACCAAGTTAAGTTTAACGGGGACCATTTACCTATGTATTCTTCCACTATACTTTCACACTGGACCATGGATCTTCGGACGGTGTCTAGGAGAGTGATCCCATACGTTACTCCTAGGTATTTGAATGACATGTTTTCAATTTTAAACGGGTAACTGTGTAGCATTTCATTAGAGACGTGTTCATTCAGTGGGATGATAGTAGTTTTGGACAGATTTAACTTATAGCCAGATATACCAGAGTAGTCGGAGATAAACAATAGTGTTGCGTCCAGAGACCCTGGATGTAATAAAAGCAAAAGGTCATCTGCATACGCTGACAGCTTGACTTGGGAGGTTCCCAGGCGGACCCCTTCAATTTTTGGAGATTGCCGGATTTTTATCAGCAGTGGTTCCATTGCCAGGTTGAATAACAGGGGGGATAGGGGGCAGCCTTGTCGTGTGCCCCTTGACAAGTGAAATTCAGAGGAGAGTCCACTGTTCGCCGCTATACTCGCCGTAGGACAGGAGTAAAGTACTCTGACGCTTGCCAGGAAGGCCTCCGGTATTTCGAACCACTGTAGTACCCGAAAGAGGTAGGGAAGCTCTACACGATCAAATGCTTTCTCAGCATCAAGTGCAAGCCCCACAATCGGCTCCTTCAGCTGAGAAGCTTGCCCAAGTATATGTGCCAGGAGACGTCCATTGTCAGTAGTAGACCTGCCTGTCATAAAGCCACATTGATCCGGCTGGACCAGGGTTCCCATCACTGAGCTAAGACGGTTGGTTAAGACTTTGGCATATATCTTGTAGTCTGCATTTAGAAGCGAGATTGGCCGGTAGTTTTCTATCTGTTGGTCATCACGGCCCGGCTTAGGGTGTATTACTATTGTAGTGGCTGCTATGGATCCAACTACTGGACATTCCTTTACCAGCTCTATATAGTAGGTATACAGTTCAGGAAGCAGTTTATGTGAGAAGGTGGTGTAGAATTCTACTGGCAGACCGTCTGGTCCGGTCGCTTTCCCTTTAGCAAGTTGCCGCATTGCTAGTTGTATTTCTGCGCATGTAATGTTTTCTGATAGCTGACGCTGTTGCTCTTCAGTGAGTTTGGGGCCAATTAGATTCGTCGTGAAGTTATTAAATCCCTCCGCTGTGAACACTCCTTCCGTTTGGTATAGCTGCGAGTAGAATTTTTCACAGATTTTCAGTATCTCATCGTCTCGCCGCTGTAGCTTTCCTCCAATGTCTTTCAGACCAGTGATATGAGATTGGACTTTTTTCGCCCGTAGTGATCTAGCCAGCAGCGCACTTGCCCGGTTGTTTTCATGATAGTACATACTTTGTTGGGCCTGAATTTGTTGGTATGCTTCTGCATTGAGGAGAGAGTTGTATTGGTATCTCAGCTTCTGTAATCGAAGCAAAACAAGCGCATCTGAGCGTTTAGACAGTACCCGTTCTCCTGTGCGTATCTCCCGCTCCAATTGATTCAACTGTGCTGCCGCCACTTTTTTTTGACGGATACTGTAAGATGTGATGCAGCCCCGCATCGTGGCTTTAAACGCCTCCCACCATGCCCAGGTGGGGGTAGCTGGCTGTGTATTATGTTGGAAGTAATCCTCAATCATTGGGCGTAGAGAGTCGCAGAACTCTTTGCTATCGAGCCAGGCACGATCAAATTGCCATCTAGGAATAGTCTTCTGTACTTGCCCTGAGCGGATGTCCATGGTAATTGCAGCATGATCCGAAACCGTCTTAGCAGCGATGTCTGTAGCCAGCAGTTGGGATACTAAGGTCTTAGATATCAGGAAATAATCGATTCGTGTCTGCGTGTGATGCGGCATGGAGTAGAAGGTATAATCTCTCTCTACTGGATACAATAGCCGCCACGGATCAATGAGACCTAGTGTTTCCATCATGCTCTTCAGTTGCCTACTGGATCGTGGTTTATGTTGATGTTTGTAAGGTACTCGGTCTATTAGTGGGTCTTGAATAAGGTTAAAGTCGCCTCTGAGTATAATATTAGTGGCTCCCTCTAGCAACACCTCCTGGGCAATCTTTTCAAAGAAAATGGGATCGTCTTGGTTGGGTCCGTAGAGAGTCATGAGAGTATAGTTTATGTCAGATATTTGGACTCGTGCTCTGGCCCAGCGCCCCTCTGGATCTGTCACCGTATCGTCTACTTTGGGCTGCAATGTAGCTCGCACTAATATTATGACTCCCCCCTTTCTCTGATGTGCTGGTGCTGACAATATGTTCTGGTAGCCATTCCCCGCTACTTTGTGCGACTCCGATAGCGTTAAATGGGTTTCCTGGATATAGGCCACATCCGCTTTCAACCTCTTACAATAATTTAAAATTTTCTTTCGTTTAGCAGGATTGCCGATTCCCTGTACATTGAGGGATACCACTCTCAGTTTCTCATTACCTGTTATGGTAGCTGGTCATGTCTCTGGGGATGCTGCTCGTCGCCTGTGAACAATAAAACACTAAAATGATATTAAAACAGAAGGTATCTAAGCTGTTCGGCATGCGGACAGCCATTAACTGCGGTATCACAATGGTGGAACCTGATCCGCCCTCCTTCCCCCACCACCCTCAGGCCCTACTCCCACCCGCTCGCTTAAATCTTGGTTATAAACAGAAACACACTCCGTCCCCCAATATTAGCAGATATAAATAATGCAAAATACAACCGCTATAGTGCCTTCACTGCAGGAACCACCTTCCAGCCTACCATTTAGGTACCAGTGAAAGCATAATATATCACAGTGCGATAATGTCCTCAGGTATGGGAAGGCTCCGTCTCCATTTGGGCCCATTCGTGAAGATAAGCTCGTAGTTTCTCTCCCGTGTCAAAGGTTCTTGTCACATTCCCTAATGTTACTCTCATTCGTGCAGGGTAATAAAGACCGTATTTAGCTTGCGCTTTCTGTAGGAATGGCCGGCATGCCAACAGTTCTTTTCGTCGATCCGTCGTCTTTTTGCAGAGATCAGGAAAGAAGCTTATTTTGTGTCCCTCATAACGTAGCTCGGATCTCTGTTTAGCGGCCTGTAATATCTGGAGCACTTGTGGGTAGCGCAAAACCTTAATGATGAAGGGGCGTGGGTACGGCTTATTCTCTGGGATGTGTGATGGCACACGATGGGCCCTCTCTATCTCAAATGGCTCTGCAAAGGCTAGCTGCTTCAGGTCAGGAATCAACTTCTGCAGGAATTTTATAGAGTCCAACCCTTCCCGGCCCTCTGGAATGCCAGTAATCCGCAAGTTGTTTCTACGGGCCCGATTATTTTGATCTTCATATTGTTCCTCTAAATCTTTGACTCTTTTTTGCAGCGGGCTTATCTGGGCAATAAGGGCATCATGTTGCTCAATTGCAAATTCTGCCTTATTCAGGCGTTCCCATACCTCTGACATCCGATTTTTCACTTCTTGCATGTCTCCCTGTAACTGGGTTAAGGCTTCTCTGCTCTCTGCAACCATGCTTTTGACTGACCTCAGTTCGTGCAATACTTCTCGGATGCCCTCCGCGGTTTCCCTTTCCGACGCCATTTTGTGCGGGGAGGCCGCCTCTTGCTTGGTCCGTTTGATGGCGTGCCCTGCAGCCGGCAAGAAATCTAATTTTGCCGGTTTCAAGGAGGACATTTCACCGGACGTTTATGCCGCAGAATAGCGGTGCAATTGAGGTTTGTCAGGGGGGATAGTGACAGGATACTTGGGGATCGGATGGGAGCAGTTCTTTTAGGCAGCCATCTCTGATCGCGGTAAGCTCCGCCCCCCGAGGTTGCTATGATTAATGGCAGATAACAATTCCTAAGTTAATCACAATTTGCTGATAGAGCTGCATCATAGCAACCTTTCTGATATCTGTGGAGTGTGTTTCAGTTTTGGTTTCTGACAGTGTTTACCACCCCGGGGAGTGACCCCAACAGTATTGCGTACCATAGCCATGCCTGCACTGTGCCCAGGAATGGTGTGGTGGCCAGGGCTGCTAAAAGCCTTTATATTTGCACAATGCTGGCATAAGTGTGGGAGTGTGTGTCTCTCTATCCAGTGTGTTATGGCTGCCTACACCTTACTCAGCCCACACTGCTTGCACTGTTTCCAGTGTTATCCTGCCAATGTGCATAATGAGGAGCAAGGTACTGTGGGTATGTCCTGGACAGGATGCATCTGCACAGGGCATAGGACAATGGCTGGGACATTGTAGTGCCTGGCCACCACCTGCACGGGCAGGGTGGCCACAGCATGTCCTGCTAGGAGGTCACTCTCACCCTGACTGAGCAGTGACCACGGCATGGCTAGGTTCCCCCATAGTGCCAGGTAGCATTTTTCTAAAGTGATATTTATGGGTTCTCTTTTTTGGGGCACAATCACTGACTTATTTTCTTGGTGTGCGCGCACATGTTTCCTCCAGGAATATGCACTATGGACTAGTTAGCAGACTGTCTGCAGTTAGTATGTGTATGGCTGGAACACCTTGCAGGGTGCAGTGGCTGGAGAATGTCAGATAGTGGTGGGGGGCAGCTGAGCATTTCCAGACCTACTGTTTGTCTGCCATTGCCTTATGGAAGCGTACAGATCTGCATTGACAGCCCTGTAGGGTGATATTCCCCAGCAGGACTGGGGTTGATGGTCCGCTCCATTGCCACCATTGCAGGGATGTAGAGTGTGGATCTGTTGGTGGGAGATCCTGTCCCCCACCCTGATACCCAGAGAGCAGGTTGGGTGGTGCTACATAATCTGCCTATGGGTCCAAACACCCCCCTTCATTTAAATCATGTGACCATGGCATCCACACAGGATATGCACTATTTTGGGTCCATCATAGTCCACAAGGGCTAAACGTGGTTGGGGAAAACAGTTGGACATAGGTGCATCTTAAATGTGTCTACAAGGACTACCTATCATACACTGGCACTGATGGTAACCCACAAAATAACTTATCTCAGCTAAGCCGGGTGCTGTGGACCAGGTGCTGGGTGCCCCACCTCACCCTCAGGGTGAGCACAGTACCCGCACAATGTGACGGTCTGTAGCTACTCTGTGCCAGTACCACACACGGTCAGTTCCCCCTACCAGGCCAAGTTGCTGTGGGGGTGCATACCCCATCTTGTGATCATCTGTAGACGGCTGATCTGCATGTGCAGTGCATCATGGGTATGGGTTGGTTAACCCTATCCTGGTAACCACAGCAGACAGTTTGTGTTGTGACCTGCAGTCCTTCTGTAGCCAGCCAGGGGTTTCTTAGTAGCTATAGAGATGTAGCCCTCTGGTTACTTTACTGACTGTGGAGGCAGAGGTCATGAGTTTAATCCCACAGTGGTGTTATTTGATAGGGCAGTCTGAGGCATTTCCATTTTTAATTTAAATTAGTGCTGCCAGCAAAAACACCCTCACAGTGCCGTAACCTTAAGGTGCCTCATAAGGTGCCTTATAAAACGCCCAATAGGGAACATTATAAGGTGCCTTGGCGGACAGTGCACTTTATAATGTGCCCTCTGGAGTGCCTTATAGGGCGCGTTATGCGGCACCTTAGGTTACGGCACTGTGAGTGCGTGTTTGCTGGCAGCACTAATTTAAATTAAAAAGGAAAATGCCTCAGACAGCACTGATTTAAGGTAAAGGCAATGCCTCAGACAGCCTAACTCATTAAGCCCACTGGGGGATCAAACTCATGACCTCTGTTTCAGCAGTCATTGTATTAACCAGTGTGCTACACCTCTGTTGCTGTGTTTTTTAGTCAGCGCGCCTAATTAAGACTAACGCGCGTTAATGTGCCACAGCTCCCTCTATCGCGCGATAATGGACTTTATCGCGTGATAACCCGAAATTCTACCTTAAGACCGGAACGCCCACTACCTTATATGGCATTCGTCACAGTAAGACTGCAACTAACGCCGGTAACATTAAGATGGTTTAGTAAACATACCTTAAAGTATAGTTTAAAGAGCAGACTATGGGATATGTTTACTAAAGCGTCTTAACGTCGCAGCGGTGGTATTATCACGCGATAAGTGACGTTATTGCGTGATAACGTAACATTATCGCGTGATAACGTCACTTAGCGTGCAATAATGTCACTTAGGGGTATGTTTACTAAGCAGTCTTAGGGGTATGTTTACTAAACTGCGTTAGTGCGATTCGTGTTAGGAGCCGTGGTAGAGACAGAAACCCCAAATAAGGACATGGGTGGTACATCGTTACCGAGAACGCGCCGAGAACGCGCGTTACAAGGCGCCATAAATGAACGAGCGCTACAGGGCACGTTACCACACGTTAATCTTAAGAAGGCGCGCAGGCATGCAAGCACAGCAACAGAGCTGTAGCACAATGGTTACAACACTGACTGATGGTACAGGGGTCATGGGTTTGATTCCCCAGTGGGCCTAATGTATAAGGCTGGTTGAGGCAGCACCCTTTACATTTAAGTAGTGATTGTTGAGGCATTTGACGTGTATTTTAATTAGTGCTGCCAGCAAACACACCCTCACGGTGGCATAACCTAAGCTGCCGCATAAGGCACCCCATAAAGCACCCCATAGGGCACATTATAAAGTGTACTGTCCGCCAAGGCACCCTATAATGTCCCCAATGGGACACCTTATAAGGCTGTGAACAAAGCCCTGACTGGCTGCAGAAGGACTGCACATGACTACACAAACTGTCTGCTGTGGTTACCAGTATAGGGTTAACCCACCCGTAACCATGATGGACTGCACATGCAAATCAGCAGTCGAGAGATGGGCACAAGATTGGATATGCACCCCTACAGCACCTCGGCCTGGTAGGGGCAACAGACCGTGTGTGGCACTGCCACAGAGTAGCCACAGACAGTCACATTGTGCGGGTACTGTGCCCACCCTGAGGTTGAGGTGGGGGGCCTAGCACCAGGTCCACAGCACCTTTCATGGCTGAAATACGCCATGCTGCAGGTCCCCATCAGTGTGTGATAGGTAGTTCCGTTAGACACACCTAGGATACATCTGTGTCCTGCTGAATGTCTTGGTCATGTCTAGTCCCTTGGGCGATGCTGCACCCAGAATAGTGCATATCCTGTGTTGGTACCATCGTTACCTGCTGAAGGGGAAGGGGAAGGGGAAGGGGAAGGGGAAGAGGAAGGGGAAGGGGAAGGGGAAGGGGAACGGGAAGGGGAGAGGGGAGGGGGAAGGGGAAGGGGAGGGGGGAGGGGGGAGGGGGGAGGGGAGGGGGAGGGGGGAGGGGGGAGGGGGGGGGGAGGGGAGGGGGAGGGGGGGAGGGGGGAGGGGGGGGGAGGGGAAGGGGAGGGGGGAGAGGGGAGGGGGAGGGGAGGGGGAAGGGGGAAGGGGAGGGGGGAGGGGGAAGGGGAAGGGGAGGGGGGAAGGGGAAGGGGAGGGGGAGGGGGGGAAGGGGAAGGGGAAGGGGAGGGGGGAAGGGGAAGGGAAGGGGAAGGGGAGGGGGAGGGGGAAGGGGAAGGGGAGGGGGAGGGGGAAAGGGAAAGGGGGAAGGGGAAAGGGGAAGGGGGAAGGGGAAAGGGGGGGTGTATGGACCCATAGGCAGATTATGTACCACCACACAACCCACCCTCTGGGACTCAAGGTGGGAAACAGGATAACCACCAATAGATCCACAGTCTACCTCCCTGCAATGGCAGCAGTAGAGGGGACCAGCAACCCAAGTGCTGCTGGGGAACATACAGAGAGGTACAAATCCAAAACACAATAGCAGACAGACAGTAGGCCTGGAAATGCTCAGCTGCCACCCCCCCAAAATTATCTGACATTCTCCAGCAGCAAACCTCCAGCCGCTGCACTCTGCAAGGTGTTCCAGCAAGACACATACTAGCTGCAGACAGTCCACCAGCTAGTCCATAGTGCATGGTCCTGGAGGAGATGCATATACCCAGAACGTGGACGTCAGCATACACACCAAACAGATAAGTCAGTGATTGGGCTCCAAAAGGAAACCCATAAATATCACAGGAAAAAATGCTATACAGCACTATGGGGGAACCTAGCCATTCCATGGTCACTGCTCAGTCAGGGTGAGAGTGACCTCCCAGCAGGACATGCTATGGCCACCCTGTCCGTGCAGGTGGTGGCCAGGCACTACAATGTCCGAGCCATTGCCCTATGCCGTGTGCAGATGCATCCAGGCCAGGCCACCCTATCCAGGCTATTCCCACAGTACCTTGCTCCTCATTATGCACATTGGCAGGCCAATACTGGCAACAGTGCTAGCCGTGTGGGCTGTGGAGGGTGTTGGCAGCCACCACACACTGCATAGACCAGGGGTGGGCAAACCTGGTCCTGGAGGGCCGCAGACCAGTCAGGTTTTCGGGATATCTCTAATGAATATGCATGAGATATATATGCATTAGAGATATCCTGCCAACCTGACTGGTTTGTGGCCCTCCAGGACTGGATCTGGAGACCCCTGCCTTACACCTCTGTCATTTAAGATTGTGAGTGGACAAGGTGAAGATGTCCAAGACATCAAAAAGGTTAGATAGAATTTGTCACAGTCCTCCTCACTTCTCACCACCACCAAAAAATTGTCTATTAGACAACTTTTTGGTGGTGGTGAGAATCAAGGAGGAATGTGACACATTCTATATACCCTTTTGATGTCTAGGACATCTGTACCTTGCCCACTCATGATCTTAAATGACAGAGGTGTAAGGCAGGGGTCTCCAAATCCAGCCCTGGAGGGCCACAAACCAGTCAGGTGGGCAGGATATCTCTAATGCATATATATCTCATGCATATTCGTTAGGGATATCCTGAAAACCTGACTGGTCTGCGGCCCTCCAGGACCGGAGGTGCCCACCCCTGGCATAGACAGACACACACTCCCCACACCTATGCCAGCATTGTGCAACTATAGAGGTGTTGGGCAGCCCAGGCCACCACACCAGTCCTGGGCACAGTGCAGGCATGGCTATGGTACGCAATACTGTAGGAGTCACTCCACAGGTTGGTAAACACTGTCAGACACAAGACCTGTAGCACACTCCACAGACATCAGAAAGGTTGCTAGGATGCAGCTCACTCAGAAAAGTGGACTTAACCTAGGAATTGCTATCTGCCAGTACTCATAGCAACCTTTTGATAGATGTGTACCATATTCCCCGGTTTAGGGTGGCATTACTAAGGTATGCAAGTGCTAGTATTGGGAGATGCACGCAGAGCCCAAAGTCCTGCCTCTCCAGGAGGCCTTGGATAATGGGGCCTGTGGGTGCGGGTGTGTCTGCCCCTGTTGGCTGCTGCTTTACGGCAGAGGTTCCCAACTCCAGTCCTGCGGTGCCTAACACTGTTCGGGTTTTCATGCTGTCCCTCATGAATATGCATGAGATACATCTGCATACCATGGGGGTGGCGCATAGAAATGCAGCACATGCATCTTTATCAGAGACAGTATGGAACCGGAATGGTGTTTGCCCCTCCAGGACTGCATTTGGGAGGCTCTGCTCTAGGTAATGTGCATGTTTATGGTGTCTGTGCTCTGTAGGGTAAAATGTAGGTGTCTTGGGCATGTTTACGTCATCTGCAATAAAGGTGCTGTCTGTATTAGCATGTTGTAGTAGTGGGTAAAATATGGGGACTGGGTTGGCAGGAACCACAGCTGGGATTTGAACCTGTGATCCTCTGCTTCTGAATACACTGGTTTTGTGCACTGCACCACCTTGTTGTCACAGAGTCAGTACATTCCTTGGTGATACTATGACTGTTCGTTAGACAGGGCCCGTCTTTTGCAGTACACGGCACCCACCTACACAGGGCTAGGCCACGGTCTGCTCTGGGCAGCTGCCACTGCCCCCTCCACCACCAGTATCCCTCAGCCACCATGCTGACATGCCCTTCTGCTGGTGGTGCTGGTGGTGCGCAGTCTCAGGCCATCCAGTGTGCAGGTAGGCGGCTGCCTATGGTGCGGGTTCTGGGGTAGGGGTGCCTGCATAGGTGTCCACGCTTCCCCCCAGCACCGCCTGCCCATGTTCCGTTCCCTTGGGCGTAGCTGCTGGGTACTATCCCCTGTGACACTGTGGGAAACACAGTCGTGCCCACGTTGGGCCTTCAGCAGTTGCTGTCTGGCTGCTTTGCTGCTTCAGCATTCGTATGGGCCACCTAGGCATCGCTCTAGTCCGCACTGTGGCCCAGCTGCACCACAGCATGTGCCGCCTGCGGCCCTCTGTATCCCCTTCTCCAGCATCTGTCCAGTTGCCCTTCCGACATGCCCGCCCTGATGTTGCGGGACATGTGCACACCATACGAACCCTGTCCAATGGTGGGGAAAACCCTGAGCAGCGCTATTTCACTGTGGGCTCATTCACCTTGTATGGGGACGGAGTATAGACCCTTCCACGATTTATATCTGTTCTATGGAGCTTTCTAGGGGGGGGGTTGATGTTTCTCATTGATACCACTATTGTCCAGCTTGGTTATGGTTTTTTTCCAGTTTGTTGGGGTCATTTTCAGTGTTTATGTGCCCTTTTGTTCTGTGCACATGTATCACACTTATCACTTTTTTTAAGTTTCCCTGCCTGGGCTGTACATTGCCGACACGGAAATGGTTTCTCTCCCCTGTAATGTGCATTTAACAGCAGGTTTTCATTCGCATTGGAATTGAGCTCTTCAGATCAGCGCCTTAGTGTGAAGGGAGCCTCTCCCCACCCACTCTCCGCCCATTGACCCCTTCTCTCCGCCCTCTCTCCACCTTCTGCGGTGTTTTACCGCGCCGTGGGAGTTTATGATCATTAGCGCATCATAACGCGCGTTATGTAATGTTAACGATCGTAAGCGCATCATAACGCACATTAAGATGCGCTTACGATCATTACCATTACATAACGCACGTTATGTACGATTACCGCAGTTTAGTAAACATACCCCTTAATGTGCAGCCGGCGTTAATGTGCAGGATGCCATATAAGGAGTGGGCGTGTCGGTCTTAACGTAGCATTTCTTTTTTTAATTTAAATTAGTACTGCCAGCAAAAACACCCTCACAGTGCTGTAATCCTCAGGTGCCCCATAAGGCGTCTTATAAGGCACCTTAAGGTTATAGCATTGTGAGGGTGTTTTTGCTGGCAGTAATAATTTAAATTAAAAACAGAAACTGCTCCAGACAGCTCCAATAAATAACCACACTGTGGGATCAAACCCACAACCTTTCGCTCCATAGGCAGTGTAGTAACCAGTAGGCTACAGCTACAAACAAACCTCTGGCTGGCCATAGAAGGACTGCAGGTTACCACACAAACTGTCTGCTGTTGTTACCAGGATAGAGTTAAGCCACTCGTACCCATGATGAACTGCACATGCAAAGCAGCAGTCTATAGATGATCACAAGATGCACCCCCACAGCACCTAGGCCTGGTAGGGGGTACTGACCGTGCGCGTTACTGGCACAGAGTAGCTACAGACCATCACATTGTGCGGGTACTGTGCTCACCCTGAGGGTGAGGTGGGGCGCCCAGCACCAGGTCCACAGCACCTGCCCACCCTGAGATAGACTATGCTGCAGGTCCCCATTAGTGCCAGTGTGTGATAGGTGGTCCTTTCAGATACACCTGTGCCCATATGTATATCCCAGTCACATCTAGCCCTTGTGGACTATGATGCACCAGAATAGTGCATATCCTCTGTGGGTGCCATGGCCACATGATTCAGGGAGGGGTCGGGGGCGTGGTGTTTGGACCCATAGGCAGATTATGTAGTACCACCGATCTTGCTCTCTGTGGATCTCCCCCCAACAGATCCACATTCTACAGCCCTGCCTTTGTGGCAGTAGAGGGGACCAATAACCCTACTCCTGCAGGGAAACAGATGCGCTACAGGGCAGATCTGTAGCAGTCCATAAGGCAATAGCAGACAGACAGCAGACCTGGAAATTCTCAGCTGCCCCCCACCACTGTCTGACATTCTCCAGCAGCGAGCATAGTGCGTCACCAGCCGCTGCACCCTGCAAGGTGTTCCAGCCATACACATACTAACTGCAGACAGGCTGCTAGCTAGTCCACAGTGCATGGTCCTGGAGAAGATGTGTGCACCCAAAACTGGGATGTGAGCACACCCACCAAGCAGATAAGTCAGTGATTGGGCCCCCCAAAAGAAGAACCCATATAAATCACTTGAGAAAAATACTATGTAGCACTATGGGGGAACCTAGCCATGCCATGGTCACTGCTCAGTCAGGGTGAGAGTGACCTCCCAGCAGGACATGCTGTAGCCACCCTGTCTGTGCAGGTGGTGGCCGGGCACTACAATGTCCCAGCCAGTGTCCTATGACCTGTGCAGATGCATCCTGCCCAGGCCGCCCTGTCCGGGCTATACCCACAGTACCTTGCTCCTCATTATGCACATTGGCAGGCCAATTCTGGCAACAGTGCTAGCAGTGTGGGCTGAGGAGGGTGTTGGCAGCCACCACACACTGGATAGACAGACACACACTCCCCACACCTATGCCAGCATTGTGCAACTTGTCACCACCAGGTGGGCAGGCTGCCGCCTAGGGCAGCAGGTCTGTCTGCCTGATGATGTTTATGAAGAATAAGTAGTTGTAGACACGAGTGGTTCAGGTAAAGTTAGGGTTTTATTTCCCCTCCCGGGGTCGTATTCTCAAATGCACAACACAGGAAACTCAAGACAATAAAGCCATACTCTCTGGCATGTTATAAAGGAAATAAATGATAGCTTCTTCTTGCTTCTTAATTAAATGATAGCCATAAGAAAATAATACTCAGCACATAATTTCTCTGTAGATAAACAGGCATTCTTGATCTTCACTGCTAGGCTCAAGCAATGTACAATTACTGGTTTAACATAAAGAGGTAATTTTGTCTGAGATAGTTAACGTACAGTCCATTGGATCATCAAATGAGCTTTCACTAGCATAATCAATGACCATGGGTTCATGCTGACTTTCAGATGGACAAACGTTTCCCTTACTACAGAACGTTTGTAAATCTCCTTGCAATGTCTCGTCACGAAGCTTATCTGACCAGCTCTCTCTAGGGCTGGAATTGCTGTTACCGTATTTATCAGAGTGTGAGAGAGGAGAGACCCACCATTCAGGATTTTCAGAACATACCTTCTTATAAGAACTTGTCCCTTTAAGATATTTGTTTGTTCTAACTTCAGGCTTTGGCTGGGAATAAATGAATTGTTCTCCCTTGTCAGCACTGGGTTTTGATCTGTGAATCTTTCTCTGAGGTTTAGGCTTTTCAAACACTTCCTCTTCTGACATGCAAATATCTTCTACAGAATACCTCTCCCTTTCAGGGACTTGTAAATGCTCCCACGTTAGCTCTCTAGTTAAAATCCTTCGGTTGGCTTTCACAGCACGGCACCCACCTTGGACTTTTCCTACGAGGCTTTTGAGCATTAACCCTCCAGGTATTTCTGCTGCCAGTAAACTTCCTTAAATCTGGTTCAGAATCACTTTCAGGATCACATCTTCCAGATACATACTGTTTCACTCTTTCAGGCTTCCATTCACTCTGTAAAGAACGTTGCCTCTGAGTTCCAAACTGCGTCACAGCAGACGGACTTTCACAGCTGTTCTCTGACTCTCTCGTCTCTGACTCCTCTGCTCCTGGCTGCCCTCTCTCTGAGTTTCCTGAGTGTTTCTTATAGTGCTGATTAGCACTTCCCCCACTCAGGTGAAAGCTATTAGGAACTAGGGATTGCTTGCTAGTTGGGCGGGGTTGCAAACCTCGTGGCTGGGTTTGTTTACGTTGCCCCTGACAACTACTGATGGCTTGCCTGCCTGTCAGCTTCTGACCTAGTTCTCACAGAATCCTGTGTTTTTAAGGCACAGGATGGATCTTCCTCATTACAAACTATAGAGGTGTTTGGCAGCCCTGGCCACTGCACCAGTCCTGGGCACAGTGCAGGCATGGCTATGGTATGCAAAACTGTAGGAGTCACTCCCCAGGGTGGTAAACACTGTCAGACACAAGACCTGTAGCACACTCCACAGACATCAGAAAGGTTGCTATGATGCAGCTCAATCAGCAAATTGTGCTTAACTTAGGAATTGCTATCTACCAGTAATCATAGCAACCTTTTGATAGATGTGTACCATATTCCCAGGTTTAGGGTGGCATTGCTAAGGTATGCAAGTGCTAGTATTGGGAGATGCACACAGGGCCCAAAATCCTGCCTCTCCAGGTTGCTTTGGATGATGGAGCCTGTGGGTGTGGGTGAGTCTGCCCCTGTTGGCCGCTGCTCTAGGGCAGAGGTTCCCAACTCCGGTCCTGATGGGCTAAACCCTGTTCGGGTTTTCATGCTGTCCCTAATGAATATGCATGAGATACATCTGCATACCATGGGGGCGGTGCATAGAAATGCAGCACAGCCATAGTTATTGGAGACAGCATGGGACCTGAATGGTGTTTGGCCCTCCAGGACTGCTTTTGGGAGATTCTGCTCTAGGTAATGCCCATGTTTATGGTGTCTGTGCTCTGTAGGGAAAAATGTAGGCATTTTGGGCATGTTTACATTATCTGCACTGAAGGTTCTGTCTGTATTACCGCATTTTAGTAGTGGGTAAAATATGGGGACTGAGTTGGCAGGAACCACAGCTGGGACATGAACCTGTGATCTTCTGCTCCTGAACACACTGGCTGTGTGCCCTGCACCACTGTGTTGCCACAGAAGCAGTGCATTCCCTGGAGATACCATGACTGTTTGTCAGATAGAGCCTGTCTGTTGCAGTGCACGGCACCCACCTAAACAGGGCTGGGCCATGGTCTGCTGTGGGCACTGCCCCCTCCACCACCAGTACCCCTCTGTCACCATGCTGACATGCCCTTCTGCTGGTGGTGCTGATGGTGCACAGTCTCGGGCCATCCAGTGTGTGGGTAGGCGGCTGCCTATGGTGCGGGTTCTGGGGTAGGGGTGCCTGCATAGATGTCCACGCTTCCCCCCAGCACCGCCTGCAAATGTTCTGTACCCTTGAGGGTACCTGCTGTGTACTATCCCCTGTGACACTGTGGGAAACACATTTGTGCCCTTTTTGGGCCCTCATCAGTTGCTGTCTGGCTGCTCTACTGTTTCAGCATTCGTATGGGCCACCTAGGCATCACCCTAGTCCACACTGTGGCCCAGCTGCACCACAGCATGTGCCGCCTGCAGCCCTCTGTGTCCCCTTTTCCAGCATCTGTCCAGTTGCCCGTTCCGACATGCCCACCCTGCTGTTGCGGGACATGTGCATGCCATAGGAAACCTGTCCAGTAACAAGGGAAAGCCCTGATCAGCGTTATTTCACTGTGGGATCATTCACCTTGTATGGGGACAGAGCATAGCCCCTTCCAAAATTGATATCTTTTTTTTGGAGCTTTCTCGGTAGTGTTTTGTTTCCCATTGATATCACTATTGCCCAGCTAGGTTATGTTTTTTTCCAGTTTGTTCAGGTCATTTTCAATGTTTATCTGCCCTTTTGTTCTGTGCACATGTATCACACTTATCACCTTTTGTAGGTTTCCCTGACTTTGCTGTACATTGCCGACAGAAATGCTTTCTCTTCCCTTTAAATCTACTATAACGCCAGGGTTTCACTGGCATTAGTTTTCAGCCCCGAAATCCACAGCGTTAGTGTGCAGGGAGCCTCTTCCCTCCTACTCTCCACCCATTGACCCCTTCTCTCCGCCCCTGGGGAGCCTTCCTCCGCCCTCAGGAAGCCTTTACTCCGCCTTCAGCGCACGTTTGCGCAGCTGAGCACGTTAGCGCGCGATAAGGGACCTTATCACATCGTAAAGCGCCATTATCGTGCGATAAGGCACCTTATCGCGTGCTAACATGTCAGAGCGCACATTAAGACGGTTTAGTAAACATACCCCTTAGTGCGCGATAACGTGGCTGCGGCGTTAAGGTGAAATCCAGCTCTGAAGAGTGGAGTAAGGCTTCCCAGAGGGCGGAGAGAAGGGGTCAATGGGCAGTGACCATGGCATGGCTAGGTTCTCCCATAGTACCATTTCTCTCAAATGATATTTATGGTTTTCCTTTTTTGGGCCCAATCACTAACATAGCTCTGTGGTGTGCGCGCCAGATCCCACACCATGGTGCACAGTCTTCCCTTTGGAACATGCACTATGTATGTGGCAGCAGACTGTCTGTAGCTAGCATGTATATGGCTGCAACACCCTGCAGGATGCAGCAGGTACACACTGACTGCCTTCTGTTGTTGAATGTCAGAATGTGGTGTGGGCAGCTTAGCTGACCAGTTGCACTGCCAGTGGTCGAGTTCCATGTTCAGATCTGCATCAGCTCTCTGTTCCTTAGTTGGCCGGGGGTTGCTGAACCCACAGTCTGTCATCATTTAGCTCAACTGGCCCTATTGGAAACGATGATAGTGTTGTCTGTTGTGTCCAGATCATGTTCCCTACCCTGACCCACAGAGGGTGGGCTTGCTCCGTATATCGTCCTCTTGTGAGTCCAGACACACCACTGCTCCAAAAACAGGTGTCCATGGCAAACTCACTCAATATACATTATGTTGCAAGCCCCCTGGTCCACATGGGCTACGCATCAATGGCATATAGGAATGCACATTGAAAACTTCCAAGGCTGTCTGCAAAGGATACCCCATCACAGAAGCAAAGAACCACGCAAATTAACAGAAAACCAACCAAGGTGTGATTAAAATAGAAAGACAGAGTCTTTATTAGGTCCTTGACAGCCCGACACAGGCCATGTTTCATCACCCTTCGTCAGGGGCTTGCCAAGCATAAAACTAAAAACAATGAACTGGACGCAATCAAAAGAAAAACTAGGAGTCAATAAACCACTGTAGAGGCATGGCAAGGCGAAGTAACCGAGTCATACAAGGACTTGGTTACTTTGCCTTGCCATGCCTCTACAGCGGTTTTTCATTGTCATAAATCCTGTGCCGTTTACAATAATTTGGCTACAATGTGGTTTATTGGCTCCTAGTTTTTCTTTTGTACCGTTCCCTCACTTGGTTTACTGACTCACTCCTGCTTATTAATACATATATAATATGATTGCGTCCAGTTCATTATCTCTCCTGCTTCGTTACCAATAGAAACAATTTTTGCTCTAGTAAATGTCCTGCCTCCTTCTCTTGATTTTCTATTTTTATGTTATAATTGAAATATTGATGCTATATGTGGTGCAATATGTTGTTTTAAACTAATTTATTGTTGTTTTTAACTAATCTATTTATGTTTCCTTTAGTGTCAATGTTTATATAGTCAGTTCCATAGCATCTTTATATGAGACTGTCTGTCTGATTTTTATGGTCTACACCAGAGGTATTTATAATATTTAAATATTTATATATGCACACATATATTTAGGGGTATGTTTACTAAACTGTCTTAATGTGCGCCCGGCGATAGTGTGCAGGCTGCCATAAAAGGAGTGGGCGTTTCAGTCTTAAAGTAGCAAAACGGGATTATCGCGCGATAACGCTGCTGCGCACATTAATAGGCTAAGTGCCGCTAAGTGCGTTAACGCGCGGTAATCTTAAGTAGGCGCCCAGACATGCAAATACAGAAACAAAGGGGTAGTACAATGGTTAATACACTGACTGATGATACAGGGGTCATGAGTTTGATCCCCCAGTGTGCCTAATGCATAAGGCTGGCTGAGGCATCAGCTTTGACATGTAAGTATTGTTTCTTGAGGCATTTTATTTGTATTTTAATAATTGCTGCCAGCAAACACACCCTCACGTGCCATAACCTAAGGTGCCACATAAGGCACCCTATAAGGCACTCCATAGGGCACATTATAAAGTGCACTGTCTGCCACAGCACCCTATAATGTCCCCTATAGGGCGCTCCATAGGACAACTTATAAGGCACCTTATATGGACTGTAACCATAAGGTGCCTCAGAAGGCGCTTTATAAGGCACCCTATAAAGCGCCTTCTGAGGCACTTATGTTTACAGTACTCTGAGGGTGTTTTCACTGGCAGCACTAATGTACATTAAAAATTGACAATGCTCTGGATAGCCCTATCAAATAACCCCACTGTGGGTTTGAACCCATGACCTCTGGCTCCACAGACAGTGAAGTAACCAGTGGGCTACAGCTATTAACAAGACCCTGGCTGGCTACAGAAGGACTGCATGTCACCACACAAACAGTCTGCTGTGGTTACCAGGATAGGGTTAACCCACCCGTACCTATGATGCACTGCACATGCAAATCAGTAGTCTACAGATGATCACAAGATGGGGTATGCACCCCCACAGCACCTCGGCCTGGTAGGGGGAACTGACCGTGTGCACCCCCACAGCACCTCAGCCTGGTATGGGGTACTGACTGTGTATGTTACTGGCACAGAGTAGCTACAGACCGTCACATTGTGCAGATATTGTGCTCACCCTGAGGGTGAGGTGGGGCACCCAGCAACAGGTCCACAGCACCTTTCATGACTAAAATAGGCTATGCTGCAGGTCCCCATCAGTGCTAGTGTGTGTGATAGATAGTTCCTGCAGGCACATCTGTATTTCTCAGTCATGTTTAGCCCTTATGGGCTATGATGCACCCAAAATAGTGCATATCCTGTGTTGGTACCAGAGTCACATGATGTAGGTGAAGAGGGAGTATTTGGACCCATAGGTGGATTATGTACCACCACCCAACCCACTCTCTGTGGCTCAGGGTGGGAAAAGGGATCTCCCACCAACAGAGCCACACTCTACCACCCCACAATGGGGACAGTAGAGAGGACCATCAACCCCAGTCCTGCTGGGGAACAGACACCATACAAGACAGGTAATGCAGATCTGTTCACATCCATAAGGTAAGGCAGACAGAAGGCCTGGAAATGCGCAGCTGCCCCCCACCACTATCTGACATTCTCCAGCAGCAAGCCTCCAGCTGCTGCACCCTGCAAGATGTTCCATCCAGACACATACTAGCTGCTAGCCAGTCCATAGTGCATGTTTCTGGAGAAGATGCATGTACCCAGAACTGGGATGTCAGCATACACACCAAACAAATAAATCAGTGATTGGACCCCAAAAAGGAACCATAAACATCACCTAAGAGTAGCACTATGGGGGAACCTAGCCATGCCGTGGTCACTGCTCAGTCAGGGTGAGAGTGACCTCCCAGCATGACATGCTGTGGCCACCCTGTCCGTGCAGGTGGTTGTCAGGCACTACAATGTCTGAGCCATTGCGCTATGCCCTGTGCAGATGCATCCTGGCCAGGCCACCCTGTCCGGGCTATACCCATGGTACCTTGCTCCTCATTATGCACATTGGCAGGCTTACACTGGCAACAGTGTGGGCTGAGGAAGGTGTTGGCAGACACCACACACTGGATAGACAAACGCACGCTCCCACACCTATGCCAGCATTGTGCAAATATAGAGGCTCTTGGCAGCCCTGGCCACCGCACCAGTCCTGGGCACAGTGCAGGCATGGCTATGGTACGCAATACTGTTGAGGGCACTCCCCAGGGTGGTAAACACTGTCAGACATCAGACCTGAAGCACACTCCACAGACAGCAGAAAGGTTGCTATGATGCAGCTCAATCAGCAAATTGTGCTTAACTTAGGAATTGCTATCTCCCAGTAATCATAGCAACCATTTGATAGATGTGTACAATATTCCCAGGTTTAGGGTGACATTGCTAAGGTATGCAAGTGCTAGTATTGGGAGATGCACGCAGGGCCCAACATCCTGCCTCTCCAGGAGGCTTTGGATAATGGAGCCTGTGGGTGAGGGTGTGTCTGCCCCTGTTGGCCGCTGCTCTAGGGCAGAGGTTCCCAACTCCAGTCCTGGTGGGCCAAACACTGTTCGGTTTACATCTGCATACCATGGGGGCGGTGCATAGACATGCAGCATAGCCATGTTTATTAGAGGCAGCATGGAACCTGAATGGTGTTTGGCCCTCCAGGACTGCATTTGGGAGACTCTGCTCTAGGTAATGTGCATGTTTATGGTGTCTGTGTTCTGTAGGGTAAAATGTAGGTTTATTGAGCATTTTTCTGTTATCTGCAATAAAGGTTCTGTCTGTATTAGCACATTTTAGTAGTGGGTAAAATATGGGGACTGGGTTGGTAGGAACCTCAGCTGGGACTTGAACCTGTGACCTTCTGCTCCTGAACACACTGGCTGGGTTCACTGCACCACTGTGTTGCCACAGAGATAGTGCATTCCCTGGAGATACCATGACTGTTTATCAGACAGAGCCTGTCTGTTGCAGTGCACGGCACCCACCTAAACAGGGCTAGGCAATGGTCTGCTCTGGGCAGCTGCCACTGCCCCCTCCACCACCAGTACCCCTCTGCCACCATGCTGACATGCCCTTCTGCTGGTGGTGCTGGTGCTGCACAGTCTCAGGCCATCCAGTGTGTGGGTAGGCGGCTGCCTATGGTGCGGGTTCTGGGGTAGGGGTGCCTGCATAGCTGTCCACGCTCTCCCCCAGCACCGCCTGCCAATGTTCCGTGCCATTGGGGGTACCTGCTGGGTACTATTCCCTGTGACACCATGGGAAGCACACTCTTGCCCATGTTGGGCCCTCAGCAGTTGCTGTCTGGCTGCTCTACTGTTTCAGCATTCCTATGGGCCAGTTAGGCATTACCCTAGTCCGCACTGTGCCCCAGCTGCACCACAGCATGTGCCGCCTGCAGCCCTCTGTGTCCCCTTTTCCAGCATCTGTCCAGTTGCCCATTCCGACATGCCCGCCCTGCTGTTGTGGAACATGTGCACACCATAGGAAACCTGTCCAATGGAGAGGAAAACCCTGATCAGCGCAATTTCACTGTGGGCTCATTCACTTTCTATGGGGACAGAGCATAGACCCTTCCAAAATTCACATCTTTTTTTTGGAGCTTTCTTGGGGGTGTTTTTTGATGTTTCCCATTGATATCATTATTGCCCAGCTTGGTTATGGTTTTTTTGCATTTTCTTTTGGTCATTTTCACTGTTTCTTTGCCCTTTTGTTCCGTGCACATGTATCACACTTATCACTTTTTTGTAGGTTTCCCTGGTTTTGCTCTACATTGCTGACGGAAATGGTTTCTTTTCCCTTTAAATCAGCTCTAACGCCAGGGTTTCACTGGCGTTAGTTTTCAGACTCGGATTTCACAGCGTTAGTGTGCAGGGAGCCTCTCCCCTCCCACTCTCCGCCCATTGACCCTCTCTCTCCACCCCTGGGGAGCCTTCCTCCGCCCTCCGGGAGCCTTTCTCCGCCTTCAGCGCTCGTTTGCGCCTTAGTGCGTGTTAACGCGCGCTAAGGCGCCATTATCACGCGATAAGGCGCCTTATCGTGTGATAACATGGGAAAGTGCACGTTAAGACGGTTTAGTAAACATACCCCTTAGAGTCCTGAGCACATTGATTTTGTTACATATGATTTTATATGATGTGATTATTTATTTATATGGTTATTATTCATTTTTAATCATATGTTCCATTTTTTTATATTAATGTTATTTTTATAATGCTTTGGCAGTTTTGCTCATTTGTTCCTTTTATTATTTTAAATTTTTATATGTTTGCTTTTAGTTTTATGCCTGGCAAGATCCTGATGAAGAGTGACGAAACATAGCCTGTGTTGGGCTGTCAAGGACCTAACAAAGACTCTGTCTTTCTGTTTGAATCACGCCTTGGTTGGTTTTCTGCAAAGAATACCTCATACACTAGCAGTGATGGTGAACTGCAGCAAACCCTACTGCAAACATCCCAGGTACTGTGGACCTGCTGCTGTCCCCACAACTTTACTCTCAGGGTGATTACAGAACACGCACAATGGCATGGTCAGTAGGCACACTGTAACAGTAACATGTATGCTTGGTCCCCCTACCTAGTTGATGTGCTGCAGAGTTGCAAATCCCTATCCGGTGAGCAGATGTAGACTACTGATATGCATGTGCATTGCATTATGGGGACCCTAGGTGCTAACCTATCCTGGTAGCCACACCAGACAGTGTGTCTGGTGACCGGCACTGGTTGAGTAGCTAGCCATAGTTTAATTACAACCAATATTGTTGCAGGACAATGGTGAATATACTGACCTCAGCGGGAGAGGTCATGGGTTCAATACCCCAGTGGGCCTTGCCACCCACCCACTCCCTGGACCTTGAGGTTAAGGGAGGGGCTGGCCTTGAATGCCCTTGAGGGGTTAAGGTTGTAGTTGTGTAGGTGCTCAAGTAGTAAGGCAAGGCAAAGAAAATTTCTTTTGTGAGGTTTATTTCTCCCGCTCCGGAGTTCAAATGCAGCAGACGTAAATGAAATAATGTAGCACAAAAACAAGGCTGAGAAACTTAACTAAACAAGGCTTTTTACTGCTTGGCTAAATGTCCATTACTGATCACATTCGGTTGTCATGTGACCTCCTTTCAGTAACGTAACAGAAAAACTCTGGTAATAGCAATGCTCCTGAATTGCACAGAATATGCTTTCACTTAGGGGCATGTTTACTAAAAACCGCCAATGTGCGCAGCCGCACAATAGCGCACTAAAAGCGTATTTAAGAGCGCTTAAGCGCCCCACAAACGTGCGATGAAGCCCCGCACCCTTGCGTGGCACAGTAACGGGTGCCGCAGAAGTACGCACCCGCAAATGTCCGATAGAGGCGTGGAAAGGCTAACGGAGGATGGAGGAAGGCCCCGGAGTGGCGGAGAGAAGGGGTTAATGGGCGGGGAAGGGGAGGGGAGAGGCCCCTCGCACAGTTGCGTTGCCGAATGTACAAGGGAAAAATAGCGCGAGTGAAACACTCGCGGTAGAGGGCATTTAAAGGTAAGAGAAACCATTTCCGTCAGCAATGTACAGCAAAATCGGGGAAACCTGCAAAACGTGAGCAGTGTGATACATCTGCACAGCCCAAAAGTGGAATTAAAAATAGAAAAGGACCACAACAAAAATTGTAAAAATAGTAAGTCAGCTGGGGAACAGTTATAATAATGGACAAAACTAAAAAACACACCCAGGAAAGCTCCAGTAAAAAGAAATGATTTTTGGAAAGGTGTACGGAGCGGAGACTCTTCCAAAAAACATTTCCTTTTTGTTGGAGCTTTCCTGGGAGTGTTTGCTATGGTTGCCCATTAATATCACTGTTGCCCAGCGTGGTGATATTGTGTCCCCCATTTTCCGTGGTCATTTCCGGGGTTTATGTGCACGTTTGTCACCAGACAGGGTGCATGTGCCCACAGTAAAAATGCGTAGAGCAGGGTTTGCGACTCCATCCTGCCAGGTTTACTACCTCCAGGGGCTGCACTGTCTCTGTGGCCATAGTGTGGTGCAGCAGACAGAGCCAGTACCTCTAGGACCAGAGGTTCAAATCCCAGCTGGGGCACTTGCCAGCCCAGTCCCTATATTTTACCCACCACTAAACAAAGATAGCGCAGAATCCCTTGTATTGCAGGGAACATAAGCATGGGGAAAACACCCATATTTTATCCAACACCGCACACACACCACAACAATGGGCATTACCTACAGCCACGTCCCCCAAATGCAGTCCCGTACTGCCACATTGCAATCAGGTCATCTGCTTTTTCTGAGAGAGGCTCATGCCAGCATGTTGGCAGACAAGTACATGTGGTGCAGGGGGCAGTGGCTGCTAGCCACAGAAGACAGAGGCCTAGCCATGTGCAGGCTGGCACAGTCCACTGCAACATACAGGCCCTACCGGATCCACAGTCATGGATGTTCCAGGGAATCCAGCCAATCTGTGGCTACACAGTGGTGCAATGCACACAGACAGTGCATGCAAGAACAGAAGGTCACAGGTTCAAAGCCCAGCTGGGGCTACTGCCAATCCTGCCCACATATTTTTCCCACAACTAAACAGTGATAGTAAGGACACACCTTTCATGGCGAGGACATATGCAATGGTACTACATCTATCTTTTACCCCACTGAGCACAGACACCATGAACAGGGGCAGTACCTAGAGCAGAAGCTCCCAAATGCAGTCCTGGTGGGCCACACACCAGTCAGGTTCCATGCTGCCACTCATACAAATGCCTGTGCTGTATATCTATGCACCACCCCAATGGCATGTAGATGTAGCTCATGCATATTCATGAGGGACAGCAGGAAAACCCGAACAGTGTGATGCAAACCTGGACTGGATTTGGGAATCTCTGCCATAAAGCAGCAGCCAACAGGGCCAGACACACCCACACCCACACCCACAGGCCCCATTGGCCAATGTCTACTGGAGAGGCAGAACATTGGACCCTGCGTGCATCTCCCAATACTAGCACCTGCATACCTTAGCAATGTCACCCTACACCTGAGGTATATGGTACACAGCTCTGAGACGTTTGCTAGGAGTACTGGCAGATAGATATCCATACGTTACGCACATACTGCTAGTTGACCCCATCAGAACAATCAGTTAGGTGTTTGCGGTGCGTGCTCCAGGCCTGGCCTCTGACGGTGTTTACCACCCTGGGGAGTGACCCCCAGCAGTACTGTGTACCATATCCATGCCTTGCTGTGCCCAGGACCGGTTTGGTGGGCAAGGCTAATTACCGCCTCAATAGTAGCACCATGATGGCATAGTTGTGGAAGTGTGTGTCTGTCTATACAGGGGGTGTTGCCTGCAAGCCCCTTCCACAGCCCACACTGCCAGCACTGATGCCAGTATTGGCCTGCCAATGTGCATAATGAGTAGCAAGGGACCATGGGTACATCTCAGACAGGGTGGGCTGACCAGGATGCAGCTGCACAGGGCATAGGGCACTGACAGGGACATGGTAGTGCCCGGCCACCACCTACACAGACAGGGTGACCTCTGTATGTGCTGCTGGGGGATCACTCTCACCCTGAGTGTGCAGTGATGGCAGCATGGCTAGGCACACCCATAGTGCTGTATTGTGTTTCTCTCATGTGATATATATGGGTTTTCTGTTGGGGTCTCTTCACTGACTTATCTGCTTGTCATAATGCTTGTGTGTGTTGCCACCCCAGTTGTGGGTGCATGCATTTCCATCAGGACCAACCAGCAGACTGTGCACAGATGGTATGTGTCTTGATGGAGTGCCGTGCAGTGGCTGATGGCTTGCTGCAGGAGAATATCAGATAGTGGTGGGGTGCATCTGTGAATATCCAGGCCTAATGTCTGTCTGTTATTGTGTTATGGATGTGTGTGGAGCTGCTTTGACTGGGTGTCTGTTCCCCAGCAGGGTTGGGGGTTGATGGTCCACTCTGCTACCGGGGGGGGGGGGGGTTGGGTTGGGTTCCACTAACTGAGGCAGACAGAGATCTCCAAGATGTTTATGCAGCACCTACCTATAGTCACAGGTTATTGCTGCTTTGGAGCTCTGGCATGGCTGCATTTGGCCATGCAAGGTGTTGTGGACCTGGTCCTGGGTGCAACATCACAAACTCAGGGTGAGCACAGTAACCGCACAATGTGATGGTGTTTAGCTACTCTTTGCCATTTGTCCACCCACTCAGGACACCCTACCAGGCCGAGGTGCTGTGTGGGTGCACACGGACACCTCCCCCTACCAGGCCGGGGAGCTTTAGGGGTGCAGTTCCCATCTTGTGTGCATCTGTGGACAGCTGATTTGCATGTGCAGTGCATCATGGGTACGGGTGGCCTAACCCTATCCTGTTTACACCAGCAGACTGTCTGTGATGTGACATGCAGGCTATCTGCAGCCTGGCAGGGGCTTGCATACAGCAATAGAGCTGTAGCCCAATGGTTACATCACTGCCTGTGCAGCCAGAGGTCATGGGTTCAAACCCACAGTGGGGTTCTGTGATAGGGTTGTCCAAAGCATTATTTTAATTTACTGTACATATGTTGATGCCTGCAATAACACCCTCAGCGTACTGTACCCATAAGGTGCCTCTGAGGGTGCTTTATGGGGCGCCCTATAGGGCACTTTATGGTTGGCATCCATATAGGGTGCACTATACATTATCCTGTGTCACAACATACATGCTGCCCTATAGGGGACATTCTAGGGTGCCTTGGCGGACGGTGCACTGTAACATGTGCCTTATGGGCCGCCTTATGTTAACATGCTGTGAGAGTGCGTTTGCTAGTAGTTATCACAAAATAAAATTAAAAAGCCTCCTACAGCACTACCGCAGCCCCGCACATTAGGAATGTTTAGTAAACATGCCCCTTAGTCTCTTCACATAAGCTTCTTTTGCATAGCAATCAGTAAGGTAACTTTGTTATATTCTTTCATAAAACATTGGCAAGCATATCACTTAAATGTCCTTTTGAATCACACATGTAGAGCAGTCCATCGGGACTTCCTGCTCTGTAGACGGCAGAGAAATTAGAGGCATTTCTTCCTCACAGCTGCTCATAGGCTTTGCTACGTCATGAGGAGAAACTGCTCTACTTTTAAGGAACTCCCTGAATTCAGTGAGAAGTAATTCAGCCTGTGTATTTTCTGAGCTAGGCTGAGAATATCTTCCTTCAGGTAAATGCTTGTTTAATGTTCTTATCTCTTGGCAATTATCAGTGCTTTTACTTGGACAACAGTTCAGTGTGTAAGCATTTCCCTTCCCCCACCTATCTCCAAATGAAAGTGCAGGGTAAAACGCTTCGGCTGTGCTTGGAGAGTCTCTCAGAGTGTTAAAAGGAAAACAGTCAGGCTTCTCTTGGCTTAACCAATTACTATCAAACTTTCTGCCTTTGTTCTGTCTTTCACAATTAAAGTTCACTCTTTCTGGCTTCCCACTGTTAAGCTTGCTAGCCGTTCCAAACCCACCAGATACCTTGTGCTGGGGCTTATTCCAGGGTAATTCTTTCTCCTTCTGCCTCCTGTTCCAAGGTTCTGCTTGGTCCTTTAAACTCCTGAGCTGTAGCCTTGGGTCTCTCAGTGCCTTTGAATTCTTCTGGTAACAGAAGTCTTTCTCTGCCCCTGAGTCTCCCAGCTCCCGTCTGCTCCTTCGTGGATCCCAGTTGCTTAGTGGTTCTCTCTCCAACGGTTCCTGTTCCTCTGACCTGTTCTCGTCCAGGTGCTTGTGTCCTGACTCCTCCTCTCCGTCTTGCTCCTGGTGCTCGTGCTCCTCTAACTGTTTCTGTTTCTGCATTCTTAACAAGCTAGCTGAGTACTGTACTGCCCGCCTCCTCCTTGGGCGTGCCCAATGAGGGCTTCTCTTTTGCCTTGAGGTGAGGTGTGGTTCCTGATTAGCTCTGTGTTTTTTTCTCTCAGAAGAGAAAATCTTGCATTCCCTTGCAGTACCGGTTCTCTCCACCGGATCACTATCAGTTTCCATTGCTTCATAAGAGTCTCCTACGTCACAGCCTGTATATTGATGTATCAGGATGTATAGGATATAGTGTATTATCATCACATCAGAGCATGTTACCACATGACAATATGTACAAAAGTGTGGCCGGTTGCATGCAGTGGTTATGTAGGAAGAGTGGCATGGGCTGCAGGTTGCTTGATTAGCTGGTGAGCTGTATACAAAGTTTGTCTGTCAGTATAACTGTCAGAGGATACGGCCGTCTATGCATGTAGCAGTCTGACATAGATCTAAAATCCATGTGCACATCCCAAAACACCTGCAGCTCAGTTGGCCAAACCAAGGTGCCCTGTAAAGTGCCCTAGCTGTGTCCATACACTAGCCTGGTAAGTAGAGTAGAAAGTGTATCTAGATGACCTGGTGTAACTGTGTAGCCAGCCATTGCTATGTGAAAAGGCATAGTACACCAGTTAATACAATCCCCTCACAGCCAGTGGTGATGGGTTTGAGACCCCAGTGTGCCAACACTGAGATAAATGCATAATAAACAAATTGCATTAAGAAACGTCAGACACATCACTGCAATGTGTGTCTGCAGTATATATATTGACAGTGGCACTGTTTGCTGTGTACTGGTTGTGGCACAGGCACATTGCTAGCACACCTTAATGATGCGTTGAGGTGTGTATGCGCGCATATGCAATGCGTATGAGCAAGTCATTGCTGAAAATGGTGACTCGTTCTAGAAAGCCTGCTTTTACCCGCAGGGAGCTGCGCCACCTTGCAGGGCTGATCTACACTAGGCAGAAGAATCTATTCCCTGGCTCCTCCAAGTGGCAGGACCTCGGGCATGAGGAGGGCCTGGAACCGCGTCACCAGGCATTATAATCATCTTGCTGACTACCCACGTGAGGTAAGTGTATGGGAACAGGTCAGTATATCCATATACATATTGTGAGAGATAGTGAGTGATAGCTACCTCATATGACCCTATTAGGCGGCTGCCTAGGGTGTTAAGATTTAAGTTGCCTTTGATACAAAAAGAGTCTTGTAGTCAAGTGGTAAGGCAAAAATAATATTAAGGCTTTATTCCCTGCCCAGAGGGGATATTCCAGGGATACAACAAACAATATGAAACAAAAGAACTGTTGCACAGAAAAATATCTTCTTTCCTTTAGGGACCATCAGCTGGCTGCTTTGCATACGTTCAACATAAAGATACAATATCGTCAGATAAACAAATTGTACAATCCATGGGCACAGGGTCAGAATTATAGCTGCTGTTCTCCCACTGCATTAACTCAGAGTCACTTACGACTGCATATGGGTCACACTCTTCACAGCTGCTGTCTTCCTTAAAACTCTCCTGTGAGTCATGGGCTAGCTTTTCTAGAAAGGGCTCTTTAAATCCAGGGCTCTGAATGCCTGGTATATTAAAAGCTTCCTTCTGGCTTTCCCTTCTTCTCCACACTGGTGGAATTACTGTATGACTTTCAGTATCAAAGTTACTTCTGGTGCCACGCCCTTGCCTTTCAAACCAAACAGAACTTCTTGCCTTTTCTTTAGCAAAGCTAGGTTCCCACCTCTTAGCTGTGGTTCTGTTTCTTATATCTGGGCTTCTGGCAACTCTCTCCTGGGCTCTCCAACTACCAGGAATCCTAGCAGGGTCCTGGGCACGGTGCTGGCTGTTTCCTGCTCTGCTGCCACACCTATTGCTTCCTTCTCTCAGTGGATTTCCTCCAGCATGACGTGTGTTCACTGGATGCTGGCTTAGTCCTCCCAGGTCACTGCCCCTACTGGTCTTCCCTGGTTCTACCCTGCAGCTTTTATCCTTGTTCTCTTTATTTATTTATTTTTATTTACACACATTTATATACCGCATCTTCCAGAGTTCAGTTGCGGTTTACAGTGAACAACAATTAACAAAGCAAGTTTGTTTTACAAGGAACGTCATATTATAAGTATAATGAATAACAAAACAGCATATGTATTGGAACAAAGTAATTAACTAAACAATGTATTGTCTAAACAATGTGAGACATTACGAAACAGAATAAACTATATACATATATATATATATATATATGGAAGTGATAGGGCATAAGAGATTGGATCATCAAAGGAATTCAACTAAGTGTGCTATCTGTTTGAGTGAAAGGGTTTTTATTTGAAACAGTCAGGTACCTGTTTAGCCTTTGTCTAAAGCGGGTGAGGGATTATCTATGTTGTTGTAGTGTTTGGTGAATAAATAAGTTTTCAGTTTTTTACAGAGTTCCATGATCTCAGTTAGTGTTTGTAGCTCCTCTGGGAGGGAATTCCAGATAGTTGGGGCTATGTGAGAAAAGGCTCTATTGTTTGTTGATTTATGAGCTTTTGTGTAATCTTTCGGAATCTTTAGTTTTTTTAATTGTCCTTTTCTGTGTGTAGGCTTAGATGGTTCTTTGCGTATTAGGTTACATAGTGTAGTTGGAGCCATATCATATAAGGCTTTGAATGAGGTTATTATTGTTTTGTAAATTATCCTGCTTTGAATTGGTAGCCAATGGAGGGAAGCTAGTATTGGTGTTATGTGTTGGAGTGAGTTTACTTTCAATATAATTCTAGCAGCTGCGTTTTGTGCTAATTGTATTCGTTTGATGTTTTGTTTTGATATGCCTATTAGTATTAGATTGGCAAAATCAAAGTGAGGAGTTATGGTGGCCTGAATTATATTGATAAAGTCTTGTAAAAATACTAGAGGACATAGTTTGAGGATTTTGAGTTTGAAATAAATTTTCTTTATGGTATTGCTAATGTGGGTTTCCATTGTAAGGTGTGTGTCTAGTATAACGCCTAGATATCTTATTTCATTTTTTATTTTAATTTCTTGGTTTTGGAGTGTTATGTGTGTTGGGGGGATATAGGATTTGCATGCTGCGTGGGTTTCTGAGAACAGGTGTTCCTGATTAGCCTTCCTGCTTCTAGCTACGTCAGGACTAGTGCAAGGACATTTTACTCTAATGCCTTTTTGCTTTTCTTGTGCTGAGTTTGTTTGCTGCTCAGCTAATTCTACATCAGCTGGGTTTGTTTGCTGCTCAGCTAATTCTACATGAGCTGAGTTTGTCTGCTGCTCAGCTAATTCTACATCAGCTGGGTTTGTTTTCTGCTCAGCTAATTCTACATGAGCTGAGTTTGTCTGCTGCCCAGCTGATTCTGAGGTAAGTTCCTTACTTTCCCCTAACTCCATGGGCTCTGTGCCAGCTGCTGTGTCACAAATCCCCCCCCCCCTTAAGATATTATGGGATGGGGAACAACTGTTCCCACAGCAAGTAATCTTTGCTGGACTCTTGACATTCACACTGGACCGGCTAGCTGCTGCCGTTTTCTCCTGCCAAGATTTTATAGAGCACGTACTCACTGATCCACTCTTGACATTCACACTGGACCAGCTAACTGCTGCCGTTTTCTCCTGCCAAGGTTTTAGTACATTTTTATGGTACACCTGACAACGTCCCCTGTCATTCTCTACCATATAAGATACTGGTCCTTTACGTTCCACTATCGTATAGGGACCTTTCCACTGGGCCTCAAACTTCGGCCCAGGGTCTGCAACCATTACTACAACATGGTCGCCTATGGCCAGTTGTCGTGGTTTCTTGCCCCTATCATAATACCGCTTCTGGTACCGCTGGCTATTCTGCAAATGCCCTTCTGCAGCTTGAGAAGCCCTCTGTAAGTGACTTCTGAGTTCGCAGAGGAACTGAGGCACTCCCATTACTTCCCTTTCAGGCTCGACCCACTGGTCCCTTAAAATGTCCAGGACTCCCCTTGGGGGAAGGCCAAACATCAGTTCATATGGAGAAGCTCCTAGTGAGGCTTGTGTACGTTCTCTACTAGCGTACAAAGCGAACGGGAGCATAATGTCCCAGTCGGTCATTTTCCCATCCAGCCCCCTTCTTAATATCTGTTTTAGGGTCTGGTTGAAGCGTTCCACAAGTCCATTGGTCTGTGGATGATAAGCGGCAGTTTTTATATGGTGGATGCCGAAAGCATCCCATACCTGGGCTAGGTATTTCGAAACAAAATTACTCCCCCTGTCAGTCAACATTTCCTTTGGGAATCCCACCTCGCAGAATAGCTTGATCAGTTCTAATGCTATGGACCTAGCCGAGATGTTTCTTAGGGGTATAGCCCAGGGGAACCTGGTGGCATGATCCATTATCACCAGGATATACTGGAATCCCCTAGGGGTCTTTACGAGGGGTCCAACAATGTCCATCTCCATCCGGCGCACGGGTTCAGCTATTGTGGGGGTTGGTATCATAGGGACTCCTATGGGCTTAGTGGCGCTCACCCGCTGACAGGAGGGACAGGCCTCGCAGAACCATTTTGTTTCCCTGAACACCCCTGGCCAATAAAAACGGGCCAGGATCTGGTCGAGCGTACCCTGAACTCCCTTATGTCCCCCAACGGGGTGGTCATGGGCCAGTCTCATAACGACTGCTTTAAAAGTTGTAGGAACCACTAATTGTTTCCTAACAGCACCTGTTTGGGGATCATTGCTCTCCCTGTATAATATGTCTCCTTCCATAAGGAACCTGGGGAGCACGTCCCTACCCGTCTGAGCAAATTCAAAGGTGTGCTTTAACGGTTGATCCGCCTTTTGTTCCTTCGGAAAAGACGGGAACTTTTCTACAAGGTCGGCAGGTACACAGGGCAACCCCTGTCCATCTTCTACTCCTGCCCTTAGTTGAGCTCTGTGGTGTCTCTCTTGGCGCTTTTTGCCCTTACTCTTCTTCGTACTTTTAGATGGGGCACTGAATAAGTCCTCATGCTGGGGAAGCTCTCCTAGGTTTTCATCTGTGGTCCTACCCTCCTCCTCTAGACGTTCTTTTTCCTCTTCTAGAGAGGCAGAATCCTCCTCTGGGAGCTCAGCTCGTGCCTCCGAGCTTTGGGCCTGTGACCTGGTGGAAACCATGCCTCCCTTTGTGTGTGTGCCTTCCTCTATTCCCCTATAGAATGGTGGCCAGTCCTGGCCTAATACAATGTCGTAGGGTAGTCTGGGAATTACGGCCACTGGGATTTCCCTCCGGGTTCCTAAACCCTCGACTTTCACTATATAGAGAGGGTAATATGTTGATGACCCATGTACACACCTTATCTTGGACCTCCCTTCTGTTTGACTCGGGGTGGAGCCGGTGCGGGCCTGTATGGTTTGCCATAATTTTCCCGAAACCATACTTTGGTCCGCGCCTGAGTCAAGTAACGCTTTAGCGGGGACTCCTTGTACTTCAACATCTATACGGAACCCTGCCTGTATGCTTTTTCTGTCACCTGTTATCAGAGCTGTACGCCATATACAATCTTTCTTCATGTGACCAATTTTCCCACATTTAAAACATTTTTTCAATGCATTTCTAGCCTCCCTCTTAGGCAAACATTCATTCACATTTTGAGTATACAGCCTAGGCTCTTTGACTGCCTTTCCAGAATTGACCATCCCCAACTTACTCACAGCGCCTCCTTGTGGCCTATTAGCCAATTCGGCTTCCATGAACCGTTCTGTGAGCTGTGCCGCTTCGGCTGAGGTCTGGCAATTCTGCAAGGTTAAAAATGCTTTCACTTCGGCCGGAACTGCTTCCGAGAACTGTTCTAATACAATCGTATCCAATATACTTTCCAGAGTCTTCCCCTCTGGAGTCAACCACTTCCAAACCAGGCTGCGCACCCTCTGGCACAACGCCTTAGGTGTTTCACCTGGCTGGAGACGGGTAGACCTTAGCATACGCTGATAGACCATAGGCGTTAGGCCTAGCCTATCCTTTATTGCTTTCTTTACTTCTCCATAGTCAGTTGTCAGGGTAGCTGGCATGGCTTGGTATGCTGATAAGGCCTCTCCTGTTAAGGAGGTGGCCAACCTGACTGCCCATTGCTCTTTGGCCTAATGTGCATTGAGGGCTACCCTCTCGAATGCCTCAATAAAATCGTCAAAATTATCAGCCTCAGTCATTTGTCCAAACGCCAATGCCCCACAGTTATGTGGGCCTACCCCACAGAAATGCTGTTGTGGTGGTTTCTCCTCCCTTCGTTCGTCCAGCAGAGTGTGTACCAGTTCAGTCAGGGGCTTCTGTTGGAGTTGCAATGCCGCCATGGCCTGCTCTTGGCTCAGCTGAGCCATCTCCGCTTGTTTCTCGAACTGTGCGCTCATCCATCTTAGGACTTCTTGAACATCCATCTTGATGCTCACCCACTCTGGAAACAAACAAAAGAAAACACCAAGTGTGGCACTACTAATGTTATTGTGCCTAGTCCCACCTTCCTTTTAGCTACACCTTCTCACTCGAATCCCCCTCAGCCTGTGCCCATATACCGTTACCTGAGCCAGGTGGAGATTCACACTTTGAGAAGGGGCTTATCCTTTCCCTCAGGATCTGGAACCTTCTGGGCATGTCCAGCCTTGGCACTCATAGGATTCCTCTGCGTTGTTCCTCTGTTGTATCACGGTTGTATGCTCCTCTTAGAAATAAATCCGCAACAACTACACCATTTGTGAGAGATAGTGAGTGATAGCTACCTCATATGACCCTATTAGGTAGCTGCCTAGGGTGTTAAGATTTAAGTTGCCTTTGATACAAAAAGAGTCTTGTAGTCAAGTGGTAAGGCAAAAATAATATTAGGGCTTTATTCCCTGCCCTGAGGGGATATTCCAGGGATACAACAAACAATATGAAACAAAAGAACTGTTGCACAGAAAAATATCTTCTTTCCTTTAGGGACCATCAGCTGGCTGCTTTGCACACGTTCAACATAAAGATACAATATTGTCAGATAAACAAATTGTACAATCCATGGGCACAGGGTCAGAATTATAGCTGCTGTTCTCCCACTGCATTAACTCAGAGTCACGACTGCATATGGGTCACACTCTTCACAGCTGTTGTCTTCCTTAAAACTCTCCTGTGAGTCATGGGCTAGCTTTTCTAGAAAGGGCTCTTTAAATCCAGGGCTCTGAATGCCTGGTATATTAAAAGCTTCCTTCTGGCTTTCCCTTCTTCTCCACGCTGGTGGAATTACTGTATGACTTTCAGTATCAAAGTTACTTCTGGTGCCACGCCCTTGCCTTTCAAACCAAACAGAACTTCTTGCCTTTTCTTTAGCAAAGCTAGGTTCCCACCTCTTAGCTGTGGTTCTGTTTCTTATATCTGGGCTTCTGCAGCTCTCTCCTGGGCTCTCCAACTACCAGGAATCCTAGCAGGGTCCTGGGCATGGTGCTGGCTGTTTCCTGCTCTGCTGCCACACCTATTGCTTCCTTCTCTCAGTGGATTTCCTCCAGCATGACGTGTGTTCACTGGATGCTGGCTTAGTCCTCCCAGGTCGCTGCCCCTACTGGCCTTCCCTGGTTCTACCCTGCAGTTTTTATCCTTGTTCTCTTTGCATGCTGCGTGGGTTTCTGATAACAGGTGTTCCTGATTAGCCTTCCTGCTTCTAGCTATGTCAGGACTAGTGCAAGGACATTTTACTCTAATGCCTCTTTGCTTTTCTTGTGCTGAGTTTGTTTGCTGCTCAGCTAATTCTACATGTGCTGAGTTTGTCTGCTGCTCAGCTAATTCTACATCAGCTGGGTTTGTTTGCTGCTCAGCTAATTCTACATGAGCTGAGTTTGTCTGCTGCCCAGTTGATTCTGAGGTAAGTTCCTTACTTTCCCCTAACTCCATGTGCTCTGTGCCAGCTGCTGTGTCACAATATCCAGCGTTGATTGTAGCTGTGTATGCTGCTGTGTGTAGGCATTCTATCTAATTTATGTTTTTTAGTTAAACTCACATGATATACCGCCTATTTATCACATCAAAGGGGTTTGCCCTATCCCCAGGAGGCTAAGGACCTGATCACAGATGTCCAGTTGTCAGCCTGGTGTTATGGCAGCTGCTGCTGTAGATGTGTTAAAATACACCCTAACACAAGGAGCCCCTACATCTGCCTAAACAGGTCTGGTAAACAGCATGCTGATATGGTAGGTTCTGAAGTTGCAGGGTCACACATCTGCCATACCCCTAGGGGTCCTGAGACCTGTTCAAAATGGTCTGTCAATCACCCTGGTGATATGGTTGTGTGTGCATTTGCAGGTTAAAACATCTGCCCTACCCCCAGGAGGCCTGAGACCTGCTCAAAGTGGTCTGTCAGTCACCCTGGTGGTATGGTTTATGTTGCTGTTGATGTGTTATAATCCACCCTACCCCCAGGAGGCTTGAGACCTGCTCAAAGTGTTCTGTCAGTCACCCTGGTGATATGGTTTATGTTGCTGATGAAGTGTGCTAAGACACCCTACCCCTAGGAGTCCTGAGACCTAATTGCAAAGGTGGGTATGGCATCTAGATATTGTGGTAGGTTATGCCGGGTTAGGTCACACATTTGCCCTATTCCCCTGAGGCCCAGATTCATTACAAACGTCTGTTATAGATCCTGATGGTTTGGTAGGTGCAGCTGTGGATATGCTCTAAACCACCTCACCCCCAGGAGCCCTGATACCTGATTACGAAGGTCTGTAACAAATCCAGATATCATTGAAGTGTACGCAGTTTCAGGTCACACATCTGCCCACTCGCCAGGAGTCCCGTACCTGATCGCAGAGGAACATTATAGATGCTGGTGTAAGGTTACATGCACCTGTTGGGTTTTCACACCTCTGCCATAACCCCAGACAGGAGCACAGATGTTAATAGGCCAGCTAGGTGTGGTGGGCCATGCTCCTGTTGTAGTCAGCCACAACTGCCCTAATCACAGGAAGCCCTAGTCATGACCATAGAGGTATAGTAGAAAGCCAAGTGTCATGGTATTGGCGCCTGGCAAAGTGCACAGAGCCACCCACCTTCTGCTCTATGTCAGAACACATCACCCATACATGGTAGAATATCATGGTGCCATGGCGGGTGTGTCGGATGATGTGTGTAGGTCAGGCCAACACACATGTGTTTGCCAGACCATACAGGTAATTAGGGAAGACCTCCCCTGGACACCAGCATGGCCAAACCACACGCGGCATGGTGCTGCCATGTCATGCAAGGAGAGTGTAGGAACATGGTATGGGGTGTCCAGGGTGTTATGCACAGTACACATAGGTGGCACTGCACACATGGCCAGACTCACAGCCACACATGCAGGTGGCACTGGCAACAGTTAGTAGAGGACGCACTGGCCAGAGGAGCAGGAGCAGCACGATGCTGCTCACAGAGATGTGTGATATGTGTTGGGCACCCACCAGAGATATATGGTCATTAATGCTCCCACCCATTGCTTTCCCTCCCAGGTAGAGGACCTATGAAAAAAGGGTCGGGAGTTGCAGCTGCACTGCCCAGAGGTCCTTGCCCACCTCCAGAGGGGGGCAATGGCACGAAGTGGAGGTGAGTGCTGCGGCCTCTGCAGCTCAGTACAGAATGTCACAGTGGCCCTCCAGCCTGTGCACGGCCAAACTATGTACATGTGGTATGTGACTCACATGATAGTGTGCTAATGACTGTCATCCCCCACAGAGGATGCTCCTGCTGGCGAGGGCCCCTCAACATCAAGGCACACAAGAACACGCCCCACAGCACAACACCGGACAGAGGAGGAGGAGGAGGCAGAGGAGGAGGAGGAGGTGGCAGAGGCGGCGGAGGCGGAAGAGGATGATGGGGACATGGAGGGGGTGGGGAGTGGGGTGGGAGGGGAGAGTAAGAGTGTGTGTGATGTTTTGGGGGGTGAGGAGGAGGAGGAGGAGAGCGTGGAGGGTGGCGAGGGTGGGTGGGAGGTGCCAGGGGGGAGGAGGGAGGAGGAGGGGGGTGTGGAGGGGGAGGGTGGGAGGGAACACAGGACAGCATAGGGCACTGTGGGTCCCTGCCAGCTGCTGCATGTGTGTGGTGATGGTGCCCGTCTGGGTGTAGCTACGCCACCCATTGCCACAGAGAGGGTCCATGCTCATGCCACCACACAGACACCTGGCACCTTGTGTGTATGTGGTGGCAGGTGCATCCAGGACCTGTATGTGGCAATGGAAGGCATGGTACAATGCCTGCGGGCCCAGGACCACACCATCCGGTGGCTGGCAGGCTCCATTCAGTGGATGACTGCCGAGATGCAGCATGTGGTGTGTAGGGGTGCTTCATCTCAACAGCCATCCCCTGATGGGCGTCCCAGGAGTGTGTGATGGCCCCTGTGGTACCCACACATGTGCCTTGTGCTGTCCTGTCTCCTGGGACCCAACATGTGGGCTTTGGTATATAATACCTGTTGTAAATATGTTTTTAAATACAGTTGTGTTACTACATCACTATTTATTTATTTATTTATTTATTTATTTAATGGTATTTCTATTCCGCTTTATCATACAATCAAAGCGGTTTAACAAAAACATACAATAGAGGTGAAAGTGTAAACAAGCAGCGAATGTAGATTCATAATTTGATATATTAAAATGTAGTGCTTTTGAGAAAATTGAACTATATACATTGTGTACTATTATACAACATGAGCTATATTACATCCTTCTATAAAATTGGTCATTCCTATTAAATGAATTGATTATTTTACATGACCATAGTGTTCTATAAACAGCATAGTTTTCAGCTGCTTTCGAAAGTCTTTGAGGTCCATTGCTGCTCTCAAATCACTTGGGAGAGTGTTCCAAATAGTTGGGGCAGCAAAAGAGAATGCCCTTACTGAAGTGTCCTTACGTGATGTTCTAAAGTCACTAAAAGTGCTGACTCTGTTAGAAGTACTTTTTCTTCTTGGTCTTTTGCTGATGTCCGTCTGAATGAGAGAGATTAGGCTGTTTGCTGACAAGTGTTGCTTGATCTTTAAAATGTATATTATAGTTTTATATTTTACGCGAGACGCTATAGGTAGCCAGTGAAGTTCTTTCATAATGGGTGTTATATGTTCTTGACTTGATAATCCAAAAATTATTCGTGCAGTGGTGTTTTGAGCGAGCTGTAACGGCTTGAGTGCTTGCTTTGTTAGACCAAGGTAAATAGGATTACAGAAGTCGAGTAAGGGGGTAATTAATGCATGGCAAACATTACGAAAGTGAACGGTTTCTAGGAGGGGCCTTAGTCTTCTGATAATTTTCATCCTGTAATAAGCATTTCTGAATGTTTTACTTATATGTGCCTTAAGATTCATTTGATTGTCCAGTGTAACACCAAGATATTTTACTTCTGATTTTATAGGTATTATTATGTTTTCTATCATGATGTCAGATGGATGTGTGAAATCAGGGTTACGAGAGATGAAAAGAGCCTCAGTCTTACTGAAATTAATTTCCATGTTGTTGTGTTTACACCATGTAGACATTTGTGAAAGACAATCTATAATTCTAGAATAGTCAGGGTTATCAATTGAGACAGGTGTAAATATCATAATGTCATCTGCATAAATAGTATATTTAATATCATTTTTCGTCGGAATGTTGCAGATTGGCTGTATGTAAATGTTGAACAACAAAGAAGAAAGTGCAGAACCTTGTGGAACCCCTTGTATAACTTTTATAGGTTGAGACGTTCTGTGACCTATCTTTACTTTAATATGTCTCTCAGTTAAATAAGAGTGGAACCATTTTAAGGTGGTACCATATAACCCAATCTCCTCTAGTCTGTCCAGTAACTTTTTGTGATCTACAGAGTCAAATGCAGCAGAGATGTCAATGAAGATCATTAATATGCCATACTTAATGTTGTCTATAGTACGGAGGATGCTGTCGAACAGATAAATCATTAGAGTTTCTACACCATGGTTCGGTCGAAAACCATGTTGGTTGTCATCCAAAGGTGCGTGATCATCAATGTGTTCTTGAAGTTGCTGTTGAACTGTTTTTTCAATAATCTTAGCTAAAAAGGGTATACTGGATATTGGCCGGTATGCAATTGGGTTGTTCTTGTCTAATGTTGTTTTCTTTGGAATCGGCCTTACAGTGGCAAGCTTTAATTGCTCTGGCAACAAACCTTGAGAGAGGGAGATGTGCACCATGTTGTGTAAGATGTGAATGAAGCTGGACTTTGTTGTTTTGATCCATGATACTGGGCAGGGATCAGTGGGAGAGGTGCTTGTGTTTATTGATGAAATGATGTGGGAGAGTTGCTCAATAGACGGAATATTGAATGTGTCCCAAATCCTGTTATGCGCAACTAACTTCTTGTGTAATCTACATTTAGGTTTTTCCGCAGAATGGAACTTTTCCTTGATATAGTCTGCAAAACTCTGCGGGTCAATTTGTGCTTCACCTTCTGTTCTTTGCTCCTTTGTAAGGATCTTCACAAATTCAAAAAGCTCTCTGGGCTTATTGATAGATGTGTTTATTAAATTTGTGTGATATTCTCTTTTTGAGTGTTTAATGTATTCGCCATCTTGTTTTTGCTTTGTTAAGTATAGTTGCTTTAAATCTGTTGTATTGTGCTTTCTCCATTTACGCTCTATCCTTCTGAGTTCCCTTTTCATCTGACGTATGGCTATTGAGTACCATGGCTTGTGGTGAAGACTATTATTCCGTGGCTTCTTTGGTCTCATATCTGTTGCTTTGGCAGCGTCATATATAATGTTGTTCCACTTGGCTATTTGCATCTCAAGGTCAACTGAATCTGTGGACAGTTGAGGTAATGTAACTTGAATAAATGAACCTCTATCGAAGTTCTTAAAACGTCTTTGAAATATTTTGTTGTCTAATTGAACATTTAGATTGTTCATTTGTAATAAAATCCCTATCTTGATTATGAAATGATCTGACCATGGAACTTGGGTGATAGAAGGTGTTGATATTAGACCTCTTGAGGTTAGGTCCTTGGAAGCAAATATGAGGTCTGGAGAATACCCGTATCTGTGTGTAGGGGCATTAACTATTTGTGTGAACTGCAAGGAAGACATTGCCTGTAGGAAGGCCTCAGAGTCTCTGTAGTTAATTGACTTGAGGTTGAAATCTCCTAGAACTATTGTGGACTTGTTAGGTGAAGTGATGGCACAAATAGTCTCTAGCATTGAGGCAATTTCTGCAGGTGAAGCTTTTGGTGCTCTATATATCAGGTAGATTGCCATGTGTTTATTCACAATGCTAATAGAATTACTTTGCTGTGATGCTGAAATATCTTGAGCTCTGAATCTAAGATTAGTTTTTGCAATTATAAGTACTCCTCCTCCTCGTCTAACGGGGCGTGGGCAATTGTAAGCAGAATAAGTGTCTGGGACAAGTTGATTTAAAATAACATTATCAGTTGGATTTAGCCAGGACTCTGTGATACATAGCACGTCAGGTTGAACTTCTTCTAAATGATCTACTATAGTATTGACTTTGTTGCATATGGATCTGGCGTTTACTAGTTCAATATTAATAAACTTATCAGTACTAGGTGAAGCATGATTTACTTTTATTTTGTGATGAGAGCTTGTAACTATGTTAGATAACTTTTTTGACCCTGAATAAATGGGTGTAGCATACTGCTTGTGTTCTGGTATTATGAAAATGTAAGTATATGAAATAACCAAGTGAAAGGGGGGAACCAATTATAGCTTTTATGCAGTCATTGATGTTGTGAGAATAACGGGAGAATCTGTGAGCAGAGCAGGCAGATTGGTAAAAACAGAGTTGATTGCATATTGAAATAAAAGTAATACTCTTGTTTGTTATACTTGCAATTTAGTTGCTTGTTTCTACTTAATTTGAAGGCAGATTGCAGGCCTCTTCAAATAACCTTGTTGTCTCATATATATATATGTTAATCTTACTTTCACCTTCGTGCCACTCCTAAGGGCCACGCCAAAGGGCCCTCTAGTGAGGCCCTCAGGCACAGGCCCGCAAGGCGCGGGCGCGCCTCTGATGCAGCGGTTTAAATGCGGTTGTGCAGGGAAACGCTAGGCAGCTGGTTAGCTTGAAGGTGAGCTCAATCAAAGACACACAGCTGATTAGAACACTTTGCCTGATTCCTTCTGAGCCTCTGATGCGGCGGTTTAAATGCCGTTGTGCAGGGAAACGCTAGGCAGCTGGTTAGCTTGAAGGGGAGCTCAATCAAAGACACACAGCTGATTAGAACACTTTGCCTGATTCCTTCTGAGCCTCTGATGCGGCGGTTTAAATGCCGTTGTGCAGGGAAATGCTAGGCAGCTGGTTAGCTTGAAGGGGAGCTCAATCAAAGACACACAGCTGATTAGAACACTTTGCCTGATTCCTTCTGAGCCTCTGATGCGGCGGTTTAAATGCCGTTGTGCAGGGAAACGCTAGGCAGCTGGTTAGCTTGAAGGGGAGCTCAATCAAAGACACACAGCTGATTAGAACACTTTGCCCGATTCCTTCTGAGCCTCTGATGCGGCAGTTTAAATGCCGTTGTGCAGGGAAACGCTAGGCAGCTGGTTAGCTTGAAGGTGAGCTCAATCAAAGACACACAGCTGATTAGAACACTTTGCCTGATTCCTTCTGAGCCTCTGATGCGGCGGTTTAAATGCCGTTGTGCAGGGAAACGCTAGGCAGCTGGTTAGCTTGAAGGGGAGCTCAATCAAAGACACACAGCTGATTAGAACACTTTGCCTGATTCCTTCTGAGCCTCTGATGCGGCGGTTTAAATGCCGTTGTGCAGGGAATGCTAGGCAGCTGGTTAGCTTGAAGGGGAGCTCAATCAAAGACACACAGCTGATTAGAACACTTTGCCTGATTCCTTCTGAGCCTCTGATGCGGCGGTTTAAATGCCGTTGTGCAGGGAAACGCTAGGCAGCTGGTTAGCTTGAAGGGGAGCTCAATCAAAGACACACAGCTGATTAGAACACTTTGCCCGATTCCTTCTGAGCCTCTGATGCGGCAGTTTAAATGCCGTTGTGCAGGGAAACGCTAGGCAGCTGGTTAGCTTGAAGGGGAGCTCAATCAAAGACACACAGCTGATTAGAACACTTTGCCCGATTCCTTCTGAGCCTCTGATGCGGCGGTTTAAATGCCGTTGTGCAGGGAAACGTTAGGCAGCTGGTTAGCTTGAAGGGGAGCTCAATCAAAGACACACAGCTGATTAGAACACTTTGCCCGATTCCTTCTGAGCCTCTGATGCGGCGGTTTAAATGCCGTTGTGCAGGAAAACGTTAGGCAGCTGGTTAGCTTGAAGGGGAGCTCAATCAAAGACACACAGCTGATTAGAACACTTTGCCCGATTCCTTCTGAGCCTCTGATGCGGCGGTTTAAATGCCGTTGTGCAGGGAAATGCTAGGCAGCTGGTTAGCTTGAAGGGGAGCGCAATCAAAGACACACAGCTGATTAGAACACTTTGCCCGATTCCTTCTGAGCCTCTGATGCGGCCGTTTAAATGCCGTTGTGCAGGGAAACGCTAGGCAGCTGGTTAGCTTGAAGGGGAGCTCAATCAAAGACACACAGCTGATTAGAACACTTTGCCTGATTCCTTCTGAGCCTCTGATGCGGCGGTTTAAATGCCGTTGTTCAGGAAAATGCTAGGCAGCTGGTTAGCTTGAAGGGGAGCTCAATCAGACAGACTGTGGACATAAGCATGGGACATGTGAGAAGATCACTATGTGTATGCATGGTAGACATGGGTAACATACATGGACCGTCTTCACACGCAGTTGTGGGGACTGCCCATGTGTGTAGGCGTCTGTGTCCCATGGTGCCCCTGTGATGTGCCAATGTGCAGTGTGTCCCGACAGCTATGGTCACATGCATGCTGCCTGTGATGTGTGGGTACCATATCTGATGCACCATGCTTGTAGGGGAATAGTGGGGATGGCCAGCAGCAGGTATGTGGCAGGAAGGATGAGATGGACTGCTATACCCAGGAGCTACCCAGAGGGATAGCTGGTGAGGTCAAGACAGGTGGATGTTGGTCTGGAGGGGGAGCAGAGGCTCACTACAGGCGCAGGGGGAGAGTAAACAACTGACTGTAACTGGTTACCTATGTCTGCCTGTGTCTTACACAAACATCTACTGCTAAACAGCCACGTAGGCCCTGGTGTGGGTCAGAGGGAATGGCACACATGTGGGTGGGGCACTGGAGAGGATATGGGGTGTGAGAGACTGACTGATCTGTAAAACATACATGTACCACCATATACATATTACTTCCTAACTGGAGAGGTAGGATATACCCCCACGCATAGGTAGAAGGGTGCACACATGGCATGGTTCCTGGCACACATGGCATGGTATAAGGTCTGTCCATTGATTGGTGGTAGTGCATATGCCACACCCCTAAGGGAGCTGGGGAGGCACATGTGACCATGTTGACAATATGGGGGACAGGGTACTCAGGGGAGTACAGTGTCAAACACCGGAAACGGGCACATAGGTATAATCAGGTTTTGTCTTCTTTATTGGCACATAGTGACCCAATCCCCCCAATCAAGACCTGCATGGGCACCCACATCCACGGCAACCACAGCCCATGCAACCCCGCTGTTGTGGTTCTGCTGGTGCTGCCTCTGGGGCTGTGGTTGGCTGCTGCGAACATCCAGCCATGGCCTCGTAAGCATCTGCAATCCACAGTAGTGCCGCTGCCATCACCTTAGCTGTGGCATGCATCCGGTCCATTCTCTCCTGAATGCCCCTCAGAACCTGATGAGTGGCTGTAGGTGAGATACAAGGTGATGTGTGAAACATGTGTTGCATCCCCCCACCGTGACTCATGCAAATGCCCAGCGTATCCAAACACACCAGTCCGCAGACCAACCATGTATGTGACGGCTAGCAGCGCAGTACCATGTTTACATCTGTGTGTCCCATGACCCATCCACAGGCCAGCAAATGATTCCGCTGGGGGTCGTGGTGATCACGGATATGACACATGGTACTATGTCTCACTTCATTGTGTCACTGCTGTATCTGTGCTCTGGTCGTATGTGATAGGTTGGATAATGTGGGAATTCATGGTACACAGATAGATATCTGTGGGTACTGTTCACTCTAAACCTGACGCACAGTACTGAGTACCCTGACTATCTCTGCTACGTACCACTACCCAGGGAGAGGGGTTTGATGGGTAAACTGTATAGGTGATGTGGGGTAGGTGTGTACCACTGTACATCTCCATGGGGTATTTTGTGGTGAATAGTAGGTGGATGTATGGGCCCATTATCATGACGACACCAGATGGCACATGATACAAGGGGGGAGGAGTGCACATGGCACCCACCCCCACTACACATACAGAACTATGTGCTATGGTGTCCTAAGATTAGGGGGCACATGGAATCTCATTGTGGATGTTCCGTCAGTCCCCAGGGGGCGTGTGGTGTATTCTATTACCCACCTTCTGCATTGTGCTTTGCAGAGGCAGTATGAGCCTGCAGCTCTGCAAGGATGATATCCATGCTGGTATGTTGTGTGCGTGATGTTCCTTGTGCCTGCATCCTGTGGGGACTCCCCTCTGACTCTGCGTCCTCCACAGCCCGTGTGCTGCTGTTACTGGCCCCCACCTGTGCGTTAGCATCCACCGCCCAGTCCTCTGCCTCAGTCAGCACAATGTTACCCGGGGTCTCCCCACCAGTGCCATCTGCGTCCCCGGACTCAGCGGCCTCTGGCCCCTCGGCATCCCCTGGCGCCGGCACATCCCCCTCCTCATATGCCTCCATGGCCTGGATGTCACCTGGGGGGTATAACAAGGTACACAGCAAGGATGAGTTAGCGCAGGTCACATATCTACACCTGTGCAGTGCTGTAAAACATCCAGGACTGTGGCTGTCATGCAAGCAGCCCCAGGTATCTGTCACACCAACCCTGTACCTACACAGCCATGTTTTTCTTGATATGTGGACCCCAGTTGCCTGTGTTAGGGCACACGTGTTCTCAGGACATAGGCCTCCCCACTTTCCAATCCATGGCAGGCATGTACTGGGCCGTGTGGTTTACATGTGTAGCATATCTCTGACCAACCTGCCTGTGGATGGGCGGTGTCCAGCGCTTCCGGCAGCCCTCGCAGGTAGATGGGGCCCAGACGGTCTGCCAGTTCCAGCTTCAGGGGTGTCAGAGTTCGGGCAAAGGGACCACCCCCTCCATTGCCCATGGCATGTTGCCTCTCTGCCACCACATGGGCATGGACACCCCGCTTGATATCATTGAACCTTTTTCTAAGGCTATCGAGTTCCCTGGACGGCCCCCCTGCCTGGGCTACGGCCTCCTGGATCTCCTCCCACACTTGTATCTGTGTGCCCACAGTGGTGCTTTGCTTGTGCTCAGGCGGCCGTACAGCATATCATACCTCTCCAGAACACTGGCCAGCAGGATGTGGTTCTCCTGATGGCTGAACCTAACAGCCCTCCTCCTTTCCTCAGATGGCACAGGTATCCGCCTTCGTTTGGTGCTGGGTGGCCCCTGTGTGGGCTGGGACACATCCGATGGGCCTGCAGCCACCACCACAGGCCCAACACTCCCTGCCGGCTCTGGGTCCTGCTGAACAGGTGCCCCCCTCCTCCACTCCTGCCATGTCCTGTCTCTCCATCTCCCTGCCCTCTGTGCCTTCTCCCTCCCTGTCACATATACCTGCTCCTTTGCTCCTCAGCTCCACCTCACACCTGCTTCTGCCCCCCCTCCTCTCCTCTCCCTGCTGTCTGCTCCTCAGCTCAGCGCGTGTCTCTCTCACCTGCTCCTCGCCTCCCCCCTCACTCTCTCCCCTGCTTTGCCACACACCTCTCCACAACAAACCTGCCTCTGGACACTCTCCACCACCATTCACGAACCCAGACACTCTCCACGACACACCTGCTTCTGACTCTCTCCTTGCTTCACCAACAATGCATGCCTTCTCTCCCTCGTCTACACAAACCCCTCAACATGATCCAGGTGTGCAGTTGTATTTATAGGGTGTTTTTACGTTGCGCGCATTGCGCATGCGCAGCAACACTAGCACGGCGGCTGCATGCATTGTACATGCACTGCAGAGGCGTGGAAGGTGCATGTGCGGGATACCATTACACACACGCTGTGCGTACGCATGAGGCATGGCGCATGCGTGTAACAGGATGCAGCACATTCACATGTCTCACGCTCACACACAGTGTACTCTGTGCACAGTGCATTTACTGCATCTCCGCGGTGCATGCATAACACGCACAGCCACCACGCTAGCACCTCTGCACATGTGCAATGCGTGCAATGTAAGAAAACCCTATAAATACACCTGCACACCTGGATCACATTGAGGGGTTTGTGTAGGCGAGGGAGGGAAGGCATGTGTTGTCGGTGAAGCAACGAGAGAGTCAGAAGCAGATGTATCGTGGAGTGTGGCTGGGTTTGTGAGTGGTGGTTGTATTGTGTGGCTGGGTTTGTGTGTGGTGGGAAAGGTGTGTGGCTTGGTTAATGAGGTGAGTGTCTGTGTTTGAGTGAGTTAGAGGAGTTCGTCGCGTGGAGTTCATGGCAACCTTTGTGTTTGCTGCATTTGTGGTGGGAAGTGAGCAGGGGCTGCTGTTGCCTGACGGGGGAGATGGTGTCCATGGGGCTGAGGCACAGGGCATGGGTGTAGTCCCACTGCAACACAGACCTGCAGCTGTGGGGGCAGGCCAGGAAGGGGCTGTGCGGGCACAGCGCAGGAGACATGCAAAGGTGCAGGCTCGCCAGCCTCGCCTCTACTGGCTCAGGGCCCAGCTCCAGGGCATGCGTGAGGACAAGGTCATCTCCCTCTACCGCCTGAGCATGGGGGCTATTAGGGAGCTCTATGAGGATCTAAGACCTGACCTCAAGCCCCTGACAGGTCGGTCACATGCCATACCGGGTTTGGTCAAGCTCCTTGGTGCCCTACATTTCTTTGCCTCTGGCTGTTTCCAGTCATCTGTGGCCGCAGTGGGTGGCATGAGCTGCCCCACCTTCTCACGCTATCTCCACCAGGTACTATGTGCCATGATCAGCTGGGTGGGGAATTAAATTGTCATTCCCAACACTAGGCAACAGTGGGGGACTCTGAACCAGGCCTTTGAGGCGTTAGCTGGGATACCACACGTGATGGGAGCTACTGATTGCACACATGTTGCCCTGGTCCCGCTTAGAGGCAGGGAACAGCAAACACTATCATTCCCTGAATGTTCAGGTTGTATGTGATGCAAATATGCATATTATGAATGTGGTCCCTAGGTTTGCAGGGTCCACCCATGGCTCCTATATCATGCATCACTCGGCACTATTCAGACAATTTGAGGCTGGACAGTATGAGGACTGTATATAGCTGGATGTGTATTTCTCATCTCTGACATGTGTTTGTGTCTCATCTGTCTGTGTGTGATCTGACGTTGGGGGGGGGGGGTGCCCTCCAGCTCTACCTTGCTATGGTGATGTGTGATGATGGTAGAATGGATGGTAGCATTTGTGTTGTGGTTACAGATTATGTTGATGGCAATCCGTACACCTACCCCTTGTTTTGTGTGTCATAACTTCACACGATGATGCATAGTTGTGGTGTCCCATCATGTGCTGTTATATGTATATGTCAGGATGTGTCATGCATTTGGTTTGCATGTGCATACCTGTCTCCATTTATGTGGGCATGGGCTCCTGCTTTAACGTTCTACATTTCTTTCTGCAGGTGATGCAAGATATGGGTGTCACCCCTGGTTGCTGACCCCCGTGCGTCAGCCACGTACACGTGCAGAGAGGAGTTACAATGAGGCCCATGCCTACAGCCGCTCTGTCATAGAGCGCACCTTTGGAGTTTTAAAGAGTCGCTTCAGGTATCTGGATAGGACAGGCGGGGGCCTTACAATACAGACCATAGACTGTGGCAGAGATCATTATAGCCTGTTGCATCCTGCACAACATTGCTCTCAGGCACCATATCCCTGTCCAAATTAATTAGGATCTCGAGGATGATCCTACGTGCCCTCCTGTACGTGCCCGTGGTGACACACGTGAGGGCACAGCAGTCAGGAGGCAACTGATTGAGGAGGTCTTCTCATGTAAGTACTGCATATGTTGCCACCTACATTTGTTTCAATATGTGTGTACTGCTACCACTAGTTAACATCTGTATAACAATATCAGTAAGATGCAACACTGCCCTGACATGTAACAGACACTGTCTGGCCATCCCAGCTTACAATCTAGTCATGACTGAAACACAGAAGATGTGAGCAGGCCACAACAGCTGGTGGAGGTGGATTATGTGTGTCTGTAATTTTAGGCTTGTGGGAGGTGTTATGCTGACATACCTGATGTGTGGCTGATTGGGATAGGGGCTGCTATACAGTCACAGGTAGTTAGTTTGATGCTTTGGGTTCAGCAAGGTGAAAGGCGTGTAGTATGGAGTAAACAGTAGGAGAGCAGACCATAGATGGGGCCTGTTGTCTAGATGTGTGTGTTTAACATTTTGTAATTTGAGCTGATTGTGTGGTTGGTATGCTCTGATGAGCAGGGACTGTGTGTTAGTTGTTTTTGTATAGTGCTACATGTGATACGTAGCACTATATACATGATGAGTAGTAGTTTGATTGCTGGTATTTGAGATCAGTAGGGAAGGTTACTACAACACCACAGTGTGCCTGTATGTATAGGTCAGCACGTAGCCTTGACATGGATGCGGAAACGGATAGGGAACCTGTGAGGTGTCCTGACAGGGGGAGTATTAGTGCCATTATGTGTGTGGCTGTAGAATAGCCATGCAGTGCAGTGTTGCATCTTTGCAGGCAAACAGAGATGATTCAAGGCCAGATCAGCAAGCTGTAGGTTACAGTAGGCAAGCCAGGAACTGATTAGGGGGGGGAGGGATTTTGGGTTTTAGTTGTGTTTTCAGGGAGGACTGGGAGATATAGCTGATGACAACTAGACATAAACCACAAGCCTCAACTACAAGCTGGGTATGTGTGTAGAGGAAGAGAGTGCAGTCCAAAACAACACCTACATTGCGGACCCTAGAGAGAGGAAGTTTTGGACACACACACAAAGATGCTCTGATGGGAGGGGAGGTTTAGGTGCACATATAGGAGGATATCCATGCTTTGTAATTAACACTTACATGCAGTGGGATGACATGCAGCCATCAATGTCAGGTGGCAATTGAACATCGGGGTGTGGTTTGGCAGACATAACTCAGGCGTGGAGAGATATATTTGCAATACGTCAGCACACAGCTGTTAATGTAAGTCAAGGTATGAGATATACACACCAGGAAAATGTATATGGGCAGAAGATAAGGATGGAGCCCTTGCATATTTCCCTGTGTTACAGGAACTGACAGCGGTGTGGCAGATGACATTGAGACACCAGATCACACACTGAAGGGCATTGGAAGCGATATGGGGGACACAGGATAGTACTGCGTGCTTAGAGCCAAGCAGGGACACGGTAGCAAGGAGATAATTTTGTTCCACATTTTTTACAGAAAAAGAGAGGAGAGGAAGGGGACAGACAGAGTACGGACCCTTGTTGTTTGCCACACACACTTCAGTGATAACTTTAACATAAAACAAATCTGTACAGTGTGATGTGGAACAGTCAGTCTGTTAAAGATCTTGGGGGGTCTGGGAGCTGAGGGTGTGAAAGTGCAGTGTGTGTTGCACAGCTCCAACATGACATATGTATGTTTCTCTTGTGTTTCTCAATCCACAGGACATACTTGGTGACCCTCCTGGTGCTGTGGTGCATTGGCAGGTGACTGTACGTCATCCAACATGCAGTAGTCTGGGGTAGGCGGACCTACAGCTACTTTGTCTGTGACGACAGTCAGGGGAAGCACATGTCTGCAGTGATCTGTCATAATGTACATATGTTGTGTTCACCTCTTTTCCCTGCACCCCCATACCCCATATGATGCTGTTGGCACACATATTGTGGTGAGGAGAACGCTACAGAGGAAATGGAATGGCAGGGAGAGGAGCCCTGTTCCTTTAAATCTAGAGAGAAAAGCAGTTCCCATAGAAACCACAAGCCTCCAGGGCAGAGTATTCCGAGTGCTAAGCTCCGCCCACCTAGTGACGTCAGGGCTAGGTTGAGCACTGATGAGCTGCACATGGGCAGGAAGAAAGGCGTGGTGCCTGAAAGGCAGCAGTTTAAAAATGTTTCAGTTTTAGAACAAACAGAAGCGCAGCAGAGAGAAGCGCAGCAGAGAGAAACGCAGCAGAGAGGAACAGAAACGAGGCAGCAGCAAGATGAGCAGGCAGTGTTTGGAGTCCGTGGAGTTCCAGAAGCAGTTCAAGTAAGAGGAGCTGATTCTGAAGGGAACAAGCCTGGAATCAGAAACTTGCTGGGTTTTGAAGCAGGTACTTTAGTTCCATTGAAAAGAGGAACTTCAGGAAGAGACCTGGCTGATTCACATGCAAGAGTAAAGGAGAAACAGAGAGTGTCTGGAACCAAGGGCAGGCAACAGTTTCCAGGACAAAGAAGTGTTTCCAGGTGGGGAAGTAGTTCAAGACAGCATTCAAACCCTGAAGGTAATGAAAATGTCTTTTCTTTAATTCCTAACCAAAGCCAGGCTGAAGGCATTGTTAAAGAATTAAGAGACAGTGCTAAACGCTGTGTGTCCCTGAACTCTGGAAAGCAAACCTTTATTAAGCCTAGAACTTATGCCAGTGACTGCCAAACCTCCACTCTAACAGAGCTTGCTAACTTGTTGAAAGGGAGAGAAACTCCATTGCAAGAGCCTGTGGCTGGAGACCATAGGGAACAGCTGTTGTTAAGATTGCAGGAGCTGATAAGGCAGGAGAATAACCAGTCAGCTGATATTCAGGATAAACACAGCGAATCTGGAAATGAAATGGATATAGATTTGCTGGAGGATCCTAATGGTTCAGATATAGAAGAAATGCAGTGTTCTCTGTGTCTGGCCAAGAACATGAATAACTGCTGATTCTTTGCCTATGTAAAAGACTGTATCAGGAAAGCCATTTAAGGACTTGTGCTGTGCATGGCTTGGAGAAAGAAAGCTGTTGAAAAGAATGACAAGTGTTGGTCTTCCAACTTGTACAAAGTAAAAATCCTGTTTGAAAGTGAATAACAAGAAGCTAATTTGGAGAGCAGATTGAGCTTTAGAAGCTTGTTCCTCATGGGAAGTTGAAAGCTGATGTTTTAAAGGAAATCCTATATTTTTGTGTTCAACCTGTTTTCACATTCTTGTTTGCCTTATTGGAGAGTTTATCCAATCTTAGTTGAGGTTTTTGAATTCAATGCGGAGGGGAAACCCCGAAATAAAATTCTCTGTTTTGCCTATTTACCGTGTGGTCACACTCCTTGCTCTAAAAACTACATTACCCAGCAGCCTTACTTGGCGGCCATCTTGGACAGTAATTGTAGAGAGTAAGACAGGCATGTTCACCTGCTCCTAGGCTACCGCCTGGATGAGTAGGTGTGACAATATCCACATGTGTTCCTGGCCAGTTTGTCTTCTCCAACACTGTCTCTGGGACACGTCCAACAGAGCTGCGTGTGTGTGCAGGCCCTAGGTGTTTGGGTGGTGGAATGCATGTACACCCTTCCCTAACATTGTAGCATCAGCCAACAGCAGGGTATCATTGCATTTAGCAGGCCTTTATCTCTACTAATCTCCAATTGTGCACATACAGGCCGTATGCTACTGCTGGCACGCTCACCTTAGCATACTGTGTGGGTGTGCGTTTTTGGGTTGGCTGTGTGATGATACAGCATGCAGGCATTTTGCATTAGCATGTGGTGTGAGGGGTCTGAACCCCTGGGAAGCAGTGGGGACTGTGCTATCTCTACCTTACTGCTGTTTACCTTGTGGACATGTGTTGTGTGTTGTGAGCTGACCTATCTCTTGTGTGCTGACAGACCACTGCGCAACAGCATTCGTTTATCACAGATATCGCCATAATGTGGACATGCATCAACAGTGGCTGGACATGGGGATATGGTGACTCTAAACATTTTGATGACATCTTCTCCCTTCACTGTGACGTGTTATGGCCTTTGCCCCAGGGATCCCAAACATACACTTGCTGCAAATACACGGTAGGTTGCACTTTTGGTCTTTTGTGAATGACATCAGCTTTTACATGTTAATGATTTCCTGTTTGTCTCATAGACATTTCCTGTTGGATCTCTGTACACGAACGCTGATGCACATGGGGTGGAGCTGTGAAACGCCTGTGTAACATGGGCATGGACATGACCATATCCATGTGACACCCTCGTCTGCGGTTCCAATTCAAAATGTCCCCAACATGCAGTGTGTTCTGTGTTGTGATCATGTTATGTTTGCCTGTGTGACGTTTCCTTACGTACATATTGATGTTTTACTCTCTGCAATTTGGGCTGACATTGCAAGCAGCATACCACTACATTGTTTATCCTCTTCTGACACAGGGCAGTGAACACACAAAGCACATCTACTACAGTGCATCCGGCGTCACCATCAACCACCTGTTGGAGGACACAACACCACCATGGAACTATCCCTGGGAAATGGTACCATAGGATATTTGACCTCTGCGAGTGGGACACATGCCTAGGATGGACAGTATTATTGTTGGACTGCTACTTTGGGCATGACAGGCCTGTCCAAAACACCATTGCTGCTGTGCTCTGGCTGGGTGTCGTGTTCATCGCAGGAGACACGTATGACCTTTCCAGTACTGTCCACCAAGCAAAATACAGCAAACCTGCCACACAAGGAAGCAGAGAAAAACCAGTCCACAAGAAGTGGGCAGGGAGTCCACACAAAGTTTATTAACAGTCTTTAAAAAGCGACCCAAATACAAGCTGTGTTTCGTGTTACACTTCGTCAGGGGTCATCAAGGCACACTATGAAATCATAAAAAAAACATAAATAAATGAATTCATAAGTAAATCCATAAATAAACTAAAAACATAATACATAATATCCTGGAATGATAAAAACGGTGTGATAAATAAATATAAAAACATAAAAATGTTAATTTCTAATCACTAAACTATATAAAATTACAACCAAAATGAACTAGAAAAAAATATAAACTATGAAGATTTGTAGAAACATATAAATATGTTACTTCATAATCCCAACCCATATAAATCACAATCTAATTGAACTTAAAACATTAAAAACACCTAAAATAAATACTTAAATGCATAAATAAGCCAATTATAACATATAACAAAATAAAACAAATGCATATTAAAAGAACATACAGAACGCCAAAAAAAAGAAGAAAGAAATGACTGAGATGAGGAGGACAAAAAACTAAGGGGTATGTTTACTAAACCTTCTTAACGTGTACGCTGTGCAATTATCGCGCGCTAAGGTACCTTAGCGCACGATAATGATGCTTTACGGGGCACAAATGTGCCTTAGCGCGCGCTCACGCACGCAGCGGCGCAAACGAGCGCTGAAGGCGGGGAAAGGCTCCCGGAGGGCAGAGGAAGGCTCCCCAGGGGCGGAGAGAAGGGGTCAATGGGTGGAGAGTGGGAGGGGAGAGGCTCCCCGCACACTAATGATGTAAAATCCGAGGCCAAAACTAACGCAAGTGAAAACCTCGCGTTAGAGCTGATTTAAAGGGAAAAGAAACCATTTCTGTCAGCAATGTACAGCAAAACCAGGGAAACCTACAAAAAAGTGATAAGTGTGATACATATGCACGGAACAAAAGTGCAAATAAACATTGAAAATGACCCCAACAAAATAAAAAAAAATCATAATCAATCTGGGCAATAGTGATAGTAATGGGAAACATTAAAAAACACTCCCAAGAAAGCCCCCCCAAAAAATATGAATTTTGGAAGGTTCTATGCTCCGTCCCCATACAAGGTGAATGATCCCACAGTGAAATAGCACTGATCAGAGTTTCCCTCTCCATTGGACAGGTTTCCTATGGCATGCCCATGTTCCACAACAGCAGGGCGGACATGTCGGAATGGGCAACTGGACAGATGCTGGGAAAGGGGATACAGAGGGCTGCAGGCGGCACATGCTGTGGTGCAGCTGGGGCACAGTGCGGACAAGGCAGATGCCTAGGTGGCACTTAGGAATGCTGAAACTGTACAGCAGCCAGACAGAAACTGATGAGGGCCCAACATGGGCACGAGAGTGTTTATCACAGTGTCACAGGGGATAGTACCCAGCAGCTACCTCCAAGGGCACCGAACATTGGCAGGCAGTGTTGGGGGAAGCGTGGACGTCTATGCAGGTACCCCTACCCCAGAACACGCACCATAGGCAGCCGCCTACCTGCACACTAGATGGCATGAGACTGCACACCACCAGCACCACCAGCAGAAGGGCATGTCAGCATGGTGGCAGAGGGGTACTGGTGGTGGAGGGGGCAGTGCCAGCTGCACTGTGGCCGAACCCTGTTCAGGTGGGTGCCGTGCACTGCAACAGACTGGCTCTGGCTGACAAACAGCCATGACATCTCTAGGGAATGCAGTTCCTGTGTGGCGCAGCACACACAGACAGTGTGTGCAAGAGCAAGAGGTCAGAGGTTCAAACCCCAGCCATGGCTCCTGACAACCCAGTCACCATATTTTACGCAGTAATATACCGTGGAAGTAAAGACCAAACCTATAGTGCTGAGAACAGAACCATGCGTCAGCTGCCCATATTTTACCCCACAGAGCACAAACACCATACACATGCACAGTACCTAGAGCAGAGTCTCCCAAATGCAGTCCTGCAGGGCCACACACCATGCAGGTGTAATGCTGTCGCCAATATGAGGACATGTCAGCATGGTGGTGGAGGGGTACTGGTGGTGGAGGGGGCAGTGGCCGCTGCCCACAGCAGACTGTGGCCTAGCCCTGCTCGGGTGGGTGCCGTGTACTGCAACAGACAGGCTCTGGCTGACAAACAGCCATGGCATCTCTAGGGAATACAGTGCCTCTGTGGCCACAGTGTGGCGCAGCACACATAGACAGTGTGAGCAAGAGGTCACACGTTCAAGCCCCAGCCATGGCCCCTGACAACCCAGTCCCCATATTTTACGCAGTAATAAACCATGGAAGTAAAGACCGAACCTTTAGTGCAGAGAACAGAACCATGCGTCAAACGCCCATATTTTACCCCACAGAGCACAGACACCATACACATGTGCAGTACCTAGAGCAGAGTCTCCCTAATGCAGTCATGGAGGGACACACACCATGCAGGAGTCATGTTGTCAGCAATAAAGATGACTGTTCTGCAGTCCCATGTGCCGCCTCCATGGTATGCAGATATACCTCATGCATATACATGAGGGACAGCATGAAAACCCGAATAGTCTTTGGAAAACCAAGACTGGATTTGGGAACCCCCTCCCAGAGCAGTGACCAACAGGGGCAGACATACCTGCACCACAGGCCCCATCATCCAAATCCACCTGTAGCAGCAGGATGGCGAGCCCTGTGTGAAGCCCCCAATATCAGCCCCAGCATACAGTAGCAATGCCACACTAAACCTGGCGATATGACACACATATATCAAAAGGTTGCTAAGATCACTGGCGGATAGGAATCCCGAAGTTAACTAGAATCTTCCCTTTAGCTGTATCATACCAGCCTCCCTGATGTCTGTGGAGTGTGTATCAGGTCTGGTGTATGACATTGTTTACCACCCTGGGGAGTGACCCCAACAGTATCGTGTACCATAGCCATGCCTGTACTGTGCCCAGGACTGGTGAGGTGGCCAGGGCTGCCAAGAGCCTCTATTCGCACAGTGACATCATAGGTGTGGGAGTGTGTGTATGTCCATCCAGTGTGTGGTGGTTGCCCACACCATTCATAGGCCACACTATTTGCACTGTGCCCAGTGTTAGTTTGCCGATGTGCATAATGAGGAGCAAGGTACTATGGGTAAAGCGTGGACAGGGCTGCCTAGGCAGGATGCATCAGCACAGGGCTCAGGGCAATGTGTGGGACATTGTAGAGTCTGGCAGCCACCTGCACAGACAGAGTGGCCACAGCAGGTCCTGCTGGAAAGGCACTCCCACCATGACTGAGCAGTGACCACGGCATGGCTAGGTTCCCCCATAGTGCCACATAGTATGTCATTTAAGTGATATATATAGGTCCCCTTTTCCGGGGACCAATCACTGACCTAACTGCTTGGTGGGTGTGCACACATCCCAGTTTTGGGTGTACACATCTTCCCCAGTAATATGGACTAGCTCGCACATTGTTTGCAGTTAGTATGTGTATGGCTGGGACACCTTGCAGGGTGTGGTGGCTGGGGACTCACTGTGCCCACTGCTGGTGAATGTCAGATAGTTGTGGGGGGCAGCAGAGCACTTCCAGCCCTACTGTCTGTCCCCTGTTGCTGTATGGCTGAGTACAGGACTGCCCCCAAGGTTGTGTGTAGCCCTAGCTGGATTGAGGTAGGTGGTCCCCTCTACCGCCATCCTCGCAGGAATGTGGAGCTGTCGGTGGGAGTTCCTGAGCCCCAGAGGGCAGTTTGGGTAGTACAACATAATCTGCAAATGGGCCCATACAGGCGCCCCACCCCCTGTCACAGAAACCATATGGCCATGGCACCCACACAGAATATGCACTATTCTTGGTGCATCATAGTCCACAAGGGCTAGATGTGACTGGGAAACCAATATGGATGGAGGTGTATTCTGAGGTGTGTCTGCAAGGACACCCTATCTCACACTGTCACTGATGGCAACCTACAGCATAGCGTATCCCAGCTATGTCTGGGGCTGTGGACATGGTGCTGGGTGCCCCACATCACCCTCAGGGTGGGCACTGTACACACACAATGTGACAGTCTGTAGTCACTCTGTGCCAGTAACACACATGGTTACCACCCCCTACCAGGCTGAGGTGCTGTGGGGGTGCATACCCCATCCTGTGATCTTTTGTGGACTGCTGATATGCATGTGCAGTGCATCATGGGTATGTGTGGGTTAACCCTAACCTGATAACCACAGCAGTTGGTGTGGAGACCTGTAGTCCTTCTGTAGCCTGCCAGGGGCCTGGGTGTGGCCATACAGCTGTAGCCCACTGGTACATCACTGTCTGTGTGGCAGAGGTAATGGGTGTGAATCCACAGTGGGGTCAGTTGATAGGGCTGTCTGAGGCATAGCGTTGTTTAATGTTTGATTAATGCGGCCAGCAAAAACACCCTCAGCGCTGTAGCCTGAAGGTCCCTCATATGGCACCCTTGACAGCGCTCCATGGGAACATTATAAGGTGCCTTGGTGGGCAGTGAACCTTATAATGTGGTCTCTGGAGTGCCCCATAGGGTGACAACTGTGGCATCATAGGTTAAGGCACAGTGAGGGTGTGTTTGTGGGCAGCACAAATGAAAATATAACGAAACACTCTCACAAACCACTGCTGAGACATAAAGGGCAATGCAAGAGCTGCACTGGGGGATCGAGCCCAGGACCCCCGTACCATCAGGCAGTCCGTCAACCAATGTGCCACACCTCTGCCACAATGCTTGTATGTCAGCACCCCTACCTACAATTAATGCACATGAACGTGTCACACCTCCCTCGATCGTGTGATAATGTGCGCCATGCAAGCTATTGTGCGGTCCCGACATCTGGACCCTAACGCTCCCCCCTCCCTTATGACATCCTGCACAGTTCTGCTGGGCACACATCAACATGGATTAGTAAACACACACCCTTTGTTTATGTGTTGAGCCACCCATAGCTATGTGAAAGGGCATACCACACCGGTGAGAACAATGCCCTGAGAACCAGTGGCTATCGGTTCAAGACTCAAGTGTGGCAAAGACCTGAGGAAATATAACATAGCAAACAGTTTTTAAATGTCTGACAAATCACTGCTATGTGTGTCTGCAGCACAGAGCAGTATGTAGATTGTTGGCAACACTAGATCCTGTATACTAGTTGTAGCAGAGACAGGAACAAATGCACTGCACTCGTGCACATGTTGAGGCACGTAGGCCTGTGCGTCGCAGCGCGTGCTGCGATGCGGGCATATCAGCACGTGCTACGGCATGGCCGTATCAACGCATGCTGCGTCAACGCGTGCATGCGCATTGCGGTACGCATGCGTGTGCATGCGTACATGCATGTCTGCGTCCCTGAGTAGTGTGCAGGTGAGAATGGCCACCATGTCAAAGAAGCCTGCATTCACCAGCCATGACCTGCACCACCTGGCACAGCTGATTGAGCCAAAGCAGCACAGGCTGTTCCCTGGATCCTCCAGGTGGCAGGACCTGGTGAGAGTACAGAGGGCCTGGGAGCGTCTCACATGTCGGTACAACCGTGTGGCGGACTAGCCACGTGAGGTAAGTGTATGGGGACAGGTCAGTGTAGCCATATATATATCCAGTGTCAATTGTAGCTGTGCATGCAGCTTTGTGAAAGTATTCTATCCCAATTATGTATATTTGTGACACCCACATGCTATATTGTCTATGTATCACATCTTAGTGGTTTGCCCGTTATCCAGGGGGCTACTGACCTGTGCACAGAGTCCAAGATGCCCTCCTGGTGTCATGTCAGCTGCTGTAACTGAAGTGCTAAAACACACCGTAACAAAGGTAGCCCACACATCTGCCTAGGGAGGTTCCGTAATCATCATTCTGGTATGGTGGGTTCTGCATTTGCAGGGTCACACATCTGCCCTACCCCCAGGGGCCGTGAGACCTGCCACAAATGGTCTGTTGGTCCCCCTGGTGATATGGATGTATGTGCCCCAGCAGTCTAAACCATATTCACACCCCCAGTTGCCCTAGGATTGTAAAACAATGGGTCCCCAGCCCCCCTGGAGGTATGGTTATGCCACTGTTGCTGTTGTCCAATTCCCCCTATCCCGAAAAGTCCTGAGGGCCCATCATAGTGGGCTGTCAGTCACCCTGGTGATATGGCTGTTTGTGCCTTTCCAGTTTAACACATCTGCCCCATCCCCAGGGGTCCTGAGGGCCCATCAAAGTGGGCTGTCAGTCACCCTGGTGATATGGCTGTTTGTGCCTTTCCAATTTACAATATCTGCCCCATCCCCAGGAGTCCTGAGGGCCCATAAAAGTGGGCTGTCAGTCACCCTGGTGATATGGCTGTTTGAGCCTTTCCAGTTTAACACATCTGCCCCATCCACAGGGGTCCTGAGGGCCCATCAAAGTGGGTTGTCAGTCACCCTGGTGATATGGCTGTTTGTGCCTTTCCTGTTTACAATATCTTCCCCATCCCCAGGAGTCCTGAGGGCCCATCAAAGTGGGCTGTCAGTCACCATGGTGATATGGCTGTTTGTGCCAATGCAGTTTAACACATCTGCTCCATCCCCAGGGGTCCTGAGGGCGCATCAAAGTGGGCTGTCAGTCACCCTGGTGATATGGCTGTTTGTGCCAATGCAGTATAACACATCTGCCCCATCCCCAGGAGTCCTGAGGGCCCATCAAAGTGGGCTGTCAGTCACCCTGGTGATATGGCTGTTTGTGCCTTTCCAGTTTAACACATCTGCCCCATCCCCAGGAGTCCTGAGGGCCCATCAAAGTGGGCTGTCAGTCATCCTGGTGATATGGCTGTTTATGCCAATGCAGTTTAACACATCTGCTCCATCCCCAGGGGTCCTGAGGGCCCATTAAAGTGGGCTATCAGTCACCCTGGTGATATGGCTGTTTGTGCCTTTTCAGTTTAACACATCTGCCCCATCCCCAGGAGTCCTGAGGGCCCATCAAAGTGGGCTGTCAGTCACCCTGGTGATATGGCTGTTTGTGCCAATGCAATTTAACACATCTGCCCCATCCCCAGGAGTCCTGAGGGCCCATCAAAGTGGGCTGTCAGTCACCCTGGTGATATGGCTGTTTGTGCCAATGCAGTTTAACACATCTGCCCCATCCCCAGTGGTCCTGAGGGCCCATTAAAGTGGGCTGTCAGTCACCCTGGTGATATGGCTGTTTGTGCCAATGCAGTTTAACACATCTGCCCCATCCCCAGGAGTCCTGAGGGCCCATCAACGTGGGCTGTCAGTCGCCCTGGTGATATGGCTGTTTGTGCCAATGCAGTTTAACACATCTGCTCCATCCCCAGGGGTCCTGAGGGCCCATTAAAGTGGGCTGTCAATCACCCTGGCGATATGGCTGTTTGTGCCAATGCAGTTTAACACATCTGCCCCATCCCCAGGAGTCCTGAGGGCCCATCAAAGTGGGTTGTCAGTCACCCTGGTGATATGGCTGTTTGTGCCAATGCAGTGTAACACATCTGCCCCATCCCCAGGGGTCCTGAGGGCCCCTTAAAGTGGGCTGTCAGTCACCCTGGTGATATGGCTGTTTGTGCCAATGCAGTTTAGCACATCTGCCCCATCCCCAGGAGTCCTGAGGGCCCATCAAAGTGGGCTGTCAGTCACCCTGGTGATATGGCTGTTTGTGCCTTTCCAGTTTAACACATCTGCCCCATCCCCAGGAGTCCTGAGGTCCCATCAAAGTGGGCTGTCAGTCACCCTGGTGATATGGCTGTTTGTGCCTTTCCAGTTTAACACATCTGCTCCATCCCCATGGGTCCTGAGGGCCCATTAAAGTGGGCTATCAGTCACCCTGGTGATATGGCTGTTTGTGCCTTTCCAGTTTAACACATCTGCCCCATCCCCAGGAGTCCTGAGGGCCCATCAAAGTGGGCTGTCAGTCACCCTGGTGATATGGTTGTTTGTGCCTTTCCAGTTTAACACATCTGCCCCATCCCCAGGAGTCCTCCATCAAAGTGGGCTGTCAGTCACCCTGGTGATATGGTTGTTTGTGCCTTTCCAGTTTAACACATCTGCCCCATCCCCAGGAGTCCTGAGGGCCCATCAAAGTGGGCTGTCAGTCACCCTGGTGATATGGCTGTTTGTGCCAATGCAGTTTAACACATCTGCCCCATCGCCAGGAGTCCTGAGGGCCCATCAAAGTGGGCTGTCAGTCACCCTGGTGATATGGCTGTTTGTGCCAATGCAGTTTAACACATCTGCCCCATCCCCAGTGGTCCTGAGGGCCCATTAAAGTGGGCTGTCAGACACCCTGGTGATATGGTTGTTTGTGCCAATGCAGTTTAACACATCTGCACCATCCCCAGGAGTCCTGAGGGCCCATCAAAGTGGGCTGTCAGTCACCCTGGTGATATGGCTGTTTGTGCCAATGCAGTGTAACACATCTGCCCCATCCCCAGGGGTCCTGAGGGCCCCTTAAAGTGGGCTGTCAGTCACCCTGGTGATATGGCTGTTTGTGCCTTTCCAGTTTAACACATCTGCCCCATCCCCAGGAGTCCTGAGGGCCCATCAAAGTGGGCTGTCAGTCACCCTGGTGATATGGCTGTTTGTGCCTTTCCAGTTTAACACTTCTGTCCCATCCCCAGGAGTCCTGAGGGCCCATCACAGTGGGCTGTCAGTCACCCTGGTGAAATGGTGTATGCTGTTCCTGATATCATATAATCCACCCGAATCCCAGGAGTCTGGAGACCTGTTAAACGCATCCAGTTAGTCGTCCTGCTGCTATGGTGTGTGTCACAGAAGATGTGTGCTAGGACACCCTGTCCCCAGGGGGCCTGAGACCTATCAGCAAAGGTGGGTATGGCATCCAGATATTGTGGTAGGTGATGCTGTGTCCTGATAGACATGTGCCCCATCCCCCTGAGGCCCATGGCACATAGAACAGGTCAGGTCTGTATCCTGATTGTATGGTAGGTGCAGCTGTGGATGTGGTGTGCAGCAGCCCACCCCTGGGGGCCATGATAGATATGGTGCGAAATACATCCATATGTCATTGCTGTGTACCCAGTTTGTGGCAACATATCGAGTCGGCTGATATGTTCAGGTCAGGCAAATACTCATGTGTTTGCCAGAACATGCAAGGGGTTGGCGACGTCCCCTTGAAACACCAGCCTAGCCATGCCACAGGTGGCATACTGCTGCCATGTTGTGCAGGGAGATGGTAGGGACAGGGTATGGTGCATCCAGGGTGTGATGCACGAGACACATATGTGTGACTGCACACATGGCCACACATGTGGGGGCAGCAGCAACTGTTGGTACAGGTCACACTGAGCAGAGGAGCAGGAACAGCACGATGCCCTGCACAGAGACATGTCACATCTGTGGACCACACACCAGGTTGATATGGCAGTAATGTACCCTCCCATTGTCTCCCCCCACTAGGTAGAAGATCTACGAAAGAAGGCCAGGGAGATGAGGCTCCGTTATCCCTGCAACTTGGAGTGTGTACGAAGGCGGCCAGTGTCACAGTGGGGAGGTGAGTGTCACAACCTCTGTGACTCATTAGATGGGGTCACAGTGGCCCACCAGGCCCTGTGGGGCCAAATTATTCAAAGTGTCATGTGCGTCATGTACATGTGTGATAATAACTTTCATGTCCCACAGAGGAGGGCCACACAGCTCGGACACACGCGCAGGCCATGCAGAACCAGCCACGGTCCACCCGCCAGAGAAGGCCTGAGGGGGAGGCGGAGGAGGAGGAGGATGAGGATGCGGAGGCAGCAGCGGCAGTGTCAGCGGCAGCGGATGTGGAGGAAAAAGGGGGAGGAGGAGGAGGGGCCAATGGAGCTGCCTGTGGAGGCAGTGGTGGGTGAGGAGGAGGGGGGCCTGGGGAGGAGGCAGCAGAGGCCCCTGTGTCTGAACTGGGCAATGGGGGAATGGTGGAGGTGGGGGGTGGGGATGGGGGCAACCGAATGTGTGTGGGTCATGTCGGAGGGGGAGGAGGGGAGTGAGGGGTCTGCTCAGGGTGGGTGGGAGGGCCTAGGGGCGGAGGTGGGGGTGGACTGGGAGGCGGGGTTTGCTGAGGGAGGGGAGGTCTGGGTGGAGCATGGGACAGCACAGGGCACTGTGGGTCCCTGCCAGCACACACATGTGGGTGTAAATGGTGCCCTGCTGGTTGTGCCCTCATCACCCATTGCCACGGACCGGGCCCATGCACACACCACCACAGACACACCTGGCACCATGTGTGTATGTGGTCGTAGGTGTGTACATGACCTGTCTGTGGCAATGGATGGCAAGGCCCAATGACTGGGGGCCCTGGAACGCACCGTACGTGTGCTGGCAGGGTCCGTCCTGTGTTTGGTCGCTGAGAGGCAGCCTGTGGTAGGCACGGCTGCTGCCTCTCAGACACCATCCACTGATGGGCATCCCAGGAGTGTGTGACGGTCCCTGGGGCGCCCACACACATGCCCTGTGCTGTCCCATCCCCATGACCCAACAGGACAGCTGGGTCCTGGTGACATGGGCTGCACTATAATGGACACACCACACTGGGTGGGAATGACTATGTCTGGGACAACAGATGATCAGATATAAACAGATGATCAGATATAACAGTTTTGATGTTTGCGTTAATTTGCACCGTTGTTGTTAATACAGTTTTTGGAAAACATACGAATGGTCATGTGTTTCTGTTACTGATGGACAATGGACATTAGCATGGGACATGTGTGTAGATAGGTATGTGTATGCACGGTACACATGGGTGTCATACATGGACCCTCTCCACACACAGGTGTGGGGGCTGGCCATGGGCGTAGGCATGTGAGTCCACGGCTGAGACAGAGATGTGGCAATGTGGAGCATGTCCAATAGTACCTAAGCATGGGCATGCTGTGGGCAATGTGCGGGAACGATATATGGTGCAGCATGCTGGTGTGCCACTAGCAGAACCCACAAATAGCTATGTCTGTGCACGGAGGTTAGGATGTGCTTCTGAACCCAGGAGCTGCTCAGGGGGATGGCCTCGAGTACGGCCCAGGACAATGCATGTCACAGGGATTGTCAGTGGGTGATGTTATGTGCATGCATGTATGCGCAGCCGACCTATGTGAGCCACCCCTATCTGTCCGTGCCGCATGCAAGTCAATGTTGGAGGGCAGCCACGTAGGCCATGTTGCGGGCAGGGAGGATGTTCACACATGTCTGACCAAAGTGGGGGGGTATCAGGGATGGGAGATGGCGACAGATCCCAACACCAGACATGCAGCACCATGACATCTGTCATGTGCAATAGGTGTGGATGGCTATCAACCCACGATGAGGTCCTGGTGCTGAGACCTGGCGCAGTCCATCCCACACAGGACATGTGGTGACCGCTGTGCAGTGATAGCTGGCAATACAGACACCCCACCACCGAGGGGCATGGGTGATCCACATGAGGGCAGGGGAACAACATGAGGTGCATGCCACATGGGGCAGCACATTGCCACACATCTGAGACCCGCACACAGGATATCATAGGTCAGGCATGTATGTATTTGTAGGAGTATGTGATGTGTTACGTCCACTGCCCCAGTTGCAGTCGGTGTGTCGTACGTATACTACATGTCCACATCAACCACGACTGCAAGGCAGTTACAGGTCAACAGGGATAGTGACCTGTCTACCCTGTCAAACATGCACATGAACAGATGTTGTTTCATTGTGTTTAATGTCCAACACACTCACATATGCACTGTTCCAATCAGCATCACTGCAGTGTACATTTAGTAACCTGACTGTACCTTGCACAGGGCATTATGAGGTGGAATTACCTATTTTACAGGGAACAGGGGCTATGGAGGGTCATGCGGCTTGCCCAGGTCCACATGGAGCACCTGTGTGCCTTGTAACCCCAGTCCAACTGACCCAGGGTAGCTATCCCCACTGGGAGTTTAACCCACGACCATACGGCCTGACGTACGTTGCCCCAACCACTAGACCACACCTTAAAGTAAGCATTGTGTTGCATATAACTCAGTGCAACTAAAATTTCATGTATATAATCCAACCCTGTTATTTAATTGACCCCTCATGTATATAGTTCAACCCCATTATCCAAGTTGATATTCCTGTTCTATGTAAAACCAAACAGTTTGTGTTTAGGTTGTTTTTGTTATACTGTAAACCGCGCTGATACCGAATAGTGCGGTATATAAGCAACTGTAATAAATAAATAAATAAATAAATACAGGTCACTTCCTGCATGGCCGCCCCTGTCGCCCACGGCCCAAACCACCCCTCATCTGCTGTGTTGGTGGTGCAGCCTCTGGGGCTGGTGCTGGCTGTGGCATCCTTGCGACCATGGCCTCCAGTGCAGTGGCAATTCGTTCCGCTGATGTCTGCAGCTGGTGCAGCTCCGCCGTGTTCCAGCTGACCTCAGTCCTTATCTGCTCCAGTGCCTGACGAGTGCCTGTGGGTGGAGGACACAGTGATATGTGCTATACCCCCTGCAAAGGCAACTGTCACACATGTACATGTCAGCCATATCCCACAGGATCAGTCTGTCACGCACCCATGCAGGGCACATATCGCAACACATGACCATGGTCAGACCTCTGTGTCCCATGAGCCATTCCCAAGCATTTCATGGGGCCCAATGATGGGTCGTGGGACACAAATAGCCCCCAGATACCTGTGTTGCAGCATGATCCATCCATATGCACCCTGCACAGTGGCCATCTAACATAGGTGAGGGGACGTGAGAGGCATAGGACACACATGTGTATAGCTCTGGGGCTGTCCAGCCAACATTGCTATCACACATTGCTAGGGTGCCCAGATACCTTTGCTACATGCTCAGGACAGTCTATGATGCAGTTTACTGTTGTACCATGCAAGTGAGACCTCGCAACCACCCACTGCTGTCTGCACAGAGAACGTACTCTCCTTCCACAGCCCCGTTTGACGTAGGGATCACAAACATTTTGCTACACAACCATTACAGAGCACAGCATTTGACGGATATGCGCAACCAAAAGACCACATATGCACACTGCTATGTCCACAGTTGTGCGGGACACCACGGAAGACATCTATGCTACCCTACATTGTGGCTTATAAACACAGATCTGATTGAGATGTTCCATCTTACGGATCACTGGTAGCATCTGTAACATACATACTCTGAAGGTTTACAACACCTCCGGGAAGATCAGGATGGTAGCTCAGATGGCAGGTCACGATCTGGGCATTCCGAGAGTCAGGACACGCCTCATGAACACATGAAAACCCTTATAGGTCCAGGACATCTGGGCACCCTACACATTGCAGACCACGCACTTGTAACAGGTGATCTCTGGGAACAGCAGGTATGAGTCTGTATTGGCCACCCACCTCCCCCCAGAGTTGTATCACTCTCCCCCTCTCTCTCCCTTGCCCTATCTCTCTCTCTCATTTTGTCCCAGCCTTTGTTGCTCAACAGGGGTGCGGCATTTGGGAAAGGCTGGACGACAGCACGCTGGTGCTGTGGGATGCTCCCAAAGGCTTTCACATTGGCCGCTGGTGAGCGGTCCCACGCAGGCTCCCTTGCTACTGACAATAACCCCATGTGGAGATGTATCCCTGCTGTTCCCGGAGGTCACCTGCTACAGGTGATTAACTACATTGCTCTGTGTTGCACGTGCTTGGGGTATGTGTCTGGGGAACAGCGCACAAAATTCTGTGCCCCTTACACATGCTGACCCCTGTGACGCCATGCTACACAGGTTTGGAATGCACAGGGCACCTGTCTAACCCCTCCCCCCCCCATGGCTCTCGCCCTGCTATGTTGCCAACATGCAGTCCCCTGGTGCATCTGTGGACAATCCCCATGGGGATTCCTGTATATGCTCTTACCCACCTTCAGCATCACGGCTCACTGATGCAGTGTGGAGACGCAGCCCCTCCAATGCAGTTGTCATGCGTGGGGTGGGTTGGCGTGCCGAACCCTGGGCCTGACCGGGGTGTTGTGTCTCCCCCCTGTTGGCACCAGCATGGCCATGTTCGGTGGTGCAGCTGGCCTCCACAGTGTCTGCCATGCCCAGGAGCATGTCCAACCCCTCCGGGTGCATGCCTGACCCAGGTGTGCCGTTGCCATTGCTGCTGTTATTTGCAGACATCGTAGCCTCTGGCTCCTTACCATCCTGGGTCTCGGGCACTTTGCACTCCTTGGGTGGCTCCAAGATGCTGTAGTCACCTGCATTGTGGGACGACATACACAACAGAGCTTGGATTGGTCTTTGCAACTATGTACACCTGTGTGGTACATGCACCCCACATGTGATGTGTGCTTGGCCATGCCCTATGCATGTGCCACATACTTCTGCCACTACTGGTACCTGGCCTTGCGGAGGCACTGCCAAGCACACGCAGCATTGTGATGCTGCAGTCACCAGGTGCCAATTCGTAAACAGGGGTGCTCCACATTGTGTCAGTCAGTGCAGGAACAGGTGTGAGAGGTGTGAGATATGCAGGAGTTGTGCATACTGGGCAGCCAGGGGTTGGTAGGGGGTGTTGTTGGCACCATCTATGGGTGGGTGACTGGCCCATGCAGATGTCAGGGGCTGTGCTGGTGCAGGGGACACCTGTGGGCCTGGGGATGAGGGATGGGGATGACATATGCCACCAGGTTGGGGGGGGGGAATAGGAAGCGGGCCACATAGGCAGAGTGCTGTCACATCATGCCTTTGTGACAGCGGGATGTGATGTGTGTACCTACCTGCCCTGGGATGGGCGGTGTCCAGTGCTTCCAGCAGGCCATGCTGGTATACGGGACCGAGCCGATCAGCCAGCTCCTGCTCTAGTGGTGTTAGTGTGGGGGTAAATGGGCCCCCCACCTGTTCCCGCAGCATGTTGCCGCTCAGCGGCCATGTGGGCACGCACACCACGTTTTATGTCACTCATCCTCTTACGAAGGCTTTCAAGGTCTCGGTGTGGTCCCCCTGCCTGCGATACAGCCTCCTGAACCTCCTCCCAGACAAGTGTCCATGTTGCCACAGTGGTGGTACTGCTGTGCTGTCCATACAGGACATCGTAGTTTTCCAGGACACTTGCCAGGAGGAGATGGTTCTCTTGAGGGTTGAACCGAACAGCCCTCCTCCTTTGTAACGACGGCACTGGTTGCCGCTTGCGCTTAGCAACAGGTGGTCTGTGTGTGCGCTGTGAACCACATGATGGTCCAGCGGCCTCCTCGGCTGGCCTTTCAGGGATCTCTGTGTCCTGCTGGACACGCACACCCTCCTCCTCCGCCACACCTGCCCTGTGCTGACTCTCCATATTCTCCCACCCCCGACCACTGGCCTCCACCTCACACCTGCTGCTTGTACCCACCTGCCCTCCCTGCTGCCTGCTCCTGACCTGTCTCTCCTGCCTCCCCTCCCCTCACCCTCCTCTGCTCTTCCACACGCCCCTCCCCCTACCCCTCTCACTCTACACCACCACTCCCACTCACAGTATACTGCAGCTCTCACTGGCCCCTGGCACTATCTGGGCTCCACTATAAATGCACACCTTCCCTCTTATCTGCAGATGTATTTATCATTTTGTATGGCGTAATGCGCATTGCGCATGTGCGCGGTACCACACATGTGTTGTGCATACGTCACACGCGTATGCGCTATGCCGTATACAGTGCCTGGGTGGCGCATGTGCAATGCATGCGCCACCCAGGCACTGTGTACGGCATAGCGCATACGCGTGTGACGTACGCACAATGCATGTGTAATACCACGCGCATGCGCAACGCGCGTAGCCACCGCCCGCACGCAATGTAAGTTTGGCATTTAAATATACATGTTTACTTGGGACACATTGAGGGGTTTCTGTAGGAGAGAGTCTGTGACGTGATTGTGAGGTATGAGGAGTGCTAGAGGACGTTTTCTTTGTGTATAGTCACTGTGTGTGTGAGTGTTCTTTGGCTTGTGTGTCTGGCTCTGTGTCTTCGTCAGTGAGGTGAGTGTCAGTGTTTGTGTGTCATTGTGCATCTGTAGCTGTTGTGTGTATGGCAGCGTTCCTGATTGTTGCGGTTGAGGAGGACACTGAGGAGGGGCTGCGGTTGCCTGATGGGGGAGATGGTGTCAATGGGGCTGCGGCACAGGGCATGGGTGTGGACCCGCTGCAACTCAGACCTGCAGCTGTGGGGGCAGGCCGGGCAGGGGCTGTAACCGTACGGGGCAGGAGATGTGCCGAGGTGCGGCTCTGCCAGCCTCGCCTCTACAGGACCAGGTCATCTCCCTCTACCGCCTGAGCACAGGGGCTATTAGGGAGCTCTATGAGGATCTAAGACCTGACCTCGAGCCCCTGACTGCTGGATCACATGCCATACTGGGTTTGGTCAAGCTCCTTGGTGCCCTACATTTCTTTGCCTCTGGCTGTTTCCAGTCATCTGTGGCCGCAGTAGGAGGCATGAGCCGCCCCACCTTCTCACGCTGTCTCCACCAAGTGCTGCGTGCCATGGTCAGCCGGGTGGGGAATTACATAGCCCTTCCCCACACTATTTATTATTTTATTTATTTATTTTATTTAACTGTATTTATATCCCACTTTTCACCGGGTCAAAGCGGCGTTACATATAAGGGTGGGGGAATCAAGTATTAGGGCGGGGCCATCACCAGGTAGGTAACATTGATGATTCCAACATAGGATAGACTTTAGACATGGACAGTACAGTGTAGTTGCCACTCAGAGGGACTTGGAGAGTTCAGGGGTGGTTTCATTTTTTGGTGGAGGTTGTCTTGAAATATTCTTGGAATAGGATGGTTTTCAGCTGTTTTCTGAATGATAGGAGGTCGTTATTGTTTTTGAGGTGGTTTGGTAAAGAGTTCCATAAGGATGGTGCGTAGAGTTCGAAGGCTCGGTTGCATGTCTTTTGAGAGCTTTTGGTTCTTTTGTGAGGGACGGTGAGGTAGTTGTTGGAGGTCTGTCTGGTTGTTCTTCCATGGGTCGGGCGGGTCAGGGTCCCCTACACTAGGCAACAGTGGGGGACCCTGAACCAGGCCTTTGATGCGTTAGCTGGGATACCAAAAGTGATGGGCGCTATTGTTTGCACACATGTTGCCCTGGTCCCGCCAAGAGACAGGGAGGTAGTGTTCCGCAACCGCAAACACTATCATTCCATGAATGTTCAGGTTGTCTGTGATGCACATCAGCATATTCTGAATGTGGTACCCGGGTTTGCAGGGTCCACCCATGACTCCTATATCCTGCAGCACTCAGAACTTTACACTCAATTCAAGGATAGACAATATGGGGACTGTCTATTGCTGGGTGTGTATTTATCATATCTGACGTGCACATGCTTTTCATGTTACTAACCATATGTGCAGATGTCTGTCTCGGTGGTGTATCCCTCGTTGTGTGGGTATGTCATCTGTCTGTGTGTGATATCAGGGGAGGGGGCCTCAAACCCCACCTTGCTATGGAGCTTTGTTGTGATAGTTAAATGGCTGCTTGCATATGTGTCATGGTTATAGATTATGTTTCCAGCCCATGCACCAAGCCCTTGTCGTGTGTGTCTGCCCTTCACACCCTGAAGCATAGTCCTGCTGTCCCATCATGTGCTGTCCTATGTTTCTGTCATGATGTGTTCTGCATTTGTTTTGCACATACATGCCTGTGTCCATTTTGGGGGACATGTGCTCCTGCTTTAACGTCGTACATCTCTTTGTTGTAGGTGATGCAGGATATGGGTGTCGCCCCTGGTTGCTGACCCCCGTGCGTCGACCACAGACACGTGCAGAGAGGAGGTACAATGAGACCCATGCCACCAGCCGCTCCGTCATAGAGCGCACCTTTGGCGTATTAAAGAGTCACTTCAGGACAGGCGGGGATAGGACAGGCGGGGCCTTACAATACAGACCACAGACTGTGGCAGAGATCATTGTAGCCTGTTGCATCCTGCACAACATTGCTCTCAGGCACCACATCCCTGTCGATATTAATGAGGGTCTGGAGGAGGACCCTACGTGCCCCCCTCCACCTGCCCATGGCGATACACGTGAGGGCACAGCAGTCAGGCGGCAGCTGATTGCAGAGCTCTTCGCATGTAAGTACTGCATATGTTACCGCTTACATTTGTTTAGATATGTGTGTACTACTATATCTAGTTACCATTTGTATTACGATATCTGTATGATGCAATACTGCACTGACATGTAAGGAGACTGGCTAGCCATACCAGCTTCACATCTACTCATGCCCGATCCACATCAGATGTGGGCAGGGCACAACAGCAGGTGGAGGTGGCTTGTGTGTGTGTGGTGTTTTAGGCTTTGGTGCAGTGTAGGGATGCCATACCTGGTTTGTGGCTGCATGTGATAGGGGCTGATGTGTAGGCACACATAATTGGCTTTGATACTTTGGAGTGGCAGGATGAGAGGCATATTGTATGGCATTAACAATGCGGGAGCAGACCATGGATGGGGCCAGTTGTCTCGATGTCTGTGTCTTACAGTTGGTGTTTTGAGCTGATTGTGTGGTTGGTATGCTCAGATGTGCAGGGTCTGTGCATTAGTTGTTTTAGTATGCCGCTAAATGTAATACATACCAATATCGATGTGATCTGTGGTAACTGGATCCCTGGTATGTGGTATCCGTGAGGGACATTATTGCAACACCACAGTGTGCCTGAATGTGGAGATCATCACATAGCCCTCTCAAAGATTCTGGGAAGAATAGAGAACCTGTGCAGTGTGCAGCCGGGGGGGGGGGGTGTTGTGCTAGTTGTGCGGGATATAGATTAGCTGTGCAATGCAGTGGTGCATATTTGTACGCTGACAGAGATTATTCATGCCAGATCAGCAGGGTGTGGGTTACAGTAGGCAAGCTGTGGGCTAACTGTGGGTGTGGAGTCAGGTTTCAGTGTTGTTGTCGTCAGTGGGATTGGGGCACATGTATCTTATGACATCTGCACATGTACAACAGCACTCACATACAAGCTGGGAGGATGGGCAGAGGGGGTAGGTGCAGTCCACTGCAACAACTACATGCTGACCCTGGAGAGGACGACTTATGTCCACACACACAACATCGCTCTGAGGGGGGGGGGGAGTGTTTAGGTGCACATATGGGCTATCCATGCCTTTCCATTATCCATATCACACAGCAGTATGACATGCAGCCATCATGGTGTGGTCACATGCACACATTGGGGTGTGGTTTGGCAGGCATAACTCAGCCATGGATATGTTGATTTGCAGCTCAACATCACATAGCTGTTGCTGTTAATGATGGTGGAGCTATACACACCACTGACCTGTGTAGGGTCAGCCGATGGGGAGGTGCCCCTGCATAGTTCCTTGTGTTACAGTACTTGACAGCAGGGTATCAGACATCATTGGGACACCGGATCGCACAGTGAGGGGCATTGGGGGACATATGGTGGACACAGGATGTTACTGCAGCTGCAGATTGATGCAGGGACACAGTAGGGATGCAACACTTCTGTTCACCCTTCTGTACATGAACAGAGAGATGGGGGGTGACAGACGGAGTGCAGACCCTTGTAGTTTGGCATTCACACTTCAGAAATATCTCTCACATGACATAGATCTGTACGGTGTGCTGGTGAACTGTGGGTCTGTGAAGGGTCTTGGGTGGTCTGCGAGCTGAGGGCAGGAAGGTGCAATGTGTTTTGCATAACTGGCAAATGACATATGTATGGTTCCCTTGTGTTTCCTACTTCGCAGGACATACCTGTTGCAGCTCCTGGTGTGGACGTGCAATGGCAGGTGACTGTCAGTCATCCAACATGCAGTGGTCTGTGGTAGGTGGATGTACGGCTACATTGTCTGTGCTGACAGGCAGGGTAGACACATGTCCTCAGTGATGTGTCAGATTGTACATATGTTGTGGTTTACCTCTTGTCCCTGCACCACCATAAGCCATATCTTGGTGTTGGCACACATATCCCCATGTGTTCCTGTCCAGTTTGTCCTCTGCAACACTGTGTCTGTGACACAGCCAACAGAGCTTCATGTGTGTGGGTGTCCTAGGTGTTGTGGTGGTGGGCTACACGTGCACCCTTCCACAACAGTTTAACATCAGAGAACACCAGTGTTTCGTTTGTTTTCACAGGGCCTTTCAGTCCACACATCTCCAATTGGGAACATCCCAGCCATATGCTACTGCTGGCACGATCACCTTAGAATACTGTGTGAGTGTGTTTCTTAGGGTTGTCTGTGTGTTGGTACAGTGTGCAGGCATGTTACATTATCATGTGGTGTGTGGGGTCTGTACACCTGGGGGGCAGTGATGACTGTGCTATCTCTTCCTTACTGCTGTTTACCATGTGAATATTGTGGACATGTGTTGTGTGTTGTTCGCAGACCTGTGTCTTGTGCTGTGACATACGACTGTTGGACCTTATTTTTCAGAATTCAGATATCGTCATGATGTGGTCATGCATCAACAGTGGTTGGACATGGTTACATGGTGATTTCTCCATTTGGGGTGACGTCGTCTCCCTTCACTGAGTGACCCAGGGGATCCATGACATATACCTGCTGCATGCAGACGGTAGGTTTAACCGTCTTGGGGGGGGGGGGAAATTACATCTTGTTTTACATGGTAATGATTTACGGTTTGTTTCAGAGATATTTCATGTTGCCTCTCTGTTCACAATCGCTGATGCACATGGGGTGGCGCTGTGATACACTTGTGTAACATGGACATGGCCATGGAGATGAACATATCCATGTGACAGCCTTGTCTGCAGTTCCAATTCCACATCTGACCAACCTGCACTGTGTTCTGTTTTGTGCTCATGTTATGTTTGCCTGTGTGTCATTTTATTATGTGCATATTCATGGTTGCCTGTCTGCATTTTGTGCTGCTGTTGGACACTGCATACCAATACATTATTTCTACTCTTCTGACAGGGAAGGGAACAAACTGGACATATCCACTGGAGCGCATCCAGCATCGTCATCGTCCACCAGTTGGGGGACACACCACCATGGAGCTATCCCTGGGAAAATGGTGCCATAGGATATTTGACCTCTGCAAGTGCAACACATGCCTAGGATGGACAGTATTATTTTGGGATCGCTACTTTATCCATGACAGATGTATACAACACACTGTTGCTGCCATGCTCTGGCTGGGAGTCATGCTCATCTCAGGGGACACACATGACCTTTCATGTACTGTGGCATATTGGGATGTGACACTTCACTATGCATGCCCAGGGTTGCAAGGAGGGTCTTCGCCTGACATGTTGGATTGCATATACGCTTTGGACTTTGCACACTGTGCACTGGTCCCCACGTGTGCAGCAGGGACTAACATTGTCACTGTATGATCTACATTCCTCCACAGTTGTGGTGGTGTTGTGTTTTGGCCATGTGTGTGACATGGAACACAGGATATGCTCATCTGTTTCTTTCAACACAGGCGTACAGCCATGCATGTGGCATAGGGGGAGTGATGGAGAGGTCCTTTTGTATATGTCCACCTACTCTCCACCTGGACATGATACAGGTTTTGCCACAACACCGCTTTTATGACTAGCAGCATCCTGGATTTATGTTTTCAATCAACAGGGGTGTTTCCCTGCATGTGTGGCATCACTGTAGCATGTTGATATGTACATGGTGCATGTGCATATGACTGAGTATGTTGGAGAGACACAGCACGTGGCAATATGGCTTCTGTGTGATTTACTGTGACATGTTGGCCCTTACTTTCCATCTCTCTATTCTCTTTTTTGAGTCTGCTTACTGTACAGATGTGCTGCTCTACATTGTTTTACAAACCTTGCATTGCATGTCTGCACAGTCCTGTTTATCCCCTGAGGTACCGACACTCACATTGCCCCGTTCTATTTGGAGTGTCACAGTGTGAGTGTCTGATGTCTCCCTTCAATTGTGCATTCCCTGTGATGTGCTATATGTGTACAGACACTGTCTACACACCAACCAGTGCAGGAGGATCCCCTGCATGGTGTTATCTCTGCATGTTTCTGCAGGTACTTTTCATTTGAATTCTCTCTGTGTTGATGTGCCTCTGCTACCTGTTAGCATATCCTCATTGTGCAGTTGATGATTGCTTAGGGTTACATTGTTGCAACGTTGATTCCTATATGAGGCATCATGTGAGAGCTGAGACATTACTTTTGATATGTTTTCTTCAAATTACAAAATGTTAGCAACAGATGCTGTTTTCATTTGTGTGCCTCCTGTGTTTGCCAGATAGATATGTTTTGGGGAACAGATCATGATTGAGGTGTGTTGGTCCCTCATCATGCACCACCTACTGTCTACATGCACTCATATGTGAGTAACACACATGAGGTGTGCAGCAGCATGTGGGGGGTGGGGGCCTGTGAAATGGTGCATACCATGGACCTGCTGCACATTATGTCTCCTGCCCTTCATTTGTAGACGGGCCAGTGGCCTTTCTGTATAATGTGGGTTACTGCCCTGCTAAATGTGTTTCTGTGTTTCACCTGGGATCCACTTACCTTGAACTTATGATGGCGGTATCGGTATCAGCACTATCTGTGAGGATACACCCAAATAAATATATGTGCTTGATATACATTTGTCTCTGCTGCTGCTTGATCATGGTGACAAACATACAGTACAATGTGTGCCTTTGAGTCAGTCCTGACTCCTTGTGATCCAGAGACTCCAGGGCTTTCTTGACAGTGTCACTTGAAGTAGATTGCCAGGCCCTTCTTCCAAGGTATTGGAGGGTTACATGTGTTGCCCAGAGCCACATGGGGTGCTTGTGGGAGTTGGACCCTGCTTGCTTAGTAACCAAGCCAGTTTCCTGAACACTAGGCTACTCCTCCGCTCTTTGCTCACATTGACACGTGTATCTACTGATTTGCTGGTTATGTACATGGCCCACTTGTGCTCACATCCTTGTACGGTGGCAGTTGTGTATCTGCCAGCCATTTACCACATCACTGGGTATACAGCTTCCCATGCACACCCTCCCTTAGGGTTTTCCTCTTTGCATTGTGCTCAGTGTGCTCATTGTGGTTGTTTGGGGTAGTGGTTGCAGGCATGTGTCATAACGCCGTAGGTTGCAGGTTTGATCCCCACATGTGGTTTATTTTTTTCTTTTCTGTTGTGCTAACATGACCATTAAGTACCAGCAGGTTCATCACCTCTACACACACTCTTCCCTCTCTTCACTGTACACCAAGGTGTGCCCTCTGTGCTGCCTAGCCATCCCATATTAGCTGTTACATAGGTCTCTTTCTTTATGGTGTTTACATGGCAATCTGCTTGGGGGTTTGGTATTGCTGTGGTTCAGCTGGTGTGTGGTACACCTGTTTGCATGTTCAATTATCTCCTGTCCTGTTCCAGATTTTGCAGCAGCTCCACAGAACATCCTTTCCTGCCCTTGGGGTTTAGGTTCTTTCCTCTTTTGCATGCTGTATCCACTGCAAAACATTTCATTGTGTGTGTGCATGTAGTTCTATGTGTCTCTGGTCCCAATTACAGACTGTGATATGATCTGTACACAGCAGATCTGCATGTGCATTTGGTCATGGTTACTGTTGGGGGTTTGCCTGTCCTGACAGCCAGCAGGCGTCTTGTGTGATGCCCTGTTCTAACGCGATAGGTTGCAGGTTTGGTCCCAGGATGGGGTTTATCCTTTTATTCTCTGTCATGCTAACATGACCATTGGGTACCAGTAGGTTCATCACCTCTGCACACACCCTTCCATCTACTCAGTGTACACAAAGGTGTGCCCTCTGAGCTGCCTAGCCATCACATATTAGGTGTTACATATGTCTTTTTCTTTATGGTGTTTACATGGCAGTCCGCTTGGGGGTTTGGTATTGCTGTGGTTCAGCTGTTGTGTGGTATACCTGTTTGCATGTTCACTTCTCACCTGCCCTGTTCCAGATTTTGCAGCAGCTCCACATGCCATCCTATGCTGCCCTTGGGGTTTGGGTATGTTCCTCTTTTGCATGCTGTGTCCACTGCATAACATTTCATTGTGTGTGTGCATGTAGTTCTATGTGGCTCTGGTACCAAGTACAGACTGTGATCTGATCTGTACACAGCAGATCTGCATGTGCATTTCAACATGGTTACTGTTGGGGGTTTGTCTGTCCTGACAGCCAGCAGGTGTCACGTGTGTTGCCCTGCACTATTTTTGTATGCAGCCTTTGCTAATGCACTCACGTTGGTGGCGTGGCCTACTGGTTTGTGCATTGCCATTTGTGCTACTGGCCATAGGCTAGCTTCCTCTCTGTTCTCTTTCATTTGTATGCCTGTCCTGCAGGACTACTATTCATTCCTGTGAGCACATTGTACCCTCATCACTGTTGTGAGCCATCCTTCTGTCCATCTATGTGTGTCTGCCAGGTGTGTGTCATCCTACCCTAATGTGCATGCTGCTACCCCACGTCCTGCACTCCTACACAGTCCTGCATTGCAGATCTCCCTGTTTGCCTCTCATGTGTGTGCTCTGCATGTCACTGCTACTCCACTTTCATCCTGACATTGCACCTATCCTGCCACTTCTACCTCCTCTGCTGCACACATCTTCCCATCCTCTGCCACACACTGTCATTATTGCATAGTACATTACCACCGCTCTATGCATAGCTACAGCTGCCCCCCAATATGTCTTTCCATTTTTGTAACTGCCACATGGGCTGGGGGCTGCTTTGTCTGGTCCATAAGCTCTGATCTACATCCTTCCATTACTTATGCATTGTCTTTCCTTACTGCTCTGTGCAGTGTTTGGGTACGTGGGTGTTTGGCACATACCTCTCTTGCCCTTTTAATTGGGTGACCTTTCTGCTCTTGACCACAGTTTGTGGGTTCACTTGGGGCATCTTGCGGCACACCTTCGGTTCAGGCAGCTTCTGGGGTGCCTACTACGGTGCCTTGGGGGTTGGCAACCTTTCAACATGGCCTATGGGGCACATCATACCCCACTTTCGCTGGCGTGGTTGTTTCAGATGCGCCTTCTGGCACACCCTAAAAGGTGCATTACTTTATGGCACTAGGGTGCAGTTATCTTTAGATGGCAGCACAGATTGTTGTACAGTTGACAGCAGTAAAATGGGATTCCCTCTGCCAACTTTATTCATTAGGTGCAGTGGGGACTTGAACTCATGACCCCTGTACCATCTGTCAGTGTATTAACCATTGTACTACTCCTCTATTACTATGTTTGTGGGTCAGCACACCTACTTACGATTTCCATTCGTTCACATGCACATTGCTGCCATCAAAAACAGTGCTGTGACTCATAGGACACCTATTCAGCACCTTATAAGGCTCCTTATGGGCAACATTATAGGGTGCCTTGGCAGACAGTGCATTTTATGATCTGCCCTCTGGAGTGCCTTATGCTGTACCTTATGTTACAGCACTTTGAGGGTGTGTTTGCTGGCAGCACAGTTTTCAATAGGACTGGCACATGCCTCTGACAGCACTGGATAGAGGTATTATTATTCATCTGGCCCACTTGGGAGTCGAACTCAGGACCCCTGGAACATCTGTCAGTGTACTAACCATTGCACTACACCTCTATTGCTATGTTTGCATCTCAGCGCGCCTACTTAGGTATCCATGCATTAACATGCGTAGTGCTGCCATCAGAAACAGTGCTGTGACCTTGCAGAGCCTCATGGGGCACCCTATACAAAACCCTGTGCAGCACCTTATAAGGCTCCCCATAGGCAATATTATAGGGTGCCTTGGCAGACAGTGCACTTTATGATATGCCCTCTGGTGTGCCTTATGCGGCACCTTATGTTACGGCACTTTGGCGGTGTGTTTGCTGGCAGCACCGATATAAATACAACTGGCATATGCCTCTGCACTCGGTAAAAGTATTATTATTCAGCTGGCCCACTTGGGAGTCGAACTCAGGACCTCTGAAGCATTTGTCAGTGTACTAACCATTGCACTACACCTCTATTGCTATGCTTGCATCTCAGCGCGCCTATTTAGGTATCCATGCATTAACATGCGAAGTGCTGCCATCAGAAACAGTGCTATGACCTTGCAGAGCCTCATGGGGCACCCTATACAACACCCTGTGCAGCACCTTATAAGGCTCCCCATAGGCAACATTATAGGGTGCCTTGGCAGACAGTGCACTTTATGATATGCCCTCTGGTGTGCCTTATGCAGCACCTTATGTTGCGGCACTTTGTCGGTGTGTTTGCTGGCAGCACCGATATAAATACAACTGGCATATGCCTCTGACTGCACTGGGTAAAAGTATTATTATTCAGCTGGCTCACTTGGGAGTTGAACTCAGGACCCCTGGAACATCTATCAGTGTACTAACCATTGCACTACACCTCTATTGCTAGGTTTGCATCTCAGCGCGCCTACTTAGGTATCCATGCATTAACATGCGAAGTGCTGCCATCAGAAACAGTGCTGTGACCTTGCGGAGCCTCATGGGGCACCCAATACAACACCCTGTGCAGCACCTTATAAAGCTCCCCATAGGCAACATTATAGGGTGCCTTGGCATACAGTGCACTTTATGATATGCCCTCTGGTGTGCCTTATGCGGCACCTTATGTTACGGCACTTTGGCGGTGTGTTTGCTGGCAGCACCGATATAAATACAACTGGCATATGCCTCTGACTGCACTGGGTAAAAGTATTATTATTCAGCTGGCCCACTTGGGAGTTTAACTCAGGACCCCTGAAGCATCTGTCAGTGTACTGACCATTGTACTACACCTCTATTGCTATGTTTGTTGCTCAACGTGCCTACTTAGGTTTTACGCGCGGTGACGCACGCCATTCCCTTTCCGTGCGGTATGATGCGCCGCGTGTACTAGCGCACATTAACACGCTTATTATGTTTTGACCGGACCGCACACTCCTTTTATGGCATCCTGCACGCTACCGCCGTGTGCACGTTAAGAAGGTTTAGTAAACATACCCTAAGGGGTATGTTTACTAAACTTTCTTAACGTGCGCGCCATGCAATTAGTGCATGCTAAGGTACCTTAGCACACGCTAAGGTACCTTAGCGCATGCTAATGATGCTTTATGGGGCAAAAATGCGCTTTAGTGCGCGCTCATGTGTGCAGCGGCGCACACGAGTGCTGAAGGCGGGGAAAGGCTCCCGGAGGGTGGAGGAAGGCTCCCCAGGGACGGAGAGAAGGGGTAAATGGGTGCAGAGTGGGAGGGGAGAGGCTCCCCACACACTAACGAGGTGAAATTCGAGGACAAAAATAACGCGAGTGAAAACCTCGCGTTAGAGCTGATTTAAAGGGAAGAGAAACCATTTATGTCAGCAATGTACAGCAAAACCAGGGAAAACTACAAAAAATTGATAAGTGTGATACATGTGCACAGAGCAAAAGTACAAATAAACATTGAAAAGGACCCCAACAAAATAAAAAAAAATCATAATCAAGCTGGGCAATAGTGATAGTAAAGGGAAACATCAAAAAACACTCCCAAGAAAGCCCAAAAAATAAATATGAATTTTGGAAGGGTCTACGCTCCGTCCCCATACAAGGTGAATGATCCCACAGTGAAATAGCACTGATCAGGGTTTCCCTCTCCATTGGACAGGTTACCTATGGCATGCACATGTTCCACAACAGCAGAGTGGGCATGTCGGAATGGGCAACTGGACAGATGCTGGGAAAGGGGAAACAGAGGGCTGCAGGCGGCACATGCTGTGGTGCAGCTGGGGCACAGTGTGGACTAGGCAGATGCCTAGATGGCACTTAGGAATGCTGAAACTGAACAGCAGCCAGACAGCAACTGATGAGGGCCCAACATGGGCACGAGAGTGTTTATCACAGTGCCACAGGGGATAGTACCCAGCAGGTAACCCAAGGGCACAGAACATTGGCAGGCGGTGTTGGGGGGAAGCGTGGACGCCTATGCAGGCACTCCTACCCCAGAACACGCACCATAGGCAGTCGCCTACCTGCACACTGGATGGCTTGTGACTGCACACCACCAGCACCACCAGCAGAAGGGCATGTCAGCATGGTGGCAGAGGGGTACTGGTGGTGGAGGGGGGCAGTGGCAGCTGCCCAGAGCCGACCATGGCCTAGCCCTGTGTGGGTGGGTGCCATGCACTGCAACAGACAGGCTCTGTCTGACAAACAACCATGGTATCTCCAGGGACTGCACTGTCTCTGTGAGCACAGTGTGGTGCGGTGAACGCAGCCAGTGTGTTCAGGAGCAGAAGGTCACAAGTTCAAGTCCCAGCTGGGGCTACTGCCAATCCAGTCCCCATATTTTACTCGCTACTAAACCATGATAGTATGGACAAACCTTTATTGCAGAGAACATACACATGGTTCAAATGCCTATATTTTACCCCACCGAGCACAGACACCATAAACAGGCGCATTACCTAGAGCAGAGTCTCCCAAATGCAGTCCTGGAGGGCCAAACACCATTCAAGTTCCATGCTGCCTCTAATAAAGATGCCTGTGCTGCATATCTATGCACCGCCCCCATGGTATGCAGATGTATCTCATGCATATTCATGAGGGACAGCATGAAAACCCGAACACCAGGACTGGAGTTGGGAACCTCTGCCATAAAGCAGCAGCCAACAGGGGCAGACACACCCACACCCACACCCACAGGCTCCATTAGCCAATGCCCCCTGGAGAGGCAGGACATTGGGCCCTGCGTGCATCTCCCAATACTAGCACCTGCATACCTTAGCAATGCCACCCTACACCTGGGAATACGGTACACAGCTATCAAAGGTTTGCTATGATTACTGGCAGATAGCAATTCCTACGTTAAGCATAGTTTGCTGATTGAGCTCCATCATAGCAACCTTTCTGATGTCTGTGGAGTGTGCTGCAGGTCTGGTCTCTGACAGTGTTTACCACCCTGGGGAGTGACCCCCAACAGTATTGCGTACCATATCCATGCCTGCACTGTGCCCAGGACTGGTGTGGTGGCCAGGGCTGCTAAACTCCTCTATAGTAGCACAATGCTGGCATAGGTGTGGGAGTGTGTGTCTATATATCCAGTGTGTGGTGGCTGCAAACACCCTCCACAGCCTACACTGCCAGCACTGTTGCCAGTATTGGCCTGCCAATGTGCATAATGAGGAGCAAGGTACCATGGGTATAGCCCGGACAGGGTGGCCTGGCCAGGATGCATCTGCACAGAGCATAGGGCACTGGCTGGGACATTGTAGTGCCCGGCCACCACCTGCAGAGACAGGGTGGCCACAGCATGTCCTGCTGGGAGATCACTCTCACCCTGACTGTGCAGTGACCACAGCATGGCTAGGCACCCCCATAGTGCTATATTGTATTTCTCTCATGTGATATTTATGGGTTTCCTTTTTGGGCCCAGTCACTGATTTATCTGCTTGTTGTATATGCTGACATCCCAGTTCTGGGTGCATGCATTTCCACCAGGAACATGCACCATGGACTAGCTAGCAGACTGTTTGCAGCTGGTATGTGTCTTGATGGAGCACCTTGCAGGGTGCAGCGGCTGAAGGCTTGCTGCAGGAGAATATCAAATAGGGGTGGGGTGCAGCTTAGCATATCCAGGTCTAATGTCTGTCTGCTATTGCGTTATGGATGTGTACAGAGCTGCACTGACTGGCCTGTAGGGTGTCTGTTCCCCAGCAGGACTGATGTTGATGGTCCCCTCTACTGCCACCATTGCAGGGAGGTAAAATGTGGATCTGTTGGTGGGAGACCCTGTTTACCACCCTCAGCCCTGGAGGAGGAGGGTGGTGGTACATAATCCTCCTAGGGGTCCATAGGGGCTACACCTGACTGAGACATACAGATATATCCAAGGTGTGTCTGCAGAAACTACCTATCTCACACATTAGCACTGCTGGGGACCTGCAGCATGGCCTATCTCTGCTGTGGACCTGGTGCTGGGCGCCCAACCTCACCCTCAGGGTGAGTGCAGTACCTGCACAATGTGACGGTGTGTAGCTACTCTGTGCCAGTACCACACACGGTCAGTTCCCCCGAGGTGCTGTGGGTGTGCATACCCCATCTTGTGGTCATCTGTAGACTGCTGATTTGCATGTGCAGTGCATCATGGGTATGGATGGGTTAACCCTATCCTGGTGACCACAGCAGACTGTTTGTGTGGTGACTTGCAGTCCTTCTGCAGCCAGTCAGGGGTTTGCTAGCAGCTGCAGCCCACTGGTTACTTCACTGCCAGTGGAGCCAGAGGTCATGGGTTCAAACCCACAGTGGTGTTATTTGATAGGGCTGTCCAAAGCATTATCTATTTTTAATGTACATTAGTGCTGCCAGCAAAAACACCCCCAGCGTACTGTACCCATAAGGTGCCTCAGAGGGTGCTTTATAGGGCGCCCTATAGGACACCTTATGGTTACCGTCCATATAAGGTGCACTATACAGTATCCTATGGAGCGACTGATAGGGTGCCCTATAGGGGACATTATAGGGTGCCATGGTGGATAGTGCACTTTATAATGTGCCCTATGGAGTGCCTTATAGGGTGCATTATGCGGCACCTTAGGTTACTGCACATGAGGGTGTGTTTGATGGCAGCAATTAATAAAATACAAATAAAGTGCCGCAGGAAACAATACTTACATATCAAAGCTGATGCCTCAGCCAGCCTTACGTATTAGGCACACTGGGGATCAAACTCATGACTCCTATATCATCAGTCAGTGCCTTAACCATTGTGCTACACTGCTATTCCTCCATGCATGTCAGCGCACCTACTTAAGATTTTCATGCGTTTAAATGCACAGTGCTGCCATCAAAAACAGTGCTATGACCTTGCTGTGCCTCATAGGGCACCCTATATGGCACTCTATAGGCCACCCTTTAAGCAACATTGTAGGGTGCCGTGGCGGACAGTGCACTTTAAAATGTGCCCTCTGGGGTGCCTTATGCAGCACCTTATGTTACAGCGCTTTGAGAGAGTGTGTTTGCTAGCAGCAGTAATTAAAATAAAATTAAAAAGCCTCATAATGCAATATTATGTTTATGTTTATGTTTATTGGACTTGATATACCGCTGAGGAAAAACATCACAGCGTTGTACATAATACAAATTACTAGAGTAGGAAAAACAAAACCCCATGTAGGTTTTGAAAGGAAAGGAAGTTTACAATATGGGATAGGAAAGCAAAGTAACAGAGTCATATGACAGAACAGAGACGGGGAAAGAGAGGGAGAGGAGAGTAAAAAAGGTCACACAAGAGGATCTGGTAGGTCAAAGGCAAGGGCAAAAAGATGAGTCTTGAGGTTTTTCTTGAAAGTAGGGTGTTCGGACTCAAGTCGAATGGAGGAAGGTAGGGAATTCCACAGAGCGGGGGCGAGAAAAAAGAAAGCGGAGGAGCGGGTGGATTGAAGACGAGCAGAGGAGGGTGAGGGAAGGTAGAGACGGTTAAGGTGGAAGGATCGGAGGGAGCGGGTAGGAGCATGCAGGTGTACAAGATTAGCCAAGTACTGAGGTGTATGAGTGTGAAGAACCCGGTGGAGAAGTACCAAAATTTTATAGTGGATGCGGAATTTGATGGGTAACCAGTGCAGATGAATAAGAAGGGGTGTGACGTGATCGCGAATGGAGGAGTGAGAGATAAGTCGGGCAGCGGTATTTTGAATAAGTTGGAGACGACGGAGGTGGACAGTAGGGAGACCGGCTAGAACGGAATTGCAGAAGTCAAGACGGGACATAACGAGTGAGAGGAGAAGGGTGGTGAGAGCCTGTGTGGAGAGGAAAGGCCTGATGGCACGGATTTGGCGGAGGTGAAAGAAAGAGAGTTTGGAGACATGTGCAACATGGTCGCGAAAAGTCAAAGAGGGATCGAAAAGGACACCAAGGTAGTGAAGGGAAGAGGCCATGGGAACGGGCGAACCAGAGAAAGAAGGGGAGAGTGTGAGCAGGGGGGGGGGGCATCACGGGTGAACCACATGGCAAGGGTCTTGGTGAGATTGAGGTGCAGGCAGTGAGTAGTGAGCCAACTAGCGACAGCAGTAAGACAGGTGTTTAGAGGGGAGAGATCGGGGGAAAGGGGGAAAGGGGGGAAGTGTGGTATAGAAGGAGCAAGTCATCAGCATAGTAGAAGGCAGAAATCCAGTGTTGTTGGACTAGGAGGGCAAGAGGCATGAGGAAGATATTGAAAAGAAGAGGAGCTAGAACTGAGCCTTGGGGGACCCCACAGAGAAGAGGAGTAGGTTCGGAGGAAGCAGGAGCGGAACGGATAGAAAAAGACCTGGAATAGAGAAAGGAGTGAAACCAGTGAAGGACTGTGCTACAAAGACTAGCTTCACACAGATGAGCTAGGAGTGATCAACGAGATCGAAGACAGCTGATAGATCAAGGGAAACTGCCACTGAGAGGTCACCATGGTTGTGAGCAGTGTGGATTTCATTCAGAAAGCCCAACAGAACAGTTTCAACACTGTGACCGGGTCGGAAGCCGGTAGTGCCTCAGCCACCCTTATTCATTGGGCACAGTGGGGGATTGAACCCATGACCCCTGCACCATCTGTCAGTGTCTTCACCATTGTACTGCAGCCCTGTTCCTCTGTTTGCACATCAGCGCGCCTGCTTATGCTTCCCACGCGTGTTACTCGTGCACTAATGTGCACGGCACACAAGAGCGCGCTCGCTAATCCCGTTTTGCTATTTTTGACCGGACCGCCCACTCCTTATATGGCATCCTGCAGACTAACGCGGCGCGCACGTTAAGAAACTTTAGTAAACATACCCCTAAGTGTCATGGAGCAGAAACAGGTTAAGAACAGAGCAGGAGTGAATCGGAGGACCTTACCTCAACGTTTTTCCCCGTAGGGGCAAACGACGGCACAACGGCAATTGTGAGCCTACTTTGTAATGAAGCTGCCGTGGTGTGTTGGATAAATAGTTTAACAAAATAAAAACGTACATTATAAAACACATTTTAAAAGGAAGTCAGAATCAATTATACATTAAAAAGACCCTCTGCATTTATGATAAATAATGAAACCACGGTGCTGTGTTTGAGCTAAAGATGCCGATATGAAATGCAAAAACCAGCATCACAAACAGATAAAAACTTTCCAATTTGGTAAAAAAGAAAGAAAGGGTCACTGTACAATTTAAAATCTATCAAAAACAAACGAAGATCGAAAAAAGGGGGTACTTTAAAAAGAACTTTTATATAGCCATATAAATGACAGTATTTGTAAAAAGAAAGCTCACCCCATCGGACCACTAAGAACTCGTGAATACTCTGCCAAAAGGACACCCTTCAAGTATTTTTAATAATGTCCGAGGATAAAAAACAAAGGAAATAAACATAAAAATAAAAACCATCAGGGAACTGTATTGATGAAAATATCTTACGAATAAAGCTTGAAGGCAGCACCACACCGTGGCGAAGCCAGTGTTAAAATCACCTTCTGTACAAAAAAATGCCGACGCATGCGCGATTTATAAAAGAACCCCAAGGTTGAACCGGGGCATGTGAACAGCGGGAATAAAAACTTCCCAATGGAATTAAATGAAAACCATCTTCTGTGAAATTAAAATATGCACCATGTTACAAAACTTGAAAAAAACAAAATTAACATCATAAAACCATACTCTTCATATAAATACATTGTAAAAGAATGTGAAAATGAAATGCTACTTATATGTTATTTAACAAAACCATAACGCTGTCCTTGGGTAATAAAGACCTGTCCAGTTCATAAAAAATGCAGATCGAATAATAAAACTTCTCAAATGATAAAAGAAGGGAAAGAGGAGGGGGGGGAGGGGAGGGGGAAGAGGGGGGAGGAGGGGGGAAAGGGGGGAACGGGGAGGGGGAAGGGGGGAAAAAGGGGGAAGGGGGGAAAGGGAAAAGGAGGGGAGGGGGAGGGGGAAAGGGGTCATATCGCACAATTTGAAACCTATCAAAAACAACCTTTATTGAACCAAAAATGCTTTTAAAAGAATTTTTAAACCATCGAGCCAACAATACGTGAAAAAGAAGGCTTACCCCACCGGACCATAAAAGGATCGTGAGCCATCCACCGAGGGAACAACCTTCAAAAATTATAAAACGTGTGTGAGGCCACAAGCGAAAGATGCAACAGATGAACACCAACTAAAAATATATTATATTCCTGGAGGTATCTTACAAATGAACTTTGAGGACAGTGCACTGTGGTGAAGCTGATATTTCGATCATTTTCAATGCAACAAAATACCGACGCATGCGCAACTTATAAAAAGCCCAAAATGAAAATAAAAATTAAAACATAAGATCCTTGCCGATGTGAAAAACAATCGAAATGCCCAATTTGCATAAAAAAAGCATAAAGAGAACAAAAACCATCTCTTGTAGAAAACAAAATGTGTAACCGTATGGCTTTTATAGAACATTAGGCCCACATAAAACATGAGCATAAATATAAATAACCATCGTGTCATAAAACACTGAAATGGACGTAGGGTGAAGGATCAATAAAAACAATCTAAACCAATAATTAAATCATGCACTGAGAAGAATTAAAAATGATATTTAAGTATGAAGTAACTCAAAACTAAAAACATATTATACCAAAGATGACCAAAAATGAACCTGAATTACAAGAAAACAGACAAATCATTTTCTAAATTCAAACCCTGAGGAGACATGGAATCTAACTGGTAGATGTATCTCTGTTCCAACCGCAGCATAGTTTGTGACCCATATCTAACCAGTGTTGCACTAAAGGTTTGTCCACCAATCCTCTTCTTATGCAACTACGATGTTCTACTATGCGAACCCGTATGCTGCGCATAGTCTTGCCAACATATATTTTATTACATGGGCATAGGATGACATAAATGACATGTGTAGTGTCGCAATTCACGAAGTCATCAATGAACAATCTTTTTTGTGTTACGGGATGAGAAAAAAACTTCCGTACTGGAAAGACATGTGTACACACTGAACAATGCCCGCATTGGTATTGTCCCTTATGTATAGATGTTAATTTCTTTTCTGTAAGCCCAGATGGAACCAAAAGGTTGCGAAGATTGATATTGCGTTTGTGTGCCACCATAAAGGTAACATCTTGCAAGCCCGGGATGGCTTGAATTAAATGCCATTCCTTTTTGAGAATCTTAATGATACTGTGTGACTTTAAAGAATAAAGTAACAGACACACTATTTTAGTCCGATTGGTTGTCCTTTCTTATGTTTTTAACAGAGAACTACGCAAAGACTCACGGGCTCTCTTATAAGCTTTTTCGACATGTTGCTGCGGATATTGCCGTGCATAAAATCTCTCTCTTAAATGTGCAGCCTGTATCTCAAAATCTTCATCAGAGGTACATACTCTTCTGGCCCTAAGAAACTGACTCACCGGTAAATTGTTTTTCAAGGAGGGATTGTGAAAACTGGAGTAATGTAATAGTTGATTCCTATCGGTCAGTTTCCTATAAAGGGTTGTCTTAAATTTAGTATTCTCTCTCCTGATTAACAGGTCTAGATAAGAGACCTGCAATGAATCATAAGTAATCTGAAATCGCAAATTCTTGTCAAGACCATTGATCCAGATATTAAATTCTTGCAATAACTCCTCCGAACCAACCCATATAACTAAGATATCATCTATATATCTTATCCATAATCTAATACTATCTTTAAACCGATGATCCTTTAGGAAGCTATCCTCAAAATGAGCCATATATAGGTTGGCTACATCAGGGGCCATAGATGACCCCATGGCCACCCCCTTAATCTGTTGGTAAAACAACTCTCTAAAGCAGAAGAAATTTTTACATAAAGCTATTTCAGCAAGAGCCAAAAGAAATGCAGTAGGCACATGTCTATTAGTCTGTCTGCGGATGAGATGTCCTTCAATAATATGCAAGGCTTCCTGTTGAGGTACATTCGTGTAAAGTGATTCAACATCTAATGTGACCAGAATTGTATCCGAATTCAAATCTTCAAAAGTAGACAATATCTCAATGACATGAGACGAATCACGAACATAAGACCACATGCTGGTAATGAAGGGTCTAAGGATGACATCCAAAAATTGTGACAATGGTTTTAATAGGGAGCCAATGGCGGACACGAATGGCCGTTCCGGGGGTTTTTCTAAAGACTTGTGTATTTTTGGAATCACATAAATAGTTGGAGTTATAGGGTTTTTAACTATAAGGAACTCTTTTTCCTTTTTCGTGATATGTCCCGTCTCATAAGCTGTAAGAACTAAACTGTCAGTGTTACTCTTCAAGGATGCAGTAGGATCATCGTCTAATCGCCGGTAAAAGTCCTTATCCTGAAGTTGCCTATTAACCTCCTCGATATATTTGTATTTATCCAGAATGACTACCGCCCCACCTTTGTCAGCAGGTTTAATGATTATTTGATTATTTGTCTGCAAGGACTTAATCGCCATCTTTTCATTTTTCGTCAGATTATAAAAAGGAGGACGGGAATCCATACTCATTTCCTCTACCTGCTTTAAGACTATCCTTTCAAAAGCTTCAATGAGAGGATTCGTCTGTGGGGGAGGGATCCACGTAGAATTCCTGCTAATAATGGATAAATTGTCCGGAGGAGTGGCATGTTGACTAAAAAAATATTGAATATGCATTTTCCGGAAAAATTTGTACAAATCTTCTTGGGTATCAAAAAAATTAAATTTCTGATTAGGAACAAAAGATAGCCCTTTGTTGAGCAATGAAGTTTCATCAGATGTGAGAACATAATTCGAAAGATTAATCACATTATTAAACTTCAATGTCTCCTCTCGTACGATCTGTCCCTCCCCCATCCCCCTCGCCCACGTCCCCGCCCCCGACCCCGTCCCCTGTATGGGAACTGGTCGTGATATGTCCGTTCCTGATCTAATTTGGCACCCTGTGGTTTGTCCTTGCCCAAACCCTTGGTTAGATGGGACCGGGATGTGCTTTATATGTTTCTACAAATCTTCATAGTTTATATTTTTTTGTAGTTCATTTTGGTTGTAATTTTATATGGTTTAGTGATTAGAAATTAACATTTTTATATGTTTTTATAATATTTATTTATCACACCGTTTTTATCATTCCAGGATATTATGTATTATGTTTTTAGTTTATTTATGGATTTACTTATGAATTCACTTATTTATGTTTTTTTATGATTTCATAGTGTGCCTTGATGACCCTTGACGAAGTGTAACACGAAACACAGCTTGTGTAGGGTTTGGGCTGCTTTTTAAAGACTGTTAATACAATTTTTGTGGACTCCCTGCCCACTTCTTGTGGACTGTTTTTTCTCTGCTTTCCAGTACTGTGGCATATTGGGATGTCACACTTTACTTTGCATGCCCAGGGTTTCAAGGACAGTCGTAACATGACTTGTTGGATTGCAGACACCCTTTGCGCTTTGGACACTATGTACTGGTCCCCACATTTGCAGCAGGGACTGATATTGTCACTGTATGTTGTACATCCTTCTGACATTGTGTTGTTGTGTTTTGCCCATATGTGTGACATGGAATTCAGGATACACTCATCTGTTTGGTATGACATGAGCGTACAGCCATGCGTGTGGCACAGGGGGAACACTGGAGAGGTCCTCTTGTCCATGTCCACCTAGCCTCCATTTGGACATGATACAGTATTTGCCACGACACCACTTTACTGCACACCAGCATCTTGGATTGATGTTTGCAATCACCAAGGGTGTTACAGTGCATGTGTGGCATCACTGTATCATGTTTCAACATACACGGTGCATGTGCATGTGTTGGTGCAACACAGCAGGTTGCAATATGGCTTCTGTGTGGGTTACTGTAACATGTTTGACCTTTCTTTCCATCTCTATATACAGGTTATTGTGTCTGTTTACTGTACAGATGTGACGCTCTGAATTGATTTACAAACCTAGCATTGCATGTCTGTGCAGTCCTATTTATCCCCAATCCTCACATTGCTCCATTATATTTGGAGTGTGGTAGTGTGAGTGTCCATTTTCTTCCTTCATTAGTGCATTCCATGTACCGTGATATATGTGTAAGGACACTGTATCCACACCAACCAGTGCAGGGGGACCTTCTGCATAGTGTCATCTCTGCATGTTTCTGCAGATGGTTTCTTTTGAATTCTCTGTGTTCATGTGCCTCTGCTACCTGTTAGCATTTGGCAATTGTCTAGGGTTATATTGTTGCAGCTTTGATTCCTATATCAGGCATTATTTGACAGCTGTAACATAAATTTCGATATGTGTGTTTAAACTTTCAAACTTTTAACAACATATGCTTTTTCATTTGTGTGCCTCCTGTGTTGGCAGAAAGATATGTTTTAAGGAACAGATCATGATTGATGTGTGTTGGGCCCTCATCATGCACCGCCTACTGTCTACATGCACACATATGTAACTAACACATTTGGGGCATGCAGCAGCATGTGGGGGGTGGGGGCCCAATGCATACTGCACACCATGCACCTGATGCACATTATCTCTCCTGCCCATCATTTGTAGACATGCCAGTGACCTTTCTGTAAGATGTGGGTTGCTGCCCTGCAAAATGTGTTTTCCGTTTTTCACCTGGGATCCACTCACCTTGATATTATGATGGCGGTATCTACACTATCTGTGATGATTAGCCAAAATAAAAATATGTGTTTGATGTACATTTGTCTCTGCTGCTGCTTGATCACACTGACACTTGTATTTAATGATTTTCTGGTCATGTACATGGCCCACCTGCGCTCACATCCTTGTACGGTGCCAGCTGTCTATCTGCCAGCTGTTTGCCACATCACTGGGTGTTACAGGTTCCCATACACACCTTCCCTTTGAGGTACTATTTTTGCATTGCACTCATTGTGGTTGTTTAGGATAGTGGTTGCAGACATGTATTATGACACCATAGGTTGCAGGTTTGATCCCCACATGGGCTTTACTTTTTTTTTTTCTGTTGTGCTAACATGACCATTAGGTACCTGCAGGTTCATCACCTATGCACACACCCTTCCATCTCTTCACTGTACACTAAAGTGTGCCCTCTGTGCTGCCTATCCATCACATATTAGTTGTTACATATGTCTCTTTCTTTATAGTGCTTACATGGCAGTCCACTTGGGGGATTGGCATTGCTGCTGTTCAGCTGGTCTGTGGCACATCTGTTTGCAGGTTCAATTCTTTCCTGTTCTGTTCCAAATGTTGTCCTGCTCCACAGAGCATCCCTTTTCACCCTTTGGGTTTAGGCTCTTTCCTCTTTTGTATGCTGTATCCACTGCATAATATTTCATTGCGTGTGTGCATGTAGTTATATGCGGCTCTGGTCCCAATTACAGACTGTGATCTGATCTGTACACACCAGATCTGCATATGCATTTCATCATGGTTACTGTTAGAGGTTTGCCTATCCTGGCAGCCAGCAGGCTTCTTGTGTGATGCCCTGCAGTATTCTTGTGTGCAGCCTTTGCGAATGACCTCATGTTGGTGGTGTGGCCTATCGGTTTGTGCATTGACATCTGTGCTAATGGTCATAGGTTTCATTCCTCTCTGTTCTCTTTCATTTGTATGCCTGTCCTGCACAGCTACTTTGCATTCCTGTGACAGTCATATCTGTGCAAATCTGTGCTGTTAGCACATTGTACCCTTATCACAGTTGTCAACTATCCTTCTGTCCATCTATGTGTGTCTGCCAGCTGTGTGCCATCCTACCCTGCTGTGCATGCTGCTACCCCACGTCCATGCTGCTACACATTTCTGCATTGCAGCTCTCCCTGATTGCCTCTCCTGTGTGTGTTCTGCATGGCACTGCTACTCCTCTGTCCTCCTGTCATTACACCTATCCTGCCACTTCTACCTCCTCTGCTGGACACGTCTTCCCATCCTCTGCCACACACTGTCATTGTTGCATGGTACATTATCATCACCCTGTGCATCGCTACAGCTGCCCCTAATATGTTTGTCCATTTTTCCAGCTGCCACATGGGCTGGATGTAGATTTGTCTGGTCCATCAGCTCAGATCTACTTCCTTCCATTACTTGTGTATTGTCTTTCCTTGTTGCTCTGTGCAGTGTTAGGGTTACATCTGTGTTTGGCCCATACCTTTCTTGCTTTTCAACTTGGGGGACCTTACTGCCCTTGGCCAACATTTTTGGGGTCACCTATACATCCTTGGAACATCTTAAGCCACACCTTAGATTCAGCCAGCTTATGGGGTGCCTACTATGGTGCCTTGGGAGTTGACAACCTTTTGACATGGCCTCTGGGGCACATTATAAACCGCCTTGGCTGACGTTGTGGTTTAGGATGTGTCTTCTGGTGCGCCCTAAAAGGTGCATTAGTTTATGGCACTGGGGTGCGGGTATTTTTAGCTGGCAGCACAGATTAGCGGGAAAAGGAATTGCCTCAACCAACCTTATTCATTAGGCCTACTGAGGGATTGAACTCATGACCCCTGTTTTCAGCAGTCATTGCAATAACCAGTGTGTTACACCTCTATTGCTGTGATTGCAGGTCAGCACACGAAGTTCAGGTTAACACGCGGTAACGTGCGCGGCTCCCTCTATCGCTCGATAATGTGCACGGCACACTTTATCGCACGATAACCCGCGATTGCTACCTTAAGACCGGAATGCCCACTCCTTATATGGCATTCTTCACATTATCGCTGGAGCTAGCGCCGGGAACATTAAGACGGTTTAGTAAACATACCCCTTAAAGCTTTTGCAGTCAGATCTCTGATTTCAGATGTCAAATCCGGGGTTGGGTCTCTATTCATTTTCAAATAAGTTTTGTCATCGGACAATTGCCTTTGGATTTTCAGTTCATAGTCACTTTGGTTCATCACAACTGTGGCTCCCCCTTATCTACTCACTTAATAACAATACTCACATCTTCTGTTTCCTAGTTCTCCAACCTTGGTGGTCTCTATGGATATAAGCAAGCAGGTTGTGAAATATAAGGACATGACAGCAGTATAGGAGTAGTGCTGGTGTACTTGTGTAAGGGTTTAAAATATGCGTATTAGGGAAAATGAACTATCCTTCAAGGTCAGGACAGCTGTGAGTGTTGGGTGAAAAATAAAGAATGTGCAGATTATAATAATTGTTTGTTGACACTTTGACACATTCTAGTCTTCAACACCTGTGGTTCTTTGTTTACTGCAGCTTGGTAACATATTCACATATTTTTACACTGTAATAAGCAGTTTTGTTTAAGAGAATGAGTGCCGGGCTTTCCCTCTATTGAAATGAGGGGCGTTAGAATGAATAAGAGTTGCAGAAAACATACAAATGAAAGGGTGTGGAGACTGATGTGTAGAGACATGTTTTTGGTTTTTCATCCTTAGTTCTCACAGAAAATAGGTCCCATACATGCTCAACATGATTTTCACATTTTACTCCTGTTGAAGTAGACAAAATAAGGAATGCTCTAAGAAGGGCAGTAGTGGTCAACGTGCTTAGCATCCAAGATTAGATGCAACAAAATGCTGAGTTATGTATTTGGAAGGCAGAAATCAAAGGTTGCAGTATAGATCTGAGGAAGATATGCTGATGTGCACAAAACAAGGAAGGATCTAAAGGTGAGCCTAACCCAGAAGTGCCATACAATGGGGCAGGAGCAACTGGGGATCACTCCTGACTCGAACCTCTAGACAGGCCTGGAAAGTATCTTTTGAGGGTGGGTATCTTTTCTGGGGTAGAGAGAAGTCTGGGGAAGTCTTTGGGGCTTTTTTTTGGGGGGGGTTGTCTTTGGGGTATTCTAATCCAGGGGTCATTGCTAGGGAAGGGTATCAAGGAGTGGGTGTGGAATTTACATTGGAGTCGATTCCAGATGGCGTTTAGCAGGGATGGACGTCTGGTTTGGACGTCCATCCCCACTAAACGCCCAGGACAATATTCCGTGCCCATAGTTCCCTACACGTGCATCCCCTGGATGGCAGGGGATGACTGAGCTGGCATTGGACAAAGAGGTGAGGTGTATAGGGGGATCCCCACTGCCCGATGCTGGCCATGGCAGGCCCAATTGGGGGTTAGGTAACAGGAAAGTATTTTGGAACTGCCAGTGATCGCGGCTCCTGCATGGAGCCATGGTGGCATGGCAGCTGAATGCCATGCCATCGCTGATCCATGCAGGAGCCTGGCTGGGCTAGCAGCATAAGTGCCAGGATGTCTGGGGTGCCTGAATCTTGACATGTCCTGGATGTCCCGGCCTAATGCTATGATTCTGCTCCTACGGGGGCTGTCTAGTCCCCATGGGAGCAGAACCAGTTGCATCCATTGTCTGTCCAGATGTCCGGACAACCCAGGGACGCACATCTTTGAATTGGCCTCATTACCTCTAGCCCCTTTTAAGATGACCCCTATTAGACACCTATTGGTGGCCTGGAGCTCATGGGGAGGAAAATAACATCAGCTCAACGCTGCCATTATTGTTCCACAAATAACACAGCTTGCATTTGCATGTGCAATGGAATAGACACCTAGGAAGGACTTGATAACATGAGGCGGGATCTAGCTAAGCTAGAAGAATGGCAAAGCATTTAAATTCCTTACAGGTATCAATAAAGCACAAGAAGAAAGCATTTTTTTCAGCAGAAAGGAAGTTCTAGGGAAAAAAGACGATGATATAAGGCTCAAAAGGAGTAGATTTAAGAGAAATAGTAGAAAAATCATTTGAATGAAAGTGTGGTGGATACCTCTGTAGAGTAATTTAAAAGCAGATCACCTCTATGTGAAGGCCAAGTAGCGACTATTTTATAAACAGTAGCATAGGTACTTATATGGCTTAATGAAATATTCTTAGAAAATTTCATAGTCTCCTAGTTCTGTGCTTGCTCAGAAATGTCTTTGTCTTTATTTTGTTATTTGTGCTTGAGTTATTTATTTGTATATTTGTATTTATCTTGTTATTTTTTTCAGCTTTCTGCATTCTGGATTGTTATGTTCCCTGCTGTCCTGCCTTCACTCTGCTTCTGGTTTTGTGTCCCTACTACTCTTAAACCGTCTCTATTTCCTGGCTCTGATACTAAATCTGATCAATTAGTAATAGAAGGAGCCCTTTCACTAAAGGTTAACACGCACTGAGTGTCATTACACTCATAGAAATAATATAAACAGCTGTGGACATTAGCACACATTAAAACCTTCAGTAAAAGAGACTCGAAGTGTTCACTTTTATAATCTGATTTCTTTTAAAATAGTGGAAAAGATAACTTTGCTGCCTTTTCTCCCATACACCTTGCCTGGTTAACCAAGGAGATGGTGTTGGGTTGCTACTCTCATCTTTCTGCCAGTTTCAACCCTTTCTTCCATCTCAGTCTCACTTCTTTTCTTTTTTGGCATATTTATCTCCTTCCATGGTTTTCAATATCATATTTACACTGATACCTCTCAGATTTACCTCCCTACACTGGAAGTCTCTCCTGGAATCCAGGTTCATATCTCAGGCTGCTTGTCTGATGTTGCTGCCTGGATATCACACCACCATCTAAAACTGAATGTGGCCAAGACAGAGCTTATTTTTCCCCTTAAACCAATCTCCCCCTTCCTCCCTTCTTTATTTCTGTGGATAATACTTTCATCCTTCCTGTTTCCTTAGCTCACAACCTCATGATCACATTCAACTCCTCTCTCTCTTGCTCTGCCCATATCCAACAGATAGTTAAAGCATGTTGGTTCTTTCTCGATAACATCAGCAAAATGTATCCTTTCTTCTCTGAAGATATTACCAGGACCCATATCCACTAGCTTGTCATTTCCCTTCTAGACTATTGCAACTGCTCCTCATGGTCTCCCATTAAATCATCTCTTTGCCCTCAAATCCATTCAAAACTGAGTTGTTTGGCTAATCTTCCATCAGTGTTATTATGCTCAGGGGCAGCTCTGTAATGAGGCAGAGTGAGGTGGTGGCCTGAGGCAGCAAACCATTGGGGGTAGCAAAAATGCCCCCAAAAGAGCCGCCTCACTCTGCCTTCAGTTTTAAACAAACAAATAAACAAACAAACAAAAAAGCTCCGTTCTGCTCCCCCTCCTGCCACCACAAAGCTCTGTTCTGATCCCTTCCTGCAGCACATATCAGCTCCATTATGCTATTTCCCCTTCCCAAGTAGCTGCCATAGTGGTAATTTAAATGAAAAAGAAAGCTATGCGAACCCTTCTGGCCCTTTGGAATCCCTGAAACTGCGTCCCGCCCTCAAAAGGAAGTGACACTAGAGCGCGGGATACAGTTTCAGGGGTTCCAAAGGGCCGGAAGGGTCCGCATCGCTTTCTTTTTCATTTAAATTACCGCTATGGCAGCTGCTTGGGAAGGAGAAGGAGTATAATGGAGCCAATAGGGCTGCAAGAGGGGGAGCAGAACGGAGCTTCGGGGGCTGCAGGAGGGGAGCGGAACAGAGTTCTTGAGGTGGCAGGAAGGAGAGAGGAATGGAGCTTCACGGGCTGCAGGAAGGGGAACAGAATGGAGCTGCACAGGGCGATAGAGGAATGGAGCTGCACAGGGCGATAGAGGAATGGAGCTGCACAGGGGGATAGAGGAATGGAGCTGCACAGGGGGAAAGAGGAATGGAGCTGCACAGGGGGATAGAGGAATGGAGCTGCACAGGGCGATAGAGGAATGGAGCTGCACAGGGTGATAGAGGAATGGAGCTGCACAGGGGGATAGAGGAATGGAGCTGCACAGGGCGATAGAGGAATGGAGCTGCACAGGGCGATAGAGGAATGGAGCTGCACAGGGGGAAAGAGGAATGGAGCTGCACAGGGGGAAATAGGAATGGAACTGCACAGGGGGATAGAGGAATGGAGGTGCACAGGGGGAAGAGAGGATGAAAACTGGAAAGGAGCTGACAGAGGGGGCAAAATAGGGCTGGAAACCAGAAAGGAGCTGAAAGAGGGGGCACAAGAGAGCTGGAAACTGGAAAGGAGCTGATGGGGGGCAAGAGAGGGCTAGAAAGGAGCTGAAGGGGGAGGGAGGAAGAGAGGGCTGGAAAGGAGCTGACAGGGGGAGAGAGGGCTGTAAACTGGAAAGGAGCTGACAGAGGGGGCAAGAGAGGGCTGTAAACTGGAAAGGAGCTGACAGAGGGGGCAAGAGAGGGCTGTAAACTGGAAAGGAGCTGACAGAGAGTGCAAGAGAGGGCTGGAAACTGGAAAAGAAAGGGGAAGAGAGGGCTGGAAGAGAGCTGATAGAGAGGGAAAGATGGATGGGAGGGGGCTGATACAGGGGAAAGAGATGGCTGGAAGGGAACTGACAGAGGGTTAGAAGGGAGATGACAGAAGAAAAGAGGACTGGAAGGGAGATGACATGGGGGAAGGTGGAGGTTGCAAGGGAGCTAATACCTAAGGATGATACTATAGCGGTACTGGAAAGGTGATGACACTAGGGAAGGGAGGAGTGGGATGAAGAGCTGAAACCTGGGGATGGTACTGGAGTAGGACTGGAAGGGAGCTGACAGCTGGTGGTGGGACTGAAGGAAGCTGACACTTGGGGATGGGAATGGTAGGTGGCTGGTAATAGGGAGGAGGCTGGCAGGGAGGGGGCACTGGGACTGGAAGGGAGCTGACACATGGGGAGGGTTACTGGGACTGGAAATAGGCTGATGGAAGGAAGTGAAGAAAACAAAAGAGACAAGAAATTGCAGACAGAGTGCTAAAAGAAGACAGGAAAGCAGAAGCCTCAGATCAGAACCAGCATGACCAGAGAATAAAATGGTCAGACAACAAAGGTAGAAAAATTAATTTTATTTTCAATTTAGTGATTGGACTTTGCACTATTTTTATATTTTACACAGTATGGGGAACTGCATCTCTCATCTGGTGTTGCACTGCATGCAGAGTCTGGCTTCTTGGGGTTTCGGTTTAATTTTTCTCTAAATATTTTATTTTTACTTTAGGTTGTGATCACTTATTCTGTACTTAGTGAGACTGTGTTCTGAGTGTGTGACCAAGGCAGTGTGTTCTGTTAACATGAAATTTGTACGCAGGGATCTGGACTGTAGTAATTTGCCTTGTTCAGCTTTTCAAATAGGTGTTAGATGTTCTAGGGCCCGCTGCAGTATTTATAGTGCTGCTTTTTTCTGGGTAGGCACCTTGTATAAGTTTTGGAAGTTTATGCTGCTAATGGTATGGTAGATTTGGCCTTATAGATCTTTGGTGACTTTTGTAGGGTTTTATATTATTTCCCAATATGCCCTCTACTGGAAAACGTTTGTTAGTGAGATAACCAGACTGATTTTTTTTGCTTTAAGATATTGAGTTCTGTGGGTGAATGTCCTAGTTCTGCTCTGCACCCACTGTTGAGGAAGGTGGTTCTGTGGATGCAAAATATATGTTCAAAAAGAAAAAGCAAGAACCCTAACGGAGTTTATAACTAAATAAAAATGAGTTATAATTTAGTTTTATAAAGTGTGCTGTGGTTCTTGCTAATTCTTTTAGTTCCTTGGTCTGCAAGCATCTTACATTTCCTCCATATTATCTAATAGACATTTTGGTTTGGTTCAGTCCCTGACTGGAGTTTTGAGAAAGCCTGTCCCCCCCCCCCCACACACACACTATAGAGGGGAGTAGCGGGGGGGGGGGGGCGCCATCTCATCCCTTGCCTCAGGCAGCAGATTTCCTTGAGTGGCCCTTGACTATGCTTGCATAACCCCTCTACTCAAATCACTTCACTGGCCTAGTATCCATTTCCAAGTACCGTACATTCAGACTTCTACCACTGACCTACAAGCACAGGCACTCTTCATGCAGCTCCTTATAACCTCTCCCTATAATCCTCCTCAGGAACTCTACTCATAGGCAAATCACTCTTATCCTCTTCTGTTGCCAACTCCAAACTCTATTTGTTCCACCTTTCTGCACCATATGCCTAAAATAGACTACCTGAGAGAGTAAATCCATCTCCATCTCTGATCCTATTCAAATCCAGGTTAAAAACTACCTCTCTGAGGAGGCTTTTAGATCCTGGCCCCCTTATTCTCCTTTTTAGCACTCACATATGTTTTAATCATTTCCTACATGAATTTCTCTAGTCCCCTGTTTGTTCTGTTTGTCTTTCTAGATTATATTTCAAGATCTGTAGATTGTAAGCTCTTATGTGTTTATATACTGCACTGCATATGGCTTTTAGCACTATACAAATGATTAGTAGTAATAATACCTACAGAAATCCTGGAGAAAACGCATCTGTGCACCTTCACAGCTGTTCATGAGGTATGTGCCTAGGTGTGTGCTTTATAAAATATGCAAATTATTTGAGATTCCGCCCATGCTCCACCCAAAGTGCTGTTCAGAATTTGCTTTAACCCTGATCTAGTGACTTAAATGTAGGTTTCAATATTCTCTGCACCTAGTTAATATGACAGTAATTTTTATAAGGAGCTACCTAAAGTTAGATATCATCAACCCACAAAAAATGGTATTTAAATGATTTGCAGGTGCAAAGAGCGCATTTACTATTCTACAAGTATGCTTGTCATCCCAATGGTGTGCACATTCTTTGGGGGTATGCGCTTGGGTGGAGTTTGCGTGGAACATGTGTGGAGTGCATAAGTATGCACATAAATTTTGAAATCTTATAATTTCCCTATATTCTTTACAAATCTATCTGTGGGCCGTTGGCCTGGTGTAAGCAATTGTGCTTTAAATTAACATGCATTGTCGACCACTTATGCCAGTGTTTTATGAAGAAATGTAGGTGCCTCCTTTTCTTGATAAAATAGTGCCTAAGGAGGCTCCTACTTTCAAGTATAAAGCAGGTGCCTCCTTATAAAATCACCCTCTGTGTGTGTAACCCCTGCTATAATTTTATAAAATCTCTTTTTAGCAGGTAAAATAGGGTTTACCTGTGGAAAAAAGGTTATAAAATTACCCCCATAATGGTCTCTCAGAGCAGGTAGTTGAATCAAAACAGTAGCAGGATTCAGGAGAGCATGAGATAAGCACAAAAGATCCTTAGCTGTGAAGTAAAAAGAAATCCAAAGATCAACTCTGGTGTTGCAGAACAAATAGGAAATGAATTGGACATGAAACATGGGCCTTCAGGTTCTTAATTGTCATCAGATTCTATCCTTATTCAATACTGTGAATCCACTAGAATTTGTAAGTTTATAACTTTTATATATTTTATTACAGGATTGCACTCTTAGTTGCTATTGCCATATTTACGCAATTTGTAAAAGGTGCTTACGTGTGACTGAGATTTGGGTTTATCCCTACAATTCAGGTTATAGGCATGTAGCCTTTGAAAAGTGGGCTTTTTTCCTTTCAATAAGAGCTTCTCTAATTGTACAAGGAGCTGAACTCTCCATACTCACTATGTGTATTTAACAGAATAGGACATAATGTAACAGAAAAGTCAATTAGCATAATCCCTGGGACAAAAGGGAAAATTACTATGACTAAGAGGAATTCTACATTCTAAGGTTAGTCTATCATAAACAGATATGACATGCTGACGGATTTAAATCTAGCAATCTAATTCTAAAGTGTTGGGAGTCATCAGTCTTGAAAGTGTGCCAGCACTCTGCTGTACTTTACAAGAGCAGACCAAGGTGGAGAGAGAGATTACGTAATTCTTTACTAATTTCTTTAAATAGTTGCTTCATTTGGACTCTCCAAAACTTAAGTCTCTGGTTAAAAAGTGAGCCAAACTTATGAAAAAAGTGTGTCTTAATAACAGAAGAAAGAAGTCTGGCATGCTGAGGATACCGCTTGCCTTGCCATAGCCTAAACAAATCATTTCACAGCAGGATTTTTTGTATCTAAATTACAGTGGAGACCAAGTGAGGTGCTCAAAGGGGGGTGCGAGGAACTGCTCAAGCACCACATTAAGGTCCCATGCCACCAGGGGTGGATTAATGGCAGGGCGAGATAGTAGGAGGCCCCGCATAAAGCAACCCACTAAGGGGTGAGTGGAGATCAGCCTATCAGCTATGGGCCGATAAATAAGCGGCTACAGAACTGAGGTGCACTCTGACCAAGTTGGACTTCAGATCAGAGTCTGAGAGGTGCAGAAGATAAGACAAATCTAACTCCACAGAGCAGGAGAAGGGGTCTAGAGACTTGCTCTCATACCATATGGAGAACCTGCGCCACTTGAAGGCATAGGTACTGTATGTCACATCAAGTCCTTACACGAAGCTAGGAGTACAGTATATTCTCCACGTCCTGTGGTATGGGAGCTCTGCGAGTACTACCCGGTCAGAATCAAAGCCGTTAGCACTAGGGATGTCAGGTTGGGATGAAGCAGAGTCCCATCATCCTGCAAAATCAGGTCCGGGACACAGCCCAATCTGAGTGGTTGCTGTTGAGACAATCAGCAGAAGTAGAAACCAGGGTTGCCTGGGCCAGTGCAGAGCAATGAGGATCATGATAGCACCATCTGCCTGCAACTTGAAGGGGGTCTTGGCCATCAGGGGAGTCGGTGGGTTGGCATAGAGAAGACCCTGGCTCCAGTCCAGGAGAAAAGCATTGGGAGCCAAGCAATTCTTGCATGGCACTCTGGAGCAAAACAGTGGGAGCTGGGTGTTGTGAGAGGTGGCAAAGAGATCTATTGATGGCGTGCCCCACATATGGAAGATGCAGTTGGCAACTTGCCTGTTCAGAGTGCACTCATGTGGCTGAAGGACTCTGCTGAGGTGATCCACCAGGATGCTGAGCTCCCCTGGCAGGTATACTGCCTTGAGGAGTATACCATGCAAAATGACAAACTTTCAGAGATGGATTACCTCCTAGTGGAGGAAGTACAAGCCAGTGCCACCCTGTTGTTGTTGTAGAACATGACCATCTGGTTGTTCATCTATATGAGGATGACCTGGTTGGAGATCTGTTGCTGAAACACTTGGAGGGCATTGGCAATGGCACGAAGCTCCAGGAAGTTGATCTGATGGCGGCTTTACCCAGCCAGCCAGAGACCCTGTGTGGACAGGCCATCTAGATGTGTCTCTCAGCCTAATTTGGAGGCATCCATCATTAGGTCTCTCTGGTGCAGTGGGGCCTGAAAAGAAAGCCCCGCAAGCAGGTGAGCAGGCTACTGCCACCAGGATAAGGACTCTTGGGGGTATGTTTACTAAACTGCGGTAATGTCATTCGCGTTAGGTTCCGTGGTAAAGGTACAGATGCCCATATAAAGGCATGGGTGGTGCATTGTTACAGCAAGCCGTATCAGCTAATGCATGTTACAAACCAATGCGCGCTACAAGGCGCCTCATAAGGCACCTTACAAGGCACATTACAAGGCGCCTTGCAATGCGCCTTGTAGGGCACCTTGTTAGGTGCCTTGTAAGGTGCCGTATAAGTAAGGTGCCTTGTAAGGTGGCTTGTAAGGTGCTGTATAAGTAAGGTACCTTGTAAGGTGGCTTGTAAGGTGCCGTATAAGTAAGGTGCCTTATAAGGTGCCTCATAAGGTGCTTTGTAAGGTGCCCTATACAGTAGGGCTCCTTAGGCTATGTGCCGTATTAGGCAATCCTGGACAGGGCACCTTAGAGGGCACCCTGGGTTATGGAACCATAGGTTATGGTGGCCTAACAAGGTTATGGTGCCCTAGGTTAGTGTGGCCTAAGGGCTGCAAGATGCTGCAGGATGACATGTATGACCTGTGAGGAACATAGACAGATGTAGCCCTAACACTAGATAGAGCACTCAAGAAAGACAATGAACAGATGCGTGAAGGAGGGAGAGCTGGGAGCCGCTGGACCTGCCATATCTGTGGGCATCCCATATGGCTGCCAGTACTGATGACAAACATGGTGGGGGCAACTGTACCACAGCACAGGGTGTTGGCAATGTAAAGTACTGGAAAGACAGTTGGTGGCAGACAATGGGAATACGTGTCCCCCAGTGGAGGCAGAGGTGGCAGGATAGGTGCAATGATGGGTGGACAGAGGCGTGGTGGTGCCATGTAGATCAGGCACAGGTGAGGCAAGCATGAAGAGTCGCAATGCAGGAAAGGGTAGCAGTGCAGGACATGGGGTGACAACCTGCACAGGCAGACAGGACTCTACACAGCTGACAGACGCAGATAGACGGACCGAGGGAATGTTGGCAATTGTTGCGAGGGTATTATGGGCTGGCAGCACAAATCTGTCTGTTACAGGCATGCACACTATTTGAGTAGGACAGGCATGAGAGGAGGGAACAATGAGGAATTGAACCCATGAACACTGCCAAGAATGGCATTGTATTAACCAGTAGGCTATACCTCTGTGGTGTATGTCACAGCAATGGCTGGGTACAGAAGGACTGCAGGTCACCGCACAAACTGTCTGCTCTGAGTGCCAGGATAGGGAAACCCCACCAGTACCCATGATGCAATGCATATGCTGAATAGCTGTCTACAGCTGATCAGCAAATGGGGTCTGCACCTCTCCGATACCTCAGCTTGGAAAGACTAACTGACAATGCGTGATACTGGCACAGAGTAACTACAGACCATGCCACTGTGCAGGTTCTGTGTTCTGCCTGAGGGATAGGATGGGTGCCCAGCACTAGGTCCGCAGTACATGTGATGCTAGAGATAGGCCCTGCTGTACATCCCCATCACTGCCAGTGTGTGACAGGTGTTTCTTGCAGTGCAGCTGAAGGTAATTCGTTGTCCATCTGTATCAAGCAGTCACATGTGGCCCTGTGGGACCAAACACCACCTAGATTAGTGTATACCCTGTGTTAGGGTCTGGCTGACATGAGCACCTGTTATCAGGGCAGAGGGGTTTCCAGACTTGCATGAGGTTTGTGTATCAGTACCTTGATAGTTCAAAGTGGTATACACTACATACCTCAAAAGGCTCACATCACCCTTTTTGTAGGTAAGCAACAGGTTCCCCAGACCCTGTGAAGCAACCTCCATCCTGCTGGTATGCAACAGCCATCCCAGGTTGGTGGGCTAGAGCCATATCTGTGGCTGGGGCAGTGGCAGACCAGCAGCAATGATGGGGTTAGCTCTGGAAAACCCCAACTGCCTCATACCACTGTCTGCCAATCACCAGCAGACAGCACAGTCAGACTGCACCATATAGGTGTTCTGACCATGCACAGTCTAACTGCAGACAGTCCACTAGCCAGTCCATAGTGCATGCTCACAGAGGAACTATGTGCACCAAGCAAGCATCTCAGGGATTGGGGTCCCAGCACTGGGGACACACCAGCATCACTGAAGGCAGATAATATAGAGCGCTATATGGGAACCTAGACCTGCCATGGTCACTGCTTGGTCAGAGTGCGTGCCCTCCCAACATGCCATGCTGTGGCCACCCTGTCCATGCAGGTGATGGTTGGGCACTACAGTGTCCCAGCCATTGCCCCACATCCTGTGAAGGTGCATCCTGGCCAATCTACCCTGTCCGGGCCATACCCACAACACTTTGCTCCTTGTTATGCACATATTCAGGCTAATGCTGGTAACAGTGGGACATTGTGGGCCCGGTGAGGTGTGGACAGCCACAAAACAATGGATAGACATACACATACACACTCCTATTGCAGCATTGTGCACAGATAGGGGTGGCTGGCAAACCTGCCCACCACACTGGTCCTGATCACAGTGCCAACATTGCTAAACTGTGCAGGAAGTAGTAGTAGTGCCCTGGTGATAACTGCAGCTCAATGCTGGGGCCAACAGCCTGACTCTGCATGCATCTTTGGATTGTGGAGCCTATGTGAGTGGGTGTTTGTAGCCCTGTTCGCCACTGCTTTGGGTTTTGCACATGTTGCTGTTGTGTCTACATTGTAGGGTAAAACATAGGGACATGCTCTGCAGGAACCACAGCTGGGGCTTGAATCTGTGACCCTCTGCTTCTGGACACACTCACTGGGTGTACTACACCACACTGTTGCCACAGATGCATGGTGGTCCCTGGGGCTACCTGTATCTTTCCTCATCCAGACCTTTTATGTTTCACTGCACACCACATACTGGTACAGGGCATGGCCTAGGTCCACTGCAGGCAGGTGCCACTGCCCCCTCCTGCACAGGCACCCCCCCCCCGCCATGCTGACATGGCCATATGCTGTCAGTGCTGGTAGTGCGCAGTCCCAGGCCATCCACTGTGTGGGTAGGTGGTCGCCTAGGGAGCAGGGTTTGGGGCATGGGGCATACATGAGCATCTTCACATCCCCCCCATCACCGCCTACCAATCGGCTGTTCTTTCCACTTGGGGGAGGGTTGGTTGGGGGGACGTCAGGTCAGTGCCCTGGCAACTGTTAGCTCGGGGGGACCAGGTAGGTGTAGGTGGATTGTGTTTGGACTTTGTCAACTGCTGTCATGATGATTTCTGGTTTCCATGTTCCTATGTGTTACCTAGGCACCCGTCTAGTCCACCCTGTGCCCCTGCTGCCCCCACTACATGTCCCGCCTGCAGCCTCCTATGCCCCACTTGCACCATCGCCATAGTGACCTTTCATACTTGGGCACTATGCTGGTGCTGGACATGGAGCACTACTATCATGTTTCTTGGGCTCCCTGTCTATGCTATACATTGCTGACACTTAAATGGTTTCTCTCTCCTGCAAATGTGCATCTAACGGCAGGTTTTCATTCACGGTAGGATTCAGCCCTTCAGTTCAGTGCGTTAGTGTGCAGGGAGCCTCTCCTTGCCCACTCCCCACCCACTGACCCCTTCCACCCGCCCTCTCGCCACCCTCTGCGCCCTCTCGCCACCCACGGCCGGGGACGTTAACGATCGTTAAGTAACGTTAACGCGCGTTAACATTACATACCGCGCATTAACGTTACCTAACTAGCGTTAATATTACATAACGCGCGGTCTGTAACATTACCGCAGTTTAGCAAACATACCCCTTGGAGTGGCAGTCACTGTGACCCTATCCAAAAGATGTCCCATCATCTGATGCCACTGTCTGCAGAGATTCCACTGCATCTGATGCATCTGAAGTTGGGCTGAGTGGGTAACATCGACTGTAGAGGTCATGTGGCCCAGAAGATGTAGCATCTGCCGAGCAGCGAGAACTGGGCAACGCTGGATGTCTCTCACCATTATGACTAGGCATCTGGCCCTCTTCACCAGAAGGAAAGTTTGAGCCAGTGTGGTGTCAAGGACAGCCCCAATGAACTCAAGGTGTTGAGAGGGTTGAAGGTAGGACTTTGGGTAGTTGGTGACAAAACCCAGCCGTTCCAATACCTGAATGGTGCACTGTGTTAGACTGCTGAATCTTTTCTGGAATCCTCCCCATGACTTATAAGTCATCCAGGCAGGGGAAGACAAAGATTCCCAGGATCTGAAAGAAGGCAGCAACGACCTCCAGACATTTTGTGAAGACCAAGGGATGGAGGCAAGGCCAAAAGGTAAAACCCTGTACTAAAAGTGCTGTCTGCTTAGCATAAAGCGGAGGTACTAATGGTGCAAGGATTGGATGAGGATGTGTGTGTAGGTGTTTTTGAGATCCAAAGAGTATAACCAATCTTCCCATTAAAGGTAGGACAGCAACATTCTAAGGGATACCATCTTGAAATTTTCCTTCACTAGAAAGTGATTGAGATTGCAGAGATCCAAGATGGGTCAGAACCCACCTGTTTTCTTGGGAACCAGGTAGTAGCAGGAGTAGAAACCCTGTCCTGTTTGGGATGAACATAAGAACATAAGAACATAAGATATGCCATACTGGGTCAGACCAAGGTCCATCAAGCCCAGTATTCTGTTTCCAACAGTGGCCAATCTAGGTCATATGTACCTAGCAGTTTCCCCAAGGGAAACAAGATCCACCGTCCATTCTGCCAAGAGGTCCTGGACCTCCACTTGGAGTAGTTTGCGATGGTAATGTTTTAGAGTGTACTCCCCTGGAAAGAAGGTGGGGACGATTTATTTATTTATTTAGCTGTATTTATATACCACCTTTCAATGGGTCAAAGCGGGAATCTGATCAAAGTGCAGAAGATAGCCTTCGTGAACCACCAGCTGTGCCCAGGCATCAGTTGTTATGCTGGGCCACCTGTGGGCAAAGTGTATCAGCTGCTCCCCACAGGTGGCTCAGCAGGGGAAGAAGGGCCATGGTCAGAAGTCAAAAGCCCCCGTCTGACTGTGGTGTTGGTTGAGATTTTGGGGCTTTAGGCTTGTGCTGCTTCCTCTAGTTTTGACCCTTAACCTGCTGCCCCTGTTGTGGCGACTGGTACAAGTAATGCAGGGTGTAAATACCATAGGCCTTTTTCTTTTTTAGGGTAAAATAACTTTTTCCCGGAAGCCTTTCTCCTGGAAGGGTCAGCGATCTTTCTCAAGAGCCTGTTCATGGTGAGTTGCTCTGTTTCCAACACTGCGGCCTTCTCTGAGTTTGCTGAAGAGGTTCTCTCCCAGGCATAGGACATTGGCCAACTTGTCCTGAACCCATTTCTCTAAGTACGAGGACTGTAGCCATGCCAGGTGGTGGGCACAAATGCCCACTGTGGCCACCCTAGCCATGGACTCAAACCCATCGTAGGCTGCCCGGGTGATGTACTTGAAGTACTCCTTTGTTTTCCCCACCAGGCTCTGGAAGCTCTCAAGGTGCTCTCCTGACAGACCAGCTGAGAACCCAGCAAGATCCCCTGCCAAGTCACGCAGGTACATGCCATGTATAACTGGTATGCTTGAATCCGAGCCACCAACATCGAGCCCAGGTAGCACTTCCTACCTAAAGCCATCCATGGTGCATGCCTCCCTACGCAGGGGTACTAAGGAGTGCCGAGGACTTGACATCGTCCTCTGACACTGATGGGGTTGAAGTCCAGTCCAGTGGGGACGCTCCTTATCAAAGAAGAGCCACCATTCCAGTACCCACAACCCCTCGGCTCTGAATGGGCCTGGCCGACACATGAAGCAGAAGCCTCGGCGGGAGGGCATTGATGTAGAGGTCAATGCCAGGGCCAATGTCAACACTTCAAAACTGAACAGCGATACCTGCTGCAATTCCCATTTCTTAAGCCCTTTGTGCATGATATGCAAGCAGAGAGTGCAGTCCAAGGGCTCATAGTCGGGCCCGAGGCATTGAAAGCACCAACTGTGCCGGTCCGTGATGGAAATGGTCCGGCCACATTGAGTGCACTTCTTGAAGCCACTGGACAGTTTTGACATGGTAGGGAATACGGCTGCTGCCAAGTCAAAGGACTCCAACATCCTCACTAACCGGGAGGGGGAGGGGCATGAGAGGAAAGCCCTGCTTCTGAAAAAGAAAAAAAGAATAAAACCCAAGAAAAATGCAGCGCTGAGGCACTAATGTTCCCGAAGACTACAGGAAGACACTGAACAACAAGCGATCTGAAAAAAAATAGTGAAAACTAGTGAAAAAGGGATCATTTCAATTCCAGGACACAGACGACTGTCTGGAGGGCTCCGCAGAAAAAAGAAGACTGAGGTAAAGATGGATCCTTCAGGCGGGAAGACTGGCATGCATGCATGGAGCACTTTCCAAAAGCTTACTATGGAAGTTGGGAAGCATTCCCGCATGGGCTCTGTTGCTGATGTCATCCATATGTGAGGACTGACTTCTTGCTTGGTCCTGGAGAATGGCTAAAACATAGAGAAGATAAAGCCAAAAGAGAAAGAAACATAATCATGGAACTTAACAGAAATTTCCAATGTGCAACAAGGTGAGACAAAGAGAAATATTACAGTGATGCATACTGTGACACTGTCAGCTATACTGATCAGATGGAGATAGAGGAAAATGGGGACTATACCTTTAAGACTGAGGAAAGGCAGGGTTTCCATAGAGCTCAAACTGTAAACAAACCAGAGAAGTACGTTGTAGCAGAGGTTGAGCCCCGCCCAAACCTTAACGTGGGGGCAGGTTTAAGCCTAGATAGCAAGTACACGTGCTCAGAATAGGGAGTGGTGGCTAGAAAGCACCTTTTTAAACCTGCGTCACAAAAGTCAAGGGGGCAGGAAGTGAGCAGAGGAAAGAGCAGAGTGAAAGCAACCAGAGTTGGAGAAGAAGGAAGCAGCAGATACAGCTACCGAGAAGGTAGAGATTCCAAACCAAAGCACAGAGTTCAGTCTGTAGCTGGAGTTACTGCTGAAGCCGAGAGTCCAGAGCCAGGAGGTTCAGAGAACGCTGAAAGGTCAGTGTGGATAGAAGGCTCAGCAAGAGCAGGAAACTCATGGCTGGAATCCTATTCAGAGGAAGCACTGAAACCAGAGCGTTTAAAAGTGAGAACTGCTTTTAAGAAACCCAGAGAAGGCAAAGCTGGAAAGTTTTATTCCACCGGGCAACTTAACTCTAGTAGCAAAGAAAGCAATTCCTTTGTGGAAGGTGTGGCTGACTCAGAGCCCAGCAAGAGGTTTGCAGAAGACGTTGCTAATGAGCTAAGGAGAAGTGCAGGGCAGAGTGCTCCAGGACCTTTGAATGCCAGAAGGTGGGTGAAAGCAATTCCTAATGCTGATATTCTGAAGACAGACAAAAGCAAAGATAGAGACTTGAACCTGATTAAGAAGCTAAAGCAACTGTTTCCAGATAGTGGAGGTTTTCCAGAGAGCATAGCTAATCCTTGGTTAAGAGGGCAGCATGTAAGGGAGTTTCTGAATACCCTTTCAAACAATAAGCTGAACTCTTCCGTTAGAAGCCCAAGTGGGGAGAAAGGACCTGCAGGGGAAGAAGATATGCAAGTAGATTCTCCTTCGCCTGAAGCTGTGTGTGACAGTATTCCCATGGATTGCTCTTTCTGTAAATCTGTTTACCCCTGGATAGGAGAAAGAAAAAAACCCCATTGAAAGCAAGGTATGTTTGTGAAAAGCCTAAACGTGATTCTGAAGAGTTTTGAATGAAGACAAGAGATAAATGCCCATTGTAAATAAGAGCAATAGCTGTGATTCTTTACTACTGGAAAAGGCCTGTGACCAGCTATTGTCACTGTATAAAGAGCTTTTGCCAAATTCTGATATTCCAGATTACCTTTTTGCTCCTGTATTATTTTCTTTTGGAGAAATTATCCTTGCTGTTTGTGTATATGAACTTTAATGCATGAAGGGGAGCCCAAAACTAAAAATATTCTGGTTTTGCCTTAAACAAAACCGTGTGGTGACAACTACTTTGTCTGCAAGTAATACAGAGAAACTACAGCTCCCAGAATTCCTTGAGGGAGGGAGAACCAAGTGACTCTATACTTAAGGGCAAACAAGGCCACCCCTCCTGCTTATAGGCTTTGCCAGCAAGGGGAGTGCGACAGATGGCATAGTAGTACGGATTTTTCCCTCGCTATACGCATGCGCAGAATGATTACCACATCCAGGAGCTGTGCTGGAGATAAGCTGCGGCAGAATCGTGCAGAGGAGCACCTCAGAGCTGAGGCGGAGTTCCAGAGTCATCTTCAGAGACCATCTCTTGTGTAGAGCTCGAAGCCACGCTGGTGTCAGGTAACCCATACCTTATTGGGGGTTATTCGAGGATACTAGTGCAGAGTATAGTGCTGTGACCTTGGGAACAGGAAAGAGGCTATTGTCTTGAGTGGTGTGATATTGCACTTGGGTCGTGTTTTCCTGTTGTTTTGTCTTTGCAGAACAGGATGACCATGAAGGCCCAGGACGTCTTTAAGTGGATGGCACATCAGTTCGAGAGGCAGAGGGAGCTGTCTCTGGAGGCCCAAGAGAGGTCAGCAGCAAACATGCAGGCCCAACAAAAACCGCTGTTAGAGCTGATGGAAGCGGTGATGACAAGCCTGAAGAAAGAGCCTGGACCAACCGCGACTCCAACAGGTTTAACAGGACTGCTTTCTGCAGGAACACCTGGACTATTGTCCAGTGGGACATTTGGTTTCGGACAGTTAACAGACCAGGACGATATAGATGACTTCCTGGAAGCCTTCGACCGGGTCGCCCACATAATTGGTTGGCTGAGAGACCAATGGGCTGTGCGGTTGGCCACTTCCCTCACGGGGGAAGCTCTGGCAGCATATAGAGCCATGCCAGCCACTCTCGCTAACAATTATGAGGAGCTTAAACGAGCCATCAGAGATCGGTTGGGTTTGACTCCCTTGGTGTACCACCACTTGTTAAGAGGCACAAGGTTGAGGCCCGGTGAAACACCAAGAGCGTTATGCCAGAGGGTGAGAAGTCTGGTCATAAAGTGGTTAGTGCCAGAGGGCAAGACTGTAGACTCGATAATTGATAGCATCATTTTGGAACAGTTCATGGCCGCAGTTCCGCCAGAGATACGTAGCTTTCTGATTCTGCAAAATTGCCAAAATACCCAAGAAGCAACCATGCTTACGGAGCGTTTCCTAGAGGCAGAAGTAGCTGCTCAAGGAAAAGGCAGTGCTTCAAGGAAGGCAACACAAGCACTATCAGAAAGCAGGGAACGGCCAAGAGAAAATGTTGCTAATGTATGTATGCCGGTGTTTAGAAACAAATTTCCAAAGAGGAAATGCTTTAAGTGCGGAAGTGAATGTCACTTACAGAGAGAATGTAGTGAAAGACAGCACTAATGATTGAAAATGTAAAAATAGCCAGGGAAGGATTTCTCCTTTCAGTAGTAGTGCAAGGTGTCATTGGAAACGCTTTGCTAGACTCGGTCTCAGACCAGAGCATGTTGTCTAGGAGATTGTGGCAACAGATTGAGTCCCAGAATAGAGCAATCCCACACCAACTGGAGGGAACCGTGAAAATTAGATGTATTCACGGCGCTGCATTTTCCTATCCACTGTATAGAGTTTCCATTAAGGGATTAGGGATAGAAAAGAAGATCCTTGTAGCGGTAGTGCCCAGATTGCCACAGGACTTAGTCTTAGGAAGGGACTGGCCACAGTTTCAGAAAGGTCTAGCACAGGGACTGCAACCAAAGGAAGGGATGATCTCCACAAGAGCCTAGGCGGTCTCTGGATAGGGAGGAAGAGTCTCCGGAGGGAAAGTTAGAGGATCTTCCATCCCACAAGGACCTAATAACCATCCCAGTGGAAAAAGAGAAAAAGGATAATAGCGAAAAGCGCCGAGAGAGGCGGACCCGATCCCAGAGTAAAGCAGAGGTATAGGCCGGGCAGTAGTTGCCTTGGGTACCAGCCGAGTTAATGGACAAATTTCCTTCTTTCCCGAGAGAGCAGCAGGCATATCCCACTCTTACACAGGCTTTTAAGTACGCCCAAGAGGGGAGGGATACCCTGCCGAAGTTTCTTCTAGATGGGGGAATTTTGTATAGAGAAAGTGTGGACCCAGCTACAGGGAATAAACGCAAGCAGTTAGTAGTGCCTACAACATTTAGGACGCTAGTCTTAAGACTTGCTCATGATCACCCCATAGGGGCGCACAAGGGAATACAGGGAACACTGGACCAGGTTTTAGCTCGTTTTTACTGGCCAGGTGTTTTTTTAGAGAGGTTGCTAGGTTTTGTGAGTCTTGTCCGTCCTGTCAAAGGGTTACGTCAGTTCAGCCAAAGGAGGTACCATTGCTACCTATACCCGTAATCTCCGAACCCATTCACTGGGTAGCGATGGACATTGTGGGTCCCCTGATAAAAATGCCCCGCGGCGGAGGGCGGAGCCTGCGACAGTGCAAGATGGCCGCTTGATCCTTTCTCTCCCCGGAATCCTGGTGTTAATCCTGCCCCTCTGTGCGGAAATATCGCTATCGGAGCTCCAGCACCAATACGTTTTCTCGCCATGACCTCCAGCAAACCGGCTAGGCTGGATTTCAACGCTCCCGCGGCCACAGGTACTAAGAGATTGAAAGCGGATCCACCCTCGCCGCTAAAGGCCACAGGCCCGAAAGACGCTAATGTGGGTCTTCCAGAGCTCCTGGCTGAGATAAGGGCTGTGCGGGAGCTGGTCACCGCTAACGGGGAAACCCTGAGCGAGGTGCAAGCCGATGTGGCTGAGCTCAAAGATTTAAAGGCGCAACTCTCCACGCTCACTGAGAAGATGGACGGGCTCTCTTTAAAAGTGGAGGTGCACGAGGAGCGTCTCAAAGAGCTAGCTGCCCACTCTAAACGTATCACGGCACTAGAGCGGAATCTCGAGGACCTTAATAACCGGACCCGACGGAACAATATCCGGCTTGTGGGGATACCTGAAGGGCTGAAGGACGGGACATGATGGCCTTCCTGGGTAAAATCATTCCGGAGTTACTACGGCTCGAGTTTGACCGGCCCTTTGAGATAGAGAGGGCCCATCGAGTCCCTATGCAGCAGGATCCCCACTCACCGAGGCCTCGCCCAATCATCATGAAGCTCTTGCGATTCCAGCATGTGGCCCAAGTAATGGCAGCGGCGCGAGTACGGGCCCCTTTGAAATTCGAGGGAGTGGATATTGTTTTCTTCCCAGACTTTAACAAGACCACTGTGGTCCGCCGGAAACAGCTGTTAGCGCTAAGGCCTCGTCTACAAAGCCTACAGACCCGCTATGGTCAATTTGCTCCAGCCAGGCTCCGAGTCACGCTGCATAATCAGACTCGGTCCTTTGAGGACCCCAAATCCCTTCTGGCTTTCATTGAGGAACAAGAAGCTGCAGTAATGCGTTGAGGACACTGCTTAGCGTACATTATTGGTGATCTCTTTGTGCCCATAACCTAATTGGGGCCTCTTAAGGGGGAGCCAATTATACTCCTTAGATAGTGGTTGTGATGTTCCCACAAAGGCGCACGCAGGTGCCTGTAGTGTGGTGTGTGAGTGTGGGTGCCTGTTGGACATTGGGTATTGTGTGCATGGAGGAATGAATGTTGTCTATATATAGTACAGTTTATTAGATGGAGGGAGGGGGTTTTGTGGGTAAGTTCATGTGGGGGAGTTGGGTTTCAGAGGGCAATCTTGTGAGATCGATGGTTCACCCAGGGGGGTGGGGTTGGTTGGGGGGGGGTTGTCTCCATTGACTATGTCTGAGGGTACTAGCCAGAGCTGGGAGTTGATGCTACCGTTTTCAGATCCTACAGTTACGGGTTATCCATATATGTATTGTAATGGGGTCCCTTAAGATCCTATCGTTGAATGTGAAAGGTGTAAATAATCCCGCTAAGAGGAAAAAAATTTTGCTATATTGTGCCAAGCAGAAGGCTGATGTCGTCCTACTCCAGGAGACCCACCTTTCCACTATAGAGGCGATGAAGATGGGCCTGGGTCATTATTTGGTTGCGGTGCACGCTGCAGCAGTAGGGAAAAAAAATGGGGTAATCACTTTGGTGCGGAAATCCCTCCAGCCCCAGATTGTGTCGGGATTGGCAGACCCGCAAGGGCGATGGGCGATGGTGATCTTGGGCCTTCACGGTGAGCAACTAGCCATCTTGAATATTTATGGGCCAAATTGTGATGATGTCTCCTTTTTTCAGAAGGTAGCGCGGGTGGCCTATGATCTGCGTTCCCTCCCCATGGTTTTGGGTGGGGACTTCAACTTGGTGCTGGACCCATTGTTAGACCGGCAGCCGTTCCGGTCGGCGAGACCGGGTAGGGCAGTCTCTGTTCTTCTCTCTCTGATGCACGACTTGGGACTGCACGATGTTTGGCAGACTTTGCACTCCGTAGATAAAGACTTTACTTTTTATTCCCTTCCCCACAAGTCTCATTCTCGCATTGATTTCCTTTTAGTTTCACACCCTTTAGTAGAGTCGGCAGTGGAGGCGGGTATTTGTGCCACCACGGTGTCGGATCACGCGGCAGTCTTTCTGCTTTTTACATTTGGCCAACCGGCTCCCCGGAAGTCTGGCTGGTTCTTCCCGAGGGAACTGTTAGGGGATCCGCTCTTTTGTGATATGATCCGGTTGGAGATCAAAGAGTACTTTGAGAAGAATCTCCCGTCCGAGACGGCGGGCTGGGCCTGGTGGGAGGCTTTTAAGGCCACTATTCGTGCACAGATTACTAGCTATGTTATCCGCCGGTCTAAGCTCAGAAAGGCCGAGCTTGCTGGGCTCGAGATGCAAATTTCCGCTGGTGAAAGGTTACTGAGGGCTCGGGCTGAACCATGAGTGCTACTGCACCTGCAGAAACTACGATATCAGTATAATTCGCTCCTGAGTGCGGAGGTTCGCAAGGTACAACATGCGCAAGATGCGCGCTATCATGTCGAGTGAAATAAAGCTGGCAGGCTTTTGGCATCGGTGCTCAGTCCCCCTAGAGGGAAGACTAACATAACGGCCCTTAAGTCAGGGACCCAGGGACTGCTCACGGAGAGTCGTGTGATCGGGGAGAGTTTCAGGTCCTTCTACCAGGACCTGTACTCCTCAGCGGGCGAATGTGATGACTCTGTCTATCAATCTTTTCTTGAGAAATTGCCCCATCCTATTCTCAGTACCCCTCAGAGGGAAGGGTTGAGCCTTCCCATAGATGGGGTGGAAGTCCAAGCGGTCCTTAGAGATGCCCCGGCGGGAAAGGCGGTGGGCCCTGATGGCCTCCTGGCTGAATTCTATCGGGCATTTCAGGAAGAACTAGCCCCCCAGATGGCCTGTTTTTTCCAATTGCTAGTGGAACAAGCCCCGCAAATAGGGAGTTTCAACACAGCAACAATAGTGGTACTGGCTAAGGAGGGGAGGGACCCTCTAGAGGTGGGCAGCTATATGCCGATCTCGCTCCTAAATGCCGATTATAAGATCTTTGCTGGGGTTCTCGCCAGGCGCCTTTCAAAGGTGGTCTCTGGGTTAATCCATCCAGACCAATGCGGGTTCCTCCCAGGAAGGTCAACCGCGGACAATGCTCGCCTGCTCGTAGATCTCTTTGCTCTGGCTCACTCTCAGGATAGACCATTGGTTGGGCTCTCTCTAGATGCCGAAAAGGCATTTGATCGGCTGGAATGGGCCTTTATGTATCGAGTCTTGCATTGGTTCGGCTTTGGAGAAGCCTTTATAGATTTGATTAAGGTGCTGTATGTCACCCCTCAGGCTAGAATTCTAGTGAATGGAACTTTGTCTGCCCCTTTCGACCTACAACGGGGGACGAGGCAGGGATGTCCTCTCTCCCCACTTTTGTTTAATCTCGCCCTAGAGCCTCTGGCCATAGCCATTCGTCACTCGGAGAAGATTCAGGGCCTCTCCATAGGGGACCTGCAGGTAAAGCTATCCACTTATGCTGACGATCTGTTGCTCTTTGTCCAACCAGATCAGGTGGCCGAAGTTCTTAGGGTAATGGACGCTTATTCCGCTATCTCTGGCTACAAGATAAATTGGGGGAAGTCAGTAGCATTTCCTTTGAACAGGGTGACTTTTGCTTCCGCGTTAGGGGATCACCCCTTTGTGTGGACTTCTGGGCCCATTAAATACCTGGGGGTTAAATACTGATTTTCGACTGAGGAGACAATCTCTGTTAACTGTCAGGCCATAGAGGAGTTGCTTCGATCTTTCTCAACAAGGTGGTCCCCCCTCTACCTGTCCTGGTGGGGCAGGATGGAGGCCATTAAAATGGTCTTGACCCTTAAGATAAACTATATTCTGGAGATGCTTCCAATGGAGATCCCTCCGCGGTGGTATAAAGGATGGGAGTGGCATCTGCTGCGGTTTCTGTGGGCGGGGAAACCCTCTAGGATTGCGTCGGTCAAGCTAAAAGCGAGCAGAGATCAGGGAGGGGTTAACTTTCCTGACTTCAGGGCGTATCATCAGGCCTTCCTGTTAAAGCAGGGTGCAGGTTGGTGTGCAGCGGAGATCTCTGAGTATGGTCCAGTATGGCTGGAAGTGGAGAGGAGGATACTCCTGCGGGTCCCACTTCCGTTATTGTTGGTAATGAGGCTTCCCTCAACCTTTATGCTCTCTCCCGCTATCTTAGCTACTCAGTGGGCCTCCTCAGGTCTAGCTGAGGTAATTGCATCTGAGAAGCCTGTATCCACGGAGTTTCCTATTTGGTACAACCCCAAATTAAAGGTAGGTGGTAAGATGATATCCTGGAAGTGTTGGCAAGATAGAGGCATTTGGACGCTAGGGCACCTTACTCACTTTGGTGGTTGGAAATCCTGGGAGGCTCTTGTCGGTGAGTTTGATCTGCCGGAGCGATGCCGGTTTCAATGGGTCCAGCTTCTAAGTTGTCTCAAACAAGCAAAGATTTCTGCAGCTCATCTCTCGGGGGAATGGGGCTTGAAACGGGTGTTGCTTGCCTGTTCTGAAGGTAAAGGGATAGTCTCTAACCTGTATGCGATTTTTAAGACTGCCTGGTCTGCCTCGTTAACCGCTCTGAAAAAGAGTTGGGAGACGGAAGTAGCCTTCTCTATCCCACCCCATCTCTGGTCTACCCTATGGTCCAAGACAAACAGAGTATCTTCTGCTGCAGCGATTACCCAATCTTTATTTTTTCTTTCCCATAGGGCGTTGTTGACGCCCAGCCGTCTCTCTCGGTGGGCTCCTGGGGTGACGGCGAACTGTTGGACATGCGCAGCACCTTTGGGTACCTTGCAACACCTGCTGTACGACTGCCCCAGGGTACAGAGTTTTAGGGGGGAGGTATGGGATAGGATACAGTGCATTCTCTCCTTCCGGGCACCTCTCACGTGGGATCTGGTTTCCCTTCGGTCAGCAAGTCCGCTGTTGCCTATACAGAAAGAGAAATCTTTTCTGTTCAATTTCTTAATTGCGGTTGCTCTGAAGTTGATTCTGATCCACTGGAAAGATGCGGATCATCTAGAGAGCAACCACTGGTGGAATTTGGTTTCTCTATACGCCAGTTATGAGAAGGCTTGGGCTTGCGGCCGTGAGCAGAGGTGCCGGAGGAAGCGAGGTGTCCCCCTTCTAGTCTCAGGGAACAAATGGGAGTGTTTGGATGCCTATGCAGCGTCGGCTGGCGTGTCTCTTAGAGGCTAGCTTCTTGCTGGGCATCCCCTCCCACTCCCTCCCCTCTGTCTTGATCAAGGGTGCGTTTCCCAGGGACGTACGAGATATTGCTGTAGGGCGTTGTTTTTTAGTTAGCTCTGTGATTTTAATGTTGCTTATGGGTCAATGGAGACTGGGGAGGGTGGGTGGTGTAGGGGTTGTTCTGTTATGTTGAGTGTGTTATGATTGTTGTTTTGAAAACTATAAATAAAAATTAAAAAAAAAAAATGCCCCGCGGCTTTCAGTATATGCTGGTCGTAGTAGACCAGGCCACAAGGTTTCCATGGGTCATTCCCCTACGGGGCATATCGGCGAAAACAGTAGCGGCTGAAATCGTAAAACTATTTTGCATGGTGGGATTCCCTCGTGAGGTGTTGACAGATAGGGGCAGTAACTTTATGTCCAAATATTTAGCTCAGGTAAGGGATGCCTTTGGAATACGGCACGTGAAGACCACTGCCTACCATCCCCAGTCGAACAGACTGGTGGAAAGGCAGAACCAGACATTAAAGAAAATGCTGAGAGGGGGATTAGATGGTAAGATGACGGAGTGGGACACCATGCTACCCTTCATCTTATATGCCTGTAGGGAGCAAAAACAAGCGTCCCTAGGCGCCTCACCGTACGAATTGATGTACGGGCGGCCCCTAGAGGCATTCTAGACAACCTCCGTGAACAGTGGGTAGAGCCAAGAATAGAAGACATAGAGGTACCCCAGTTTTTGAGGGATTTAAGAGGCAGACTGACCCGAACCTCCCAGGTGGCTGAGGAGAATCTAAAGGCCAGTCAGCTGAGACAGAAAAGGTATTACGATCATAATACAAAGCCTCGCCAACTCGCCATAGGCGAGAAAGTAATTGTAATGGTGGCAGGGGTTGCACCGAAGTTTGAGAGTCAATGGAAAGGGCCCTTTAGAGTGGTTAAACAAGTAGGCCCTGTGTCCTATTTGGTAGAAAATAGAAGGGGGCGCCGCCAAGTGTACCACATAAACATATTAAGGCCGTGGCATGAGACGGTAGTGTTTGCACACCTAGCCACGAAAAACCCTCGAGTACAGGAGGAAAAGAGCAGCATCACCATCCCAGCGAGAACTACGAGCTGCTCTGATGATATCAGCCCATCCCATAATATCTTAAGGGGGGGAATCTGTGACAGTGTCAGCTATACTGATCAGATGGAGATAGAGGAAAATGGGGACTATACCTTTAGGACTGAGGAAAGGCAGGGTTTCCATAGAGCTCAAACTGTAAACAAACCAGAGAAGCACGTTGTAGCAGAGGTTGAGCCCCGCTCAAACCTTAACGTGGGGGCAGGTTTAAGCCCAGATAGCAAGTACACGTGCACAGAACAGGGCGTGGTGGCTAGAAAGCACCTTTTTAAACCTGCGTCACAGAAGTCAAGGGGGCAGGAAGTGAGCAGAGGAAAGAGCAGAGTGAAAGCAACCAGAGTTGGAGAAGAAGGAAGCAGCAGATACAGCTACCGAGAAGGTAGAGATTCCAAACCAAAGCACAGAGTTCAGTCTGTAGCTGGAGTTACTGCTGAAGCCGAGAGTCCAGAGTCAGGAGGTTCAGAGAACGCTGAAAGGTCAGTGTGGACAGAAGGCTCAGCAAGAGCAGGAAACTCAGGGCTGGAATCCTATTCAGAGGAAGCACTGAAACAGAGCGTTTAAAAGTGAGAACTGCTTTTAAGAAACCCAGAGAAGGCAAAGCTGGAAAGTTTTATTCCACTGGGCAACTTAACTCTAGTAGCAAAGAAAGCAATTCCTTTGTGGAAGGTGTGGCTGACTCAGAGCCCAGCAAGAGGTTTGCAGAAGACGTTGCTAATGAGCTAAGGAGAAGTGCAGGGCAGAGTGCTCCAGGACCTTTGAATGCCAGAAGGTGGGTGAAAGCAATTCCTAATGCTGATATTCTGAAGACAGACAAAAGCAAAGATAGAGACTTGAACCTGATTAAGAAGCTAAAGCAACTGTTTCCAGATAGTGGAGGTTTTCCAGAGAGCATAGCTAATCCTTGGTTAAGAGGGCAGCATGTAAGGGAGTTTCTGAATACCCTTTCAAACAATAAGCTGAACTCTTCCGTTAGAAGCCCAAGTGGGGAGAAAGGACTTGCAGGGGAAGAAGATATGCAAGTAGATTCTCCTTCGCTTGAAGCTGTGTGTGACAGTATTCCCATGGATGGCTCTTTCTGTAAATCTGTTTACCCTGGATAGGAGAAAGACAAAAACCCCATTGAAAGCAAGGTATGTTTGTGAAAAGCCTAAACGTGATTCTGAAGAGTTTTGAATGAAGACAAGAGATAAATGCCCATTGTAAATAAGAGCAATAGCTGTGATTCTTTACTACTGGAAAAGGCCTGTGAACAGCTATTGTCACTGTATAAAGAGCTTTTGCCAAATTCTGATATTCCAGATAACCTTTATGCTCCTGTATTATTTTCTTTTGGAGAAATTATCCTTGCTGTTTGTATATATGAACTTTAATGCGTGAAGGGGAGCCCAAAACTAAAAATATTCTGTTTTTGCCTTAAACAAAACTGTGTGGTGACAACTACTTTGTCTGCAAGTAATGCAGAAAAACTACAGCTCCCAGAATTCCTTGAGGGAGGGAGAACCAAGTGACTCTATACTTAAGGGCAAACAAGGCCACCCCTCCTGCTTATAGGCTTCGCCAGCAGGGGGAGTGTGACAATACAAGGAAATTAAATCAGAAACTATTAGAGGAATAACAAGGTTGGCTTTTTTAAAACTACAAGAGTTAAAGAGAAAATTCCAGCCTCGAATTGGAATGATAAAAGATGCTCAAGGATCCATGCTGAATGATGCTGAGAAGATCAAGAAAATTTGGAAATAATACACCAAGTCATTATTCAATGAAGATCAAGTGGATCAACAACCATTTCAACCTGTACCTTATGATCATGAACCATCGGTGATAAAAGAAAAAGTCAAAGCAGCACTGAAAGCATTATCAAAGAACAAAGCTGCGGGCATTGATGGCATTCCCATTAAAGTATTACAGCAAACAGATGCAGCTGTTATAATACTAAAAAGGCTCTGCTAAGAAATTTGGAAGACATCATGACTGACTAACTGGAAAAGATCTGTGTTCATACCAATCCTGAAGAAAGGTGATCCAACTGACTGGAAATTATTGCACAGGCGCTCTGTTCCCACACACCAACAAGCATATACACATGATCATTCAGTGCAGACTATAATCATACCTGGATTGAGAACTGCCCAAACAGTTAGCAGAATACAGGAAAGGGAGAGGAACAAAAGATATCATTGCAGATATGAAATGGGATCCTTGAAAAGACAAAAGAATACCAAAAGGATATCTACATGTGTTTCATTGACTATAGCAAGGCCTTTCATTGTAGAAACTATGAAAAACTCTCGACCATATTAAGAAGCATACCTGATAGTTCCCAAATAAACATTCATAGTAATCAAGAAACAATAGTTTGAACAAAACAAGGAGGAAACAGAATGATTTAAAATTGGCAAAGATGTACGACAAGGCTGCATACTTTCCCCATACCTGTTTACTTTATATGCAGAATAAATTATCAGAGAAGCAGAACTGTAAAAGCAAAATATATAAAAGCAAATAAATATATAAATAAACTATATGAGGATAACTGAGGTGTGAATGTTGGTAGACTCATCAACAACCTTCATTATGCTGACAATACCACATTATTGGCTGAAAGTAAAGATGATCCATAATATCCTTGATAAAGAAGAATAAGAAATAGCAGACAACTTTAATGTGAGCCCACGATGGGAGGAAGACTGTGCTCTGTATAGCTCTACCCTGTGCCAGTCGCAGAAGCTCTGTAGCACTTCACAAAAGTGTTCAGGGAAGAACAGTTAGCTGCTCAATAGATGATGATGATCGATGATCAATAATGAAACAACAAGCAGTCAAGAAATCTGCTGACACATTTGCTCTTAGCAGAATGGCTATGAAGGTCCTGGATAAGATTTTCAGGTGCAGAAATATATCTCTGCAGACAAAATATTAGACTTGTCCATGCCATGGTATTTATAAATCTATATTGTAACTGGTGCCCTCAAAAATTGATAAGAAAGTTTCCCTAAATAGGATCTATTTCATTTTGTCGTTGCCTATATTTATAAAAACATCATGTGGATGTGAAAGTTGGACAGTGAAGAACAAAGACAGGAAGAAAATTGATGCCATTGAGTAATGGTGAAACAAAGAATATTGGGTATACCATGGACTGCCTGAAGAACAAATCTGTCTGTACTAGAGGAGATCAAACTTCAGCTTTCCTTAGAAGTTCAAATGACTTTGGACACACTGGACCCAATATAGCCCTGCCCACTGACGCTGACCTCTAAACCTGGATATTCAATGCCATGGTGATGGTATTGAATACCCGGATTAGGCACCATGTGGAGTCAGCCACAGAGATCAACTGGGTAGCGGCGATATTGGACTGCTACCCGATTAGCAGCTGTGGCTAGAACTAGGCAAGCCAAAAGCTTGCCTAGTTTTAGCTGTGGAGGGCTAACCAGTTAGTGGTCCAATATTGCTGCTACCTAGTTATCAGGACTTCCCACCTCTGCTCTGCCCTGGAATGCCCCCAACATGCCCTGATGCTAACCAGATAGGATTGTGATGCATAGGGGACGTAGTTGGGAATATTCAACAGCACTAACCATGTAGGTTTATTTTTTATTTAACTAGACTTATGTACCGCTTTTCTACAAGTCAAAGTGCTGTACATTCAGGTAATGTATATATATTTCTCTTATCCCCAAATAGCTCACAATCTATGTTTTTGTACCTGAGGCAATGGAGAGTTATGTGGCTTGCCCAAGGCCACTAGGAGTACCTGTGGGACTAGAAACCCTGGTCCTTCAGGCCCAAGGTTGCTGTTCTCTAGAAGGATTTGAACCCCTGGCCCTCCAGCCTGAGGTAACTTTCCCCAATGACTAGGCCACTCCTCCATATTGAATATTCCCGGTTAAGGCATTTACACGGATACTGTGCTGTAAACCGTGTAAATGGCTTTCGAATATTGGGCCCGTCATGCAAAAAGAAAGATTAGAGAAAGACATGCTTGGCAAGGTTGAAGGTCAGCGCAAAAGAGGAAGTCTGTCATTGAGATGGACTGATAAAATAACAGCAGCTATTGATGCTGCTCTATCATCAGTTAGCCATTTGACTGAAGACTGAACACAGTTTAGGACAACTATCCACAGGATCACCATGAGTCAACATAGACTCAATAGTACTTTGCAACTACAACTTGAGACAATAGAAGGTTAAGTGACTTGCCTAAATTCATATACAAAGGGAGTGAGATATAAATCCTGACTTCCCTGGGTCTCAGCTTGGTGCTCTAACCATTAAACTGCCCACTACAACTAGCCAACCAACTCACCAAATGCCCTTTCATCGGCCCTACCACTCTGCAAAATGTGTCTACTCCCACAGCCTATTGCAATTGCACCAACTACAAGACTACTTCCCAGTAATTGCCTCACCACCCTGGACCCACCAAAAATGTCCCCTCTACAACTGGCCCACTTTCAAGGAACTCCCCCTTCTAGTGCTCCACCCCAAAAAATCCCCAATGTAGCTGCCCTACCATAGAAACATAGAAAAATGATGGCATATAACAACTATATAGTAGGGGTGGCCAAACTGCAGCTACAGCTCACGAAAAAAAATGTGGTTCCAGGAAAAGTTTTCACAGCAAAATAATTTTGCTGCTCAAATTTTTTCCTGGATTCACACTTTTTTTTTACGAGTCATAGAAACCCCGCCATAGCCCTACACTAGTCCCCACACCACTTGGACTTCTGCTTTAAACATTACTGAGAGCTAGTGAATAAGATAGTCCCAAACAGGCACTATAGAAATATTGAGATTCCGATTCCAATTTATAAATCTTCAGTTCGATCTATGAATTTTGTCTTTCAAATAAGTTACTAAATGTTGTGCTATATTAATTTTTAACATGTTTTTGTGAAATATCGTCACATAACACTATCATGGCATCGAATAAGAAACAAAAATATGAAGAAGAAAACCGTGTGTTTAAGACTGAGTAGGAAGAGGAATTTGCTTTTGCAGATGTCAGTAGGAAGCCATGATGCCTTATATGTAGTACTACTTTGACTCATTTATTTTATTTATTTATTTATTTATTTAACATTTCTTCTATACCGCGCTATTATAATCAGCGCGGTGTACAACGAACAAAAACATACTACAATGCATACAGGCAACATTGAGTTTACAATGAACAGGAAATTAAACATGGGATAAACTGGGAAAACTATGTACAAGTTAACTCGATACTATGTACAATACTCTAACTCATTTGGATGTTGCATGTGCTTTTGTGGGTGGATGGTACACGTATGATGATTAGCGGTTGGGCTTATGTGTAGGCTAACCATTTTCTGTTTGTATTAAGGTGCTAGGGCGGCTGGGGCATGTGGGAAGCTTGCCGGGTGTGTGTTTGCCTCGGATGGTTTCTGGGTAGCATTTTGTGAACAGATGGTGTTTCAAGGCTTTTCTGAATAGGACTAGGCTTTTGATGCCATGGATTTCATGGGGAAGGGCATTCCAGTTTAAAGGAGCAAATATAGAGAAGGCCCTGTTGGAGGTAGCCTTTGTACACTTAGTCATCATCTTGGGGACTACTAAGGTGTTCATTGCAGTAGGCCTCCTGTTTCTATTTTCCAGGGTACCGTGGATTAGCTTGCTGATTGGTGTAGGGGGGTAGTTATTTAGGGCTTTGAAAGTAAGGACTAATGACTTGTATTGAAGTCTGGCATGTAAAAGTAGCCAATGCAGATCTTTCATGATAGGCGTTATGTGGTCAGATCTTGACGATCCAGAAAGGACTCTCGCAGCTGCATTCATAGCTAGGCAGAGCGGATTTAAGGTTGATTGTGAGAGACCATGGAGGATGATGTTAGCGAAATCCAGATGTGGGAGGACTAATGCCTGGAAGGTTGTTCGGTAGTCGGTGAAATCCAGTAGGGGGCGGAGGTGACGTAGAGTTCTGATCTTATGATATATTGCCTTTGTGACGTTTTTCACATGTGTTGTCATATCCAGGTGCTGGTCCAGTGTGATGCCGAGATAACGGATTGTGGATTTGGATTTCAACTCTACATTGTTGGCAAGTAGTGATGGGGGAGGTATGAACTTACAGTTCCTCGTGACGAATAGAACATCAGTTTTGTCATGGTTGATTCATAGGTTTTGTGTCAACAGCCATTCGGCTACAGCTTCGAAGCATCTGATTATTGGGGAGAGCATTGGTTGGTCAATTGTGAATGGCATATAAAGGAGGATGTCGTCTGCGTAAGCAAGGCATTGTACGTTGAAGGATCGGATCAAATCACATATCGGCTGCATATAGATATTGAACATCAGTGCCGATAAGGACGATCCTGTGTCTGCAGAAATGGTTCTGAGGATGTGTGGCCTGCCTTGACTTGTTGCCACCTATTGGATAGGTAGGATTTACACCATTCCAGTGCTGTGCTTTGAATCCCCTTTTCTTTCAGGCGTTGTAGAAGTATGTCATGGCTCACAGAGTCGAAGGCAGCAGAGATGTTCAGAAAGATGAGTACAAATCCTTGTTGGATGCTGTTTATTCCTGTGACCAAATCGTTGAATAGGGTTGTAAGGACGGTGTCGACTCCATGTGCTTCCCTGAAGCTGTGTTGGGATGGATCTAGCGGTGCTTCCGTATCGATATGATGCTGGATTTGTTGTTGAGCAGCTTTTTCGATGATCTTGGCAAGCTGGGGGATGCTTGAGATTGGCCTAAAAGATTCAATTTTGGATGGGTCTAGTCTGCTGTTTTTCAGTAGCGGCCTGATAGAGGTGTGTTTCAGACTCTGCGGAAACGAACCCGTTAAAAAGGACTGGTTCAGTATTTTGCTCAGGATTTGGCTTAGGTCATGTCGCAGTTCTCTGATCCAGCTGGCTGGGCAGGGGTCATTGGGTGCTGTGCTGGGATTGATGGAAGCAATAATGTTCTCAACCTCTTTATTGGATACCGTGGTGAAATTGCATAATGGTGTTGCTTGGGATGCTTTAGGCGATACGGAGGGGTTACTGACACTGACACTTATGTTTGTGTTGGTCTTAATCATCTTTGATTGTAAATAGTTTGCGTAGTCCTGTGGCTGAGGCATTGGAGGTTGGGCTGAAACCGGCTCTCCTGTTATGGACTTTACTATATTAAACAGGGCATGTGGTTTATTGATGGAGCGTTTTAATATATCAGTGTGGTAAAGTTTCCTACTCTGCGTTATCTTCGCACAGTGGGTAATTAAGTATGAGTTGTATGCAGCATGCGTCTCGGGGGAGTGGGTTCGGGGCCATCGTCTCTCAAGTTTGCGTAGGTGGTGGAGAGATGTTCGTAGGTCCGTGGAGAGCCATGGTGCATGTTCCCGTTGTCTTATTTTCTTTTCGGTTTATGATGGACAGGAGGCAGCTCTAAGGTTCTCGTCCCATTTAGATATGAGATCATCTAAGTTGAGGGTTGTGTTGGTCATAAGAGGTCGGAGATTCTCTAGGACTTCACTCTGGTTGAGTGGTCGGAAGCGGGCTGTTGGGGTTCTGGATGTATTTGATATCATTCGACTCTTGAGGGATGTACTTATGGGTATATGGATTCTGAGTAGATAGTGATCGGACCATGGCACTGGTGTTACAGACAGTGCGAGGGCTTGGGATGTCGTGGCATTGGAATGAGGTGCGAAGATGAGGTCTAGCTTACCTCCCTTAGTGTGGGTGGGAGAGTCGACATATTGTTTGTAACCTAGATCCTCTAGGGCATCTAGGAATGCTGCTGCATGGCTGTCTTGAAGGGATGGGAGGTTGAAGTCACCAACTAACCAAATTGGAGAGCGTGGAGTGGATGTGGTGCACGCAAGTTCAATTATTGTTGAAAGGTCATCTGGTGATGGGGTGGGTGCCCGGTATAGAAGGTTGATTGTGCAGAGCTCATTTGATATAGTGAGAGAGTCAAAGTGGGTTGAGCTGGAGGTGTTGCACAGCTTGAAATGTAGATCGACTTTGGCGAGGATGAGCGTCCTGCCTCCTTTCTGAATGGACCTGTGGCATGTGTATAGAGAAAATCCTGGTGGTAGCATCTGATTCAAGAGGACGTTGTCGCAATCAGATAGCCATGTCTCCGTGATCATCAAGATGTCGAAGTTGTATAGGGGTATCAGGTCAATGGCTGCAGGCCATTTTGATCGTACTGATCTGGCATTTATCAACGCACACTTCAGTAGGTGTTGGTGATGTAATTTAAAGCGGCACCACAAAACAAATCATGCCAACTTACAGTCCCAATATCCACTGAAATCTGAATTACGAAAAACCAAGATTACTGCTTTAAAATCTGCTAAATACTCTCAACAGACACTGCTTTCTTCGTTCAGCAAGGAAGCTACTTCCGCCACTGAAGCCAGTTTTGTCATCAGCTGGAACATTGCTCATCCATATTCTGATGGAGAATTTGTTAAGAAGAACATTTTTGAGGTTGCAAGCATTTTGAATCCACACAACTCAAAACTAAAGTGATTGCTAGTGCAGATTCCTATGTCTCATAACACTACAGAAAGGAGGATTTCTCAGATTAACGCTGATGTGGAGAAAAAGATGCAGAATGATTTGAAGAACTGTGTTGCATTCAGTCTAGCACTTGATGTATCAACAGATATTCAAGACAAGCCACAGCTAGTGGTATTTGCTTGCTATGTGTTATCTAATGTAACTGTGACAGAAGAACTGCTTGAAATAATGGCGCTCCAGGAGACAGCCTGTGACATTGATATAAAAAATGCACTCGATACCGTTCTCACAAATACTGGTGCACCCGTAAAAAAGCTTGTGAGCATGGCTACAGATGGCTCACCAGAGATGCTCGGAAAAAATGTGGCTCTGATTGGTTTCTTGAAAAATTATGCGAATATCCCTGAGTTTCTTGTAGTGCATTGCATTAATCACCATGAGCATCTCGTTTCCAAACATTTCAAATACGAAAACATCATGAAGACAACATTACAAATTGTTCATTTCATACTCTCAAATGCAAAGACACATAGGCAGTTTAAAGATTCTCTTGAAGACTTGGACCTTGAAGATAAACCAGATGACATTTCATTCTACTGTTTAGTGAGGTGGCTGTCATTGAGTAATGTCTTGAAAGGATTTGTTGAATTGCTGGAACCTATAACCGCATTCCTCTAGGATAAAGGAAAGCGTTTTCCAGAACTGAAAGATGACAAATTGCTGCTGGACCTAATGTTTTTGACTGATGTTATGTAACATCTTCAAAATCTGAACTTGTCACTTCAGGGAAAAGATAAGACTATTTCTGACCTAGGTCAAACATTTTCAGTTTTCAGATTAAACTTTGACTGTTTCAAAGAGATCTTGCCTCAAAAACCTTTAAGCATGTTCCATATTTGAAAGCTAGAATAAATAGATGCCCTGAATTAGTGATCGAAAATGAGAAACTGGAAGAATACAAAGACAAATTGCAAGGGCTTCTGGATGATTTTCAAAACATTTGATAACTTGCAGAAACTCAAACCATGTCTGGATTTTCTCATAAACTCATTTCTGGTGGATAGAATTAACAACATCTTTGCTATTCCTACATTTCTGCTCTTGGAAATACCAGCTGCAGAAATGGAACTGCTTGAATTGCAACAGGATTCAGGCTTGAAGATGATTCACCAAAGCTTGCAGAGTCCTACTGAATTCTGGAAAGTAATGCCTGAAACAAAATACCTTCAAAGGTGGTTGTGAATTATTATCATTGTTTGGCACAACTTATTGCTGTGAAGCATTGTACTCCACCATGAAATTCGTAAACATCGAAACATCATGCTATCCTTACTGATCAGCATCTGAGAGAGCTTGCATGTACTGTGTTGATGAGTTATTACCCAGATTTCAAGTAACTATCCAGCCTCCAAGCTACCTCCACAAACAATGAATAACTTTGCTCTGCCGGATTATATAGGCCTGTTGGTGAGTTAATAACGTTTTTTCTGTTAGTGTTTGTGAGTGATTAGAATGAGATTGTAAGCTCCGATGAGCAGGGACTGTCTCTTACATGTATGCACTGAAGAGCATTGATTACGACTAGAAGCGCTATATAAATGCTGAGTAGTAGTAGTAGTAGTAGTAGCTTTAGACATTATTTGGGCAAATAACAGTATGCTTCCTTATTACATTTACAAATAAAACTAATGTACTTTTACATATAGAGCCCTATTCCATAGCATGCATGTCTTGGCTATGAGCACGTATAGATGATAAAAGTGGCGTTCCCAGACTAAACTCAGGAACCGCACGTGGCTACGCACACACGGATAAACAATCAGAGTTTAGACATTCACAGCACTGCACGCACAATACACACATACACTAGACACCCAGGGTGTGTGCGTGAAGCTATGCAGCATCTAAAATGCATCCGTGTACCGCTGAACATGGGTGCAGTGTGCAAGTCAAACAAGGTTTCAGTGTACCAGCCCATCGACCCGTAAAAGGCCCCAACCACGTGTACCCTCAAAAATGGATCCACCCTCATGGACCTGGTTCTCATGCAACAGGAAGCAGGATGGAGTGGACACCTCCCTCCCACCACTGCCAAGTCCATATAACACAAATCAATATGGCTACCAGACAGTCTAACCTTTCTGAGGAGGAGACCAGACAACTGGTGAGGATGGTGCTTCAGCAGGAGGAGTTACTTCTTCCCACAGGGCATCGGAGGCCAGCCCATGCTGCTGCATGCAGAGGCTGGACCCACATAAGGACCACCCTCACACAGTAACTACATAAATACACACATGAGCATACATGGGAAGAGACATCATCAGACAGGCAGCATCAGACATGTGGGTACACATGTCCTGACTATATACAACCAGAAGGCTGGAGCTACAGTAAACAGCAGACAGAAATTAACAGAGGCAGCCCTAAATGTGTATAAAAGTGACTGTAAACATATATAGGAATGAATACACTGCTTTACCTCATAGAACCACAAATATTGTATAAAACTGGTTTTGCATAGAGCTGTAGTTTGGTAGGGAACAAGGTCCATGGACCATGTTAACCTGCACTCCTCCAAGCCAATGGAGTAGTGACCTGCCCAAGGCCAAAAGGAGTGCCAATGGGACTCGAGCCCTGCACCTTGGGTTGTCAAGACTGTGCTCCAACCACCAGTCCACTCTCTGTCTCTGCCACCCTTATCAGCATGAACAGTGGTAAAAGGGGCCTTGGTTGACGGTTGGAGACCTGCAGATTCCACTCTCTACTGCTGAACCATTTTCTCTGCTCTTCTTTTGCTTTCTGTCATTATTTGGTGTTCAGTTCACCACTTTTATTGGTTTTTAGTTTTGTAAACCGCCTTGCCTTTATGAGAAAGGCAGTATATAAAGTTTTAAATAAACATAAACATAAACATAAACATATCATGATGTATACCTGCCAAATAGCAAGAACACAAACTAATAGCATAAGTCAATCAACAATTCTGTGACTCCTATTAACAATTGTGCCTGATGAGGACTCTCTGCCACCAGCTCTGGAGGAGGGTGATGAGGACAAAGAGCAGAGTCCACCAAGACCCAGCAGCAGTGACCATGGACAAGTGCCCACCAGCCCCATGCCAACCAGCCCCATTATGCTGTCCATCCCCTCCCCCTTGGATGAGAGTGATGAGGTAGAGGAGGGAGTGATAGCTGTCTCTGACATTCCAAGGGGGAGGGGCTAGAAATCCCCAGTGCTGAGGGAGCAGGTTCCTTGGAGGCCATAGAGGAGGTAGAGTGAGGAGACTGAGCAGGAGGTACGGGCAGTGGGTGTGGGCAGATGAGGGTGTGTGGACCTGTACCTTGAGCCTCTGGAGGAGGCTGATCTACAGGAGGATGGGAAGGAGATGGTGAGGAGGCTGGGGTGGGGCCCAGTGATGGTGGTGTAGACGTGGGGGAGGCTTGGGTGGGACAGGGCCATGGGAGTGGGGAGGATAAGGAGGCTTGGCTGGGCCAGGGAGATGGGAGCAGGGAGAGTGAGGAAGCCTGGTCAGGGAAGGGCGATGGGGCCATGGAGGAGGAGGAGGAGTCCTAGCTGAGGCAGGGTGATGGGAGCAAGGGAGAAAGGAAGCTTGGTTGGGCAGGGCAATAGGGATGGGGAAGAAGAGGAGGCATGGCTGGGGCAGAATAATGGGAGCAGGGAGAGTGAGGAAGCCTGGTTGGGGCAGCAAGGGAGTGGAGAGGGAAAGGATGCAGAGATGTGGAGGGGATGGGAGTAGAGAGGGGGAAGAGAATCTGTTGGGGAAGAGTGAAGGGGAGGGTATGGAGGTCAGGATGATGGTGGGGATAGGAGTGGTGAGAGGGGGAAGCTGTGTGGGTGCTGGGTGCTGGGTGCAGGGAGTACGGGCATGGAAGAGTGTGTGACAGTAGTTATGGATGGGTGTGGGGATGATGAGGAGACACAGGTGGGTCCTGGTGATAGGAGGGGGGGAAGGGGGGGGAAACTGGGACCAGGCTGTCACAGGACATCTGCCATCCAATTCTGGTGCAGCACGAGGAGACAACATTGGCCAATGCACTCCATGAGATATAAGAACATAAGAATATAAGATATGCCGTACTGGGTCAGACCAAGGTCCATCAAGCCCAGTATCCTGTTTCCAACATTGGCCAATCTAAGTCATACGTACCAGGCAGTTTCCCCAAAAGACATAGTATCCACAATGCTTGTATTGGGTAAAGCAGTGATATCCTGGGTCCCTTTTTAATAATGGTTTATGGGCCTTTCCTCCAGGAACTTGTCCAAACCTTTTTTAAACCCAGCTATACTAAGAGCTTTTACTACATCCTCCGGTAACAAATTCCAGAGTTTGATTACACGTTGAGTGAAAAAATATTTTTCTTATTAATCTTAAATAATTTACCTTGTAGCTTTATTGCATGTCCCCTAGCATTTCTATATTCTGATGATGTAAACAATCGATCTACGTTTACCTGTTCCACTCCGTTCATTAATTTAGACTTCTATCATATCTCCCCTCAGCCGTCTCTTTTCCAGGTTAAAGAGCCCTAACCTTTTTAGCCTTTCTTCATAGGGGTATCCTTCCATCCCCTTTACCATTTTGGTGGCTCTTCTCTGGACCTTTTCTAATAACGCTATATCTTTTTTAAGATATGGTGACCAGAATTGCACACAATATTCAAGGTGCGATCTCACCATGGAACGATACAGAGGCATTATAATATCCTTTCTTTTATTTTCCATTCCTTTCCTTATGATATTTAGCATTCTATTTGCTCTCTTGGCCTCCGCTGCACAAAAAAGGCGGAGGGTTTTAACATGTTATCCATGATGACGCCTAAATCTTTTTCCTGGGTGGTGGTTTCTAATGTGGAGCCTTGCATCGTGTAACCATAGTTTGGGTTGTTCTTTCCCAGATGCATAACTTTGAACTTGTCCACATTAAATTTCATCTGCTATTTGGATGTCCAGTCTTCCAATTTATCAAGATCCTCTTGAAATTTTCCACAATCATCATGGGTTTTAACAACTTTAAATAGTTTCATATCATCTGCAAATTTGATGACCTCACTCGTTATTCCCTTTTCCAGGTCATTTATGAATATGTCAAAAAGCAGCGGACCCAGCACAGATCCCTGGGGTACACGACTATTCACTTTTCTCCATTGGGAAAATTGGCCATTTAGCCTTACCCTCTGCTTTCTGTCTTTTAACCAGTTCCTGATCCACAATAGTACACTGCCTCCTATCCCATGACTGTTTAGTTTTGCCAGAAGTCTCTGATGAGGGACTTTGTCAAAAGTTTTAAGTCCAGATACCCTATATCAACCGACTCACCTTTGTCTACCCATTTATTCACACCTTCAAAAAAACATAACAGATTAGTAAGACAAGATCTTCCTTGTCTAAAGCCATGTTGACTGTCTCCCATTAAGACATGACTATCTACCTGTTCAGTAATTTTGTTCTTTATGATGGTTTCTACCATTTTCCCGGAACTGACGTCAGGCTCACCAGTCTGTAGTTTCTCAGATCACCCCTGGAACCCTTTTTAAATATTGGTGTTACGTTAGCCATCCTCCAGTCTTCAGGTATTAAAGATGATTTTAATGATAGTACAGATTATAGTCTAGCTGCCATGATGCACTTGATATTGCAGGGTCTTGATGGCTCCTGGACCTTATCATGCTGAACCTACAGAGCCTGCGAGGGGAGGTGCATGAACTGAAGGAGTAGTTGCATTGCCTCACCCAACCACACACCTCCCCTCCAAATCTCCAGCTGGAAGACAGGATGATGAGTAGGCAATGGGCAGCCACTATTCAAGGGCTCTGACCTACAGCTTTGCAGACCTGTATTGAAAGGCAGGCCCGCAGGGACTGTAAAAAGTATTTTTGTGAGCTGACAATGAGGGATCCTAGCCCCACTACATGTGATGCCCTGGAAACCCCCCTTGTATGCAATGGGACTACATCATCTTCACTTTCAGCATCCCTTGTTCTCTGTCAATGTTCCTAGACACCTACCGTTGCACTGTGGAGGGAGCAGCTCTTTTTGACCAGAGCTGTTATGCCAGTGGGGCTCAGAGGCAGAAGCAGATCCTGCGCATGCCGTTGGGATGCCAAGCAAGTGGGCACATCCCCTTATGGTTTTATGAGTACATGGACAGAAGATAAGGGGGGCTGAATGTGAAGGTGAGGTATTCCCATTGCATACTGGGGAGGGCCCAGGGCTTCACATGTAATGGGGTTAGCATCCCTCATTGTCGGCTTGCTGATATACATCCTACAGTCCCGGCAGGTCCGCTGTGCGATACCAAGCTGTAACTGCAGAGACACTCTGTGATCACATTGTACAATACCATTGTAAATGTCCTATAAGAAAGTTTGTAAATATGTATGACTTGTATACACATGTCATGGCTTATATAAAGGTTTATTGTTGTCATATAATGTGTGTCACCTCCCATCTGTCCTGTGTCTATGTCACTGATATGCACACATGGAAAAACATACAACCTAACTTCAAAGCGTGTGGGATGCAGGGCATGTGTGCCAACAGATTAATGATGGTGATTGGGGGCAGGGCCGGCCCGATGCCTGCCTCTAAATACTGTGGTCCCAGGTGACCCTCACACTGTACATCCCCTCTCACAGCACATATTGAATATAGAGCCCAGACATCACTGCACCTGCACTCATTTGCAATAGAGGCCCTAGGAGTCTGCCTGGTACTGCCATTGCTGGGGCATGCCCTGTCTGTGGAGGACACTCTGAGGAGGCGTATGACCAATGCTGTAGTGAGAGAATGGTTGGAACGCTAGAATACCAAGCACCAACCAGGCATTCATCAGGGTAACACAGATGTCATTTCACACCTTACAGGCCTTACAAGGTCCTCAAGGCCCATAGATGGGCTACCACATATCCAAATGTATACACAAGAACATACAGACACACACACAAAAGTACTGGCAGATCCCATCCACCAACAATGCATACATGCTGTGAGCACACCGCACTGGATATCCTCAGGGCTGCCCATAGACCTGGGCTATGATGTGTTTGGTATCCTAGGCGATCCTCTAGCTTTACACCCCCTTGCCTGTCCAAATGTTTAACCTTGCTTTGAATACCCTACTTCTGCTGTCCCCAGAGGTTGATACCCTATGGGAGCACCTAGTTTGACCAGTGGTTGCTGCAGCCCTGGAAATCCCTCTAACATGTGGGCCCAGATTTCACCATCTGAAGACACAGGATCACTGTAGACCCACAATGGCACCCATATAATGCATGAGGCACTAGGAAGACACAGTCAGGACCAGACTGCGTGCAGGAGTCAACACTTACTAAGAAGAAACAGTTCCTAGGACAGCTAGGGCAGTGGTGACCTGGACATGCACAGACAGGGTCTGTGAGTGAGGGCAGCAGGGTGTGGCCTCAGCACTAGGCACAGCACATGTATGGCTGTTCGGTCCAATCAGTACTTTGCATACCTCCTTGTAGGCATAGCTAGGGTGCTCACTCACATATGTGTGGGGCTAGTGTCTTGGCCATCTGGTATGCTTGATTATTGGGGAGCAGTCCCTGCCACCTGTTGGTTTGTGGTTCATCTCTTGCTTACAGCCTGAGTCTGCTGCAGGGTATGATATATTTATGACAATGGTATCACCATCTCTGGGGTTATATATACCATGAGCTATCATGTTGTGATGTTAGCTGCTCTGACACAGAGGGGAGCATAGCACTATGTGACTGCATAGCCCATCCAAACTAGGTGGCCCAGCTCTGAGGTGATACACCTTGTGCTTATGATATGTCATACCCTGAACCTCACCCCCCCTCCCAGTGTGTGATAGGCAAGTTCATCCTTGTGACTAACATGATATGTCTGTGTCTTCACAAGAGGTGAAACTGCTCTACAGGATACACAGCAGCCCCCTGCTGACCCCCCTTTACTGCCCCTTGTGACTCCATCTACCTCTTCTTCCAGGCTGTCGGGCACAGGCGAGGGTGGTGAACCAACTGATGGACATAGCCAGGACACCCATCTGCCAGCTGCTGCAAACAATGTGGATGAGGATGTGGACCACTGGACACCATCCCCTGTCCCACCAGTACAGTAGGCTGCAACCAGTCTGGAGGAAAGGCTGATGAGGGGAGTCTCACACCAACTGCTCCATAGTGCTGATTGGCTATTGGCCTATCAGGAGGAGAGACAGGCCCAGTCATGGGCCAAACTTGCCCTGCTAGCGGAGAGCATAACCCTTCAGTGGTGACAGCTCCAGGCCACATCACAACTGAAGGATTCCATCAGGATCCTCAGGAGCACAGTAGTGGAGTTCCTGCAGGAGCTGCATCAAACCCACACATGCCAAGTGCATCACACTGCCACAGACCCCTGCACATGCCAGTCGGTTGTTGCTGCAGTCACCACCTCTGCCACCCCTGCGGCCAGCGTTTTGGCTGTCGCCTTCTTCAGGGGGCACACAACTAGACAATACAATAATTTAATATAAAAATGTGAAAAATAAATTGAAAAAAATACAATAACTAGTTAAAAAACATAAAAGCGTTAAAAACACATATAATATAAACAATAAGATCATCAAGGCACCTACATGCGTATAAACTAATGCTCATGGAAAAGTATAAAATCATATAAATAACATGAATACTTACACTATTTGTGTGTCTCATTAAGTCTCAGTAAGTATTTTGCAGTCAACATCTGACATACACTTCAAATGTACAATCAAAAGTATATTTTATCTGTGTTCTCCCACTCTGCGTTTGGATTTTCAATTGCATCTCGTTTTTCTTATTATTTTAAAACATATTCATGTTATTTATATGATTTTATACTTTTCCATGAGCATTAGTTTATACGCATGTAGGTGCCTTGATGATCTTATTGTTTATATTATATGTGTTTTTAACGCTTTTATGTTTTTTAACTAGTTATTGTATCTTTTTCAATTTATTTTTCACATTTTTATATTAAATTATTGTATTGTCTAGCTGTGTGCCCCCTGAAGAAGGCGACAGCCGAAACGCGTAGGGGTTTCAATAAACCAATCTCACCAATCTACTACTCTTGCTCCTTGTGTTTTCCTGGATTTTACTGCGAGAGCAAGTGCTCCTCTCTGTGTACCCCTGCGGCCAGCACCATGACATCCACAGCTGTCCCTGGGACCTGCAAAATGCCTACGTGCACCACTAAATGGCAGTCCACTGCTGCTGGCACAAGACAAACTGAGCAAATCCACATTCTGGGCCCTGTTCAGAATGCTGGGGGGGCAGGACTGGTTTTCTTACTCTTCTATGCTAACATTGAGGGGGGGAGTGAGAGCGATGGGAGCTCAGACTTAGATGCCAACCTGCCTTCAGCACCATCTGTAGGTGTCATAGTGTCCCTGCACCATGTTCCCTCTGTGAGGAGGAAGGGCAAGGGGCAGGGCAAGGGCTGTGGAAGAGGAAAGTAGAGGGCCTAGGCTGCTTCTTAGATCCAGGAGCTAGAGAGGTTGGGGTGTCAATGTGATGGGGTTGCATGTGTGGGTGGGTTGTGGGAGGGTTCTGAGGTTTTGGGAACTGGCTGTGCAGGGGTTGGGATGTGGAGGGAAGGGCTGGGAGCCATGTATGTTTCATGTCGGTCTTGAATGTAACAATAAAATCTGACATAGTTGTCAATTCTTGTGCGAGCTATTGGGGCACTGTTTGCCACATGGTTCCAGATCAGTTTCACAGGACCCATCCTCATAAAAACACTATGGAGACTGCTTTCAGGTTGTTATGTTGATCATGACCATGTAGTTCCTCCACTTGTGTTAATGGCATACACCCTCGCATCTCTTGGTGCCTGGGTGGCTTTAGGGGCCTCCTCACACTGTACATGTGGCAGTGTCAATAACTGCATGTAATGCTTGCCTTTTATGGATTGTGTGTACATGATCTTAGGTATCTTGGATGGCATGAGGTGATGGGTTGTCAGTCATACAGCACTGGATGTTCAGGATTGGCACTATATGTGTCATGATCCATGGCCAGACACTGAGCCCCCTTCCAGATGTATGTATGGAAATACAGGACTGCTCATCCACATCTCACCATTCCCTGTGATTGCAGATGACTGAGTTGTTTGGCCATGGGGACCTAGGCCCAGATAGACAGCCGTGGTAGATGGGAGCTGCTGTATGAGAACATCAAGAGGCACCCTGGGGAACTGAACCCTGGTTTGCAGGGTATTTGGACTGCTTTTGTAACCACTGGTCAATACCTCTTCTCCCCAAGGAGAATCCCTGGAGGTGGTGGTGCCTAAGATCTATTGCATGTTTTGTCATCTCACCAATGCTGCTGTGGCACTGGCTCTTTGTTATCATATATAGTGGGGACCTCATGGCTGGGGATGGACACCCAGAGCAACCAGATGAGCCACTTGTGAGAACTCATTGGGACAGCAACCACAAAGACTTTCTGTCAATGTCAGTTCAGACTGTGAATGAGTGCTAGTGGGAGGCTGGTATGGTGGTCATACCAGTGGCTATTACACACAGGGTGTTTATTTCCCTATCACCCTGATACAGGGTAGGCAACAACATGGCCTGCAGGGACACCAGGGACACCAGGGACACCAGGGGTCATTGCTCACCTGACAGTACCCTAGAATGAGGAAAAATATATGTAGATCAGACATATGATTTGAATAACTAAATAACATAACATATTAACAACACAAATGTGCTTTCTCCTCCCAGTCAACTCTGCCCATGCCACCATTATGGGCTCGTTTTTACAGGTTGCAGCATGCTGCGCCTTAAAGAGATGTATAGTCCCAGTGCAGCTCCCTGCCAGTACTGTTGGCTGATATGATATTGGGCAATTAATGTTTTCATGCAAAATTTGTGTGGATCAGGTTTTGCCACGCAGCCACCCCACTCAGCATGACTGGCCAGGGGGAAGTTTGGGTCCCACCTCTTCCTCCTCATCACCATCTTTCTGGGGTAGGTCAAGGCCTGCTGGCATGAGCTGGCATTTATTTATTTATTTAACATTTCTTATATACCGCCTTGATATTATGAAAGGCGGTATATAAGAAATGTTAAATAAATAAATAAATGAGCTGCCTGAGTCATAGGGCATAGTTATGCAGCACACAATAGGCTGCAAAGATCTGACAGACCTTTGCTGGATCATACAGCAGCCACCACCAGACTGATCAAGGCATTGGAAGCAGCTCCTCAGTTGGCCAAAGGTGCGTTTGATGATGCCCCTGGTTCTCCGGTATGCCTGATTGTAGCACTGTTCTGCCAGTATGCTTGGGTGGATGATGGGGGTCATGAGAAACTCCCTCAGGGGTATCCTCTGTCACCTACATAGAAATGGGCGACAACACACAGGGGTCATGAGATGTGATCCTGTGCCTCCATAGGGGCATTATGAGGAACACATAAGGCAGACATAAGAACATAAGAACATAAGAACATAAGAAATGCCATACTGGGTCAGACCGAGGTCCATCAAGCCCAGTATCCTGTTTCCAACAGTGGCCAATCTAGGTCATACGTACCTAGCAGTTTCCCCAAAAGACACAGGTTCTGCAGTGCTTGTACTAGGCCAAGCATTGATATCCTGGGTCCCTTTTTAATAGTGGTTTATGGACCTTTCCTCCAGGAACTTGTCCAAACCTTTTTTAAACCCAGCTATACTAACAGCCCTTACTACATCCTCCGGTAACAGATTCCAGAGTTTGATTACACGTTGAGTGAAGAAATATTTTCTCCTATTTGTCTTAAATAGTTTACCCTGTAGCTTCATTACATGTCCCCTAGTCCTTCTATATTCTGATAGCGTAAACAATTGATCCACGTTTATCCGTTCCACTCCATTCATTAATTTATACACCTCTATCATATCTCCCCTCAGCCGTCTCTTTTCTAGGTTAAAGAGCCCTAACCTTTTTAGCCTCTCTTCATAGGAGTAGCCTTCCATCCCCTTCACCAATTTGGTGGCTCTTCTCTGTACTTTTTCTAATAACTCTATGTCCTTTTTAAGATACGGTGACCAGAATTGCACACAATATTCAAGGTGCGGTCGTACCATGGAGCGATACAGAGGCATTATAATATCCTTTGTTTTATTCTCCATCCCTTTCCTTATGATACCTAGCATTCTATTTGCTTTCTTGGCCGCCGCTGCACACTGGGCGGAGGGTTTTAACAAGTTATCCACGATGACTCCTAAATCTTTTTCCTGGGTGGTGGTTTCTAATGTGGAGCCTTGCATCGTGTAACTATAGTGTGGGTTGTTCTTTCCTAGGTGCATAACTTTGCACTTGTCCACATTAAATTTCATCTGCCATTTGGATGCCCAGTCTTCCAATTTATCCAGATCCTCCTGCAGTTTTCCACAATCCTCTTGGGTTTTAACAACTTTAAACAGTTTTGTGTCATCTGCAAATTTGATAACCTCACTAGTTATTCCCTTTTCCAAGTCATTTATGAATATGTCAAAAAGTAGCGGACCCAGTACAGATCCCTGGGGTACTCCACTATTCACCTTTTTCCATTGGGAATATTGGCCATTTAGCCCTACCCTCTGCTTTCTATCTTTTAACCAGTTCCCGATCCACAATAGTACACTGCCTCCTATCCCATGACTTTTTAGCTTCGCCAAAAGTCTCTGATGGGGGACCTTGTCAAAAGCTTTCTGAAAGTCCAGATACACTATATCAACCGACTCACCTTTGTCTACCTGTTTATGCACACCTTCAAAAAAACAGATCAGATTAGTAAGACAAGATCTTCCTTGTCTAAAGCCATGTTGGCTGTCTCCCATTAGGCCATGACTATCTACATGCTGTGTAATTTTGTTCTTTATGATGGTTTCTACCATTTTCCCTGGTACTGACGTCAGGCTCACCGGTCTGTAATTTCCCAGGTCACCCCTGGAACCCTTTTTAAAAATTGGTGTTATGTTGGCGACCCTCCAATCTTCAGGTATTACAGATGATTTAAATGAAAGTTCACAGATTACCAATAACAGGTCTGCAATCTCATATTTCAGTTCTTTCAACACTCTGGGATGTATACCATCCGGTCCAGGTGATTTGCTACTATTCAGTTTATCAAATAGTTGTAATATATCTTCCCGGTGTAGCGATATTTCTCTCAATTCCTCTGCAGTATCACCTTTAAATACCACTTCAGTCTTGGGTAACATCCCTACATCTTCCTCAGTAAAGACCGAAGCAAAGAATTCATTCAGTCTCTCTGCTATAGCCTTGTCTCCTCTTACTGCCCCTTTTACCCCTCTATCATCTAATGGTCCAATTGACTCTCTCACAGGCATTTTGCTACGAATGTATTTGAAAAAGTCTTTATTTTGTGTTTTTGCTTCCATAGCAAGTTTCTTCTCAAATTCCCGCTTTGCCTGCCTTATCAATGCTTTGCATTTAACTTGCCAGTGCTTGTGCTGTTTCCAGTTTTCATCATTTGGCTCTTTTTTCCATTTCCTGAAGGTTGCTCTTTTGGCAGCAACAGCCTCTCTGACCTCACCTTTAAACCATGCTGGCAGTTTTTTGGACTTTCTTCCACTTTTCTTCCACAGGATCATGATGTCTGTGACTGAGCTGTGCTGTGGGAGCCAGTGGGAGGGTGGCACCTTGGCCTTTCCACTCCTCCCACCATCACTGGCATCTGCCTGGTGACAGGTACAGTCTGATCATTTGTTATGAGCCCTGTGATATCCTCCCCCCAACTCTATGGGAAGTAGATGTTTCTAGTGCTTCCTCTCTCCATTTCCACCACTTGTCTACTGCTTGGGGGCCTGTCCCCTCACTAAGTGTATGATTGTGCCTGTTCACCTGGATTTGCTCTTTGTGCTCTTGTTACATGACATATCACAGCTGATCTTTGTAGGATGTCATGGCCAGGTATCATGTGTTGGTCAGCAGCACATGAGGGGTCTGATTGGCATCATATCTGTACTGTGCTCACAGTCTAAGGTGATGGAACTTTCACACACAAACCTGGACACTGACATATCTCACACCCACACCAATCAGGGGCATGCACCTGTCTTGCATGATGCCTGCTCTATGCCAGCCCAGCCTCTGGTCTGTACCCATATGTTAGCTGAGCCCCACAGATGCATGCCTTCTCACAGTCCTCCTTGTGGGTGTGGCCCCTGTTTTGTACATTGTGGACATGGGATAGAGAACTTCTGTGTCAACTTACCGAGTTGCCAGCCTCCTGTGATCTCACCCATCTCAGATCAGCCATGTATCCCAGACTGGGACAGAATGTATGAATCATGGCAGGATCCAGGATATCAGGCAACAATGTCTATGATTTCCCCCTGGGCATCGCACACAGCTTGCATGTTCCTTGAATGGAATGATTGAGGGCCACATGGGTGCAGTCAGTGATGCCCAGCACTGATAGGAACCCAGCCACTCCATGAAACTCCTGCATCATCTGGTGCTTCTGCAGCTGTGTGTATGCAGGAAGCTGATGTATAGCAGGTGGCACCACATGAATGCTGTCAGGAACTACGTCAGGCACCTGGATACTACAGGTTGGCTCAGGTCTCCTGCAGCTGCCAGAACCAACTGGAAACTACCTGTTCCCAGGAAGGCTAGTGCTGTGGTGACCTTTACATATACCGGCAGGGCCTGTCTCTTGTGTGTGCTGCTGGTAAGTTGGGACTCCAGCTCCATGCATAGATCATGTATGGATGCCTGATTAAACTGGTACCTGGTTACACAGAGCTCATCTGTGAGATCCATGTACTAGCTACTCAGCCTGGGCACCCGGGATAAGGATTCCATCTTGCAGCCACTGTTCCCTCTAAGCTGTGCGCGTGTGTGCGCGCACACACCTCGCCGAGCGAGCGCACATACTTTGCAAGAGCGCACAAAAATTTTGGTTCTGATTCTGATAGAAAACAACACAGATGTCTTAAAATTTAAAAGTTGTTGTGTATTTACGGTTTTCACAAGTTCTACAATATTTTCTAGTGCAATCAATGTGGTGTACATACTGTATTCTGACGTGCATTCAAATTTTAAAGTATATAACTCTGAGTGTCGTTATGTGGCGCACAAAAATTTAACCTTCCTTCAAAAGCTGCACAGCTTATATTTTATGCGCACACAGCCTACAGAAAATTAGAGGGAACATTGCTTGCAGCCCTTTGCCTCTCATCCTCAGCTCCATACAACAGGGCCATCACATACCATGAGTTGATGTGGCCCATAATTTGCTGCTGCCCTATCCTGTAGTGCCCATCAACCACAGGTAATGACTGATACTGGATGGGATATCTCCAGACGGGGACATCTCCAAGTGGGGACCTGCAATTCCCACCATACAGAGACGCATGCACGTCACACTACCATCTGACGTACATGTACAAATCTTTCACTGTGCACGTAACAAGGTATGTGAGTTTCTCCCAATTTAGCTGTAACCTTACTTGCTTGGCTGAGCAAACAGGGACATTGCTTACCTTTCTTCTATTGCAATTGTGGGTTCAGGAATTTGACAATGGATGCTGGTGGTAATTGAACCCTCAGGCCAGTTCTCTGACCATTAAGCTATCTTGCCTCTCCAGTATGTCTATGTGATTCATGTTTCCAACAGTGGCCAATCTAGGTCATATGTACCTAGCAGTTTCCCCAAGAGACACAAGTTCCACAATGCTTGTACTGGGTCAAGCATTGATATCTTCGGTCACTTCTTAATAATGGTTTATGGACCTTTCCTCCAGGAACTTGTCCAAACCTTTTTTAAACCCAGCTACACTAACAGCCTTACTACATCCTCCGGTAGCAAATTCCAGAGTTTGATTACACGTTGAGTGAAAAAATATTTTCTTTTATTAGTCTTAAATAGTTTACCCTGTAGCTTCATTGCATGTCCCCTAGTCTTTCTATATTCTGATAAGGTAAACAATCGATCTACGTTTACCCGTTCCACTCCGTTCATTAATTTATAGACTTCTATCATATCTCCCCTCAGCCATCTCTTTTGCAGGTTAAAGAGCCCTAACCTTTTTAGCCTTTCTTCATAGGAGTATCCTTCCATCCCCTTTACCATTTTGGTGGCTCTTCTCTGTACCTTTTCTAAAATCGCTATATCCTTTTTAAGATACGGCGACCAGAATTGCACACAATATTCAAGGTGCGGTCTCACCATGGAACGATATAGAGGCATTATAATATCTTTTGTTTTATTTTCCAGCCCTTCCCTTACCTTACCTTCCATTATATTGGCACTCTTGGCCGCCGCTGCCCACGGGCCCGCGGGTTTTAAAATGTTACCCAAAAGTACGCCTAAATCTTTTCCTGGGTGGTGGTTCCTAATGTGGAACCTTGCATCGTGTAACCATAGTTTGGGTTGTTCTTCCCTAGGTGTATAACCTTGCACTTGTCCACATTAAATTTCATCTGCCATTTTGATGCCCAGTCTTCCAATTTATCAAGATCCTCTTGCAATTTTTCACAATCCTCTTGGGTTTTAACAACTTTAAATAGTTTTGTGTCATCTGCAAATTTGATAACCTCACTCGTTATTCCACTTTCCAGGTCATTTATGAATATGTCAAAAAGCAGCGGACCCAGCACAGATCCCTGGGGTAGACCACTATTCACCTTTCTCCATTGGGAAAATTGGCCATTTAGCCCTACCCTCTGCTTTCTATCTTTTAACCAGTTCCCTGATCCACAATAGTACACTGCCTCCTATCCCATGACTCTTTAGTTTTGCCAAAAGTCTCTCATGAGGGACCTTGTCAAAGGCTTTCTGAAAGTCCAGATACACAATATCAACCGACTCACCTTTGTCCACCTGTTTATTCACTCCTTCAAAAAAACATAACAGATTAGTAAGACAAGATCTTCCTTGTCTAAAGCCATGTTGGCTGTCTCCCATTAGGTTGTGACTATCTACATGCTGAGTAATTTTATTCTTTATGATGGTTTCTACCATTTTTCCCGGTACTGACGTCAGGATCACCGGTCTGTAGTTTCCCGGATCACCCCTGGAACCCTTTTTAAAAATTGGTGTTACATTGGCGATCCTCCAATCTTCAGGTATTAGAGATGATTTTAATGATTGTTCACAGATTACTGATAGCAGTTCTGCAATCTCATATTTCAGTTCTTTCAACACCCTTGGATGTATACCATCCGGCCCAGGTGATTTGTTACTCTTCAGTTTATCTAATAGTTGTAAGACATCTTCCCGATGTATCGATATTTCCTTCAATTCTTCCGCACCTTTAAATACCACTTCAGTCATGGGTAACATCCCTACATCTTCCTCAGTAAAGACCGAAGCAAAGAATTCATTCAGTCTCTCCGCTATCGCCTTGTCGCCTCTTAGTGCTCCTTTAACCCCTTTATCATCTAATGGACCAACTGACTCTCTCACAGGTTTTTTGCTACGAATGTACTTGAAAAGGCCTTTATTTCGCGTTTTTGCTTCCGTAGCAAGCTTCTCAAATTCTCTCTTTGCCTGCCTTATCAATGCCTTGCATTTGACTTGCCAGTGCTTGTGCTGTTTCCAGGTTTCGTCGTTTGGCTCTTTTTTCCATTTCCTGAAAGATGCTTTTTTGGCAACAACAGCCTCTCTGACCTCACCTTTAAACCATGCTGGCAGTTTTTTGGACTTCCTTCCACTTTTCTTAAAGCGTGGAATACAGCTGGTCTGGGCTTCCAAGATAGTATTTTTCAACAACACCCAAGCTTGATGTACATCTTTAACCTTCGCAACTGCTCCTTTTAGTTTTTTCTTAACTGTTTTCCTCATTTTAACATAGTCTCCCTTTCGAAAGTTAAAAGGTAGTACTGTGGATTTCCTTACTATCCCTCCTCCACTAATTAAATCAAAGGCGATCATGCTATGATCACTATTGCCAAGTGGCCCCAACACCCTTATCTCTTGCACTAGATCTGGTGTTCCACTAAGGACTAGGTCTAATATGGCTTCCCCTCTGGTCGGTTCATGAACCAGCTGCTCCAAGAAGCAGTCATTTATTTCATCTAGGAACTTTATCTCCCTAGCATGTCCTGACGTGACACTGACCCAGTCGATACTGGGGTAATTGAAATCACCCATTATTATTACTGCGCTATAACTTTTGTTAGCTTCCTTGATTTCTTTGAGCATTTCATCATCCATTTGGTCATTCTGGCCAGGTGCTCGATAGTACACCCCCACTGCCATTGCCTTACCCCTTTTATATGGAATTTCAATCCATATAGATTCTACAGCAGATTTTGTTTCCTGCAAAACTTTAATCCTTTCTGAGTAAATGCCCTCTCTAACATAGAGCGCAACCCCTCCACCAATTTGATCAGCTCTATCATTACGATATAGTTTGTACCCAGGTATCACAGTGTCCTACTGGTTGTCCTCCTTCCACCATGTCTCTGATATTCCAATCATATCTAACCTTTCATTTAGTGCTATTTATTCTAACTCTCCCATCTTATTCTTTAGACTTCTAGCATTTGCATACAAGCATTTTAGAGAATGTATTTTATTCATGTTAATTTGGCTATTGTTAGACATGGGTAAATTGGGATCTTTAAGCTCTGTCTGCTCCATACTTGAGGGCATTTGGGCTACTTTACTCTTTTGTGGAACCTCTCTGCTTTTGGTAGTATCCTTCAAAGATACATTCTTCCGAACCATCCGCTCTTGGGCGACTGTCGGCTTTCCCCTAATATCTAGTTTAAAAGCTGCTCTATCTCCTTTTTAAAGGTTAATGCCAGCAGCCTGGTTCCATCCCGGTTAAGGTGAAGCCCATCCCTTCGGAAGAGCCCCTCCTTTCCCCAGAATGTTCCCCAGTTCCTAACAAATCCAAAACCCTCATCTCTGCACCATTGTCTCATCCACGCATTGAGACTCCGTAGCTCTGCCTGCCTTTTGGGTGCTGCGTGTGGAACAGGAAGCATTTCGGAGAATGCTACCCTGGAAGTTCTGGATTTCAACTTCCTACCTAAAAGCCTAAATTTTGCCTCCAGAACCTCCCTACCACATTTTCCTATGCCATTGGTACCGACATGTACCAAGACAGCAGACTCCTCCCCAGCACTATCTAAGATCTTATCTAGGTGGCGCGTGAGGTCCGCTACCTTCGCACCAGGCAGGCATGTTACCAGGCGATCCTCACGTCCACCAGCCATCCAGCTATCTACATGCCTAATGATCGAATCACCAACTATAACGGCTGTCCTAACCCTTCCCTCATGGGCACATGGCCCTGGAGAAACGTCCTCGGTGCGAGAGGGTTTTACATCACCTGGAGGACAGGTCCTAGTTACAGGATCACTTCCTGCCACACCAGGGTGATGCTTTCCTGTCACGTGACCTCTCTCCTCCATGGCAACAGGGGTGCTGCCAGACTGGAGGTGGGACTTCAGGACTATATCCCTGTAGGTCTCGTCTATGTACCTCTCTGTCTGTCTTATGTTTTCCAAGTCTGCTACTTTAGCCTCTAGAGAACGGACTTGTTCCCTGAGAGAAAAGAGCTCCTTGCAGCTAGTGCACATAAGACCTCTCACCAACTGGGAGAAAATCATACATGTACACTCAATGCAAAAGACTGGAAAGCCCCCATCCCGCTGCTGGACTGCTGTCTGCATCTTAGTTTTTTAAGTTTGTGTCTAGATCTTTAAGTTCTTACTTACTAGGGGTTGCTATGGGTATTTATACCAATAAAACTGTACCTAATACGTTTAATATACCTTGTTCCCCTGAAGCTTAATTAATCTCAGGTCCTTAGTGTATGACTGATTTGGGTAATGAGCTTCACCTGAAAGCACCTCCTGTCTTTTAAGATGTGTAAGTACCTATAAAGCTATGATTATCCCAGGGGAGGGAGGGAAATAACACTTATTAAAAGAGGGCTGCTACACAGTACCCTGACTTGTGCTGCTGAGGTAAGCTAAATTCTGATTTGATTTAAATTATAGCTCTTAGCTGCTGCTAGGCTCTAACTTCTTATGAAATTTAAACTACAAGCTCTCTGCTGGGTACTAAATTTAACCAGAAAGCTCTCTTCTGTGTGTTAAATTTAAACTAAAAGTACTGTGCTGTTACTTGGCCCTGAGTGACTATTAAATTTAAACTACAAGCTCTCTGCTGGGTATGAAATGTAACCAGAAAGCTCTCCTCTGTGTTTTAAATTCAAACTTTAATTGCTGCTACTAGGCCCTAACTGATCCAACAACAACAAAAAAAAAACAGTGGGTTCACAGATTAAGTAGCTTTAATACAAAGAATTATTTTTAGAAAATTACCAGTATATACTCACAGTTGCAGATTTCTCTTCAGAAGTAACAGTCCCCCTTTCTAGTCCTTCAAGACTGTGAGGTGCATGTATGTTCTCATCTCTGCCCTTACATTGTCCTTCAGTGGGCCAGCTACTGTTATGCGCCATTCTAGGAACTGTGGTGCACACACATGGTTGTTCAGGTGGCCGCCTACAGTGGTGTAATTGGGGGTGGTGAGTACACAGTGATGGTCAGGCTGCACACAGCTATGTCCTCAGCTGGGGATGGGGTGATAGGGACCTGGCTCACTCCCTGCCATTGCTGGCAATACTCTGGCCATATTCGGACAACATACCTGATGGACTGATTAGTCAGGCAAAAATCTTACATATCGGCCACGTGCATTATGTGTGTTCACCCACAGTTACATAATGTGTTTCTCACACCAGTGCCAAATAGGGCATCAGCTTTATGCCTGCCACATATGACCTCAGTGCCACTATTGTAGCAGCCATGCCTGGCAGCGTACCCACGCCCGTATTCCAAACATTTGTGGGTCTCCATTCCTGGATGCATAAGCACATCTACGGTATTCTGCACATTTGTACTTCTGATATCATGCCCGTCTCTGGCACATCTACTCTTTCTACCCACTATTTCTACGTATAGCCCCTTGGCTGCTGAGCTCACTAACAGTATGCTGTTGGTGGCAATATGGCATACATCCGGCAGAGGATTGGGTGGTGACACGCCGTGGAACATCTGGAGGTCCCCTACATGGACAGGACTGTACTTGGTCATCCCTGTGCAGACCACGATAGTACCCTGACCAGTATATATGGCCTTTCTGACTGCACATACCATGCACCCCATGGTCTGGGACACTATCAATGGGATACCATTCTGCCTGCATTGCTGACCTCTACCTTCATTCTGCTACACTCCAGGTGAGCCCTTAACATGTGCAGAAAAAAAGACACAGACATGGCATTTCCCTACAGGCTGTCCTCCATTGCCAGGCTTCACATGTATGCCTTGGAAATGGCTGGTATGATGGCACAATTAGGGGTCTATGGGCACTACTGCACTCATATCTTATGGTGCATGGGCCTGCTCTCTGATCTGCATGCCAGATCCTCCTGTTTGACCTTCAAACTCACGTCACATCACAGGCGAGTTATCTCTGAAATTTCTTTCTTTATTTATCAGGTTTTTTATACAGCTCTATCATTTCAATCAAAGCAGTTTACATTGTAACTTATACTTGCTAATGTAAATTAAACAGGGACATCCAGTCTCTCAGCACCTATGAATATCAGTTGGTACTCCAGGATTGTGGGGAGTGCCTGCCCTACATATCCCATCCCCCATTCTCAGTCATTGCACACCCCGTTGCTCACACACACTCAGTCTGGCATCAAAAATCCCATTGTATTGACTGCTCATTTTGTCATGGCCACCTCTATTGGCTCCTTTAGCACACTCACCACCTGACAGCCTGTCCACCATGTCCACTATTGCATCCTGTTTGGGGGTAATTCATATTGCCATTGCGCTATTGTATGTGTCACACCTCTGATAAGTGTTTGTAATACATACTGCAAGCTGTGTATTGGAAGACTGCTGTCACATCACTTTGTGGGATTCTGTTGCTGACTGCTGTACAGACAATGCAGACATATTTCTGTTTTTCTAGCCTTATTTCTTTCACCTTTCTGCAGGAAAAGCCAGCACAGAAGAGATGTACATGGCCCTTTCTGGAATATGCTTTGTACGTCTCCGCACCTCACCTCACCACGCCCCCGTTCCGCCCCTCCCAGAGATGTTCTGGGATCCCCACGTTCATGTATTATACGTGCATGGCCAGAGGTTTCAGAATACTGATGGATCTGTTTTCACCTGCACAATGTCTCTGCTGCATGCCCCAGCAGCTTATTCGTGTTTGAGAATGACCCCCATAGTGCCTAGCCCTAAATCAGTAATTGAGGTCATGGCACTGATCTATAGCATGGCTCTTACATGTTTAGTAACCAACTTATGAGGCTCTCAAGTTCAATGACCTTGGCCACCCCTGCTATATAGCCTATCCAGGCTACCTTTCCATACCAACTACTAAAGTTTACAGTCCATTTTTTCCCGTTAGAAATCCTCTCTTTTTCTCATGCTTTCTTGAATTCAGATTCAGTCCCCATTTCTACCACCTCTGTTTAGAGACTCTTCCTTGCATCTACCACATTTTCTCTAAGGAAATATTTTCTCAAATCACTACTGAGTCTATCCCCTTTCACCTTCATCCTATGCCCCTTCTGTGCAGAGTTTTCTTTCAATTAAAAGAGGCTCTCACCTTGTGCATATATGCCATGGAGATATTTAAACACCTCTGACAAATCTCCCCTCTTCTATCTTTCTTCCAAAGTATACACAATGAGATCTTTAAATCTGTCCCCATATGCCTTGATGAAGACCTCTGACCATTTTGATAGCCAACCTCTGCACTGACTCTATTCTGTTTATATTCTTTTGCAGGTGTGGTCTCCAAAATTGCACACTATACTCAAAATGAGGTCTTACCAAAGACTTATACAGAGGCACCAATCGTCTCCTTCTTCCTGCTGGATATTCCTCTCCCTGTGCACCCAAACATCCTGATGACTTTTGCTGCCACCTTTTCAACCTGTTTAGCCACCTTAAGATCAATAGAAAAAAATCATCCCCAGGTCCCATTCTTCTTTTGTGGGCAGAAGTACAACTCCTATACCATACCTCTTCCTTGGAATTTTGTAGCTCAAATAGATGATCATGCATTTTTTATCATTAAATCTCAGCTGCCAAATTCTCAACCATTCTTTGAACTTCACTAGATCCCTCATAATTTTATAAATTCCTTCCTAGGTGTTTAATCTATTGCAGATTTTGTTATCATCTGCAAAGAAGCAAACTACCTGACAGCCCTTCCTCAATATCACTTTCAAAAATATTAAAAAGAATCAGAACAAGGATAGATCCCTGTGGCACACCATTGGAAACATCCTCCTCAGAGTGAGCTCCATTTACCTGTACCCTTTGTTATTTCCCACTCAGTCAGTTTCTAATCTACAGCACATTTTATTGTAAACCACCTAGATGCAAATGGATAAAGAATAATAAAGAATAAAGAATAAGTTGCCTGTGAGAAACAGTGCCAAAGGCTTTACTGAAATCTAAATACACCATATCTAGTCATACAGTCAAATAAATTAATCAGATTTGTCTGACAAGAAATGCCTCTAATAAAAATATGCTGCCTCTGATTCTGCTATCCATTTGATTCCAGAAACCTCACTATCCTCTGTTTTTGCACCACTTCCATTAATTTACTCACCACAGAGATCAGACTAAGTGGCTTGTAGTTCCCAGCCTCATCCTTACGTCTGCTTTTGTGTAAAGGAGCCACATGCACACTTCTCCAGTCCTCTGGGACCAATCCTGATTCTAAAGAAGCACTGAACTTCCCTAAGTTCATTCAATACTCTCAGATGCATCCCATTTGGCTCCATCCTTTGTCTATGTTTAGATTAGCTAGCTCCTCACAAATATACTCTTCTGAAAATTATTCAAGAACTAGATCTGCCTCATTTCTGTTCCTATTTTCAGGTATGTTCTGAGGTCCTGCTCCTGGCCTTTCATCTATGAACACAGATCAGAAATATTTGCTAAACAATTCTGCTTTATCCTCATCAGCTTCTATATATTCCTCCCCTTCAACCTTGAGGCTGACAATACCATTTTTGCATTTACTCTTCTCACTAACATATCTGAAAAATGATTCATTTCCCATTTTAATGCATTGACTATTTTTATTCAATTTGTATGTTTGCTTTCCTGACTACTTTCCTAGCTTTTCTTAGCTATTCCAAACACTGAGGCTTATTGTCCTCTTTCTAGGATCTCTTGTATTTTATGAAGACAATTCTCATTTTCCTCACATTTCTGATACAGTTCTCAGGGGTATGTGATGGATGTGATCTACCTGGATTTCAGCAAAGCCTTTGATACTGTTCCTTATAGGAGGCTTATCAATAAACTCAATAGTTTGTGGATGAGTCCCATGGTGGTGAACTGGATCAGAAATTGGTTGACTGACAGACGACAGAAGGTGACTGTAAATGGAACTCACTTGGATGAAAGGAAGGTGATTAGCGGTGTGCCACAGGGTTGAGTCCTGGGACCGGTATTGTTCAATATATTCGTGAGTGATATTGCCAAAGGGCTGAATGGAAAATGCAGATGACACAAAATTTTGCAGCAGAGTAGACTCCTCTGAGGGAGTGGATAACATGAGGAAAGATCTACAAAAGCTGGAAGAATGGTCTAATGCTTGGCAGTTAAGATTTAATGTGAAGAAGTGTAGTATCATGCACTTGAGAAGCAGAAATCCAAGGGAATTGTATGCGATAGGGGGCAAGAGATTGGTGTACACAGACCAGGAGAAGGACCTCAGAGTGATTGTTTCTGAGGATCTCAAGGTAGCAAAACAGTGTGACAGGGTGGTGGCAAAAGCCAGAAGGATGCTGGATTGCATACAGAGAGGAATTACCAGCAGAAAGGAAGAGGTACTAATGCCACTGTATAAGTCGCTGGTGAGGCCTCACTTGGAATATTGTGTTCAGTTTTGGAGACTGTATCTCACAAAAGATATAAAAAAGCTGGAAGCGGTTCAGAGGAAGGCGACCAAAATGATTTGGAGCCTGTGTCTGAAGGCTTATGAGAAGAGACTTGAAGACCTAAATATGTACACTCTAGAGGAGAGGAGAGACAGGGGAGATATGATTCAGACCTTTAAATACTTAGGGGAATGTTTACTAAACCGTCTTAATGTGTGCTCTGTGACATTATCGTGTGATAAGGTACCTTATCGTGCAATAATGGCGCTTCTTCAGGCGCACAGGTACCTTATCGCGCAATAACGCGCGCAGCGACGCAATCGAGCGCTGAAGACAGGGAAAGACTCCCGGAGGGCAGAGGAAGGCTCCCAGGGGCGAAGAGAAGGGGTCAATGGGTGGAGAGTGGGAGGGGAGAGGCTCCCCGTACACTAACGCTGTGAAATCCGAGGCTCAAAACTAACGCCAGTGAAACCCTGGCATTAGAGCTGATTTAAAGGGAAGAGAAACCATTTCCGTCAGCAAAACCAGGGAAACCTACAAAAAGTGATGTGTGATACATGTGCACGGAACAAAAGGGCAAATAAACATTGAAAATGACCTCAACAAAATGGAAAAAAAACATAACCAAGCTGGGCAATAGTGATATCAATGGAAAACATCAAAAAACACTCCCAAGAAAGCTCCAAAAAAAAGAAATGAATTTTGGAAGGGTCTATGCTCCATCCCCATACAAGGTGAATGAGCCCACAGTGAAATTGCGCTGAGCAGGGTTTCCGACTCCATTGGCCAGGTTTCCTATGGCATGCACATGTTCCACAACAGCAGGGCAAGCATGTCAGAATGGGCAACTGGACATATGCTTGAAAAGGGGACACAGAGGGCTTCAGGCGGCACATGCTGTGGTACAGCTGGGTCACAGTGCGGACTAGGGTGAAGCCTAGCTGGCCCATAGGAATGCTGAAACAGTAGAGCAGCCAGACAGCAACTGCTGAGGGCCCAACATGGGCACAAGTGTGCTCCCCACAGTGTCACAGGGGCTAGTACCCAGCAGGTACCCCCAAGGGCATGGAACATTGGCATGTGGTGCTGGGAGGAAGCGTGGACAGCTATGCAGGCACCCCTACCCCAGAACCCGCACCATAGGCAGACACCTACCCGCACACTGGATGGTCTGAGACTGCACACCACCAGCACCACCAGCAGATGGGCATGTCAGCATTGGGGCGGAGGGGTACTGGTGGTGGAGGGGGCAGTGGCTGCTGCCCACAGCAGACCGTGGCCTATCCCTGTTCAGGTGGGTGTCGTGCACTGCAACAGACAGGCTCTGTCTGACAAACAGCCATGGTATCTCCAGGGACTGCACTGTCTCTGTGGCCACAGTGTGGTGCAGTACACACAGACAGTGTGCTCAGGAGCAGAAGGTCACAGATTCAAGACCCAGCTGTGGCTCCTGCCAACCCAGTCCCCATATTTTACCCACTACTAAACCGTGGTAGTAAAGACGAACCTTTATTGCAGAGAACATAAGCATTTGTCAAACGCCTATATTTTACCCTACAGAGCACAGACACCATAAACATGCGCATTACCTAGAGCAGAGTCCCCCAAATGCAGTCCTGGAGGGACACAAATCATTCAGGTTTTATGCTGTCTCCAATATAAGGACATCTCAGCATGGTGGCGGAAGGGTACTGGTGGTGGAGGGGGCAGTGGCTGCTGGCCACAGCAGACCGTGGCCTAGCCCTGTTCAGGTGGGTGCTGTGCACTGCAACAGACAGGCTCTTTCTGACAAACAGCCATGGTATTTCCAGGGACTACACTGTCTCTGTGGCCATAGTGTGGTGCAGTACACACAGACAGGGTGTGCAGGAGCATAAGATCACAAGTTCAAGTCCCAGCTGTGGCTCCTGTCAGCCCAGTCCCCATATTTTACCCACTACTAAACCGTGGTAGTAAAGACGAACCTTTATTGCAGAGAACATAAGCATATGTCAAACGCCTATATTTTACCCTACATAGCACAGACACCATAAACATGTGCATTACCTAGAGCAGAGTCCCCCAAATGCAGTCCTGGAGGGCCACAAATTATTCAGGTTTTATGCTGTATCTAATAAAGATGCCTGTGCTGCATTTCCATGCGCCGCCCCCATGGTATGCAGATGTATCTCATGCATATTCATTAGGGACAGCATGAAAACCTGAACAGTGTTTGGCCTACCAGGACTGGAGTTGGGAACCTCTGCCCTAGAGCAGTGGCCAACAGGAGCAGAAACACCCGCAACCACAGGCTCCACTATCCAAAGCCTCATGGAGAGGCAGGATGTCGGGCCTTGTGTGCATCTCCCAATACTAGCATACCTTAGCAATGCCTCCCTAAACCCGGGGATGCGGTACACATATATCAAAAGGTTGCTATGATTACTGGCAGATAGCAATTCCTAAGTTAAGCGCAATCTGCTCATTGAGCTGTATCAAACCAACCTCTCTGATGTCTGTGGAATGTGGTTCAGGTCTGGTGTCTGACAGTGTTTACCACCCCGGGGAGTGACCCCAACAGTATTGTGTACCATAGCCATGCCTGCACTGTGCCCAGGACTGGTGTGGTGGCCAGGGCTGTCAAAAGCCTCTATATTTGCACAATGCTGGAATAGGTGTGGGAGTGTGTGTCTGTCCATCCAGTGTGTGGTGGTTGCGAACACCTTACTCAGCCAACACCGTTTGCACTGTGTCCAGTGTTAGCTTGCCTATGTGCATAATGAGGAGCAAGGTATTGTGGGTATAGGCCGGACAGGGCGGCCTGGGCAGGATGCATCAGCACAGGGCATAGGGCAATGGCTGGGACATTGTAGTGGCCGGCCACCACCTGCATGGACAGGGTGACCACAGCATGTCCTGATGGGAGGTCACTCTCACCCTGACTGAGCAGTGACCACGGCATGGCTAGGTTCCCCCATAGTGCTGTGTAATATTTCTATCAAATTATCTATATGGGTTTCATTTTCTGGGGCCCAATCACTGATCTATCTGCTTGGTGGGTGTGCTGACGTCCCAGTTTTGGGTGCATACATTTCCTCCAGTAACATGCACTATGGACTAGCTAGAAGACTGTTTGCAGTTAGTATGTGTATGGCTGGAACACCTTGCAGGGTGCAGTGGCTGGAGACTCACTGTGCTTGCTGCTGGAGAATGTCAGATAGTGGTGGGGGGAAGCGGAGCATTTCCAGCCCTACTGTTTGTATGCTATTGCCTTATGGATGCATACAGGACTGCGTGGATTGTCCTCTAGGTTGTCTGTACCCCAGCCAGACTGAGGTTGATGGTCAACTCTACCGCCACCATTGCAGGGATGTAGAATGTGGATCTGTTGGTGGGAGATCCTGAGCTCCAGAGGGCAGGTTGGTGGTACTATATAATCTGCCTATGGGTCCAAACAGCCACCCCCCCCAGTCACACAGATCATGTGGCCATGGCACCCACAGAGGATATGCACTATTCTGGGTGCACCATAATCCACAAGGGCTAAACGTGACTGGGAAATAAAAATGGACACAGGTGTGTCTGCAAGGACTACCTATCACACACTGGCACTGATGGTAACCTGCAGCATAACATATCTCAGCTACATCTGGTGCTGTGGACATGGTTCTGGGCGCCCCACCTCACCCTCAGGGTGATCACAGTACCCGCAGAAATGTAACGGTCTGTAGCTACTCCGTGCCAGTAATACACATGGTCAGTTCCCCCTCCCAGGCTGAGGTGCTGTGGGGATGCATACCCCATCGTGTGATCATCTGTAGACTGGTGATCTGCATGTGCAGTGCATCATGGGTACGGGTGGGTTAACCCTATCCTGGTAACCACAGCAGACAGTTTGTGTGGCGACCTGAAGTCCTTCAGTAGCCAGCCAGGGTCTTGTTAGTAGCAGTAGAGATGTAGCCCACTGGTCACTTTGCTGCCTGTGGAGCCAGAGGTCATGGGTTTGATCCCACAGTGGGATTATTTGATAGGGCTTTTTAAGGCATATTCTGTTTTTTAATTTAAATTAGTGCTGTCAGAAAAAACACCATCACAGTGCTGTAACCTTAAGGTGCCTCATAATGCGCCCCATAAAGTGCCACACAAGGTGCCTTATAAGGCGCTTCATAAAGCGCCCTAGAAGGTGCCTTATAAGGCGTCCTATAGGGGACATTATAGGGTGGCTCAGTGGACAGGGCACTCTATAATGTGTCCCATGGACTGTCAAATAGGGTGCCTTAAAAGGCACCCTAGGGTACGGCACTGTGAGGGTGTGTTTTCTGGAAGCACTAATGTAGACCAAAGAATAAAATGCTGCACACAGCACTGCCTAAATGTAAAGGATAATGCCTCAGACAGCCTTATAGGTTTGGTACACTGGGGGAATCAAACCCATGACCCCTGTACCATCAGTCTGTGTATTAACCATTGTGCTACACCTCTGCTGCTGCACATGTATGGCAGCGCTCCTACATAAAACTGACGTGTGTTAGCCTGGCATGGCTCCCTCAATGGTGCAATAATGTATACGGCGCTAATACGCGATTGCCATTTTTAGACCATAAGACCCATTATTTTTATTGCATCCTGCACATTATGGCTGGCCAGACATTAACACAGTGTACTACACATACCCCCTTGTATAACAGTTTATGTAGTCATTGTTATGTGAAAAGACATAGCACACAGGTTAAGACAATGCCCTCACAGCTAGTGGTGATGTGCTTGAGTGTTTGAGACCCCAGTGTGCCAACACAAAGATAAATGCATCATAATTAAACTGTGTTCAGATACATCACTGGAATGTGTGTTGGCAGCCTTGATCTTTATTATATACTGATTGCGCCATCAGTTCCTGTATACCAGCCATGGCACAAGCACGTTGCTAGTGCACCGTGACAGGCGTGCTACGGCGTGGACCGATGCCACACACGTTGAAACATGTTGCGGCATGCATGCGTGCATGTGTACTTGAGCAAGGCAGTGCAGAAAATGGCTACCCGCTCCAGGAAGCCAGCATTTAGCAGGCAGAATCTGAGCCACCTTGCAGAGCTTATCTGCATTAGGCAGAGCAAGCTATTTCTGGGCTCCTCGAGGCGTCAGGACCTGGCACGTGTGCGTAGGGCCTGGGACCGCGTCATCAGGTGCTATAACCATCTGGCAGAATACCCATGTGAGGTAAGTGTGTGGGGACAGGTCAATATATGCATATACATATCCATTGTGTATTGTAGGTGTGCATGCTGCTGTGTGTAGCCATTCCTACCAATGTATGTTTATTAGTTACACCCATGTGATATACTGCCTAGGTATCATATCAAAGTGGCTTGTCCCATCCCCAGGAGGCTAAGGACATGATTACACAGCTGAAGATGCCATCCTGGTGTCATGGCAGCTGCTATTGTTGATGTGTTAAAAGAAACCTTAACCCAAAGAGCCCCTAGATCTGCCAAAAGAGGTTTGGGAAAGATTGATATACGCAGATGACATTCTCTTATATATGCCTTTCTCTACAACTCAATTAGACCTGGCACCGTTGGTAGACTGCCTCAATTCGGTCTCAGAGTGGCTCCAATCACAAAACCTTCGCATTCAACATAAAAAAACAGAGGTGCTCTTCATCTCCAAAGACCCCAACTTCACCCCTCCAGCCCACGTCAGTGTCAAGGAAGCTGACCTACAAGCTAAAGAAACAATAAGATACCTTGGAGTTACATTGGACCAACGTCTGGATATGAAACATCACATAAATAACATAGTCAAAGCTGTATACTTCAAAATACGCTCGCTTAGGCATATGCACTCCATGTTGGACCCGGATGACTTCCGAACCATATACCAAGCACTAATCCTGCCACACTTCGACTTTGCAAATGCCATATTACAAGGTCTCCCTCAATCCACTCTTAGCCCATTACAGATGGCCATGAATGCCGCAGCAAGAGTCCTCTACGGAGCCTCCAGAAGCGATCACGTAACTCCCATTCTTAAACAGCTTCACTGGCTCCCCATCCATGGGAGGATCAGCTTTAAAACCCTAGTCCTATCATTCAAGGCAATCAAGGGTATCTCATCCTCCTCACTCACAGATCTGATTCACACTGTACCCCCAACAGATCCAGAAGAACATCAGCCGTAAACCTACTGACAACCTCGAAGGCGTTGACAAAGTGCAACATGACAACCTCAAACAGAGCCTTCAGTTTCTATGTACCCAAATGCTGGAACGCTCTACCCTCCGACATAAGGGCCATTACTGACCTACTCCAGTTCAGGAAGGCACTCAAATACCACCTCTTCCTTCAATACTACCCTACCAGCAATTGAACCAGAGGAAGTGACCCACTCATGAACACACCATGCCGTTCTTGATATTATTAAGACTCTATTCTGTTCTATGTAATTATCTCTTGTATATAGTTTACCACGGTTCTCCAAGTTTGTACTCCTGTTCGATGTAAACCAAACAGCTTGTTGTTATGGTCTTTATGTTATATGTAAACCGCGCTGATGCCGAATAGTGAGGTATATAAGAACTTGTAATAAATAAATAAATAAATAAAATAAAATAATGCTGACATGGTAGTTTCTAAGGTTGCAGGGTAACACATCTGCCCTACCCCAAGGGGTCCTGAGATGTGATCCAAATGTTCACTCACTCACCCTGGTAACATGGCTGTGAGAGGGGTTTCAGTTTAAAACATTCTCCCTATCCCCAGGAGTCCCGAAAGCCCATCAAAGTGGGTTCTCACTCACCCTGGTGATAAGGTTGTTTGTGCCTTTGCAGTGTAAAACATCCTCCCTATCCCCAGGAGTCCCGAGAGCCCATCAAAGTGGGTTCTCAGTCACCCTGGTGATAAGGTTGTTTGTGCCTTTGCAATGTAAAACATCCTCCCTACCCCCAGGAGTCCTGAGAGCCCATCAAAGTGGGTTCTCAGTCACCCTGGTGATATGGGTGTGTGTGCCTATGCAGTTTAAAACATCCCCCCTATCCCCAGGAGTCCTGGGAGCCCATCAAAGTGGGTTCTCAGTCACCCTGGTGATATGGGTGTGTGTGCCTATGCAGTTTAAAACATCCCCCCTATCCCCAGGAGTCCTGGGAGCCCATCAAAGTGGGTTCTCAGTCACCCTGGTGATATGGGGGTGTGTGTCTATGCAGTTTAAAACATCCCCCCTATCCCCAGGAGTCCCGAGAGCCCATCAAAGAGGGTTCCCAGTCACCCTGGTGATAAGGTTGTTTGTGCCTTTGCAGTATAAAATATCCTCCCTATCCCCAGGAGTCCCGAGAGCCCATCAAAGTGGGTTCCCAGTCATCCTGATGATAAGGTTGTTTGTGCCTTTGCAGTGTAAAACATCCTCCCTATCCCCAGGAGTCCCGAGAGCCCATCAAAGTGGGTTCCAAGTCACCATGGTGATAAGGTTGTTTGTGCCTTTGCGGTGTAAAACATCCTCCCTATCCCCAGGAGTCCCGAGAGCCCATCAAAGTGGGTTCTCAGTCACCCTGGTGATATGGGTGTGTATGCCTATGCAGTTTAAAACATCCCCGCTATCAACAGGAGTCCTGGGAGCCCATCAAAGTGGGTTCTCAGTCACCCTGGTGATATGGGGGGGTGTGCCTATGCAGTTTAAAACATCCCCCCCCCCATCCCCAGGAGTCCTAGGAGCCCATCAAAGTGGGTTCCCAGTCACCCTGGTGATATGGGTGTGTGTGCCTATGAAGTTTAAAACATCCCCCCTATCCACAGGAGTCCTGGGAGCCCATCAAAGAGGGTTTCCAGTCACCCTGGTGATAAGGTTGTTTGTGCCTTTGCAGTGTAAAACATCCTCCCTATCCCCAGGAGTCCTGAGAGCCCATCAAACTGGGTTCTCAGTCACCCTGGTGATAAGGTTGTTTGTGCCTTTGCAATGTAAAACATCCTCCCTATCCCCAGGAGTCCCGAGAACCCATCAAAATGGGTTCTCAGTCACCCTGGTGATAAGGTTGTTTGTGCCTTTGCAGTGTAAAACATCCACCCTATCCCCAGGAGTCCCGAGAGCCATCAAAGTGGGTTCTCAGTCACCCTGGTGATATGAGTGTGTGTGCCTATGCAGTTTAAAACATCTTCCCTATCCCCAGGAGTCCTGGGAGCCCATCAAAGTGGGTTCTCAGTCACCCTGGTGATATGGGGGTGTGTGCCTATGCAGTTTAAAACTTCCCCCCTATCCACAGGAGTCCTGGGAGCCCATCAAAGTGGCTTCTCAGTCACCCTGGTGATATGGGTGTGTGTGCCTATGCAGTTTAAAATATACCCCCTATCCCCAGGAGTCCTGGGACCCATCAAAATGAGTTCCCAGTCACCCTGGTGATATGGGTGTGTGTGCCTATGCAGTTTAAAACATCTCCCCTATCCCCAGGAGTCCTGGGAGCCCATCCAAGTGGGTTCCCAGTCACCCTGGTGATAAGGTTGTTTGTGCCTTTGCAGTGTAAAACATGCCCCCTATCCCCAGGAGTCCTGGGAGCCCATCAAAGTGGGTTCCCAGTTACCCTGGTGATATGTGTGTGTGTGCCTATGCAGTTTAAAACATCCCCCCCTATCCCCATGAGTCCTGGGAGCCCATCAAAATGGGTTCCCAGTCACCCTGGTGATATGGGTGTGTGTGCCTATGCAGTTTAAAACATCTCCCCTATCCCCAGGAGTCCTGGGAGCCCATCAAAGTGGGTTCCCAGTCACCCTGGTTATAAGGTTGTTTGTGCCTTTGCAGTGTGACACATCCCCCCTATCCCCAGGAGTCCTGAGAGCCCATCAAAGTGGGATCCCAGTCACTCTGGTGATATGGGTGTGTGTGTGTCTTTGCAGTTTAACACATCCCCCCTATCCCCAGGAGTCCTGGGATCCCATCAAAGTGGGTTCCCAGTCACCCTGGTGATAAGGCTGTTTGTGCCTTTGCAGTTTAAAACATCAGGCCCACCCCCAGGAGTCCTGAGAGCCCATCAAAGTGGGTTCCCAGTCACCCTGGTGATATGGTTTATGCCGCTGTTGCTGTTTTCTAATTCCCCCTACCCCAGGAGTCCTGAGACCTGCTGAAAGTGTCCTGTCAGTCACCCTGGTGATATGGTGTATGTTGCTGATGATGTGTGCTAAGGCACCCTACCCCCAGGAGGCCTGAGACCTGAGTGCAAAGGTGGGTATGGCAGCTAGATATTGTGTTAGGTGATGCCGGTTTGGGACACACAGTGGCCTTATTCCCCGGAGGCCCAGACCCCAGTACACATGTCTGTTATGGCTCATGATTGTATGGTAGGTGCAGCTGGGTATGTGCTGTAAACCCTCACACCCCCAGGACCTGTGAGACCTGCTTACAAAGGTCTGAGACAAATCCATATATCTATGATGTGTATGCAGTTTCAGGTCACACATCTGACCAATCCCCAGGAGCCCCATAAATGATGGCAGAGAAACATCATAGATGCTGGTGTGAGGGTACAACACCTCACACTGCCCACACCACAGATATCAAAACGTAGCGGCCCAAAACTGTCCCATACCCATCACCGTTCAACATCCAAGTAGATATATATCAATGTTCCTTATATGATGGGCCTACGAAACGCATACAACAGACTAAACTGTCATAATGCACAAGCCCTTATAACATCACTGCCCTTCCGTGCAGACCCTGACAAGCCCCCAAATCTCAATCCCTGAGACAGCACTTAACTGTCAGAAACATGCTTTGTGTCTCAAAGGGTGGCCGTCCTGTTAACCCCTCCCCGATGCCACAACCCACAGCTGAAAGGCATTCTGCATGCATCCTCGGACCATCAGGGGAAGAGGACCTGTCCAACAAAACATATAACCAACAGGAAATACACAAGCAATGAGGAACAACAGCACAAGCCAGCTCACCCAACTCAGAACCCGCACTCACCCCTATTCAAAGTTAGTGAGGCAGACAGTGGATTGTGGACGTCATGTTGGTTATATGTTGTGAACACACATTTACAGACCCACAGCCACACATGCAGGTGGAGGGGGTTATTAGGTGCACATATAGGCTATCCATGCTTTGCCATTATCACTTTCAGACAGTGGGATGACATGCAGCCATTAAGGTCAGGTCACAAGCAGACATCGGGGTGTGGTTTAGCGGACATAATGCAGACATTGCGATATATGTTTTGCAACTCATCAGCACACAGCTGTTAATGTTAGTCAAGGTATGAGATATACACACCAGGAAATGTGTTTGGACAGAGGATACCGGAGGTGCCCCTGCATATTTCCATGTGTTACATCAATTGACAGCGGGGTAGCAGATGACATTGGGACACCAGTACAGTGAAGGGGCATTGGGAGCAATATGGGGGACCCAGGATAATACTGCAGCCTTGGAGTGAGGCAGGAACACGGTAGGGAGCAAACACTTCTGTTCACCAGTGTGTACGACAACAGAGAGGTGAGGGAGAGGACAGACAAAGTACGGACCCCTGTAGTTTGCCAAAGACATGTCATTGATGTCTCTCACATGGGAGAGATGTGTACAGTGTGATGTTGAACAGTCAGTCTGTAAAGGATGTTGGGGGGTCTGCAAGCTGGGGACAGGAAGGTGACGTGTGTGTTGCACAGCTAGAACATGACATATGTATGTTTCCCTTGTGTTTCCCAATGCACAGGACATACTTGGTGAAGCTCCTGGTGCTTTGGTGCATTAGCAGGTGACTGTACGTCAGCCAACATGCTGTGGTCTGGGGTAGATGGACCTACAGCTACATTGTCTGTGTCAGCAGTCAGGGGGAATACATGTCCTCAGTGATCTGTCATATTGTCCAGATGTTGTGGTTTATCTCTTTTCCCTGCACCTCCATAACCCATATCTTGCTGTTGGCACACATCTCCCCATGTGTTCATGTGCAGTATGTCTTCTGCAACACTGTCTCTGGGACATATCCAACAGAGCTGCATGTGTGTGGACGTCCTAGGTATTTTGGTGGTGGCCTACACGTGCACCCTTCCCCGACATTGTACCATCAGCCAACACCAGGGTATCATTGCATTTCACAGGGCCTTTATGTCTACAAATCTCCACTTGTGCACATACAAGCCATATGCTACTGCTGACACACACACCTTAGCATCCTGTGTGTGGGGGGGGTTTTTGGGTTGGCTGTGTGATGATACAGTGTTCAGGCTTTTTACATTATCATGTGGTGTGAGGGGTCTGTACACCTGGGGGTGGTGGTGACTGTGCTATCTCTACCTTACTGCTGTTTACCGTGTGACCATTGTGGACATGTATTGTGTGTTGGGAGCAGAACTGTGTCTTGTGTTCTGACATACCACTGTTGACCTGCTTTTTTGTATCACAGATATCGCCATAATGTGGGCATGCATCAACAGTGGCGTGACATGGTGACATGGTGATTTTACATATTTCACTGACATTGTCTCCCTTCACTGTGACCTGTTATGGCCTTTGAGTGGCTCAGGGGATCCGAGACATACACCTGATGCAAGCACAAGGTAGTTTGCACCTTTGTTCTTTTGGGAATGACATCAGCCTTTAAATGTTAATGATTTACTGTTTGTCTCATATACATTTCGTGTTGGCTCTCTGTTCAAGATCGCTGATGCACATAGGATGGAGCTGTGAAACGCCTGTGTAACATGGCCATGGACAAGACCATATCCATGTGACACCAGTGTCTACGGTTCCAATTCACAATGTCCCCAACATGCGATGTGTTTTGTGTTGTGATCATGTCATGTTTGCCTGTGTGTCCCTTTATTATGTGTTTCTTAATGTTTAACTCTCTGCAATTTGTGCTGATGTTGCAAGGTGCATACCAATACAATATTTATCCTCTTCTGACATAGGGCAGAGAACAAACCAGACACATCTATTACAGTGCATCTGGCATCGCCATCACCCACCTGTTGGGGGACACAACACCATGGAACTTTCCCTGGAAAATGGTGCCATAGGATGTTTGACCTCTGCAAGTGGGACACATGCCTAGGTTGGACAGTATTATTTTTGGATTGCTACTTTGGCCATGACAGACGTATCCAAGACACTGCTGCTGCCATGCTCTGGCTGGGAGTCATGCTCATTGAAGGAGACACACAGGACCTTTCATGTACTGTGGCATATTGGGATATGACACTTGACTATGTATGTCCAGGGTTGCAAGGATAGTCTTAACCTGACGTGTTGGATTGCAGATACGCTTTGCACTTTGCACACTGTGTACTGGTCCCCACGTGTGCAGCAGGGACTGACATTGTCACTGTATGTTGTACATTCCTCCACAGTTGTGGTGTTGTGTTTTGGCCATGTGTGTGACATGGAACACAGGATACGCTCATCTGTTTGTTTCAACACAAGCATACAGCTATGCGTGTGGCATAGGGGGAGCGATGGAGAGGTCCTGTTGTCTATGTTCACCTACTCTCCACCTGGACATGATACAGGTTTTGCCACAACACCGCTTTAATGCACACCAGCATCCTGGATTGATGTTTTCAATCACCAAGGGTGTTTCCGTGCATGTGTGGCATCACTGTATCATGTTGAAATGTCGATGGTGCATGTGCATATGACTGACTATGTTGGGGAAACACAGCACATGGCAATATGGCTTTTGTGTGGTTTACTGTAACCTGTTTGCCCTTAATTTCCCTCTCTATATACTGTTTCTTGTGTTTGTTTACTGTACAGACGTGCCGCTCTGTATTGATTTACAAACCTTGCATTGCATGTCTGCACAGTCCTATTTATCCCCTGAGGTAACAACACTCACATTTCCCCGTTATATTTGGAGTGTCGCAGTGTGAGTGTCCGTTGTCTTCCTTCAATTGTGCATTCCATGTACGGTGATATATGTGTACAGACACTGTCTACACACCAACCAGTGCAGGGGCACCTCCTGCATGGTGTTATCTCTGCATGTTTCTGCAGGTAGTTTTCATTTGAATTCTGTCTGTGTTCATGTGTCTCTGCTACCTGTTAGCATATCCTCATTGTGCATTTGATGATTGTTTAGGGTTACATTGTTGCAGCTTGGATTCCTATATCAGGCATTATGTGAGAGCTGAAACATTCCTTTCAATATGTGTTTTTAAAGTTACAACGTTTTAACAACATATGCTGTTTTCATTTGTGTGCCTCCTGTGTTGCCAGATAGATATGTTTTAGGGAACATATCATGATTGATGTGTGTTGGTCCCTCATCATGCACCGCCTACTGTCTAGATGCACTCATATGTGAGTAACACATTTGAGGCGTGCAGCAGCATGTGGGGGATGGGGGCCTAATGCATAGTGCATACCATGCACGTGCTGCACATTATGTCTCCTGCCCTTCATTTGTAGATGGGCCAGTGACCTTTCTGTAGGATGTGGGTTGCTGCCCTGCTAAATGTGTTTCCATCTTTCACCTGGGATCCACTCACCTTGATATTATGATGGCGGTATCTACACTATCTGTGAAGATGAACCCAAATAAAAATATGTGCTTGACATACATTTGTCTCTGCTGCTGCTTGATCATGGTGACAAACATGCAATACAATGTGTGCCTTTGAGTCAGTCCTGACTCCTTGTGACCCAGAGACTCCAGGTTTTTTTTGGCAGTGTCACTGGAAGTAGATTGCCAGGCCTTTCTTCCAAGGTAATGGAGGGTTATGTGACTTGCCCAAGGCCACATGGAGTGCTAGTGGGAATTGAATCCTGGTTGCTTGGTGACCAAGCCAGTTTTCTAACCACTAGACTACTCCTCCACTCTTTGATCATATCAACACTTGTAACTACTGATTTGCTGGTCATGTACATGGCCCACCTGTGCTCACATCCTTGTACGGTGGCAGCAGTGTATCTGCCAGCCATTTGCCACATCACTGGGTATTACAGGTTCCCATACACACCCTCCCTTTGGGGTACTATTTTTGCATTGTGCTCAGTGTGCTCATTGTGGTTGTTTTGGGTAGTGGTTACAGGCATGTGTCATAACGCCTTAGGTTGCAGGTTTGATCCCCACATGTGGTTTATTTTTTTCTTTTCTGTTGTGCTAACATGACCATTAAGTACCAGCAGGTTCATCACCTCTACACACACCCTTCCCTCTCTTCACTGCACACCAAGGTGTGCCCTCTGTGCTGCCTAGCCATCCCATATTAGCTGTTATATAGGTCTCTTTCTTTATGGTGTTTACATGGCAGTCCGCTTGGGGGTTTGGTATTGCTGTGGTTCAGCTGGTGTGTGGTACACCTGTTTGCATGTTCAATTATCTCCTGTCCTGTTCCAGATTTTGCACCAGCTCCACAGAACATCCTTTGCTGCCCTTGGGTTTTAGGTTCTTTCCTCTTTTGCATGCTGTATCCACTGCATAACATTTCATTGTGTGTGTGCATGTAGTTCTATGTGGCTCTGGTCCCAATTACAGACTGTGATCTGATCTGTACACAGCAGTTCTGCATGTGCATTTTGTCATGGCTACTGTTGGGGGTTTGCTTGTCCTGACAGCCAGCAGGCGTCTTGTGTGATGCCCTGCACTATTTTTGTATGCAGCCTTTGCTAATGAGCTCACGTTGGTGGTGTGGCCTACCGGTTTGTGCATTGCCATTTGTGGTACTGGTCATAGGTTTGATTCCTCTCTGTTCTCTTTCATTTGTATGCCTGTCCTGCAGAACTACTTTTCATTCCTGTGACAGTCATATCTGTGCAGATCTGTGTTGTGAGCACATTGTACCCTCATCACAGTTGTGAACCATCCTGCTGTCCATCTACGTGTGTCTGGCAGCTGTGTGCCATCCTACCCTGATGTGCATGCTGCTACCCCACGTCCTGCACTCCTACAGATTCCTGCATTGCAGCTCTCCCTGGTTGCCTCTCCTGTGTGTGCTCTGCATAGCACTGCTACTCCACTGTCATCCTGACATTCCACCTATCCTGCCACTTCTGCCTCCTCTGCTGCACACAAGCTGCCCCCGATATGTTTGTCCATTTTTCTAGCTGCCACATGGGCTGGAAGCTGATTTGTGTGATCCATCAGCTTTGATCTACATCCTTCCATTACTTATGCATTGTCTTTCCTTGCTGTTCTGTGCAGTGTTTGGTTTACATGTGTGTTTGGCACATACCTCTCTTACCCTTCAAATTGGGGGACCTTACTGCTCTTGGCCAACGTTTTTGGGTTCACCTATACATCCTTGGGGCATCTTACGCCACACCTTCGATTCAGGCAGCTTATGGGGTGCCTACTATGGTGCCTTGGAAGTTGGCAACCTTTCAACATGGCCTCTGGGGCACATTATAACTCACCTTCGCTGACGTGGTTGTTTAGGATATGCTTTCTGGTGCACCCTAAAAGGTGCATTAATTTATGGCACTAGGGTGCAGTTATTTTTAGATGGCAGCACAGATTGTTGTACAGTTGCAAGCAGAAAAAGGAATTACCTCTGCCAACCTTATTCATTAGACGCACTGGGGACTCAAACTCATGACCCCTGCACCATCAGTCAGTGTATTAACCATTGCGTTACACCGCTGTTCCTGTTTGCATGTCAGCGCGCCTACTTAAGATTTCCATGCATTAACATGCGCCGTGCTGCCATCAAAAACAGTGCTGTAACTTTGCGGTGCCTCATAGGGCACCCTATAAAGCGCCCTATAAGCAACATTCTAGGGTGCCTAGGCGGACAGTGCACTTTATAATATGCCCTCTGGAGTGCCTTATAGGGCGCCTTATGCGGCACCTTATGTTACGGCACTTTGAGGGTGTGTTTGCTGGCAGCCCAGATTTAAATTAAAAAAGTATTATCATTCATCAGGCCCACTCGGGAATCAATCTTATGACCCCTGTACCATCAGACAGTGTATTAACCATTGTACTACACCTCTGTTGCTATGTTGGTAGTTCAAGGCGCCTACTTAAGAGTAACGTGCGTTGACGCACACTGATCCCTTTCTTGGGCGCTAACACACTCAGCGCACATTATCGCGCGATAACACGTGCTCACTATGTTTAGACCGGAACGCCCACTCCTTTTATGGCATCCTGCACACTAACGCCGGGCACACATTAAGACGGTTTAGTAAACATACCCCTTAGAGAATTAATGGACTAACAAACCTCTTCCAAAGATGATGAAGCTGTAAAACTAGAGGGCATAACATGAAGCTGCAAGGGGGTAAGCTGAAAGGCAATGTCAGGAAATACTTTTTCACTGAAAGGGTGGTAGATGCTTGGAATGCCCTCCCGATGGAAGTGGTGCGGGCAAACACAGTGACAGAATTCAAAATGGTATGGGACAGATACAGTGGATCCCTTTATAGCAACAGGATAAAATCAAAATAAGCCTAACTATCTCTTATATCTGAACAAATAAGGGTGACCTACACGAAGCAGTGGGTGCACCCTTAAACAAAGTCATGGGGAGGGGTGATCTGCATGGAGCGGCAAGTGTACTTACTCTTGCTACCTTGCTGGGCAGACTAGATAGACCATGCTGGTCTTTATCTGCCGTCATATACTATATTACTATACTATACTATATTTTCCACTACTTTTTTTGAGAACCATAGTGGCCTCCTTTTCCTTTTACATTTATTTACTTTCCAACAAAAAAAGGTTTGTTGTCCTAAAAATATCCCTTTTAAGCTTTGTCTGCTGCTTTTCTGCATCCCCAACTGTCCTATCTTGACAAAATTAGTTTTCCTATAGTCAAGGACCCTCACATTTATTTAGTATTTTATTTACATTCTCTTATAAACTGTGCTATTCTGCATCAGTGCAGTTTACATTGAACAGGGCATTATAACTTGGAAATAACTATTTTACAGGGAACATGGACTATGGAGGGTTAAGTGGATTGCCCAAGACCACAAGGAGCTCCTATGGGACTAGAAACCCCAGTCCTTCCGACCCAAGGTTGCTGTTTTCTAGTGGGATTTGAACCCATGACCTTCTGGCTGTAAGTACCTTGCCCCAACCACTAGGCCACTCCTCCATGCCATTGGATGAACTCTCTCAGCCCTTGTTCTGATACTGAAGCACACCATGTGGTGATCACTGGATGGGAGATGTTCTCCCACTATAACATCAGAAACGCTTTCCCCATCAGTAAGCATCAAGTCCAGTACGACCCCTTCATGTGTGAGTCCTGTTACCAGTTGCTGGAATAGTTTTCCCTGTAGAGAATCCAGGATCTTCTTATTTCTAGATGACACCACATCAGGGATGTCCCTATCAACATCTGGCAAATTGAAATCACCTAGAAGCAGCATAACTCCTTTCACAGAAATATTGTGAAGGTCTTCAATAAATCTTTGTCTATTTCTTCTGTCTGCAAAGGAGATTTGTATATCACACCATTGCAAATGGATGTTCCATTCCCTCCTTCCAATTTAACCCACAGTGCCTCCTCCTTCCCTCATAAGCTCTGCAATTCTGTAACTTTATTCCCATTCCTCTTACCTTTTTTCTTAGCCTGCCTTCATAAATAAATTATAGCCTAGTATAATGTCTTCATGAATGCCAATGAATCCACATCATTCTCTTCCATTAAAGCCTCAAGATCCAGAATCTAATTTCCCATACTACATTCATTATTACACATGGCTTTCCAGATGCTGTCCCTTTTTCTCATATTTTTTACTTACCTGAGAGCTCTTACTTACCTGGGAGTTTTCTTCACCCATCCCCAATGAGTCTAATTTAAAGCCCTCTTGAATAGGTTAGTCAGTCTGCTGCAGAAGACACTTTGACCCTTCGTGGATAGGTAGGCAGCATCTCTGCTCACTAACCCTTGGAAAATCATTCAGTAGCCCAGGAAATCAATGACAACATCTGTGCAGCCATGCATTCATCTGTAGGATGCAAGCTTCTTTGCTTCAGCCTTTACGCTCAAGAGGAAAGACTGAGGAGAACACCACCTGTGCACCTATCTGCTTCACCCTTTCTCCCAGTGCCATGAAATCACTCTTAATTCATTCAGAGGGATACCTAGCAGTATCACTGCTGCCATCAAGGATGAGTGGCATCAGATACTAGTCAGTAAGCTTGATGAGTCTTGGTAACTCCCCATAACATCTCGGATTTTGGCAGACAGCACACATCCCAGGACATCCTGCAAACTACTCCTACCCCGACTCCACAACTGTCACCAATCCCCAAAACTGCATCCTCCAGAAATTTATTTATTTAAAAGGATTTATATACCGCTTTGTCCTGAAATCAAAGAAATGGCCAATCTCCTTCAGCTACTCCACCACAGACACAACATGTGCATTGCAGACACACAATAATCAACAAAGACACACACACACACACACACAGTTCACTAATATTTACCTAGCTGTGATGTACAGCATTTTATATTATTGACATATATATTTTGTTTTCTTTGCTATTATTTCTAATGTAAAGGCTACTAAATGAATATACTATTTTCTCATAGTTTCTGCTGCCATAGGCAGGGCTAGATTCAGGAACTGCCAAGCTCGGCACATTCCTAAAGTCAAAAGCGCACAGCACTTGGGAGGTCAGGACTGACAACTGCCTGGCTTTTTTCATGTTTCTATTGATTTTTACATTAATGTTTGGAATCAAGAAGGAAGGCTAACATGTCTGCATATTTTCATAGTTTAAATCCTCTATCTTCAGTTCTCTAATCCCCCTCCCCCCCCCCCCCCCCATGTGAGTGAGCCTGCCTTTCCTAATTCCAATATAACTAGCAGCAAAGACTATGGGTAGGATCCAATCCATGGGAAATCTATGGGGTGTGGAGCACTAGACTGCTGCTCTAGTCACAGGAAGGGAGGAGGTGAACTGGGGAGAGTTCCTGTGCTTTACAAGTTTTGTTTGTGTGTGTGGTGGGAGATGGAAGAGAAATAAAGCCCCCAACCACCCCAAAAAATGCCTTAGTGCATTTCTCTAGGAAAAGCATTTCCAACAATTGCAGCATACTAACACTGATTCACAACAGCATTGCAATTAAAACAATTGTACCTATCAAACATCTCTTCCCTTTCATTTCTTTATCCGATCATAGAAACGCAAAGAACAAATATAAATACTAGGGGTGTGTAGGCCAAAAACTTTCAATTTGTTTTGTTTTGTTTTTATCTCATATCATTTTCCCTCAGTAGTGTACACTCTTTTGAAAGAGTACACAACATTGTGCATTTGCGCAAATAGTGTATATTATTATATAATAGAGTGCACTCTTGAAAAAGAGTGCACACTATTGCTCAATAGTGCACATTCTCTCGAAAGAGTGTGCACTTTGACGGAAACCATGAAATGACGACAATATCATCATTTCTTGTTTTGCCAAGATCTTGTCTTTCAAACAAAAGCACAACCTTAATAAATTTGCACACACACAATCACATACATACAATAATTCACATGCAAGAATGCATAAACACACACACAAGCACATACACTTTCATATACTTACATATACACCATCCCATAAAGGTACATATACACAAAACAGAGATACACACGCACACACACACACACACACACACAAAAACAATAAACATCCAAAACACAGCTATACACACACACTCTCACGTATAAAGACATTAAATTCAAAAGACACAGACACACAGATACACACACAAACACCTATGCATATAGACACTGCAGGCTGCTGGATAGCAAAACCACATAAAGTTGACCTGCTTTGTTTTTGGCCTAACTTTATGTGGTTTCTTATCTGGTTAGTGGACTGAAAATTGCCACTATTTTATTTTATTTATTTAGGCAGTTTTGTATACTGCCTTATCCTTCAATCAAAGTGGTCACAACACAATTGGGGGATACATTTAACACATGTGCATATGAGACACATACACTAATACTTACAGGGAACATGGGCAGTGGAGGGTTAAGTGGCTTGCCCAAGACCACAAGGAGCATCTGTGGGACTAGAAACCCCAGTCCTTCTGGCCCAAGGTTGCTGTCCTCTAGTGGGATTTGAACCCCTGACCTTCTGGCCTGAAGTACCTTGCCCCAACCACTAGGCTACTCCTCCCTAATTCAATAGCCTCTTGGATCACCTTTGTCCTACCCCACAGAGCACCTTGATACATTACGGATAGTGCCAAGGCAGTCAGAGGAAATATTCAGTGGTGCTGGCTGGCACTTAGGGGTTAGTAGGTCCTGCAAACTGGATAAACGCTTTTGGATATTGGTTAAAAAGGATTACAAAGTTTATTAAATTTGATAAACAACCTTTAATCATAGTGGTGTACAATTGGTAAAACAAACTAGTGGGGGAAGACACCATGAACATAGAACAGAGAAGGTGTGAACAACACATAAATGGAAATAATTTGCAACTGACATATCATACCCTACAATGACAACTTATAAGTTTGATTTAAAGACAGGAATATCCTCCAGCCAAATATACTACAATACCATTAAACACAGCAGAGAAACAGACCCAGGGGATGGCAAGATTTATAAGTCTGTCTCTATATGCTTTTGATAAAGACCACTGACCCATTTAGTAGCTATCATTTGGACTAACTACATCCTTTTAAAATCTTTTTGAAGGTGTGGTCACCAGTCTTGCACACAGTACTCCAAATGAGGATTCACCAGAGAATTATACAGAAGTAATATTACCACCTTTTTCCTTCAGGTCAACCTCTCCCAGTGCATCTAAACATCCTTCTGGTTTTTCCCATCGACTAGACTGTAAGCTCTGTCGAGCAGAGACTATCTCCTAGTGTATGTGTGTAGTGCTGTGTATAACTAGTAGCACTATAGAAATAAGTGGCAGCGGTAGTACTTTTCTACCTGTCTTCCCCCTTGAGATTGTCAAATATGATCACCCCCAGGTTTCACTCTTCTTTTGTGCACAGTACTTCATCACACATACTGTCCAGATCCCTTCAGTTTCTGCAGCCCAAATGAACACTCCTGCATTTCTTAAACATAGTTACCCTGTTAGCCAAGTTGAATATCCTGTTCATATGTAAACACAAAGTACTTTTGGAAATGTGTATGTTCACTGTTCATTGTAAACCGCGCTGAAGCTGAATAGCGCGGTATAAAAGAGACTTTAAATAAATAAATAAATAAATAAATAATTAAACATAGAAACATAGGAACACAGAAAATGATGGCAGATAAATCCTCTGTGCTTCTCCCGTTCTTTCTTGAATTCAGACACAGTCCTTATGTCTACTATCTCCTCTAGGGAGGCTATTCCACACATCCATCATCGCCCTTTCTATATAGAAATATGTTGTTTACTCTTGAGTCTATCCTCTTTCACCTCCATTCTGTGCCCCCTCATTCCAGACTTTCCTTTCAATTCAAAGAGGCCCACTTCCTGTTCATTTCTGCCATGGAGGTATTTCAATGTCTTTATCATATCTCCCCTCTCCTACAGTTTTTCCAAAATATGCATACTGATATCATAAGCTTGTCACCATATACTTTATGATGAAGACACCAATCATTTTAGTAGTTTTTCTCATATCCTTTTGAAGTGTGCTTTCCAGAATTGCACACAGTATTCCAAATGAGGTCTCACTAGAGACTTATGAAAAGGCACTATCACTATCTTTTTCTTGCTGACCATTCCCCTCCTATTCACCCAAGCATCATTGTATCTTTTGGCTCTTCGGTCACCTTAAGATCATCAGATATGGTCACCTCCAAATCCCGCTCTTCTTTTTGTGCTGTGTACACTCCCTTTGGGTTTTGCATTAACCCTTAGATACCAAATTCTAGACCATTCTTCAAGCTTTTCTCGATCCATCTTCATGTTATCCATACCTTCTGGGGTGTATACCCCCTTGCAGACTTTGGCATCATCTCCAAGGGACAACCTTTCCTGACAGGCCTTTTGCAATACCAATCAACAATTTTGAAAAGAATTGGGACACGGGCCAGTCCCTGGATTGCTCCTGCAGATGTGCTTGCTTAAAATAGTGACTCTTAACCCAGTCTTTTGGAAACATTCCACCAGTCTGATTTTCAAAATATCTATAATGGATATACCTGCAAGATTTCTATGCACTATCTCCACTGCATGTAAATCTGTCTCATATATAGTCCAATGCAGATATCTTAAAAACCAGACTAGTTGAGCATGTCTCAAGGAGTGACTAGAGAACCACTAGCCTAGAGATGCTCCATTCTTAGTTTTTAGTTAATATTCTTGACTAAAGGTAAGGACCAGGAGAAAATTTGTTTTACTCCTGAGAGACAATCTCCATTGCATCAACCTAATGGACTCTATCCTGTCGAACTCTAACCCCAATCACTCTGTTGGAAGATGGAGCAAGTGTGGGATCTACCATTGACTACCTGAATAGTGAAACAGCAGCACAGTCTGATGTGGAAGCCTCTTTCAGCCAGGGATTCATCCACCCTCTCAGTGCCTGTGGAACATTATTTCATTGCTAGTCCCTCAGGACTTGACTGAACTGATGAGCATGGTTCTGTAAGAGGAGAGCTATAGTCTTTCTTATGATCAATGTCTCCAAGTAGATTAATTTTGCACATACCTATGACAATAATGAACCTCAACCCTAAGTTAGGATATGTGTCGTATGATTTCAGTCTCTATTCTTTACTGCTAATGTTCTCTATAGTACTTGCACCATGCCAAAGAGAGCTTTTTTTCTGGAGTAAAGAAGATATGTTTGGGCAACTTATTAAGATGTGCTTGGAAATTGCCTTTATTTATTTATTAAAAGGTATTTTATACTGCTTTATCATTTCAATCAAAGCGGTTTGCATTGTAACTTAAACTTGGTAATGTACATTAAACAGGGACATTGATAACTTGGAATTTTCTGAGTCAATGGAGGGTTAAGTGACTTGCCCAAGGCCACAAGAAGTGCTAGTGGGAATTGAACCCTAGTCCCTTGGTTCCCATGCCAGACCTTTTAATCAAATCTGTGGCATTCATCATGATGGAAAGTTATTAACCTTGAAGGGGGGTTTGGTTCATCTTTGTCAAGGTGTAGGCTGCAGTATCAGGTAAGTATACTTGATATACAGAATGTTGCTGTTAAACTGATGTATCGTGCACAGAAAACCGATCATGTTTCTCCTTTACTTTTTGAGCAACTTTGATTACCAGTTGATTGTCGTATTCAATTAAAAATGTGCTGTTAACTCATAAGTCTTTATTTGGTATTGCTTCTTTATTTATCCTCATGTCTGACTTCTTATCAGCAACTTAGAACTTTAAGATCGTCCCATGGTAATTACCTTGTGGTTCCTTCTTATAAATGTCTTCATCTTGAGTGCTCCAGTAATACTGCATTCACCTGTGTTGCCCACTTATTATGGAATACTTTACCTTCTTATCTTAGGCTTGAATGCTTTTATAAGAGGTGCAAATAAGACATGAGTCTTGGTTGTTTCGAAGAGCATTTGCTTCTCTTTTACAGTTCTTTGCGGGCGGTTTCATAGCAGGACAATTCTACTCTTTTTTATTGTCTGATTCTTGTCTTTTGGAAATATTGTGCTATTGACATAATTTTGTATGTTGTTTTTATGTTAGTTTCTGTTTTTACACTGGGTGTGTCAAATGCCTTGATGTCTAGGTGATAAGGCGGCATACCTCATAATGCAACAAATAAATAAAAAATTAATACATATGTTTTGGATGGTCAAATCTCATGCATCTGCACAACATCAGGTTTTTTTAGGATATTGATTCTCCAGGATCAATTATATGGAATTCAGGTGCGCACCCTGAAGCTGAAGCCAATCCTCTGTGTAAATAATTTGCCCTCAATCTAGCTACCCTTTATTATGGATCCCTGTGCTGTCATCTTACCCATCTTGCCTGTATATATGTCCCAACTACACCTGCCTCCTTTGTTGCCTCTTTGGCTGTTTGATTGTATAGGCTAACATTGCCAGCATCCTATTTATGTTATATGAATGTTCTACCATGTTGCCTTTTATGGTACATTATTGCTGACATTGTCAGTATCATATCAACGTATGTTATCTGAGTGTTCTTACCATGCTGCCTGTTAAGGTTTATCATTTGTATTCTGTTGGCATTGTGTTCACATTTCTATTATTTGAATGTTCTACTATGCCGTTTTAAGGAGTACATTACTGATACTGCATCATATTATTGCTACTATGACCTCTCTCCAAATTTACCTCACTGTTCTAATTGTCTATTATACTGATATGGGATCATTTTGCTATTGTTATGCTGCTTCTACAATGTAAGTTGCCTGTGTCAGGGGAGACCAGTTGAACACCACCTTGGAGGAATCTCTTCATAAAGGTAGTTAATAAACCCTAATTAATAAATAAAATTGCATCTTTGGAACTGTTTAAATCCTGCTTGATGGAGTTTCTATATGACGGGGTATTCCAATGAAAGTTATTCCACATGTAAGAGAAATGGAGTGTCTTCCTTTTGCCTGACATAAGGAGTATCACCAAACATTGCTCCAAAAGAGCCAAGTGTCTGTGGACAGTTTGGACCTTTGTCTCAATTCTTGTCCACTCCTCCAGAAAAAAAAATCTCTACAGAGCAACTTTAAAAGTTAAATTTGTGTTTGTAATTGGTGTCAGCACTTAATGCATACATTTAGCGACACTATCCGTACAGGTAGTAGCACCGAATATATGTATTGTCTAGTGACTGCACTGTCACTATGCATTTAGTTTAAGCATAAACTAGATAAGTTACTATAGCCATATCACCCTGAATGATCCTGAGATGGTCTCAACTTGCAAGTTAAGAAAGGTCAGACCTGGTCAGTGCTTGGATGGGAGATCACCTTGGAATACCATGTTACACTGTAGACTTACTGCATGGAAGAAACGCCTAGTAATCTACATCTAATCATGCTTTGCAAAGAAAACCCAAGTGATAGGGACAGCTATCCACAGGGTCACAAGCAGTCGGCATTGACTTGACAGCTCTTACAATAATAAAAAATGGATAAATTGTCCAGATAGTGGCTGAATATCACCACTATCCAGGTAATTTTCAAGGCTTCCCTCACCCCACCCCTACCCTGGACCATTAATATACAGATAGTATTGGGTCATTTAGCAATTTTAATGGCCCAATACTATCTGCTTAGCTTTTTTAATTGTACAAAAAAGTCAAATATGTGTTTGCTGCTGCAAGTGAGTGCATAATTTACTTTTATTAATATAGATCTCCTTTTTTAATATTCTAGTAAAATAGCTCTTATTTGGCTGCCAATATTCTTCTTCTGACTTTTCTTTGCCTAAAGAGTGGACCACGTGAAAACTGTATGCACTAATAATAATTTCTCTGTGGTAGTGAACTTGCTCTGGGTCTTGAGGATCTCCCAGAGAGAGGTTTCAAGATAGGGAGATTTGGGTTTGTTTCCGCTTTTCTTTTACAAATCTTCTAATCTTAATTTTTATTCCTAAATGCAAATATCCTGCATTTATGGGTTAAAGGATTTTTATTATTCTACTAACTGATGATAGATAGGGATGTGCAGAAATATTACCTGTGAGCACACTTGCACTGGAAGAGCATTGTAGGAACAGAAGCTCTGCTCTGATGACAGTAGAGGTAATCGTAAAGCTTACCATAATGCTGACACAGCAGAAATTCAGGCACCTACCTAATACCGTAGTAAGGACACCTGGGAGATGTGGAAGTAAAGTCCCACATGAAGTGGGGTTACAATAATAATAATAATAATAATAATAATATCAACTATACCACTTAAAATTACGTTTAATAAACTGACCAACGCTCTTTTAGCTACGAGTTATTTTTCAGGCTCACGTATTTAATCCACCCTATACCTGATTTTATAAAGATAACATGATGTTTAGTGTTCCTCCCTTGGGTGGTACTGAGCTTCCATCTTAATTGTTGATTATAAAGTCAAAAGGCTACCCCGCCCTTATTCCAGCCCTAGTGTGGAGCCGTCTAATAAGCTGCTAATAAAAAAGACGATGTTGACCATCTAACATTTGGAGATACCCTGATTATCAGGATCAGAAATGAGCTCTATCAAAATGAATCTGTACTTACAACCGTCCCAATTGCTACTTATTAAGGCAGTTGGGTCAAACCGAAGCTGAGTTAAGTTCTTATGCATAAGCTTCAGTAAGCAGCCTCAGGTCAGTTCCACCTCTTCAGATTTGCAAAGTAGCCATTTAATATTATTATCCTTGCCAAATGTTGATTCAGCATTGCAACAGAGACTCAAAATTTACTGCAGTCTATTAGTATAGGGCATGGTTTTCTTGTGTGCATTACTCAATTGCTCCTTTATAATTTCAGTGTAAGAACCCGCAGGATTCTTTAGAGTGCTCTGGAGGAGTGAGCTGTAAGTTTTAGGAAGTTTAGAGTTGCTATGAAGAGGAAAAAGTGTAGATATGATCCCCTTTACCCCTACACTGAGTGGCAGGAGGAACACAGACAACATGTGATCTATGGTATGTTCTAGAAAAGATACAGTCCCAGAGGAAGGAGTTTGTGAGGTTCTTTCAGTAATATTTGGAGTGAATGAAAGGAGAAAGTCTCTAAGGCATTGTGCCCCTAAGTTGTTTCCCTCAGTTCTTATCATGAGGACTGGTAAAGCATTTCCCAGTTGTAGATGGCAGCTGTTTAGAACGATTACTGCATACGAGCTCTGTTTTCCTTCTGCAAGAATGCATTGGATTCTTAGAGGTCATTACTAAAAGGGTTTATGCTTCTAACTTTGAGAGATAGGTACCTAAATTTGCCTCTTTGAAAATTTATGAGGGATGAGTCCCTAAACTTAAAGCCAAACTCCTACTAAACTCCTAAATTTATGAGCATAAAGAATGGCTGGCAACAGGGGTGGATTTAGGGAAGGGGAAAAATTTAACACTAATTTTCAGAAGTAGATTCCTAAATTAGGTTCATATATTTAGACAAATATATAACAGGCCTAATTTTATAAACATTATGGCACATTTAAGAAAGGTGATTTATAATATATGGTTGCAGCAATGTCCAAATAAAAAAGTTTACAAATCTATGTCAAGTTTAGAGGAGAGAGTTGATACAATAAGTCCGATGTAAAGTTGACCTATCTCTACCCCTCATTGTAGATGTGTGTCTTAAATCAAAGAAGGAAGTGGAAGAACACACAGGGATGGGCCTCCACGTGCAGTGGGAGATGCTATTTTATGGACATACATGTGGGAAAATTAACACAGGAACGATGAACAAATTACACATGTATATGCTGGCATTTCAGAACACACACATGTAAATGTTGTCACTTAAAAGTGTATCTTGGCCATTTTGCAAACCTAGATGTCCATCCACACTTAAACACTCCCCGAGCACTTGGTATCTACCCAATTTAAATGTGGAGAGGGAAATAAACATTGGTGGATTAAGGAGGATACCCTTCATCTCAGCTATAAAGGGCTCGCTGAAAACAGCACCTTTTTCGAAACCTAAATGTGCCAGGGAGCAGGTGCAAATACAGAAGAGGATAATTTCCATCTTCCATGTGCATCCTCTATATGGCATGCACATGTAACTTTCTATTCCACCTAGATGATGCCCCTGGAATGATCCTCTGCAACTCTGACATGATTGGAGCAAACACATATACATTTGAACCTTTCTAAAATGGCTGTTTGGACATGGATGTAGTTTGCACATTTATGTGCCAGTCAGGGACGGCCCGTCCATTCAGTGAGAATGTTTTTTGCGCAGGGCCCCGCGTTTCAGGGGGCCCCGCGCAAATAACATTCTGCATTAAAAGTAAATTTTAAAAATAAAAAAAAAGCTGGCTGCTGCCACTGCTGCCGTGGCAGCAGCATAATCGAGTGTCCTGCGGGCCCCCCCCCCCCAGCAGAGTCCTCTCTCCCTGCATCAGCCCCTCTCCGTGTCAGCTTTCAGAGCCGCAAAGGGAGAGTTTCCCTTTCGCAGTTCTGTTAAGCCCGCCAGGGCAGATGGAAAACAGGAAATGCCCATTTCCCATCAGCCCCAGAGGGCTTAACAGAGCCGCAAGGGAGAAACTCTCCCTTTGCGGCTCTGAAAGCCGGTGTGGAGAAGGAATGATGCAGGAAGGCTCTGCAGGCAAGGGGGCCCCGCGGGACACTCGATTCTGCCACTGCCATGGCGGCAGCGGCAGCAGCCAGCTTGTTTTTTTAATTTAAAATTTTCCCTGGGCTGATGGGGGGGGGGGGGTTAGGACTGGTAATGGGCTATGGGCTGATGGGGGGGTTAGGATTGGTAATGGGCTAGGGGGGGCTAAGAGTGAAAATGGGGTGATGAGGGGCTTAGGACTGGAAGTGGGCTGATGGGGGGTTAGGACTGATACTGGGCTATGGGGGGGGGCTAGGACTGAAAATGGGGTGATGGGGGTTAGGACTGAAAGTGGGCTGATAGGGGGTTAGGACTGGTAATGGGCTATGGGGGGCTAGGACTGGAAATGGGCTGATGGGGGGTTAGGACTTGAGGTGGGCTGATGGGGTTAGGACTGGTAATGGGCTGTGGGCTGATGGGGGAGTTAGAACTGGTAATGGGCTATGGGGGGCTAAGACTGAAAATGGGGTGATGGTAGGGTTAGGACTGAAAGTGGGCTGATGGGGGGTTAGGACTGGTAATGGGCTATGGCGGGGCTAGGACTGGAAATGGGCTGATGGAGGGTTAGGACTTGAGGTGGGCTGATGGGTTTAGGACTGGTAATGGGCTGTGGGCTGATGGGGGGCTTAGGACTAGTAATGGGTTGGGGGGTTGCTAGGACTGGAAATTGGCTGAGTGGAAGGGGGCTTGAACTGCAAATAGCTGATGGGGAGGGGGGCTTGGAATGAAAATGGGCTGTGAGGGGAGGGAGCTAGGACTGGAAATGGGCTGAGTGGGGGGGAGCTAGGACAGGAAATGGGCTGATGGAGGGGCTAGGATAGGACTGGAAATGGGCTTTTGGGGGAGCTAAGATTGGAAATGGGCTGTGGTGGGGGGTTGGATTGAAATGGACTCATGCAGGGTCTAGAACTAGAAGTAGGCTCATGGGGGGCTTGGATTGGAAATGGGCTGAGTGGAGGAGAACTAGGATTTGACATGGGCTGATGGTGGGGCTAGGAAAGGACTAGAAATGGGCTGATGGGGTGCTGGGATTGGAAATGAGCTGATGGAGGGACTCAGATAGGACTGGATATGGATGGGGGGAGCTAGGACTGGAAATGGGCTGATGGGGGGCTAGGACTGAAAATAGGCTGATGCAGGGACTAGAAGGGAGTGGATGCTGGGTGGGGCTGGAACTAGATGGAAGCTGATGTTGGGGGAGGATTAGAATGGGATGGGCCTGAGAGAGTGAAATGGAGAGGGGGAAAATATTTTGTGTGGGAGGGAAGAAAAATCTACAATTGGCCGGGTATTGGGAGAGTAAGTGAGGATTGAGGATGGAGGGGTAAAATTTGAGTGGATGAAATAGGAACGAGGAAAGAACAAAAGAAGAAAGATTAGTATGTTAAAGCAGATGTAGAGAAAGAATGGAAAAAAAAAACTAGAAGAGAGAAGAAAGGACAAATGGACAGCAGACAATGGAGAGTTAGCAGAAGACACGAAGAAACCAGAAGAAAGTGGCTGGAGCAATTGTAAATGAAAAAAAAAATACACAAAAGGTAGAAAGATATCTCTTTATTTTGAATTTAGTAACTGGAATATGTCAGCTCTGGGAAAAGTGCATCATTAACGTCTGCACTTTGTTTAGTACAAGAGGAAATTAATTTATAATTTTATTTCTACAGTGTTGTTGTACATTCCAAGTTTGGCTTTTGGGGTTCCCAGTTTAATTATTGTCTTCCTGTTTCTAAACTGTGATTCCTTGTTTGGTGATGGTCTATGTTCTGCATGTGTAACTGAGCTGAGGTATTCTGTTTATGTAATTCCTATTTGACATTGCCACTTGTTCTCTTTCCCCAGTAGGTCATGTATTGTTATTCTCTGAAATGTATTGGTTTAATATTTGCAGTGTTGCCTTTTGATAGGTAGGGTATGGTGCTTTGTGAGTCCTGGTAGTGCTGTTAGGATACGGTGGGTTTACTATGGGTTCTAAATGGGCAGTGTTTGTAGTAGTTCCTAATGTGTTTGCGGTTGGCACTGGATTATAGTAATGTAGAAATCTTTTAGTCTTTCTTTATCCATACACTCATTAAGAGACATGTTTACTAAAAATTAGTGTATGATAACATTATGCAAATGAGGCCCTGCACCGAGTCTCTGCACATGGCCCTGCACCCCCCTTGGACTGCCCCTGGTGCCAGTACATTCATATGCAAAATATAAACAAGGCTTCTAAAAGAGCCCCCATATCTTTTAAGCTCCTAAGTTTTGGTGAGTTTTCAGCTGAAATCTTAGGCTTCTAAGTCTGGCTGAAAATCAGGCACACATTTAGAAGTTCAGTGATTCTTGAATATCAGGCCCTTACTTCTCTAAATGCCTCTAGTAGAAAAGGCGTCTCAACAATATGGGAAGTTGGACTGAATCATTTGTGAAAGTACCCTATGGGAGGTCCCATAGTGGATCATTCTAGCAAAGAATTTGTTGACCCCCGGAGTATTCCAAAAGCAGAAGGAGTTGAGTTTCGAGTTGTCATCAATGAAGGAACTAGTAAACCTTTCATATTGCACCAATATTTCATATTGGGTGCATAGCCATTATGACTTAGTATGAACCAGGCAGTGTGCTGGAGGAAAAAGTGCCCATCTAGTCCAGAAAAATGAAGTTAAGAGAAGAGTATGCCAACATGGTACAGAAAGAAGATTATAAGGAGGCAAAAACAGATCAGAGCACTGGAAATCAGGTATAAAGCATGTTCTTCTGATGGAAGCAGTCTGTATAGCCGTTCCAAGACAAAACCTGAGGCAGAAGAAAAACAAAGGAGATTCTGCAGGCGTGTTTGTGTGGATGTACCATTTAAGAACATGGATTCCTTTCCTAAGAAGTATATATTATTTACCATTTTGCTGGCATAAACTTCTGAGGGATTTAAGGGTGGAGATAACTTATTTGGATTTTCATAGAAAACTCACAACATGGTTATTTGGAAAGATTGTTTTGACTATTAAGGCTTTAATGATGGATATAATGGTAGTTGAGAATTGCTTTCTGTGATGTTTTATTGCTCACATATAATTCTTTGTATGATGCATGCAATAATTGTTACCCACATTGAAGTATATTGGTTAAGTGGGTTATAAATGCCCATGTTAAATTAAATCAGTGCCTTTGAAGAGCTCAAACTAAGTAATGGTTTATATGTGTTGCATACCACTTCCTCTCTGAAGAGTATTTCATGGAAGCGAGTTAAAGTTCTACCATAAAGGCCAAAGAAACTTTGCTTATAGACATTTTAATGAATCCTCAGACTGTTGTATGTTGTGTTTGGTCTCAGTAGCTTTTCTACTAAACCCTTTTCTAAGAACATAAGAGATGCCATAATGGGTCAGACCAAGGGTCCATCAAGCCCAGTATCCTGTTTCCAACAGCGGCCAATCCAGGTCACAAGTACCTCTCAAGTTCCCAAAAGGTAGACAGATTCCATGCTGCTTATCCCAGAGGTAAGCAGTGGATTTCCTTGGTCTTCTTTAATAATGGTTTATGGACATTTCCTCCAAGAACTTGTCCAAACCTCTTTGAAACCCAGCTACACCAACAGCTTTTACTACATCCTCTGGTAACAAATTCCAGAGTTTGATTATGCATTAAGGGAAAAAATATTTTCTCCTATTAGTCCTAAATGGGCTATAGGTAGCTTCATTGAGAGTCCCCTAGTATTTCTAGTTATAGAAGCAGTAAACAACTGATCAACATTTCTCTGTTCCACTCCATTCATTATTTCATAGTCCTCTATCATATCTCCCCTCAGCCATTGTTTTTCCAATTTGAAGAACCCTAACCTTTTAAGCTTTTCCTCATAGGGGTATCCCTCCATCCCCTTTACCATTTTGGTGAACATAAGAACATAAGAAATGCCATACTGGATCAGACCAAGGTCCATCAAGTCCAGTATCCTATTTCCAACAGTGGCCAATCCAGGTCACAAGTACCTGGCAGGTTTCCAAAAAGGCACACAGGTTCCACAATGCTTGTCCCAGCGCAAGCAGTGGAATTCTTGGGCCCTCTTTAATAATGGTTTATTGCCCTTTCCTCCAGGAACTTATCCAAACCCTTTTTAAACCCAGCTACACTAACAGCTTTTACTGCATCCTCCGGTAACTCATTCCAGAATTTGATTACGCGATGAATGAAAAATATTTTCTCTTATTGGTCTTAAATGGGTTACGTTGTAGCTTCATTGTGTGTCTCCCTAATATTTCTACTTTTTGATGGTGCAAACAACTCATCTATGTTTACCCGTTCCATTTAATTCATTAATTTATAGACCTCTCTCATATCTCTCCTCAGCCATCTCTTTTAAGCCTTTCCTTATAGGATACCCTTCCAGCCCCTTTACCTTTTTAGTGGTTCTTCTCTGTACCTTTTCTAATTCTGCTATATCCCTTGTACGTCCAGGGTGCTGACCCATCCATGCCCTTGCTCCACCTCCCGCGCACCCCCTTCCTGCCCCCATCTAAGACTCCAAGTACAACTCTGCTGTTCGTACAGGGAGCCTTGTATGGAGATGGCTAGGGGGACATACAGCGGGGATGTACATAAGACAGGGGGTACATCCCCGCTATTCAGGGCTTAGAATAGACCCCTAAGTGCTTAACTTTGCACTTGCCTACATTAAATTTCATCAGCCATTTGAATGCCTAATCTTCCAATTTATCAAGGTCTTCTTACAATGTCTCACAATCCTCTTGTGTTTTAACAACTTTGAATAATTTTGTGTCATCTGCAAATTTGATAACCACACTTATTATTCCCATTTTCAGGTCAATTAAGAATATGTTAAAAAGCAGCAGGCCCAGTACAGATCCCTGGAGTACTCCACTATTCACCTTTCTCCATTGAGAAAATTGGCCATTTAGCCCTACTTTCTATCTTTTAGCCAGTTCCTGATCCATAATAGTATACTGTATCCAATCCCATGGCTTCTTAATTTGGCCAAAAATATCTCATGAGGGACCTTGTCAAAGATTTTCTGAAAATCCGGGTACACTATGGGCCTGATTCTGACCAGTGAATAGCGGGGTTATACATCCTGGTTTGATGTCCTGCCCTGCTAAACACCAGGACCACACAGATCCACTGTGCATGGAGTGTCAGACTAGGGTGGTACAGAGGCGGAGAGTAGGCAGAGCGAGGGGTGGGCTGCGGTACGCAGACATACAGGGCCAATTCAGGTCACAGCTCTGTACATCCACTTGTGACAGGGTAGACATAGGGTTTATACCATTTCGGGGGTGGTATAAGCCATGGTTGAGGCAGCAGATGGGCCAGGCAGCCCCACCAAACAGCCAATGGTTGCAGGTGACTCCCTGATGCCCGATTCTGACCCTGGATGGCCCTGCTGAGGATTGAGCAGAAGAGAAAAGACATTTCCCTCCTTTGTGGGCTTTTGATGCTCCTGCTGGGTGTCCTGATGCCATGGCGATGGGACACCAATGCATCGGCACACCTGCAGGAGCAGAGAGCAGGCTGGATGGGGTGCCTGTTGGACATCTCATGCCAAAGAATAGGGGCAACACCAGGCTGTCTCTGTGGCTGATTCTGCATTCGCGGGAATGTCTGACTCCCGCAGTAGCAGAATCGGGTCCACCTTGGGTCTCTTTTTCAGCCATCCAGATGGCCCAGACATGCCCCTCACTGAATCAAGCTCCATATCAACTGGCTCAGCTTGTTCTACCTATTTATTCACATCTTCAAAAAAGTATACCAGATTAGTAAAACAAGACTTTCCTTGGCTAAATTCATGTTGAGAAAATTGGCCATTTAGCCCTATTCTCTGCTTTCTATCTTTTAACCAGTTCCTAATCCACAATAGTACATTGACTCCTATCCTGTGACTTTTTAATTTCTCCAAGAGTCTCTCATGGGAGACTTTGTCAAAAGCTTTCTTAAAATCCAGATATGTTATAGAGATCAAATAGAATGATAGATATCATAAGGAAAGGAATGGAAAATAAAACAAAGGATATTATAATGCCTCTATATCGTTCCATGGTGAGACCGCACCTCGAATATTGTGTACAATTCTGGTCACCGTATCTTAAAAAGGATATAGCATTATTAGAAAAGATTCAGAGAAGAGCCACCAAAATGGTAAAGGGGATGGAAGAATACCCCTATGAAGAAAGGCTAAAAAGGTTAGGGCTCTTTAACCTTGAAAAGAGACGGCTGAGGGGAGATATGATAGAAGTCGATAAATTAATGAACGGAGTGGAACGGGTAAACATAGATCGATTGTTTATGTTATCAGAATATAGAAAGACTAGGGGACATGCAATGAAGCTACAGGGTAAACTATGTAAGACAAATAAGAGAAAATATTTTTTCACTCAATGTGTAATCAATCTCTGGAATTTGTTACCGGAGGATGTAGTAAAGGCTGTTAGTGTAGCTGGGTTTAAAAAAGGTCTGGACAAGTTCCTGGAGGAAAGGTCCATAAACCATTATTAAGAAGGGACCCAGGATATCAATGCTTGACCCAGTACAAGCATTGTGGAACCTGTGTCTTTTGGGGAAACTGCTAGGTATGTATGACCTAGATTGGCCACTGTTGGAAACAGGATACTGGGCTTGATGGACCTTGGTCTGACCCAGTATGGCATATCTTATGTTCTTATGTATGCTGGCTCACCTTTGTCTACCTGTTTATTCACACCTTTAAAAAAATGTAAGAGATTAGCAAGACAAGACTTTCCTTCACTAAATCCATGTTGGCTTTCTACCATTAAGCCATGACGATTTACATTTTCAGTAATTTTGTTTTTTATAATGATTTCTACCATTTTGCCCAGTAAAGACATCAAGCTTTGTAGTTTCCCAGATCATGGAAGGGCTGAATATACTTGGTTTTCAAATAGCAAATCTGGAGCTCTGTGGTGAGGAATATTTATTTATCTAATCAGTGTTTTTTTTACTGCTTTATCATTTCAGTCAAAGTAGTTTATATTGTAAATTAAACTTGGTAATGTACATTAAACAGGGACATTGATAAATTGGATTTCTCTGATTTCACTGTTAAGTGACTTGCTCAAGGCCACAAGGAGTGCTAGTGGGAACTGAATTCTGGTCTCTTGGTTTTCAATCCAGTGCTCTAACTATTTGGCTGCTCCTCCACTCCAGTATGATTGCAACTATTTTTCAATTCAATGTGAACTTGAGATGGATGAACTTGATGGGCAGCATCTGTTGCGGGGCCCTCAATGCACTGTTTGTAGGTGAAGATGACCCCTCCTTACCTTCTTTTGGAAGGTCCTGGTGAGTGGGAAGCTACTTCTGAGGATGAAGGAGAATCGAGGAGACCATACACATGTCCTTGGCCAGTTGAGCCAATCACTGCATGCCTAGTGTCACCTATCTACTGGCACACATCCAGTGTTCAGGCAGAGAACTACAGTAGGTAGGCCTGGCCCAAACAGCAGACAAGATAGTGAAGTCACTCAAGCCATCGTCTTCTGAGGGTATGAAAAAAACAATAGCAGACAAAGAAATGCAATAGATCTGTGCAACCACAGACGTACATAGACAGCACCCAGGAGGGAAAGTGGGCACACACATACAAATCAAGAAATCAGCAATGGAGCCCCAGACCAGATGAGATAGTCAAGGGTGGTTGCCAGATGGCCACAACAATTGAGTGTATCAAAAGAGTCACAGGGAAAGGGGCAGAAGGTAGCAGATGTGCCCAGGATACTCAACTATGCTGCTCCAGAAATGAATGTATTGCTACAAACACATTTACAGCCTACCATAATGAAGCCCACCTCCCCCAGTCCCATGTATTCCCATACACATATCCCACACCACCACTGGTATAGCCCATGCCAGAGTGTGATCAGGCAATCAATGAGGGGGACCAGCTGGACAGGGGTGGCACATGGCAAGGGTGCAAGGATGCACAGGTTGTGGCACATGGAGTTTTTTATTTATTTTTATTCATTTCATATTTAGTTCAAGTCTTTCTAGTAGTAGTTCACGGTGAATTACAATGTGTGCTAATGGCTCGAGCCATGACCACAGACTGGCAAGGGCATGCCTGCAGGCATACAATGAGCTTTGAAAGGCCCCGTCCCCTAAGAACAGAATACATGCAGATCACAATGATCACAAAGGTGCACATAGTGCTGGCACACAGAGCCCCCCTGAAGTCACAGGTAGTGCTGGCACACAGATACCAGATCCCCATTACCCACATGACACAACTCCCACACACCAGGTCAGGGTGGACATCCAAGACCAAGGGCTGTTACTCTGGAACACTGTTCCCTCTAAGTTGTGCACGTGTGCGCGCGCACACACCTCGCCGAGCGAGCGCACATACTTTACAACAGAGCGCACAAGAATTACAGTTCTGGTTCTGATAGAAAACAACACAGACGTCTTAAAATTTATAAGTTGTTATGTATTTATGGTTTTCACAAGTTCTACAATGTTTTCTAGTGCAGTCAATGTGGTGTAGATACTGTATTCTGATGTGTAGTCAAATTTTAAAGTATATAACTCTGAGTGTCGTTATGTGGCGCACAAAAATTTAATCTTCCTTCAAAAGCTGCACAGCTGATATTTTATGCGCACACAGCCTACAGAAAATTAGAGGGAACATTGCTCTGGAACCTCCCGAGGGAACTATGTAGGGAGGATGGCAAGGGATGATCTAGTGACAAGAGAGGTTCTCACTGCCTGTATAAGTTTCCTCTCCGGTAAAGGAGGTTCTGCATACTATGGGATCTAGAGTCCTTCAAAATGTGCTAGAGGGCCTTGTGCTGCACCAGGCTTCACTTGCTGGAACAACTCTGGCATGAGCTGCAGCAGCAGCAAGGTAAGGAATGGCACACGTGCCATATTTGGAAAGCACAGGGAAGGTACCTGGTGTGGCATAATGGAGTGCCTTATGCACTAGCACAGCAACCAGGGCACAGGCTGTAATTGTGGCTCACAGAAGAGAGCCATGTATAGCTGTTGGCAAATCTAGAAGAAAGGCCCACAGATGTTCAGACCAGGACATAGTGTAACCAAATACTTAGATGGACATAAAGGGAGGGGGCAATAGCAAGGACTGGAGATGCACAGGAGGTGCCATATGGACATAGAGAGCCAGTATACGGAACCCAACCAGATGAAGGTACCCAGATGTAGTGGCATGAAAAGGTGGAACACAGGAGCACTGTGCTGGTGCCACTGTCAGCACCCAAGCACATGTGTGGACAACAGCTTTGTGTGAGATACTAATGGCAGGCAGCACATTGTAACCAAACCCACTGCTCTAAGGACTATACTTATCAACAACTAAAACCAAAACCTCCTTAGAAACGTCTCTATACCATATCCACAATCAACAAAAAAATCTTACAAAAATGGCTAAACATTCTTATTTACATCAACATAAATCAACTTCCCACCATAATATAAAAAGGGAGACAGAGACCTCAGGATAGCTACAATCCCACCACACAGCGATTCAACTTGGCATAGGGGAAAAGCGAGACACTCACATCACTGGTCTCGGAAAACTCCCTATAAACTTTAATCTTTATTAATATTAATATCAAAAAAGTGCTTTTTTTAAACATTAATTATAGAAATTTCACATAATCTAAAAAGATGAGATGACTATAAGGTGAAGAATATACCCATTTTACCTCAAAAAAGGTATATTGATGATATTTTTCCAATTTGGGGGCACATGATTATTTAAAAAAAATTGGATATTTAAATGAATGTGATAAAAATATTACGTTTGATATGAATGCCCATCAACACTCTATTCATTTTTTGGATGTGAAGGTGTCTAAAATGGCTGGACAGTTTTTTACATTGTTTACTAAACTAACAGACAAAAATACATTGTTACATTTTTCAAGTTACCATCCAGAAAATTTAAAAACTAGCCTTCCTTATTCTCAGCTGCTTAGATGTCGTTATATTTGTTCAACAGATGATGAATTTAAACTGCAAGTTAAAAGAATGATTTCAAAGTTTAAAGCTCATTTTAATCATTGTGAATGGTTGTTGACGCTATCGCCAGATAGACATTCATCTACTGCAGATCCTAATATGATGCAGATACCATGCGTAATTCAATATTCTGGTTTGTCACAGCATATAGTTTCATATATAAGGAAGCATTGGAAAATTTTAGAGGTTCATCCAAAATTATCAGGCTGTTTGCCCCATATAGCCTATAGTAGGGGTCAAAATATGAGAGATATGTTATGTTCTGCAGTTCCGAAGATATCACGTCCAATATGAACGGTGGGTCATGTGAAATATGGACACTGCACATTTTGTGCAGTGATGGAGGAAGACACTACTTTTCACTGTAAAAGCAGAAGTTATTCTTTAAAAGATAATATGACGTGTACAACGGCTTTTGTAGTTAACAGCTTGAAATGTTCTTGTTCTAAGCTTTATATTGGGAAGACTACTCACCCATTAAAGACTCTATTAGCTGAACATAAATATAGTATGTCGAAAGTGAGAATTGAAACATCATTCATTAAGCGTTGTTCATCATTCCAGCATATCTTTGATGACCTGCGCTGTATTGTGCAAGAGCATGTCCCTTTAATATACGAAGAGGTGACAGAGGTAAATTGCTGCTGCAACATGAACAACAATGGATATATAAGTTGGATACTTTAGAACCTCACGAGCTGAACGATAAGATCGAATGAAACCTCTTAGCAGAATGCCGAGTCAGGCTTTGGAATATAATTGCACACAGTTGAATTTTTTAGTTTTTAGAAATAAATATTTATTTGTGGGCTAGATATTGGTAGAGAGTATGTAGCTATTATGCAAGTATTAGACTGGGGATGCTATTGGTGGCTGAACATTTAAATAGCATTGCGGCAGACGCCGTAGTTGCTACCCCGAATGGTCGTCTACGATTTGGGTGCAAGCCCCTGATATAGCCTTCTTTAAGGAGAAACAGAAATCTTTGTCGAGCTGTTCAGTGATGATTGTTGGATCAAGGAAGTACTAAGATAAGCAATAATGGAGAACCTTTAAGATGTGACTGTACATATTACAATGTAGCCCTTTCTTCTGATTGCAGGGCTAGTGAGCAGGAAGTCTGTGGCTCCAGTGAAGTCAGTCGTTCTATCTAAAGAAAAGAATGTTTATGCATGATATATTATGAAAATATTTTGACTTTGAGCTGTTTAGATAATGTGAAATTTATATAGTTAATGTTTTTAAGAAAATACAAAAAAAGTACTTTTTTGATATTAATATTAATAAAGGTTAAAGTTTATAGGGAGGTTTCCAAGACAAGTGATGTGTCCCACTTTTCCCCTATGGCGAGTTGAATCTCTGCGTAGTGGGATTGTAGCCATCCTGAGGTCTTTTTCTCCTTTATTATATTATGGTGGGAAGTTGGTGAAAAATTGATATATGTTGATATAAGTAAGAATGTTTAGCCATTTTTGTAAGATTTTTTTGTTGACTGGGGATAAGGTATAGAGGCATTTCTAGGCAGCACATTGAGCCAAGGACACCACGTGTACTGGCTCCCCTCATACAGGGGGGAGGGCATATTCAAAGTTGTTTAGTCAGTCAGCAGACCTGTTACTGACTAAACTGTGGCAATGCTGTTATTCTGTGGCACTATCTGGATAATGCTGCTGAATATTGCCACAGACCACAGAAAGGATGCACTGTTATAACGGGTAGTCTGTGTGGATTGGGGCAGTCCCAGTCGCTATCCAGTCAGCATCGATATTCAGCTGCTAATTAAATAATTAAACTGGATAAAGTTAGCACAGATCAACAGATATCCTATTAGTGGCAGCTACAGAAACATGGTTCACAGAAAACCATGATTGGGATGTAACTATACCTGGCTATACTTTATTCAGAACGGACAGGGTAGGAAGAAAGGGAGGAGGAGTGGCACTATATGCAAAAAATACTATTAAAGCTTTGGAATTACATGGCTTAAAAAGGAGAGGGGAGGCATTGTGGGTTAAACTAGAAAAAGGGAAAGAGAAATCTATTTGCATTGGTGTGATATACAGACCTCCCTCACAAGAGGAAGAGGTGGACAGAGAGTTAATTGAAGACATGCGCAGCATTGCTAGGAAAGGGGAAGTGCTACTGATAGGAGATTTTAATATGCCAGATGTTGACTGGCACATTCCTGCTGCAGTATCATCTAGAAGTAAAGAGATCCTGGATTCTCTACAGGGAGAACTATTCAAGCAATTGGTAACAGACCCCACACGTGAAGGGGCCATTCTGGACTTGATGCTTACCAATGGTGAAAGTGTTTCTGATGTTATAGTGGGAGATCATTTTTCATCCAGTGATCACCAGATGGTGTGGTTCAGTATTAGGACTAGGGCTGTTAGAATCCATTCAAAGGTGAGGGTCTTAGACTTTAGGAAGACTAACTTTGCCAAGATGGGCCAATACCTCAGGGAGTCGTTAGCGGGATGGGAACAGCTGGGGGATGTAGAAAAACAGTGGGCAAAACTAAAAAGGGATATTTTAAGGGCAACCAACCTTTTTTTAAAATGGTAAATAAAGGTAAAAGGAAAAGGAGACCGCTATGGCTTTCGAAAGAAGTAGCTGAAAAAGTGAAGAAAAAGAGGGAGGCCTTCATTAAATATGAGAGATTACAGAGAGAGGAAGACAGGCATCTATATTTGGAAAAACTTAGAGAAGCTAGCAAAGTAGTCAGGAAAGCAAAGATTCAAAAAGAGGAAGAAATAGCCAATGCAATAAAATGGGGGGATAAGACATTTTTCAGATATGTTATTGAGAAGAGGAAGGGCAAAAGTGGTATTGTCAGAATCAAGGGTGAAGGGGAGGAATATGTAGAAGCTGATGAGGATAAAGCGGAATTGCTTAACAAATATTTCTGTTCTGTGTTCACAGATGAAGAACCAGGAGCAGGACCTCAGAAAACACCCCCAAACAGGAACAGAAGCGAGGGACATCTTGAACAATTTTCAGAAGACTGTGTTCGTAAGAAGCTAGCTCAACTTAAAGTAGAAAAAGTGATGGGACCGGATGGGATACACCCTAGAATACTGAGGGAACTTGGGGACGTTCTAGCAGCTCCACTGACTGACCTTTTCAATGCCTCATTGGAGTCGGGAGTGGTGCCAAAGGACTGGAGAGAGGCTCATGTGGTGCCTTTACACAAAAGCGGAAGTAAGGATGTGGTTGAAAACTACAGGCCGGTTAGTTTAACTTCGGTGGTGAGTAAATTTGTGGAAACGCTGCTGAAAGAGAAAATAGTGTGGTTTCTGGAGTCCAGCGGATTACAAGATCCGAGGCAGCATGGATTCACCAGAGGCAGGTCTTGTCAGACAAATCTGATTGATTTCTTTGACTGGATGACCAGGGAGTTGGACCAAGTGAGAACCCTAGATGTGGTGCATTTAGATTTCAGTAAAGCCTTTGACACTGTTCCTCACAGGTAACTTATAAACAAACTGAGCACCCTAGGGATGAATCCTAAAGTTACTGCTTGGGTTAGAAATTGGTTGGGTGGGAGGCGACAAAGAGTACAGGTAAATGGTCCTTGATCTGATTCTTTTTAACATCTTTGTTAGTGATATAGCGGAAGGGCTGTCGGGTAGGGTTTGCCTCTTTGTGGATGATAGCAAAATCTGCAATAGAGTAGACACCCAGGAAGATGTAGATAACATGAGGAGGGATATAGCTAAACTTGAAGAATGGTCTAGAATTTGGCAGCTGGGATTTAATGTTAAAAAATGTAAGGCCATGCATTTGGGCTGCAGCAATCCAAGGGAGCAATATAGTATAGGGGGTGAAGTACTTTTATCCACTAAAGAAGAGCGGGACCTAGGCGTGGTTGTGTCTGATGATCTTAAAGTAACTAAACGGGTAGAAAAGGCAACGGCAAAAGCAAGAAGGATGCCTTGGATGCGTACGGAGAGGAATGGCTAGCAGAAAAAAGGAGGTGATAGTGCCTCTGTATAAGTCTTTGGTGTGACCTCATTTGGAGTATAGTGTACAATTCTGGAGACCGCACCTTCAAAAGGATGTGAACAGGATGGAGTCACTGCAGAGGGTGGCTACTAAAATGGTTAGTGGTCTTCATTATAAAGCATATGAGGACAGACTTAAGGATCTTAATATGTACACCTTAGAGGAAAGGCGGGATAGAGGTGATATGATTGAGATGTTTAAATACCTCTGTGGCATAAATGTTCAGGGGGAGAGCTTCTTTCAATTGAAAACAAGTTCTGCTACGAGGGGACATGGGATGAGAGTGAAGGGGGATAGATTCAGGAGTGATATGCAGAAATATTTCTTTACGGAAAGAGTGGTGGATCCGTGGAATAGTCTCCCAGTGGAGGTGGTAGAGATGAGGACATTAACTGAATTCAAAAAAGCATGGAACAAACACAGAGGATCTCTAAAGGAAAAAAGGGGACTGTTGTAGTTGTTGATATGGAAGGACAGACTAGATAGGCCATGTGGTCTTTTTCTGTCATCATATTTCTATGTTTCTATCCTTATTTTTGCTGTCCTAAGTTTAACTAGTTTTTGCTATCCAGTTAGCCATTGAATATCGCCATTGACCAGCTAGTGACTGCACTGTTCAGCAAAACCAGATATTCACCTGGTGGGGGGACATGGAAGTGGTTATCTAACTGTGTCTTGGAGGGAGATAGGATGGATAAGGGCACAGCATACACTACAGAGGAACAAATAAAAGATCAAAAGACACCTACATGTACACAGATGACAGTCAGGCCAATAATTCACAAACTTGGCTCCTCTTGTCAAAGACAACAAAGTCCCATCCTTATTTATGATTTATGGTAGGTATAGATTAGCACAGTTAAAAAATCTTCCCTGCCCATTTCCAGCCTATTTGAAATATGTCGTAGATTTGCAGGCACACACATCGGGCAGACTATACCCAGAAATGCCTCTGTGACGCCCGTGGCGGAGACAAGCAAAGGTTGAAGTGTTGGGTGCAGAAAAGTGCATCTTGTGGACTTTCTGAAATGGCATTTTAAACATGGGTCTGGGTTCATGTTTCTCTACTGTGGCATCCACATTTAAAGAGTGAATAGGGCTTCTAAAATAACCCCTTAATCTATGGAGGTCTTTTACTAAAGGGCGTTATTTGAGAATGAGTGTTCTGGCGAATGCTGAATGTGCATTGGGACATGCATTGACAGCTAGCAAAGGGCATGATAATTCCTCTGCTAACTGTCTAACTTGTGTTAGGGTTGCGAGTGTGCAGGATAGGGACAAAGAATGGGTGTTGTGTGATCTGTGCAGTTAGTGCGTGGTTCATATCATGGTGCTAACTGCATTAGTGTGGGATCACCTAATGCCACCTCAATAGGTGGTGTTAGGTCCACCCTCACTAACACCACACGCACTATGGGACAGGGCACCATGCTAATTGCCATGGGCGTACCTGACAGTTAACACGGAGATGTTCCACCTAACACACCATTGTTTCAGAGCTTATATCACGTTAGGTGCAACACTACAGCACCCTTTAGTAAAAGGGGCCATATTTGTTTGCCTCAGATGTGGAAAACCCAGGTATAAAATGAGCCATCCAAGCAAAACACATAAGCTGTATATACAGTTGTGGTCAACATTATTGGTGCCCTTGCGGTTTAACCCCTTCATGTCCAATATCTCCTATAAAAAGTGGCCAGTGAAATGGCTTTGGACTATTGTGAGAGCTAGAAGGGAAGGAGGTAACAGTCCAAATTGTTGGCATTTGTACTGCACATGCATTGTGGGATGCTAGGGGTATGTGACATCATATGGAAAAGATGTGAAAACACACTTATCAGTAAATGGTGGACAGAGAGAGGGTAGAAAAGCAATCATGAGAGATAAACATGCCAGTTTAGCATGAAGAAGAACATATGGCCCCCAGTACAGTTGTCAGAACATGGGCAGTTGAAGAGATATATTTCTTGGGAACTGAGGGGTGGGAGAGAACCAAGCAAGAAAACCAGGTAAAGAACTGAGTGAGGGGGGCAGCGGTCAGATAACAATATAAATCTGACAAGGCCCAGACTGATAATTGCAGACATGGGCCCAAGAAAGGTCAACGGAGAGGGGTACAGACATGAGTAGAATAAAATCACACAAGTGGGGCCCCAGACAGCTGGAACAAGAATGAGCTAATTAGAGATGAATGCCCTGATAGTAAGTATGGTCCTGAGCAAGGGTATATAATGTGACAGGACCAGATACACAATGAGTTTGTTTCCTGCGCAGTGAAGGCTCCGTGGGGTATAGATTTCCTGGGTTCTCAATGGCCCCAGTATCCCTGTTATCGTGTCTGAGAGTTTTGTGTGCATGCTGTTTTGTCTTGTTACACTGTTTCTCTTGTGTCCAGGAAGGCCTGTCATACATTCTCTCACTCGCTGCAGGCAGGATCAGACATCTGGCTTGTAATTGTTTAGAAATCTGCATCAGAGATAAGACAGAATGACTCTGTTTGTCTGCTGTGAGAGGTGGCAAGATCTGTAATTCCATTGGACTGTTTTCCTTTGTTCTTAGTTTTCTGTTTCAGTAAGATAGAGAATAATAAAAAGATCCTTTGGGAAGAAAACTCTGTGAGATAGTTATTACCATGATTGAGCGTGTTGTCCTGCATAAGGTGAGATTTTGTTCTGCATAAGGTGAGAATTTGTTGAGAAGTGTAAGTCCTCTCTGTGATGTTTCTTTTATTGGGATGTGATATGTCTTCCCTGAGTGGTTCCCCTTCTGGATGGAGGAAGGTGTCAGCTTGGGGACTGTCTGGCCCACAGTCCAGCTAACCCTTCGCTCCATACACTATATATGCACACATATTTGACACATAAAAGAATCAAATAAAACAAGACCAATTAAAAAAAGGAAATAGTATAAAAACTGGGACATTACTGGAATCAGTAAATCTTGTATATTAAACTTCACAGTTTCACTAGTACATTTCCACTATCTTATTTGTTGGACTATTTTAATCAAAGTCGCTATAATCAGCTGCTTCTAGCTCATTGGTCCATTTTATTCTTTTGTTATGATCAAAGTACTTTTTAAAAAAAAAAATTGAAATTAGTTTGTGTATATTAAAAACTTGTGCAAGAGGAAACTAGATCCCATAATCTCACATCTTAATCATGAAACTTCAACCATGATTGTCGCGTTTCAAATAAATTAACTTATTGTGCTTCAGGACTACAAAAATTCTATTATATCATTTTCACTTATCTTCATCCAAACATTAGTGGTTTATTCATTCCTCCGCTGCACATAAAGGTTCTTCTGTCATCAAGTGTTTGTGAATGTACTCTGCTTAGCAAAAAATGGCTGTGACTTTTTTTGAAGAAAACTACATTTTGCGCCTTCAACACAATTGGCTGCATTTTTAAATCCATGACTCTTATATCCCATAAAACGTAATCTCTTTTCTGATATGTACCTCCTCAGAAGATCAAAATTATTATTATAACAAAGTGTACCAATCTATTTTCTGTATTAAACCTCTCGGAGAAATAATATTTAATGTAAAAATCTAATATTGTTCTTTATAGTTCAAACTTGCCTCATGATTACTTCCTAACCAATTCGAGAGTACATGACCCAAAACACTCCACCACAGATCCTGAAAAGTGTGGTTTAAGGTTAAACAATGTTCCACAATAGCAGTCGAAGTATTTTTTTGTATTGATCCACAATCTGTGTTCTCTGAGGCGTTAGATCATAGAACGTTTAGTGCGACCAATGTATAATTTTCTACATGGACATTGAAGTGCATAGACCACATATGTAGATGCACATGATGAACTCCATCATGATTTAACCAGAGGTCGAGATCCTGGAAGTGTCCACGAAGTACCTTCGATGGTATACTGGCAGAAATCGCAATTGCCACAAGCAAAGTGATCTCTTTTCTCCCCCTCGCTTATCTCTTCTGCTTCTCAAATGACAAAATGACAAACAAAATTAACAATATTTTTCCCTGCCAATAGGATACAAGGGGATGGTCCTGAAAAAAGCTGCTATTATTGGAGCCTTGCCTGAGAATGGTAGCCCACAAACCAAATTGTCCTCATCGAGTTGCTATCTCGGGAGCAGCAGATGAACATTCAATCCACATTTATAAGCCCTTTCTATTACTGAAAGTGGATATCCCCATTCTAAATAGTGTTCAATATACTTTATTGACACTCTTCTAAACAATTCAAATCAGTTTGAACAGAAGAACTATACCCACTGCAGTAAAATTAGATGCACCTGTGATCAATTGTCAGTACTCACGTGACCTGAATAAACCAATGAATGATGGCTCTAATGTTTAAAATAGCACATTCACTCTCTGTTTCATTTTCATAATGGTGAAGACAAAAAAGCTGCCTAAGACTGTCAGAAAAGCCATTATTACCAAACATCTAACTTCAAAGGGGTACAAGCCCATCTCCAAAGACCTTGGGATTCCTATGTCTACAGTTTGTAATGTTATTAAAAAGTTTTCTGCTCATGGAATTGTCAAGAACCTCCCAGGATAGGGTGGGAAGATGAAAATTAATTCAAGATATTTTCGAAGATTAGTACAAACTGTTGAAAAACATCATGTACAACATCCAAAGAACTTACGGCTGTCCTGGAGCAATCTGGAGTGGTGGTTTCAATCAGCACCATCAGCCACGCACTAAACAAAGAAGGATTTCATGGGCAACGGTCAAGGAGGACCCCGCTGCTCAAAGACAGATATATAAAAGGCACGCCTGATCTTTGAGCAAACCCACATTGAAAAACCATAATCATCTGGGAAAATGTTCTGTGTACAGATGAAACCAAACTTGAACTCTTTGGCAATGCGGACCAGCAATACATTTACAGGCAAAGAAACAAAGCTTATAAGGAAAAAAACACCCTTCCATTATGGTAAAGGTTCCATAATATTGTGGGTCTGTTTTGCTCCCTCAGGAACTGGAGAACATATTAAAGGCATTATAAAATCAGAGGACTAACAAGGTGTTTTGGAGAAGAATGTGCTACCCAGTGTCACAAAGCTAGGTCTGGGTCGAAGGTCATGGGTCCTCCAGCAGGACAGTGACTCAAAACATACATCTAAAAGTACAAAATAATGATTGAAAAGGAACAAATTGACTGTTTTAAACTGTCCAGCAATGAGTCCTGATCTCAATCCAATCAAGAACCTTTGGAAAGAGCTGAAATCTGACATTGGTAAAAGGAATCCTGGAAACATTCATGAGCTGGAACAAATCACAGTTGAAGAGTGGGAGAAATTACTAGCAAATAGATGTACAAAACTTATAGATGTCTACAAGAAACGTTTGGAGGCTGTCATCACTGCCAAAGGTTATGCAACCAAATATTAGTTTAGGGTGCCATTAATCCTCTCCAGGTCATATTTGTTTTTCTCAAATATTGCTACATCTAAGTTGCACAGACATCTTTTTTTGCTGTATACCTTTGAACAGAACTATTAAAATATGATGGCATACAGTTGGAATTGATTATTGGCACCCTTATAAACAATTTAAATCAGTCTGAACAGAAGAACCATATTCCCACTGCAGTAAAATAAGACGCACTTGTGATCAACTGTCAGTACTCACATGACTTGAATCAACCAATGAATGATAGCTCTAATGTTTAAAATGGCTAGTTTTTATACAATTTTGTTTTGGTCTTGTTTTATTTGATTCTTTTAAGTGTCAAATATATGCACATATATAGTTCAAAGCCATTTTACTGGCCACTTTTTTTAGTTGATATTGGACATTAAGGGGTTGAACTGCAAGGGTGCCAATAATGTTGACTACAACTGTAGTAAACTGTGCTCCTGTAACTAATTTATTTTTTTTTAATTTATGTCACACCTTTCTAGTTGTAGCTCAAGGCAAGTTACAATCAGGTACTGCAGGCATTCCTTGTCCGCAGAGGACTTACAATCTAAGTTTGCATCTGAGACAATGGAGGGTTGTGACTTGCCCAAGGCCACATGGAATACCAGTAAGATTCAAATTCTGGTCTCCGTGGTTACCAGGCTGCTGCTTTAATCACTGGGCTGCTCTTCCACTCCATTTTAATACATATTTTTGTTAGTTGGCTTCATTTGTAACATTTCTTATATACCAACGTAAGCACTAACATCTATCACCCAGGATTATTATTAACAATAGAAGTCCCTAGGTCTCTTCTACTGCTCCTTCAATCTATACATTGTTCCAGTTCCTCTTCACTCTTCACCTGGGCTCCTCCTACCCCCTCCATTTTGGGTACTATGCTCCATTTTGTGGACAATGTTTGTGTCTTGGGAATCCTTCTGGATTTTCAGTTATCCCTTAAGCCACAGGTTAGTGCATTGGTGGAATCTGTTTTCTTTTCCCTCTGTCACATCTTTGCTGTGAAGCCCCAGTTCTCCAGATCTAAGTTTACTGTAACTCTGTCTACTCTGGCCTTACCTTGGTGACCCACAAGTGACTTTAGTTAATACATCTTCAGCTGTCAAACTGCTTGTCGAGGCATGTCCCATTGACCATGTTACCCCTCTCCTGATTTTTTTCACTGACTGCCTGCTGCTGTCTGACTGAAATTCAAGGTTCTTACCATGGTTCATCATGCTCTTTAGTTTGGTCTACCCTGTACTCTAGTTCCTTCATCTCCCCCTATTGTCCCTTTTGTGACCTGCATTCCTCCTAGTCCCTCCTGCTTTCTGTGCCCCATCTTCATGTACTACACTAGAGATCTCCCAGCTTTCAGGATTCTCCTTCCTGGGACCCTCCTTATAGAATGCTGTGTACTTGAGGCAAGAATCTTCTTTTCCCAAGTTTAGGTCTACCCTCAAGACCGGCCTGTTTCCTTTGTCTTTCAGGGAACACCTAGGGAAAGAGGAATAGTATATCTGCCTTTAACATTTTTTTTTTTTACTTTTCTGAGTCTTCCTACTCTTGTTTTCTTGTTCTATTTTTATTGTAATTTATGTGGTTTTTATTGTATACCACCTTGCTGGCCATTGTGTATGAATGTTTCTCTAGCAAGTTTAACAAATAAATAATAAATAAATAATAAATAAGTGGCTTTGCCCATGAAAGTAAGACTACACCATCACACAGTAATAGATTCAATACTCCCAGGCACTACTGGTGCACCTTCCTCCATCCACTAACTCCATGAATCTAGGATTATGCCTCCCTCCCTATTTGTGAAACTCAGATCACTCTCCTTTTCCACTCCCAATCCCCTACCACAGAGCTGGAATCACTCTTCTCCTTGAGTCTCATCTTCCCCCAACAGATCTCCACTTTACTCTGCCCATGGATCTTTCACCTCAGTTTACTCTGCCCATGGATCTTCGATCCCTCCCATAATTTTCTAATCAGTTTCCCATCTCCAAGCAGACCTTTGATCATTCTACAAGTCTCTTTTGCACCCCCTCCCCCATACTAATAGAACCAGGAGGTTGTGTGTGTATCAATCAAAGATTGAGTAAGCATGGAAACTGAGCCAGACCACATTTACAGACCATGCCTTATGCACAGATGCCCAGGGGCAGGTTCACTGATACTGTGAATGTGGCCTAGCTCAGTCATTGCACCCATACAAGCTGCTGTCGATACTGTTAGAACCAGAGCCCGGGAAGTCCAGGTGAGGCAGTGGGAAGGATCGGAGGTAGATTTTAATTTGTAGATAAAAAGGAAGTGAAACTGTGGGGTTATGGAGCAAGCCAGCCAGGAGCAGAGCAACAACAGAGGGCCTGGATTAGGGAATAGAGTGACTGTTCTCTCTGCTCCAACCTCACCCCTTCCCTCCTCTTTCCTGCAGGCTGTCTGGAAGGGAGTGGCTGGAATAAAATGCCCCTGCTTTCCTGGAGTCGGAAAATAAGAGCCAGAACTGCATTCCAGCATGTTCCGCCAGAAATTAAGCCCTGGTCAGAGGTACATGTGGGGATGGAAACATGATTGGAGGTCCAAGAAGAGGGACTGGACACCTATGCAGGGGGCGGGAAAGATGTGATCAGAAGTCTGCAAGGGGGGGGAGAATTTTGCAGCCACAGGCACAGTGTGCAAATTCAGGCCTGCAATCAAACACAGTTCAGCAAATCTTTCTCCTGTACCTCAGAAATGAAAAATAAGAATTTATTTTAGAACTTCTCATATTTGTCCTTGTAACCCCATGGCCAGGCAGGTTTTTAAGATATCCACAATGAATATACATGAGATAAATGTGCATATATTGGAGATCCAGCGGGTGCAAATCTATCTCATGCATATCCATTATGGAAGTTCTCAAGCCCTAAATGAATGTTGGGGCGCCAAGACAGATCTGACATGCCCTGATTCAATATTGCAGCTTTGGGAAACAGTTACCTGTACTGATACAGTATCACAAGCACTAAAATATAGTTTATGGCCTTGCTTATACCATATATTATAAAGTGCATAATTTCAAGTCCAGTACTTGAGACACAAGGACACAGCAAAGAAGGTGGAATTTCATAATGTTTTGTACATCTTCTTGATATAAACCAAATATTTCAAACATATTTAGAAAATCTGCATGACCTTTTGGAGAAAAGTACCCTGTCAGCTTGTGTTTACCACTTGAAGTTAGTTTAAAACATTTTGTTCAGCCCAAAAATGATAGAACAAATCTGACATTTTTAATCTGGACAATGGCTTCATTTAAAATGCCAAATCTGTGATGCACAGTAGATCACCATGTTCTATATTAATAAAAACATTCTTGACTTCTAAACCTCCTTTTTACTTTATACTAACAAAAGGAACAGTGATTAGATACCAGATTAAGGAGTTAGGCTTGTGTCCCAAATTTGCTAAGAGGGCCTGACAAAATATGATAAATGGTAGGGATGTGCACACCAAAGATTTTCGTGTTCATCAGTATTCGCCTGTGATACCCATTTGATTAGGGTCCGTATACCGAATTATTTGTACATTCATTTTGTTCATCTCCATTCAGCTCTATGAGGCAAGCTATTTCACAATGCATGAGTGAGACTTGCCATCCTTTTTCAATCAAACTTGCTTGAAAGGCTACAAGCTACCACCAAATGGGCAAAGCATCCCAAATAGTGAAATGAACACTCCAGGGAAGAGGAAGAAGGGGAAGCAGCACCAACATCAATGGAAGAACACTATGGCACCATGAAAGGGTTGTAAAATGGCATCAACATTGGCAGGAAGACTCCAGGGAAACAACATTGTCTGGACGGCATCAAAGACAGGATAAGTGGATTAAAGCAGTGCTAATACTGGACGAAAAGCACAAGAAGGAACACCAGAAGAAACCCAATAGGACACCCTGAATGACTGGAGGAAGTACCTAAAACACCATAAGAGTGCCAACACAGCATCAAGACAGGATGCAAGGCCCTAAAACACCCAAAGAAAACCAGCACAGCATCTAGATCAGCTGTAAAGCCTTAAAACACCTGAAGCATGCTAACACAACAGCAAAACAAGCTAGAAGGCCCTGAAACTTCTGAAGATGACCAGTAGAGCATCTCATCGACTGCAAAGCTTAAGATATCCAATGAGGACTTGCAGCATCTAGATTAGCTGCAAGGCCCAAAAACACTCAAAGAGGACCAGCATAGGACCCAGACAGGCTGTAAGAGCTCATGGAGCGGGAGTGGAGTGAGGTCAACTAAGCTGCATGCCTGCAAGTTAGAGTTCGGGCACTGAGGACTTTGGTTCCTGTATAACCACCTTTGATGAAGATCCCCCAGGCTGAAGGAAGACTTTACAGAGTGCTTGGAATGAGGTCCTGAAGAAGTTAGTTAAACATCTGAGAATATGAGGTTGTAAAGAGGGCTCCAAAAGCAGTGGTATTTAGTGGAAGGAGCAACTGTACTGAATATGAGAGCCCTGGACGCTGTAAAAAAAGTGCCAACAAAGCAGGAAGACAGGTTAGAAGGCCCAAAAACATCTGAACAGAGCTGGCACTCTACACAGGCTGGAAGGTTCAACAGCCCAAACAGGGACATCTGGAGGGAAAGCACTGAGAACTTCTGTTCTTTAGAAAATCCTCTGGTATCTCTTCTCAAGGAACTTCTAAATGGTGATGAAAACAAATGTTGCAAGCATGAAGGAAAGCTGCAGCAATGGTTGGAGGAAGAACTTGGCCAGGGCAAAAGAGTTAAAGCAACAATAACAACAGTGCAATTAAGGGGCATGTTTACTAAACATTCCTAACGTGCGGGGCCGTGCTAGTGTGCCTGTGCCATATAAGGAGTGGGCGGTTCAGGCAGAAAATAGAAAAAAAACGGTAGTAAGCAACCGGACGTGTGTGCGTAGCGCTAATGTACGGGGGTCGACATTAGCGCGTGGAAAGGCAAAGTGGCACGCTGCTGAGTATACAAAACAACAGAGCCGTGGTACAACGGTGAAGACACTGACCAATGGTGCAGGGGCCATGGGTTCAATCCCCCAGTGTGCGCAACGACAAAGGTCAGCTGAGGCAGTAACTGTAATGATTAACATTGTTTTAGGAGGCAAATTAATTTGGAACGGCATAAGGCGGCGCACAGTTATTTTTGGGCGGCAGAAGGCGGCGCACAGTGCTTTTTGGGCGGCATAAGGCGGCGCACAGTTATTTTTGGGCAGCAGAAGGCGGCGCACTGGTCCCCTTGGGCGGCAGAAGGCGGCACGCTGATAGGCACAAGGCGGCGCGCTGATGCACAAGCACAGGAACAGAGCCACAGCACAATGGTTAAAACACTGACCAATGGTGCAGGGATCAGGGGTTCAACTCCTCACAATGCCCAGTGAAAAATGCCTGCTGAGGCAGTATGTATTATGTTGTGGAGTGCTGTAGGAGGCTGTATAATTTTATTTTGTTATCACTACTAGCAAACGCACTCTCCCAGCATGTTAACATACGGCGGCCCATAAGGCACATGTTACAGTGCACTGTTCGCCAAGGCACCCTTGAATGACCCCTATAGGGCAGCATGTATGTTGCGACACAGGATAATGTATAGTGCACCCTATAGGGATGGCAACCATAAGGTGGCCTACAGGGCGCCCTATGAAGCACCCTCAGAGGCACCTAATGGGTATAGTAAGCTGAGGGTGGTCTTGCCGGCATAGACATATGTACAGTAAATAAAAATAAAGCTGTGGACAGCCCTACCAAAGGGCCCCACTGTGGGTTTGAACCCATGACCTCTGGCTGCACAGGCAGTGATGTAACCATTGCGCTACAGCTCCATAGCTGTAAGCAGTTCCCTGGCTGGCTGCAGATAGCCTACACGTCACCTCACAGACAGTCTGCTGGTGTCAACAGGATAGGGTTAGGCCACCCGTACCCATGATGCACTGCACATGCAAATTAGCTGTCCGCAGATGGACACAAGATGGGGAATGCACCCCCACAGCACCTCGGCCCTGTTGGGGGAAGTGACCGGGTGCACCCACACAGCACCTTGGCCTAGTAGGGGGCACTGACCGGGTGTTTTACTGGCACAGAGTAGCCACACACCGTTACATCGTGCGGGTACTGTGCTCACCCTGAGTGTGCAATGAGGTGGCCAGGACCAGGTCAACAACACCTGCCATGGCTGATGGAGGCCAAGCGGGCGTTCCAAAGCAGTGTTAATGTGTAAGATAGCTAGTTTCTGCACAAACACCATGGATATCCCTGTCTGCCGCCATCAGGCACACCCCCCCCGGCAAACATGGTCCCCATCAAGGGATCCACACTCTACCTCCCTGCAAAGGTGGCAGTAGAGGGCAACATCAACCCCAGTCCTGCTGAGGAACACCACCACCCCCCTCCCCAGGCAGACAGCTCCATACACAGCCATAACACAATAGCAGACAGACATAAGCCCAGGATATGGTAAGCTGCACTCCACCACCAGATATTCCCCTGCAGCAAGCCAACAGCCACTGCACTCTGCAAGCCATTATAGCAAGACATTTACCAGCTACAAACAGTCTGCTGGTTAGTCCATAGTGCATGTTCCCAATGGAGATGCATGCACCCAGAACTGGGCTGTCTGCATACACAGCAAGCAGATAGATCAGTGACTGGGCCCCAAAGAGAAACCCATATCTATCACATGAGAGAACTACTATACAGCACTATGGGGGGAGGCCTAGCCATGCTGTGGTCACTGCACAGTCAGGGTGAGCGTGATCCCCCAGAAGGACATGCTTTGGCCACCCTGTCTGTGTAGGTGGTGGCCGGACACTACAATATCCCAGCCAATGTCCCTGCCAGGGCCCTATGCCCAGTGCAGATGCATCCTGGCCACGCCACCCTGCCCTGGCTATACCCATGGTACCTTGCACCTCATTATGCACATTGACTGGCCAATACTGGCAACAGTGCTGGCAGTGCGGGCTGTTGAAGGGGCTTGCAGCCAACACCCACTGTATAGACAGACACACACTTCCACACCTCTGCCATCATGGTGCTACGATTGAGGGGGTAAGTAGCCTTGCCCACCAAACCGGTCCTGAGCACGGCAAGGCATGGATATGGTACGCATTACAGCTGGTGGTCACTCCCCAGGGTGGTAAGCACCGTCAGAGGCCAGGCCTGGAGCATGCCCCGCAAACACCTAACAGATTGTTTGGATGGGGTCAACTAGCAGTATGTACGTAACGTATGGATAACTGCCTGCCTGTGCTCCTAGCAAACGTCTCCGAGCTGTGTACGGTATACCTCAGGTGTAGGGTGACATTGGTAAGTTATGCAAGTGCTCGTTTTGGGTGCTGCATGCACGGTCCAATGTTCTGCCTTTCCAGGAGACATTGGCCAATGGGGCCTGTGGGTGTGGGTGTGTCTGCCCTTGATGGCTGCTGCTTTACGGCACAGATTCCCAACTCCAGTCCAGGTTTGCATCACACTGTTCGGGTTTTCCTGCTATCCCTCATGAATATGCATGGGCTACATCTACATGCCATGGGGGTGGTGCATAGATATACAGCACAGGCATTTGTATGAGTGTCAGCATGGAACCTGACTGGTGTGTGGCCCACCAGGACTGCATTTGGGTGCTTCTGCTCTAGGTACTGCCCCTGTTCATGGTGTCTGTGCTCAGTGGGGTAAAAGATAGATGTCTTACCATTGCATATGTCCCCGCCATGAAAGGTGTGTCCTTACTATCACTGTTTAGTTGTGGGAAAAATATGTGGGCAGGATTGGCAGTAGCCCCAGCTGGGCTTTGAACCTGTGACCTTCTGTTCTTGTATGCATTGTCTGTGTGCACTGCACCACTGTGTAGCCACAGATTGGTTGGATTCCCTGGACTGTCCATGACTGTGGATCCGGCAGGACCTGTCTGTTGCAGTGGACTGTGCCAGCCTGCACATGGCTAGGCCTCTGTCTTCTGTGGTTAGCAGCCACTGCCCCCTGCACCACATGTACTTGTCCGCCAACATGCTGGCATGAACTTCTCTCAGAAAAAGCAGTTGACCTGATTGCAATGTGGCAGTATGGGACTGCATTTGGGGGACTTGGCTGTAGGTAATGCCCATTGTTGTGGTGTGTGTGCGGTGTTGGGTAAAATATGGGTGTTTTCCCCATGCATACAGGGGTGTCTGTGCTATCTTTATTTAGTGGTGGGTAAAATATAGGGACTGGGCTGGCAGGTGCCCCAGCTGGGTTTTGAACCTCTGCCCTCTGGTCCTAGAGGTAATGACTCTGTCCGCTGTACCACACTTTGGCCACAGAGACAGTGCAGCCCCTGGAGGCAGTAAGCCTGGCAGGATGGAGTCACAAACCCTGCTCTACGCAATTCTACTGTGGGCATATGCACCCTGTCTGGTGACAAACGTGCACATAAACCCCGGAAATGACCATGGGAAATGTGGGACAAACTATCACCACGCTGGGCAACAGTGATATTAATGGGCAACCATAGCAAACACTCCCAGGAAAGCTCCAACACGTGGAAATGTTTTTTGGAAGAGTCTCCTCTCAGTAGACCCTTCCAAAATTCATTTCTTTTTTCTGGAGCTTTGCTGGGTGTGATTTCTGTATTTGCCCATCACTATAACTGTTCCCCAGCTGAATTACTATTTTTAATAGTTCTGTTGTGGTCATTTTCTATTTTTATTTTCACTTTTGTGCTGTGCACATATATCACACTGCTCACGTTTTGCTGGTTTCCCCGGTTTTCCTGTACATTGCTGACGGAAATGGTTTCTCTTCCCTTTAAATGCTTTCTACCGCGAGTGTTTCACTCGCGGTAGTTTTTACATGCACATTCGGGCCCGATACTGTGCGGGGAGCCTCTCCCCTCCCACTCTCCACCCATTGACCCCGTCCCTCCGCCCCTCCGGAGCCTTCCTCCGCCCTCCTTTCGCCGTTCCACGCCTCTATCGGACATTTGCGGGCCCGCACTTGTACGGGGCCCGTTAGTGAGCCGCGTACCTGTGCGGGGGTGACACGCACGTGTGCGGGGCGTTTAAACGCGTTTCTGCGCGTTTCAGTGCCGCGTTGCCGTGCGCTATTTTGCGGCGCGCTATTTTGCGGATTTTAGTAAACATGCCCCTAAGCGTCTAAGCTGTAAGTAGCAAGAAAGTTACTAAAAGGAAACAGAGAAAGACTGCATTGACCCATGAAGACATTTATCACAGAGCAATGCAGCAAGAAGAGTGGCAACAGTCCTCCAAGGAATAAAATATGGTGAAAATGGTAGAATGAAAAACCAAAGAGATTTCCTGATTCCCCCCCCCCCCCCGTTCTTTCTCTCTGAGATCAGATACCGTGACAGTCCAGAAAATACCCTCAAACCTGAAAGCACAGCACAGCTTTGCAGATATGCTTTCTGTTGTATGCGCTGCCCAGTCACTGTCCTATAGCCAGTGGCAGAATTTTTTTTCTTAGCTTTTGTATTCAGTGCATCTATCTAATTTTATTTTGAGCAAAATAATTAGAGCCCCAGCAAATACTAGTATCTAACACTCCCTCTCTGAAAGTTTGATTCAGAAAGATTCTCTCTCCCTTGATCCTGCCCGTGTCTTTCCACCCAGCTATGACATCATCATCCATGGGATTTGAATAAGTCAGGCAAGGATAGGCACCCAGAAGGAGCAGGAAGACTTGCCAAAAAAGCACAGAACGAAGGGTGGCAGAAATCAACTAAGTCAACAGAAAATAGACAAATGATACAACAACAGAGGCGTGAAGACCGCAAGGCACTGTGAGAGGGGGAAAAACAGCAGCAACAGTGATGAAATGGGAGTAGCAGCAAACTGACAGAGGCACATTTTTCTTTTAAATTTTGGTGTGTGGGGCAAAAGACATTCACAAAAAAGTAGCTAGCAGGTCACAGAGTGGCTGTGCTGGCAGCAAAAACAATGGTGGATGGCAGAAGTGAGAGAGCAGGTCCAACAGCAACAAGACAGAAGGAGCAACAGAGCACTGGAACACAGGTAGAAGCCAGCAAAGAGATGAGAGGAGAAAGGAGATTTACATATTTTCTTCTTTTTTTTTCTTTTTCTTTCAAGTTTTAGCATGTGTGACTAAAGGCAGCCATGAGACAGCAGCCTGGAGAAACTGCAGTGCGAACTGGCAAAACATAGCAAAATTCTAAAGGTATGGAATGTGGGCAACCGTGCTTAAGTGGAGCGCCATACTCATTCTTTTCCCCAGTCACATGAAAACTGAGGAACACCAAGCAAGGGGAGGTTTATCTTTAGAAACACTAGCTTTTTCATCAATTTTGTTGCTAGCCATATCCCTTGCAATGAAGAATATACCTTCGTTGGGCACACTGGTTAGAGGGCATGACAGTAAATGCTGGGCAGCCTTGGCCAGGACTGGCCAGTCAGCCACCTTTTAGGTCCAGTATGCCAAGGGATCTGTGACAATGGCCTCAATGGGCTCTCCGAGGTAGTGCATAACTGAAATTCATGCAGGAGTCTGACTTTTGGCAGACTGGTCTCTGCTACTTAACACTGTAGCTGGGGCTTCTGTCACCAAAGATTTTCCAGTGTTGGGGCTCATAGAGGTCTGGCTCTGGTATACAATATAGAGGTTAGGATGGGGAGAAGTGGTAACCAAGAGGATACTGCTTATTACAAATTTTTAACATTTTTATTTCCAGTGTTGTTTTGCTCTGTTTTATTCTGCAGTTTTGCCATTCAGGAGGGGAGGAGTGGCCTAGTGGTTAGGACAAGGTACTTCAGGCCAGAGGGCCAGGGGTTCAAGTCTCACCTGGGGACAGCAATCTCAGCCCAGAGGGACTGGGATTTCTAGTCCTGTAGGCACTCCTTGTGGTCTTGGGCAAGCCACTTAACCCTCCATTGCCCATATTCCCTGTAAGTATTAGCATATATGTCTCATATCCCTTCATGTTAAATGTATCCCCCAATTGACTGCTTTGACCCAGTGAAAAGCAGGATATAAATACAGCTAAAATAAAATAAAAAAAATTCTTGCAAAAACTAGCATAATCCCATTTAAAAGGGCACACAAAATCCCCACAGAGAATGTCTCTTGAGGCTATTTTACTATTATGCACTAATTTAAGGATGACATTTTACGGGTACATGGGGAGCCGTGGCCCCATTGAAATCCGATATCGCACGGAGTCCACTACCGCCGATTAGTAAACAGACCCCCATGGTCTTTATGCAGTAACTGACCTTGAATTATGGTAGAAAGGCCATTTATAAATGTTCCCTTGTGCAAATTCTACCATCAATATAAATCAAGATTTTCACTGAAATGCCCTGATTGCTCAAGTTGTGACCTTAATGAAAGGATAGGTACATGAGTAATTTGCTACTGTTTCCATCTTACTTTTTATCTAAACACTATGGGCCCAATTTTTGAAGACATTTACATGGGTAACTTTCCTAGTTACCCTTGTAAATGCCTTATCGGGTTTTTACCATACTAAAGCTCACCTAGTTTTAGATGTAGATGGCTAACCAGGTAGCTGTCCAATATCGCCGCTACATGGTTACCGGGACTCCCCGCCTCTGCTCCACCCTGGAATGTCCCCAAAACACCCCAGTGCTAACCGGATAGCACTGGGGCATGTAGGGTACATACTGTAGATGGGAATATTCAATGGCACTAATCATGTAGGTGCTGTTGAATATTCCCATCTAAGGCATTTACATGGTTTACAGGACTATAAACTGTGTAAATATCTTTCGAATATCAGGTCTGATGGCTTAATTAAACATTAACGAGTCTTTGGGTCCATATGTTCCACTCTTTTCGCCCTTCTGCTCTGTTGTGGTGAACAGGTTATACTGCATCTGTTGTGCTGAACAGGTTATACTGTAGATTGTAGGTAAATAAATTATTGTCTGTGTTTTTTGGGGACATTACTTGGATCCTCCTTTGGAAAGAGAAGAAGTCTTCCTGTTATAAGCCACTGCGGTGTTAAGTCTAGTTGCTTGACCAACTGATTTTTGTAGTTTGCCAGGTCTTGGTCAAATGATATTAATTGTTGAACCAAAAGTTGGTCATTCCAACTAGGTCGCGGCTCTTCCAGTTTAGGGCTCTTTTTAGCCTGCTCTCCAATTCTTGTGTTGTTACTTAAGGATATTCTATAGATTTGATGTTTGCCTTTTCTAAATTCTCACATATGCAAATAAACATTATGCTCCTTGATTGTTTTCTACAGGGTCTTCATATTGTTCTCTCCAGAAGGTTTCTATTTCAGTTTTAGTTGGTGTTGTTTTTACCATACTAAAGCTCTTTCCCAGTTCCCTGTAAAACTACTCTGGGTTCTTTCTAAATAGTTTATTTTGATATCTCCAGGGCTGGCACAACTTTTAGGGGCATGTTTACTAAACACTGTTGCTGTGCGGGTTCCCGTTAGTGTGCTGGTGCCATATAAGGAGTGGGCGGGCCAGGCAGAAAAAAGCAAAAAACCGGACCGTACGTGTGTGCGTCGCGCTAATGTGCGGGGCCCACATTAGCGCGTGGGAAGGCTAAGTGGGGCGCTGCTGCAAAACCAAACAACAGAGCCGTAGTACAGCGGTGAAGACACCGACCAATGGTGCAGGGGGCCAGGGGTTCAAACCCCCATTGTGCTCAACAAAAAAGACCAGCTGAGGCATCAACATTTATGGGCAAAAGTGGTTTAGGAGGCATATTAATTTTGGGCGGCAGAAGGCAGCGCACTGTTATTTTTATTACGGCATGAGGCGGCGCACTGTTCAGTGTGGGCGGCAGATGGCGGCGCATTGTTAAGTTTGGGCGGCAGAAGGCGGTGCGCTGATAAATGTGGGCAACAGAAGGTGGTGAGCCGGTGGGCAGAAGGCGGCGCGCTGATGTGTGAGGGGGCAGTCCAATAGTGGGAGGGATAAGTGGCGCGCTGATGTGAAAATAACAGGAACAGAGCCATAGCACAATGGTTAAGACACTAACCACTCATGCAGGGATCATGAGTTCAATTCCCCACAGTGCCCATTGAAGACAGCTGGCTGAGGCATTATTTTAGGGGCATTTCCATGTTGTGCGGCATAAGGCGGCACGCTGTTAATTTAGTGTGCCACAAGATGGCGCGCTGATGGCTACAAGGCTGCGTGCGGATGCACAAACACAGGAACAGAGCCACAGCACAATGGTTAAGACACTGACCAATAGTGCGGGGACCAGGGGTTCAACCCCTCACAGTGCCCAGTGAACAAGGCTGGCTGGGGCAGTATGTATCATGGTGAGGAGTGCTGTAGGAGGCCTTCCATTTATATTTTATTTCCCACCACTAGTAAACCCGCTTTCACAGTGTGTTAACATACGGATGCCCGTAAGGCACATGTTACAATGCACTGTCCGCCAAGGCACCCTAGAATGTCCCCTATAGGGCACCATGTATGTTGCGACACAGGATAATGTATAGTGCACCCTATATGGATGGCAACCATAAGGTGGCCTATAGGGCGCCCTATAAAGCACCCTCAGAGGCACCTAATGGGTATAGTAAGCTGTGTGTGGTTTTGCCGGCATAGACATATGTACAGTAAATAAAAATAAAGCTATGGACAGCCCTATCAAAGGGCCCCACTGTGGGTTTGAACCCATGACCTCTGGCTGTACAGGGAGTGATGTAACCATTGGGCTACAGCTCTATAGCTGACAGCAAGCCCCTGGCTGGCTGCAGAGAGCCTGCACATCACCCCACAGACAGTCTGCTGTTGTAGACAGGATAGGGTTAGGCCACCCGTACCCATGATGCACTGCACATGCAAATCAGCTGTCCACAGATGCACACAAGATGGGGAATGCACCCCAACAGCTACCCGGCCTGGTAGGGGGAATTGTCCGTGTGCACCCACACAGCACCTCGGCCTGGTAGGGGGTCCTGAGCGGGTGGACTACCAGCAAAGAGTAGCTACACACCGTCACATTGTGCGGGTACTGTGCTCACCCTGAGGGTGTGATGTGGCGCCCAGGACCAGGTCCACAACACCAGCCATGGCTGGATGAGGCTATGACAGAGCTCCAAAACAGTACTGACCTGTGAGATAGGAAGGTGCTGCAGAAACATGTTGGATATCTCTGTCTGTCTCAGCTAGTGGAAACCCCCATGGACCCCTAGGTGGTCAAAGTACACCCACCCCACCACCAACAGATCCCCATCCTGCACCAATGGCATTAGAGTGGACCATCAAACCCCAGTCCTGCTGGGGAACAGACACCCTACAGGGCAGTCCAAACAGCTCCACACACATCCATAACACAATATCAGACAGACTTTAGGCCTGGATATCTAAAGATGCACCCCAGCACTATCTGATATTCACCTGCAGAAAGCCATCAGCCACTGCACCCTGCAAGGCACTCCATCAAGACACATACCAGCTGTGAACAGTCTGCTGGTTAGCCCTGATGGAAATGCATGCACCCAAAACTGGGGTGGCAGCACATACAAGCAGAGAGTTCTGTGAGGAGGCCCCAACAGGAAACCCATATATATCACAAGAGAGAAACACAATACAGCACTATGGGGGTGCCTAGCCATGCTGTCATCACTGCACACTCAGGGTGAGAGTGCTCCCCCAGCAGCACATACAGAAGTCACCCTGTCTGTGTAGGTGGTGGCCTGGCACTACAATGTCACAGCCAGTGCCCTATGCCCTGTGCAGATGCATCCTGGCCAGCCCACCATGTCTGACCTATACCCATGGTACCTTGCTGCTCATTATGCACATTGGCAGGCCAATACTGGCAGTAGTGCTGGCAGTGTGGGTTGGGGAAGGTGTTTGCAGCCAACACACACTGTATAGACAGACACACACTCCCACACCTATGCCAGCATTGTGCTACTATTGAGGGGGTGATTAGCCTTGGCCACCACACCGGTCCTGGGCACGGCACAGGCATGGATATGGTACGCAGTACTGCTGGGGGTCACTCCCCAGGGTGGTGAACACCGTCAGAGGCCAGGCCTGGAGCACGCACCGAAGACACCAAACAGATTGTTCGGATGGGGTCAACTAGCAGTATGTGCGTAACGTAGGGATATCTATCAGCCTGTACTCTTAGCAAACGTTTCAGAGCTGTGTACCTCAGGTGTAGGGTGACATTGCTAAGGTATGCAGGTGCTGGTATTGGGAGATGCACGCAGGGTCCAATGTTCTGCCTCTACAGGAGACATTGGCCAATGGGGCCTGTGGGTGTGGGTGTGGGTGTGGGTGTGTCTGCCCCTGTTGGCTGCTGCTTTACGGCAGCGCTTCCCCACTCCAGTCCAGTTTTGCATCACACTGTTCGGGTCTTCCTGCTGTCCCTCATGAATATGCATGCGCTACATCTACATGCCATGGGGGTGGTGCATAGATATACAGCACAGGCATTTGTATGAGTGGCAGCATGGAACCTGACTGGTGTGTGGCCCACCAGGACTGCATTTGGGGGATTCTGCTGTAGGTTCTGCCCCTGTTCATGGTGTCTGTGCTCAGTGGGGTAAAAGATAGATAGATGTATTACCATTGCATATGTCCTCGTCACGAAAGGTGTGCCCTTACTGTCACTGTTTATTTGTGGGGAAAATATGTGGGCAGGATTGCCGGTAGCCCCAGCTGGTCTTTGAACCTGTGACCTTCTATTCTTGCATGCACTGTCTGTTTGCACTGCACCACTGTGTAGCCACAGATTGGCTGAATTCCCTGGATAGTCCATGACTGTGGATCCGGCAGGGCCTGTCTGTTGCTGTGGACTGTGCCAGCCTGCACATGGCTAGGCCTCTGTCTTCTGTCGCTAACAGCCACTGCCCCCTGCACCACATGTACTCGTCCGCCAACATGCTGGCATGAGCTTCTCCCATAAAAAGCAGGTGACCTGATTGGAATGTGGCAGTACGGGACTGCATTTGGGGTACTTGGCTGTGGGTAATGCCCATTGTTGTGGTGTGTGTGTGTTGTTGGGTAAAATATGGGTGTTTTCCCCATGCTTATGTCCCCTGCAATACAGGGGTGTCTGCGCTATCTGTGTTTAGTGGTGGGTAAAATATAGGGACTGGGCTGGCAAGTGCCCCAGCTGGGCTTTGAACCTCTGGTCCTAGAGGTACTGACTCTGTCCGCTGCACCACACTATGGCCACATAGACAGTGCAGCCCCTGGAGGTAGTAAGCCTGGCAGGATGGAGTCACAAACCCTGCTCTACGCAAATTTACTGTGGGCATATGCACCCTGTCTGGTGACAAACGTGCACATAAACCCCAGAAATGACCACGGGAAATGGGGGACAAAATATCACCACGCTGGGCAACAGTGATATTAATGGGCAACCATAGCAAACACTCCCAGGAAAGCTCCACAAAAGGAAATGTTTTTTGGAAGAGTCTCCGCTCCGTAAACCCTTCCAAAATTCATTTCTTTTTTCTGGAGCTTTGCTGGGTGTGCTTTCTGTATTTGCCCATCACTATAACTGTTCCCCAGCTGAATTACTATTTTTAATAGTTCTGTTGTGGTCATTTTCTATTTTTATTTGCATTTTTGTGCTGTGCACATGTGTCACACTGCTCACGTTTTGCTGGTTTCCCCGGTTTTCCTGTACATTGCTGACGGAAATGGTTTCTCTTCCCTTTAAATGCTTTCTACCGCGAGTGTTTCACTCGCGGTAGTTTTTACATGCAAATTCGGGCCCGATACTGTGCGGGGAGCCTCTCCCCTCCCACTCTCCACCCATTGACCCCGTCCCTCCGCCCCTCAGGAGCCTTCCTCCGCCCTCCTTTAGCCGTTCCACGCCTCTATCGGACATTTGCGGGCCAGCACTTGTACAGGGCCCGTTAGTGTGCCGCGCACCTTTGCGGGGGTGACACGCACGTGTGCGGGGCGTTTAAACGCGTTTATTAGCGTTTCAGTGCCGCGTTTCTGTGCGCTATTTTGCGGCGCGCACATTTCCGGTTTTTAGTAAACATCCCCCTTAGGCAAACTAGGCAGTCACCTAGAGCACTGGACTTCTGGCGGCACTCACTTCCTCTGCTGCTGTCCCATAGTGGGACCTAAAGTGGCTGCAATGGTCTGAAACAGCACTGCAGTGCTTACTTCAAAACTTTGTCACCGAGGGGCTGTTTGCTTCCACTCCTACCGATGCTGACTTCCTGTTTGCATGTAAAGCACTTTATTTTATTGTAAACCGCTTTGACACATGTGAAAGGTGGTCTATCAAGTATTTTAATAAACCATAAACCATGGGGGCAGAAAATTCCACTCCCATATAAAAGGAAGAGGGCATCAATTGTCAGCAGGGGCAGACGTAAACAACCCATGGTGCCGAAGTTTTGAGGTAAGCACTGCCTGCTGTTTCAGGCCATTGCCACTCTGTAGGTTCTGGAGAGGGGTGGCAGTGGTGGCAATGGGGGTCAGTGGGGTACGCACAAGGGATGAGGTTCACCTTGGGCGCCTCTTCTCCTTGCACTGGCCCTGGATATCTCTCCTTTCTATTCTTTTCATATCTTCACAGTTTTTGTGCTTCTGCTGCTTCTTTCAATTTATTATTGGGCATATGAATGTAAGGTCTTCTGTTAATACAGCATGTTCCACTTTGATGTTTTGGATCTTAATCAATTCAGATACCCATCTATCAGGGCCATATCTGCACTCAATGATTATATTTTTCCTTCAATGTGCTTTTCCAAGGAGTTGTTGCTATTGTTCTCTTTTTGTTCTGGCTGTTTTTTTGTTGGTAGAATTCTTTCAGTAATAATTTTGGTTAAACAATATTTTATTCAATTTATTTATGTGATGTCAATAAATGTTCCCTTTATACAGGTTATGGCCTTATTCATCTTATTTGTCATACTCTTAATTTTAGATTTAAATTTAACTTGGATAATATTTCCTTCACCTGGAATGGTTCCTACACCTCTTGGTCTTTCTCTTGTCTTTCTTCTTCCTCTTTAGTTGATTTCTTAGCCTATCCTTTGTTCATTGTGCTCTCTTGCTCTTCCAGATATCCTAACTCCATTTTTGTCTCAGCTTTCCTTTCTCTCTCCTTAACCTTCGTCTGATGTTCCTTTCCAGATCCCTTCTTTTCTCACTACTTCAGTTCTTTTTCTTGTGCTTCTTTCTTGATCGCCTCCTTCCCCCCTGTGCACCAGCCATTTTTCTGGTACTCTTTTCCAGATTCTCTCTTTCTCTTTACAGTATGCACCAGTTTTTCTATTGTTGTTCCTTTCTGATTCCCCTCTTTTTATTCTGTCTATATACCTTTCTTCTGGTGCTCTTGCCTAGGTCTCCTCTTTCTTTCTCTATTTCTTTTTCCACAGAAGCCCACAGCTGATTTAAGATGTTATCATTCATGAGGTAATTTACTTTTGATATGTAAAATTAAAGATCTTGAAAGTTTCATCAGTTAGTTTTTTGCTGTTTTCCTTGTGGCAGTATGCCTCTTTCTCACATATTTTGGCAAAGTCTCTTTATATACTCTTGATTTAAATAAAAGGTTTGTAGCACAAAGGTCGCAGCACATTATTTCCTCTTTCTCTGCAGTAGTCCACTTAATTGTAATTAATCCTCTTAACCTTCATCAGCATCTTTGGTTTAATCTTCTGGCACAGTATGTTCTTGAACAAGTTCACCATGGCCTTTGTGGCAGGGGTGTTATCATCATCTGCAGTGTGTGTTCTATCGCTACCACTATCTCTAGTCCTTGTGAGTAAGCTAGTGATGGGAACTTTTTAGCCTGAGTGATGTGCGGTCAGTATGTACTCTTCCTTTTCTTTCTTATCATACTTCAACTGCAATGTCGCCTTGTTTTGCTATAGATTTTATACAGTGGGATCACCACCTGAAAGTATTCATCAAAACTTGATGAGGAAACTTTATTCCCTCCCCTGAGAGATGTGCAACACTTCATCAGTTGCTGCTATCTGGATAGCGTTGGATATTCTGTGGGTGGTATGGGGGCAACAACAATGACTACCCAATGGTGGGTAGCAATTTGCAGTCGCTAACCAGATAGTCAATGCGCATAAAGTTGGGCAGGTGAAAGGCTATTCTAAATTTATGCAGTTTTGCAATCCAGTTAGCAGTTGAATATAGCCATTGATTGGATTGGAAAACTACAAGCTGGGCCAACCGGATATTCTGGCTGCTAGATATGTACCAGCACTATATATATGATTTTATTTTAAAGTGGCGGTGGTCAGTCATTTAGCAGCACTAGCTGCTGCCAATGGATATGCCCCCTATGTCTTCAGAATGGCTAAAAATAGGGGAGAGGGAAAGTAGTTTTTTGATGAATGTACTTTTAGCCACACTAAAAAGGGGCATTTCTTTGAGAATGGAGTGGAGTAGTAGTCTAGTGGTTAGAGCAGTGGTCTGATGACCACTGGAACTCCTTGTGTCCATCGACAAGTGAGTTAACCCTCCATAATTGCCTCAGGTACAAACTTAAATTGTAAGCCTGGCAGGGAAATACCTGCAATGCTTTTCAAACCTTTATCTAGTATGACCCCATTTTGTTCTTAAGTGCTCTCGAGTCGGTGTTGACTCATGGTGACTCTTTGGATAGTTGTGCTAAACTGTGTTCGGTCTTTAGTGAGGTGGCTCATTGTTGACAGACTGGCACCCATAGCTGCTGTTATTGCATCGATCCATCTCATTGCTGGCCTTCCTCTTTGCGTTGACCTTCTACCTTGCCAAGTATGATGTCTTTCTCTAATGATCTCTCTCTTTACATGATGTGTCCAAAGTATGAAAGTCAAAGTCTTGTTATTTGAGCTTCTAAAGAAAGCTTAGGTTTGATCTCCTGTAGTACCAACTGGTTTGTTCTTTGGGCAGTCCATGGTATACACAGTATTTGTCGCCAGCACCATAATTCAAAGGCAACAATTTTCTTCCTTTTTCACTGTTCAACTTTCGCATCCATATGATGTTATTGAAAATACCATGACTTGAGCAAGTTGAATCTTTGTATGGAGAGAAACATCTCTGCTCTTGAGAATCTTGTCTAAGTCCTTCATAGCCATTCTGTCAAGAGCAATGTATCATCGTATTTCTTGACTGCTTGTTGTTTCTTTATTGATAGTTGATCTAAGTAGGTTAAAGTTGTCCACTATTTCGATTTCTTCTCCATCAATGATGAACTTTTTGATTTTGCCAGTTGTCAGGATCTTTGTCTTCTTTACATTAAGATGCAGGCCCATTTTAAGACTATGGGGTATGTTTACTAAACCGCGTTAGTGCAATTCGCGTTAGGAGCCGCGGTAGTAACAAAAATCCCAAATAAGGACATGGGCGGGACATCGTAACCACTAACGCGCGTTCCAAAAACTAACGAGCGTTACAGGGCGCCATGGCGTGTCACCGCGCGTTAAACATAAGAAGCCGCCCAGACATACATCACCGATACAGAGCTGTAGCACAATGGTTACTGCAGTGACTGCTAATACAGGCATAATGGGTTTGAGTCCCCAGGGTGCCAGATGCAGAAGGCTGGCTGATGCAGCATCCTGTACATTATATAGTGAGTGAGGGGGCATTTATATGTTGTGTTTGTTTTGTAGGGGTGCTAGCAAACACACCAACACATTATATAGTGAGTGAGGGGGCAGGTATATGTTTTGTATGTGTTGTAGGGTTGCTAGCAAACACACCCACACAGTGGCGTACCCAAAGGTGCTGCAGAAGGCACCCCATAACGCACACCATAGGCCACATTATAAAGTGGAGCGTCCACTGAGGCACATCAAAATGTCCCCCATAGAGCATCCCATAAGGGAACGTAAAGGGAGCCAGATAAGGTGACACATGGTGCGCCCTATGAGGCTCAGTAAGGTAATATTACGCTGAGGGGCTGTCGCTGGTAGCAGTCCTGTGTATGTAAAATATATAATGCAGCAGACAGCCCTATAAAAGGAGTCCACTGTGGGTCTGAACCCATGACTACTGGCTCCACAGGCAATGAATGACCCACTGGCCTGCAGCCCCATAGCTGCTAACCACCCCCTGGCTGTCTACTGAAGGGCAGCAGGACACCACCCTAACTGCCTGCTGTGTTGGCCAGGATCTGTACCAATGCAGGCATACCCATGGTGCACTGCACATGCAGACCAGCAGTCCAGAGATGAACACAAGAAGGGGTACGTACCCACATAGTCCCCTGGTATGGTAAGGTGAAATGACTGTGTGCGTCACTGCACATAGTAGCAACAGACAGTATCCCAACAGGGTGCCCCATAGGAAGCTAGAAAGGTTGTCTGTTAAGGCAGACTGATCCGTAGCACAATGGGTAGGACACTGTCAGGTGGTGCAGGGTCTGTGAGTTCAATTCCCCCTGTGTGCCCAAGGACCAAAGCTGCCTGCAACAGTACCCTCCACAAACAGTAGTCACACATATGTAGAACCAGTCACCCCTCTGTCTAAACCATAGACAATCCCATATTTTTGTCGGACACAAAGAACCTGAGAGGTTGGAAAAAATGCCCACCACCCCTCGTTGGGAGTGTCCGTTTAATCCAGAGAGCCGCAGCCCCCAAAGGTAGAAAACACTGTGAATCTGCAGCCAGAACCGGGTGTGTGAAACGTACAAAGTCAAATATATACACAAATCATGTAATAAAGGAAAGACCACGTCAAACTGTTCCAGAAACAATGCAGGGGACAACCCAATTGTCCTGCCATTGGAATCCAGCAGCAAACACCACCAGGACATGCTTTGTGTGCCACAACTATGGGCCCTGTACTAAGTGGATGTGTCCCTGCAAGGTGGGTGTATCTGTGGATGAGTGTGCGTCATGACCCCCACACTAGATCAGTAATGTCATAGGTAGTCTGGTTTGTACGTCCAACAAGTTCTGCTGGCAAACACCCACTCACAGGGATATAACCTGAAGGTGTCATTTAGGGTAACCTTTTGAAAGTCACACCAGAGGGCAAAGGCTAATGTTCACTGTCTGCCACAGCACCCTATAGGGCGTTCCACAAAGCGCCCCATAGGGCATGTTACAGGGTCCCTGATGAGTCACTGTGAGGAGTCTGCAGTGTGAGGGTTTTGTTGCTGTCAGCACCAATGTAAAGCAAGATAACAAAATGCCCCCCAAGGTGCGCAAAATGATCCACTGTGTGTTGAAACCCATGACCTAGGGGGCCCCCCCAAGCATGGAAGCAACTATTTGCTCATATTGCCAGTGCAAATAACACAGTCCCAATAATGAGGTGGCCAGCTCTTGGAGCAGAACTGTCAAATGACCCAAACACCCAAACCAAAATCACAGAAGTCGCACTATGTACATACAAGGGCTGCCTGACAAGGAAACAAAGCAAGGTCTCAGCAAACAAGGGCATATGGCAAACACAATCAAGACCAAGGTCATGATCATTACCAAATATATAAGGCCCAATAACATCACAGACCCCTTGGCAAAACTGAATGTCACTGGCAAAAGCAAAAGCAAAAACAAACATACTATGGTTAGTGTGCACAAGAAAATGCAGATGTCCGTAACACCTGAACCACAACCCCCTGACTGTGCACCGAGGGGCGCCATGTCATCACCCAAGGTGCCTGCTGGGGTGCTAAGGATATGGGTGTATGCAACAGTACCCATGGTGCACTGCAGATGCACAGCAGCAGTCCAGAGATGACCATAGGAGGGGGTAGGCACCCCCACAGCGCCTGGGCCGGAAGGGAGATATGAATATGTGCGCCACTGCCATAGAGCAGCAAAAGACAGTAGCCCAACAGTGTGGCCAAGAAGAAGCCTGAAAAGGTGTACCAGTACGGTGTCAAGACAGGTGTCCAACGTTAACTGCAATATGAGGTACATAGGGATAGGAGAGTGCTGATGGAACTGTGGCCCATAGAACAATATGGCACAGTGCTCCAAAAATGGTATGTTTGCAAAGGTCAGTGTGCCCTAGGGGCTGCAAGGTGTGCCTGGAGGGCCTGCAGGACCTGTGTGGAACAGAGACAGATGTAGCACAAACACCACCTAGAGCCCACAGTAAAGACAATGAACAGGCGACAGATGGAGGGCGAGTAGGGAGTTAACGGACCCTCAACCTTGACAGCATCACACGTGTCTGGCAGCAGCGCAGACAAACATGCCGGTAGCAACAGCATCACAGCAAAGGGTGTTGGCACCCTGGAGTACCGGAAAAAACAGTGTGTGGCAGGTGAGGAGAATATGTGTCCCCCAGTGGAGGGTGAGGTGGCCAGAGAAGTGAGTCGAAAATGCAGAGCAGGCACAGGACCAACAAGCAAAAAGAGATGCTATGTAGACAATGGTAGCAGGGTAGGATACGGGGCAACAGTCCACAGCAACATACAGGACACCTCACACCACAATGATGCAAATACATGGACCAAAGGATGGACAGCAAATGTGATCAGGATAATATGACCGGCCAGGTAGTAGAAGCCAAGAAATGAGTGTTACAGCGACAACAGGTATCAGTGCTGGAAAGGCAGAGGAAAAGAGGAACAGAGAGAGTGCAAAGCTATGACCACTCGGATGGAAAGCACTGGAGAAAAGAAATGACCAGAAAAACACACTGAGGCACACAGAAATGGATGCAGACAGGATCACAGCATGCCAACATCCAAAACCACAGCTGCGTGTCAGGAGATGGAACCACAGAGCGTATGCAAAATGCAGTACACATGTGGAGGAGGGGTCCACAGCCACTGTTCCCTCTAAGCTGTGCGCGTGTGCGCGCGCACACACCTCACCGAGCGAGCGCACATACTTTACAACAGAGCGCACAAAAATTACGGTTCTGATTCCGATAGAAAACAACTTAGACGTCTTAAAATTTAAAAGTTGTGATTGTAATTACTAGAAATTTTCCGCTTCATTTAGTAATCGTCTATTTTCATTTAATTTGATTAAAATCAATGTGGTGTACATACTGTATTCTGACGTGTAGTCAAATTTTAAAGTATATAACTCCGAGTGTCGTTATATGGCGCACAAAAATGTAACCTTCCTTCAAAAGCTGCACAGCTGATATTTTATGTGCACACAGCCTACAGAAAATTAGAGGGAACATTGTCCACAGCCAACAACACAGTCCACAGGTGGGATGGAAGACACATATGAACAGGTCCACACACACACACACAGCAGGAGATATAATGTAGTGTAAACAACATGCAACTGATCAGGGGAGTGACACATGAGGGGTGGAAGGGGATAGGCCAATGGAGGCCCATGTGGATGGGCTGTGGAAAGGGCACTGGACTGAAAGAGGAGCATGTCAATGACCAACCAGATCAGGGATCAGGCCCAGGCTAAGCCACATCAGCAGCACCAATGCACAGGTAGCCCATCACATGCACCACTCCAGAAGGAGAACTACTATTAGTCCAGACAATGTGGCACAGGGACAGCAAACATGCCACATGGACATGAACAGCTCAAACATGGATGGGTGGGCGGAGATGTGATGGGGCTGCACACATGATATGGCCAAGTAAGCAGCAAACAAGGAAGGAACAGACAATTTTCAGGTGTCACCCAAAACGTCAAGCACATGAGTGTCAATGAAATGGGGTGACCAAACCACCAAATATCCAAAACCATGAATGTGCAAACATCTGTCCCCAACAGTCAATCACCAGACTCAAGCAGAAAGCATATTCTGCAGTCCGGTAAACCATATGACGTGAAGAACGACATGGGGCCTGTGTGGCAGCCAACGTCGCAAGGACACACCCAACCCACCTTGCAATGCCACACACCTGTTTCTGCCTGTGGAGCCTACACACCCTGACCACCCCCCCCCCCCCCGCTGGTGCCCCCAAAAATCAAAGGCCAGAAATCAGCAGATGTTGGAAACAGCCAGTAATATGTGAGGTGAAGGGTCTCAACATGACATGTCCGCACAGTGTATGCACGCACTGTATGCACACCAGACACCATCCCCAGCAAACATAAGACTCTGGTGAAAGCATGCAGAGTGACAAGGCCACATGCCATGCCAACAGTGACAGTTCAAAAGTCACCAACCCATGTACAGCTCAACACCCCCCTACTGCAAAATAGGAAACACCCAAACAGGTCATGGCAGCAACGGCAGGCCAGTCACCACAGGAACAGTAACAATAGGCCAGCAATGAGTCTGAGAAACAGGCCTGTGTCCAAAGTGCAGAGGACTATCTCCCTGTGTTGCCAACATCCAGGAACACGCTCACATGGGTGCTGTGGCCAAGCACATATGGATGACGGGATCACAGGATGCAGTGGAGCACATGTGTCAACATTGTTGTCTGTGTCCTGTGTGAAAGGATGCAGATATCAGGTAAGGGAATGACACACCCACCCACGACTCCTGGAGGACAGAAAGGAGACACACACATAAAAACAGCCACACACAGAATGCATAGATAGCACCACATGACATGGCCACAACACTGAGCACAGTGCACATGGACCACTGAAGGAGATGTCCCTGAAGACCACGGCACCATCCCAATATGATCATGTAAATGCACATGACACGCATACACCCCAGGGGTCCAGAGCATATGCAGCAGCGGTGGCATACCGAGATAACAACTAATGACAGCCTGAGAGCAATAGGCAAAATGCAGCATAAGCACGTGGTGTATGTCCCAGAGGATGGAAGGCGAGGCCCACCTGAAAGGTACACCAGTGGCCTGACTGGGAATGTCCATGTCAGGCAAGAGCACAAAGAGCCCCAATAGCGGATCCAGACACCAATGGACGGCGGACATCACCACGTCTGCATGGGTAGCTGTGAGAGGAACATGTCCACGGTGCAGTGTGTCCTGCGGAAACACAATGTTGATGTACATTGGATCACCATCAAAACTGTGACCCATCTGAGAAACATATAAGACACATGTGCACAATGTACATTCGCCCACAAGCAGAAGGTAACAGAGGGATGAGGGAACATAATTGGAGAGGGGGCCAAACACATCCCTACAACACAGATAGGCAGGGTAGCGCATACTGAACAGTCATGTAGACAGGTCAATAAGAAACAGTAACATACACAGTGTGAGAAGGTACGCATGCACGAAGGTTCAGATGTCAGGACCCCCAACACTGAACGACAAATGGAGACACACAGCACATTACATGCATGAGTGGCACAAATCTGTCAAATGACCCAATGGCAGTGGCTGATCAACATACCCTCCGACAATATAATGTCCTGTGCCAGAGTACACACACAGCCGCACAAGATGTGTGCAAGATACACCATGCAGACCCCCAAGATGTGAACAGGTAATGGCCACATGTGTGACAGATGGAAGCTAAGGGTGATGGAGCAGTGGTCCAAATACATGTGCAGCACCATAGGAGCAGTGGAGAGAAAACAACATATATGTGTCTAGCCGTGACGACTGCCATGCAATCCCCACTACCTGCCAACTCACCTGAGCCAACAGGAATGATGCATATATGAACACACACTCCCCACATGCAGCACAGCCTCAGGCAGCATAGTAAGGCAATCCGGGTGGGTCTGGAACACAGAAGCTCATCCTGTGGAGCCAAGAACAGGACAGAGATATGGAGACATTAGATGGCAGTGCTGCACAATCCTCACACCACCTAACACATGGCTAACCCAGAGACACGTCCCCAGCACACCCATAACTTACAGGTAAAGATGTCCTCAATCAGATGTTGCCTGGCTGCCATCCCCGCATGTGTGTCACCATGGCCAGGTGCAGGAGGGCACATAGGATCCACCCCGAGATCCTCATTAATTTCGACTGCAACATTGTGCCTGAGAGCAATGTTGTGGAGGATGCAACAGGCTATGATGATCCTTGCCACAGTCAGCGGTCCGTACTGTAAGGCCCCGCCAGTCCTATCCAGACACCTGAAGCGACTTTTGAGAATGCCAAAGGTGCGCTCAATCACTGAGCGACTGGAGGCATGGGCCTCATTGTACCGTATCTCTGCACCTGTCCAAGGGAGACACACAGGGGTAAGCAGCCAGGTGCGACACCCATATCCTGCATCACCTGCAGAAAATAATGGTGCAAAGTCACATGCGTGCTGAGCCACCAATGGAATGACAGACGTAGCAATACAGAACTGGACAGTTGAGAGGCCGTGCACACAGATATGAGGCAAACGCAGTGCACACAGTGGTAGTGCATCAGAGGCTGTCGAGCCCAGTGGCAAATGACCATGACATGCCGATAGTGGCAGTGCACACCCATGTAACCTTGACACAGGACATGTGCAAGAACTGTGGCGACAAAGAGCAGTGGTGGGAGCTGTGAGGCAAGATGCCGGACATTGTCAAATAGCACCCGGGGGTGCAGGGAGGCACAGGTGTGCAAGTAGGTGGCTGGCCCGATCTGGCGCATACACAGCACAAGCCACTGGGATACATTGCATGGGTTGTGTGGGGGAAGCAACAGGCGGTGGTGGCAGGGGACCCCGAAGACGGTGGCCAGACATGCAGCAGACATGTGTATTAGCTGAAGCGCCCACAGCACATCTCATGTGTAGCCCACAGCATGGCCAGAGAGAGTAGGCCGCATATACAGAATGACCACCATGAGGATGGGTCTATGCACCCACCCCAAGGGTGCCACACCAACAGCCATACAACATATGGGCTGCCCAAGTGACTGACCCCACTGGGAGACATGTGTACAACTGCCAGTGCAGTATGCCCGTGCCCAGATGTGGAGGCCATGGGCATGTTGCATGTGTAGCTCACAGGCATGGAGGGGACACAGCATATGCAGCACGGTTGCCCCTGGACACAGTTGCTTGGAATAAAGAAGGGCAAGGCCACGGAGAAACCGACACCACATGGCCGCTGGGACACACATGTGAGAGCAAACAAACACACATCTTAGACAGAGAGATGGGTGTCACTGAACATATGTCTGTGACCAAGACACCAGTGACACGGCATGAGGTAGTGAGCCACACCCAATAGTGTACCGCCAGAAATAACGCAGCAATGTCAGGCATGCAGTGGACAATGGTGACAATGCAGTATAGACACCCACCTACAGTAGGTGCATGTCATATACGTTGAATACCCACCCAGCAGGACGTAGTCACCATATTGACCAGTCTCAAACTGGCCAAACACTGCCGAGTTCTGCAGGATATAGGAGTCATGGGCAACCCTGGAAACCGCGTAACCACATTCAGGATACGCATACTTGCATCACAAACAACCTGCACATTGAGGGAATGGAAGTGTTTGCGGTTGTGGTACACAACCTCCCTGTCGTGTGGCGGGACAAGGGCAACATGTGTGCAATCTATAGCGCCCATCACGTGTGGTATCCCAGCAATCCTATGGAATGCCTGTGCCAGGGCCGCCCAATGTTGCCTACCGTTGGGAATTGCTATGTAATTCCCAACCCGGCTGACCATGGCACGCAGTACCTGGTGGAGACAGCGGGAGAAGGTGGGCCTACTCATCCCACCCACTGCTGCCACCGAGGATTGGAAACAGCCAGAGGCAAAGAAATGTAGGGCAGCCAGGAGCTTGGTCATACCTGGTATAGCATGTGACCGGGCAGTCAGGGGCTCAAGGTCAGGTCTGAGTTCCTGATAGAGCTCCCTAATGGCCCCTGTGTCCAGCCGGTAGAGGGAGAATACCTGGCCCTCTCTCAGGTCCTGGAGCAAGATCCTGGGCCTGTAGAGACGCCCCAGGCGGTGTTGTGCCTCAGCACGCCTACGGTGCTGTTGGTCACCCACACCCGCCTGTGCAGGCCCCACAGCTGCAGGCCTGAGTTGCAGTGGCATTGCAACTATGCCCAGGGCCGCAGCCCCAGGAACAACATCTCCCTCCTCCTCGAAAAGCAGGTCCGCCAGTTCGACCAATGCAACCACTGCACCACCTGCATGCGCAGTCTGAGCCATGATAGACACAGGTTGGAGGATAGCAGGGTTAGAAATAGTGGTGTGGGTGGGGATGGACACCACATGATTGCCACTCACCTGGGGAAATAGAAGGACCCAGATTACAACAAACAGAAGATTTACCTGTATGAAAGTGCAGCGCGCGCTGTTTTGCACGTTCCCATAATGCAGCTGTGGACAATCATCTACGTTTCACACTCATGTAGGTGAGTCCCAGCGATGTCGCAGGGTGTATATAAACTGCGTATCACACTTGAAACCACACCCAGACGCCAATACAGGAGTGACATAGAATGCATGTGCCCATGAGCAGGCAACGGAAGATGCGGTGCGACACGCGTAACGACGCGTGCAACGTCAGAGTGAGGTCACGTAGGTGTCACGTAGTGCTGCAGCAGCCAGCGCTACCACTAAGGTGCAGATAAACATCACCATACCAAACATGGGTATATGTGCACCAGCATTACACCTAATGGAACTGCCTTAAAGGGATGTGTAGGAGGGATCCGTGAAATGGCAACTACTGCCTACACGAACACATATGATGTCACTTCCTGCGCGTAGCAATGCGCGTAGCAATGCGCGTCGGAACGCGCCTCGTGGCACACATGGCTGTGTGCGTAGCTAAGGCCCCGCGAGCCACACCCCATGAAAACCTATATGTATGATTGGCACTGTATGGCAAACCCCCGAGCACAACCATACACAACAGTATGGAGCACAGAGAGACACAGGAACAGGACCATCCACTGGACCAGCCCTCACACCCATCAGCACCAACCACATCTGCCCAGGATGAGGTTCCAGGCCCATCTGGGGTGCAGCAGGCTCCAGGTGCACATACAGGTGGGAGACCACACCAGCCCAGGGTCCCCGTCCCAGCAGAAATCCATCGCAGGGCAGTACACTTCAGCCAGCAGGAAAATGACCTCCTGCTGGCAAACATCCTGGAGCGCTATGATCTACTGTTTGGGCGCCAGAGCTCATCCCTCACGATAGCTATGTGCACAAGGGCATGGTGTGAGGTCCAGGCAGCGGTGGGAGCAGCAGGAGGACCACACCGCGACATAGAAAACCTGCGTAAAAGATACTGCGATATAAAGAGACACATAAGGGCTGAGCTGGTGCGGGAGCGACGTGGGGCCCAGCTCAGGTGGCCAACCTCACGGACCTGGAGCGACGCCTGGCCGAGAGACTCGGGCACATGTATGTACATGGCCTACCTGCTGCATTGGACACGGCGCACCCACAAGCAGGTAAGGGGGGAGTGCAGACCAAAAGTGGAATGTAGCACAGTCACATGGTGTGTGACAAAACAGAGGGGGGGCAGTACGTGGCTGTTTTGGATGAGGGGGACAAATGAGACACAGAGGGAACACCCATTCAGGAGCCACGATGGGGGGGGCCTGTCTATGGGTGGCAGTGGGTGGCAATATGCAGTGAATGGGAGACTGGGCATGGGTGGCTGACCCACAGTGACAGCAGAGGGTGTCGATATGTTGCATGGCTCATGTGGCAGAGATGGCAGGAGCACTAGGGCCACATGGGTAAGGGGATGGCCTACCCAAAGACACACTGCACCTGCTTCGGAAATGCTGGGTGGGGTCAGGATGAGGGTGGTGATGGCCTTGGCTGGGGTGTGCGTCAGCACCCAGGGGTGTGGGGGGGGGCCTGGGAAGGTGGATCACAGGGGACACTTGCATGGGGAGTGCACAAACGTAGTGGGCTACCACTACAGCCATGGCCCAGACACACGTGGATCATCAACCCACAGATGCCTAAGGGGGTATGTGATGGGGTGGACAGGCAGCGAGACCCCCCTCTGATGCATTTAACCCTGTGGCACCCAGGTGATGTCAGCGCCATCGAAGCAGAGGAGGAGCCACACGCGGTGACAACCGTGGAACCATCAAGCCCTGTGGACACTGGTGCCGAGGTCGTACATGTGGGAGACGAGAGGCAGGCTGCACCCCTGGGTGATGGGGACATGGAGGTCCCAGGAACATCAGACGGGGACTCTACACACACCACTGCAGGCACTGGGGACGTGCCTGCGGATGTGCAAGGGCAACACCGCAACGAGGCACTGGCTGCTGTTGGCAACGTCATCGCGGAGATGCAGGCCCACTCAGCAGCAGCCCATAGAGATGCAGAGGGTGAGTGTCCTATCCTGCTATGGTTGATATGGCCCCGAACAGGTGTTGCTGTTTCCCCCATCTCACATTGTACTATGGCCTCTCCCCACAGGTATACGGCATGTACTGCGCTCAGTGGCCCAGACCCAGCAGCGCCAACTGCGGCTGACAAGGCGCCTGCAGCGGACCATGTCTGGCCTCCTCGCCCATGCCGACCGCATGGCAACGGCGTGCGAGCGGATGGCTGACATGCAGGAGCGGATGGCAGCAGGGAGGGGGGCAGGAAGTCCCCATGTGCAGCAGCCACAGGTGACAATGCCACCTATACCTGCAGCAGCAACAGCAACAGCAGCAGGGGGGCGACAACCACCAAGGGTTGGGCGGGGACGCCCAAGGGGTGGCAGGGTAGGGGTAAATAAAGGGCCACACAGGTGGCCAGTGAAGGTGACATGTGCTTCCTGTCTCATTTGTGGCATGACAATCACACCCCCCCACCCCACCCCCTGGCCCGTGGCCAGGGCACGTCACGGTGCCACTGATGTCATTAGCCATTGTCCCCACCCCCTTCAGCCATGTCCACCATGGGTACACAGCCAATCCCATAGGCTGCAATGCTGGACCATCACTCCCATGTCGTGGTGGCTTGCATTGTGTCGTGGGTGCCCAGGGACCCCGTGGGCCAATACTCTGTGGAGCCCTCAGCCACCATTGGCCTCTGTGGTGGTGTAGGTGCACTGTATGTCCTGCAAGGGGAGCCACATTTGCCGCTCCCAGCACGCTAAGCAAGCACAGTATGTACACTGCACATGTCACGTACTCCGGTTCACATGCTCCCACAGACATCCACCTTGGCGCAACCGTCACACATGTCCACTGTGGCCCCCTGAGCACAGCCATGCATCTTCCAACACCTTAGGGTCACCCCCCTGTAACGGCTACCCGTCACCCTGTGCACCAGTGGCCGCAATATACACCTACACCCCCTTGCCACCCATCATGGCACATCCCAATAACACATTGGCCTCCAGAAGCTACATCCAGCAACTGTCATCTGTCACACCATCCACACTGTGCTCCACACCATCCACAGCCACGCCGCACTGTGCCACCCTTCTGGGCATTATCCCGCTAAGCCCCTGTCCCCACCCTCTGCGGTGGGCACCCACCGACCCCCACACCCCTGTGAGTGCCACCACCGATGGCCCAATGCACTCCACTGACGATATGCTCTTGCACCCCCTGGGCCCAGCCAGTACACCCATACCAACATACAGCAGGGTGGTCATACGTCTCACAGCGGATCATTGGACCATCCTGTACTGTCCCCCATTTCCACCCTGCATGCTGGTACACGTGCTTGCCATATAGACAGCTGTTGCTGGGCCCTACACAGTCACACCTCGCAACACCGCTCACTCCCCCCTCCCCCCTCAGGCGCCAGCTGCAGCAACCCCTGTGGTGCACCCTCTGTGTTTCTACCCTAACCCCACCGCTACGCATACACCTCAGCCATCCTGCACTTGCCACCACAGGCCAACAATATGGGGCCATGCTGGATAGGATACACAGGCCATCCACTCCCCACCGCCATATGTCTCATTGTCACTCTGTGCTGTGTGCCCCGCACCTTCCAACACATATGCTGTTGCACGTCACTCATGCACGCCACACTCCACCCTTCTCGTTGGCCCACCCTCGCAGCAACGTAGCTGGGACATGTCTGTGGGGGTGCTCTCGCCACAGCCCTTACCTGTTCCACATCCTCCCTTGCCTCTCAGAGTGAACACTGCCACACCCATCACTCGCACAGCACTGTCACCTAGCAATGAGGGACATCTGACCACCAGGTGCATATGTTGAACATCAAACATTTATAACATTTATATTTCTATAAAACATATGTACAAAATGTGCATTAGGACACACATGGTCCATCCGGGTAACATAGTACATGATGGCAGTTGACGACCAGCATGGCCAACTACACCTGCTAGGGCAAACAGCATTGGCCACCCCCATCCCTGTGGCCATTGTGATGGACAGGCAATGGCACGGTCCGTCACAGGGCGGGTGTGCCATGTGTGTCCACACATTACACACCCTGGGGACCCCTGTCGGATGGTGGCTGACCAGGTGCGGCACGGGCAGGGCACTCATCCCACTCACGCAGACGTTCAGCCACCATGGACAGGGTCACCAGCACCTGCCCCTGGATTAGGGCGAACTGCCTCTGGGCTTGTGCCTGGGCATGCACAGCTGCAGCCAGGCGCAGACCGCACATGCAGCTGCACAGACACATATCTCCCCGTGTCTGTGTGGCTGCATGCACAGCAGACCTGCCTGCGGCCATGTGTGGCAGGCACACATCCAGAGGGCGTGCCTCGCCATGATCATGGGGCAGGTGGCTGGTGCCCCCATTGCCCTGTGGCGGAGCGTGCCATTGGGGACCTGTCCCCCCCCCGCTGTACACCCCCTCCCGCCCCCTGCCTCCACCATCCTCCCCACATCCCCATCCCCCTCCTCCCCCACCTCCCCCTCCCTTTCCCTGCCACCCACCTCCTCCCTCTCCCCTCCCCTTTCACCCACATCCCCCCCTCATTTCCCCGATCCCCCAACTCCGCAACATCACTCCCCATGTGACCCACATCCTCCACATCCCCTCCCATATGCCCATCATCATCGTCCCCCTCCTCTCCCTCGTAGGGGCGTGGGGATGCACCCACGTGCCCTCCGTCGCCATCCTCTGGGGCCACCTCTGGTCCACCGACCTGCAGTCCCGCGTGCTCGTTGTCTCCCTCCCGGGCCACACCAACATCCAGGTCCTCCGGCCTCTCTGCCTCAATGGCTGCACGTGCATCAGCTGTGGGAGAGGTAACACATGTCATCCCCTGGGTAAACATCATATTCCCCAGTCACAGTGAACCTGTGGTTCCACCACTCGGTGCCCTACAAGGCCATGTCCCGGTACTCACCATTCTGCTGTGCCATCCGTTCACGCTGCACCCTGGCCACAAATCTGGGGTACCGTGCCCTTAGCTCCCTTGCCTTCTTGCGCAGGTCCTCCACCTGTAGGGGTGACACCAAACATTGCCCTTAGCTACCACGGGGACACGTTGGGTCCCCTGCCTCTGCAGCTAACTCTCTCACTTCATACAACAAGCGCCTGCCCCTATTGGGTGAGACACTCATGCCCCATGCGTTCACAGGAGACAGCCCCATGTGTGGCCCACACACATGCCTCTCAGGTCTGTGCTCCATGTGCCCTGTATGTGCACCCCACATACATGACACGTCACAGTTCTGTGTGCCACCTACACACATCTGCCAGTGCCAATCAGCCACTGTTGGGGTGGGAGGTTGTCACCTGCAGTGCTCTCTGCAACATCCTAGGGCTGTGGTTTGTCATTTGTGATCCCAAACAGGGCCTGTTTCCAAAGGCACCGGGCTGGTGCAGGGAACCCTCTCTTGGGACCTGCATCATCCCAGGCCTGTGGTATGCCTTTGGTGATCCCACACAGGGCCTGTTTCCAAAGGCACCTGGATGGTGCAGGGAACCCCTCTTGGGGCCTGCATCATCCCAGGAGCTGTGGTTTGTCCTTTGTGATCACACAAGGCTCCAGCTGACAGTGGGCAGGGATGGGGAGGGGTGCCATCATTTGGGGCCTGCATCAGCTTAGAGCTCTGGTTTGTCTTTTGTGATCACACAGGGCTCCAGCTGACAGTGGCCAGGGATGGGGAGGGGTGCCCTCATTTGGGGCCTGCAGCATCGGCGGATGTATTTTGAACTTGTGTTGGTTGACAGGGGCATGGTGCAGACCCCTTCTTTTCCTGTTGGCCTGAGAGGTGGGACTGGGGTTTCTTGTTGATGGGGGACATCCCTGGCCTGCAAAGGCGCCCCATACCATACCAATGTGATCTGTGGTGCATCCCTGCCATGGTTGCAGCTACCCCCTTGGGGCTGGGGGGTCTTTTTCTAGGGTGTGTGGCAGACTTTGCTAGCCGCAGGATGTGTCAGCACCTGCTATTCCCTGGCAGTGCATAGTGTCTTTGTGCTTTGGTTACTGGGTGTGTTTTGTTTAGCCTCATCATTTGGGGTACCTGTCCCCATGCACTTACCTCACGTGGGTAGTCAGAGCTCCTGTTGTACCTATGGGCCAGGCGCTCCCAGGCCCTCCTGACCCTTCCAAGGTTCTGCCTCCTGGATGAGCCCGGGAAGAGCCGCTGCTGGCGGAGGCAGAACAGCTCTGTCAGGAGATACAGATCTCCCTGGCTGAATGCTGGCTTCCTGGACATGGCTGCCATTTGTTCAGACTGTGTCAGTGCTGCGTAGCCACGTGCGTTGCTGGGGGCGTAGCCACGCACAGAGCTACATGCGCATGTCATGGCGCTTGAATACGTGCGTTACTGCGGGCGTGACTACATGCGTTGCTGCGGGTGTGAATACGTGCGGTGTTTACGGTGTGTGCGTGTGTTACTACGTGCGTTGGGTTTCTTCTGAGCACTGTACATTTACATATCCCCGGGGGAATATTGCACCTGGGATTGGTACTACTATTTCTGATTGTGTTAGACTCTTACCTATGGGAGCCTGTGGGCATGATCTACACGTTACAAACCCCGCTTCCTCATACCTGTGCTACATCTTGCAGCATCAGCATCATGTTTCATACCACCTTCTGCTGAACAAACCTCACATCAGGGTCCATTCACATTTCATTGGGCAGATATGTCCTCCAGGTGGGGATGTCTTACACATTTGTAATGCCCCTTCTGTTAGACGGGATTGTGGAGGGTGTGTGGTCAGATCAGCACAGAAAGAGTCCCTGATTGTCCATACGTCTGGGTGTTATGGGAGGCTATGGGGTGCTTGTGTGTATTGGACAGAGGTACCTCATTGCACCACACAGTCCATCTGCAGGGATTCACAGGGTTGGATTGGAGCACTCACGGCCATGATGCACTGCACATGCAAATCAGCTGTGTTTAGATGGTCCTATGTTGTGGTTCCCCCCCCCCCCATCTCCTCAGGCTGATGGTGGTCCTGACCATGTGCAACTCCGCAGCAGCTCGCCATAGTTGGGGGAACAGACCATGTGTGGCACTGCTACAGTGTATTCACAGACAGTCACCTTGTGCGGGTACTGTGACCACCGTGAGTTTGAGGTGGGGTGGCCAGCAACAGGTCCACAGCACCTTTCATGACTGACACACCCAGGGTATCCATCAGTGTGGTCTCTGTAGTTCCATTTGACGCACTGTGGTTGCACTGGTGACCTGCTGCATATCTCGCTCATGTGTACCTGCAGTAATGCATATCTGGTGTTGGTGGCAACAGTACCAGTGGGAGTGACGTAAGTGACACCACACAACCCCCCCTACGGGGCTCATGGTGCAGGACAGGTCCACCTCACTGCAGTGGTGGCTGTGGGGGGCCCATCATCCCCCGTTCTGTTGGGGAACAGTCCGAGCGCTACACATCCATTGGGCAATAGTTGACAGGCTTGGGAATGCCCAGATACCCCACAACAGTTTCTGACACCCTTCAGCAGCACACTTTCAGCCGCTGCACACTGCGAGGTATTCCTGCACGGCACATACTAGCTGCAGACAATCCAGCAGCTAGTCCAGGGTGCATGGTCCTGAATGGGATGCAGGCACCTAGAACAGGGGTGTCAGCATACACACCAAGCAGATAGGTTTGTGATTGGGCCCCACACAGGAACCCATCGGTATCACATGTGGGAACTGCTATAGCGCACTGTGGGGGAACCTAGCCCTGCAGTGATCACTGCTCATTCAGGGTGAGTGTGACCTCCCAGCTAGACATGCTATGGCCACCCTATTTGTGCAAGTGGTGGCCAGACACTACAGTGTCTGCACCATTGCCCTATGCCTTATGCTGATGCAGCCAGGTTGGCCACCCTCTATGACCTATTCCCAGGGTACCTTGCTCCTCATTATGCACATTGGCAGGCCTATACTGGCAACAGTGCTGGCTCTGAGGGCTGTTTGCCAACACAGCACACTTGATAGTGGGGCACAGACTCCCCACACCTATGCCAGCATTGTGTGGCTCTGGGGGTGTTGGACAGCCCTGCCCACAACAGTGATCCGGGGCACAGTGCACATATGCTTAGGGTATGCACAACTGTAGGTAACACTGCACAGGTTGGTGAACACTGACAGACAAGGAACCTGTAGCACACTCCACAGACATCAGAGAGGTTGCTATGCTGCAGCTCACTGGGGGATAACATGTACTTAGGCTATGAATTGCTATCTACCAGTGGTCCTAGCAAACCTTTGTGGGGTGTGGACCATATTCCGACATGTATGGTGGCATTGCTATGGTATGCAGGTGCTAGTATTGGGAGATGCACGCAGAGCACAATGTCCTGACTCCCAAAGGTGGCTTTGGCTGTTGGGCCTGTGGATGCGGGTGTGGGTGCCCCTGTTGGCTGCTGCTTTACGCCAGGGTTTCCCAACTCCAGTCCTGGTGTGCCATACACTGTTGAGGTTTTCATGCTGTCCCTCATGGCAGGGCAAGAGATACATTTGCAGACCATGGGTGTGGCGCATAGACATGCACCACAGGCATCTTGCTCAGAGGCTGTGGGGAGACGGAATGGGTGTTTGGCACTCCAGGGCTGCATTTGGGGGGCTCTGCTATAGGTATTGGGTAGGTTTATGGTGTCTGTGCTCTGTGGGGTGGGATGTCGATGTTATGGGCATGTTTTGAGCATCTGCAAATAAGGTTCTGTCTGTATTAGGGCTTTGCAATGGTGGGTAAAATATTCAGGGTGAGATCCACAGCTGGGTCTTGAACCTGTTACCTTCTGTTTTCAGATACAGTGCTTTTGTGCACTGTGCCACCATGTTCTCACATAGATGGTGCTTTCCCTGGTGGTGCCTTGACATGTGCTGCTTGCAGCCCTCGCTATCCCCTTCTCCAGCATCTGTCCAGTTGCCATTCCAACATGCACGCCATGCTGTTGCTGGACATCTGCCCGCCATAGGCACCCTGTCTAGTGGTTGGGGGAACCGTGTACAGCGTTGTTTCACTGTGGATCCATTCCCCCTGTAGGGGGACGGTGTTTGGTCCCTTCCACATTTTTTATCTGTGCTATGCGGCTTACTCGGGGGGGGGGGCGCATTGCTACCACTGTTGCCCAAATTGGTTCTTGTTTTTATCCATTTATTTGGGTCATTCTCAGTGTTTCTGTGCTCTTATGTTGTGTGCACATGTTTCACACATCACTTTTCTTTGGGTTTCCCTGCCTGTGCTTTACATTGCTGACAGCTAAATGGTTTCTCTCCCCTTTAACGGCAGCTTTTCATTCGCGTTGGAATTGTGCTGTGGATTTCAGCGCGTTGGTGTGAGGGGAGCCTCTCCCCGCCCACTCTCCGCCCATTGACCCCTTCTCTCCGCCCACTCTCCACCTTCTGCGCTGTTTTAACGCGCCGCGGGACTTTACGATTGTTAACTATGCTTAACGCGCGTAGTATTACGTTAACGGTCGTTGGCGCGTCGGTACACGCGTTATACTGCACTTACGGTCGTTAACGTCGTACAACGCGCGTTAGCCACGTTTACCGCACTTTAGTAAACATACCCCTATGTTCCTTGATCTTAAGAAGCAAATGTTTCAAACATCTTCATTTTCAGCCAGTAATGTGGTATCATCAGGTTGTTGATGAGTCTTCCACCAATCTTCATACCTCGGTTGTCTTCATACAGTTCTGTTTCTCTGATTATTTGTTCTGCATATAAATTAAACAGGTAGGGGGAAAGTATGCAGCCTTGCCGTACATCTTTTCTGATTTTAAACCATTCTGTTTCTCCTTGTTCCGTTCAAACTGTTGCTTCTTGATCAAAGTAAAGGTTATTGAAGAGAACTATCAGGTATTCTGGTATACCCATGCTTCTTAATGTGGCTCAGAGTTTTTCAAAGTTTACACAGTCAAACGCCTTGCTTTAGTCAGTAAAAGACATATAGATATCCTTTTGGTATTCTTGTCTTTTCAAGGATCTGTCTCACATCCACGATGATGTCTCTCATTCCTTGCCCTTTCCTGAACCCTGCTTGTACTTCAGGCAGTGCTCATTACAGCTATGGATGTAGTCTCTGCTGAATAATCTTCTGTAGAATCTTGCTGGCATGTGGGATCAGAGTGATTGTGCGATAATTTCCACAGTCAGTTGGATCACCTTTCTTTAGTATTGGCATAAACACAGATCTTTTCCAGTCAGTTGGCCATAATGTTGTCTTCCAAATTTCCTGGCAGAGCCTTGTAAGTATGGTAACAGCTGCATCCAATTGCTTTAATACTTCAATGGGAATGCCATCAATGCCAGGTGCTTTGTTCTTTGACAGGGCTTTCAATGCTGCTTCGACTTCTTCTTTCATCACCAATGGTTCCTGATCATAAAATACAGGTTGAAACAGCTGTTGGTTCACTTGATCTTTATGATATAATGACTCTGTATATTATTTCCATATTTTCTTGATCTTCTCAGCATCATTCAACATGGATCTTTGAGCATCTTGTAACATTCCAATTCGAGGCTGGAATTTTTTTTAACTCTCGTAGCTTTAGGAAAGCTGATCTTGTTCTTCCTCTAATCGTTTCTGCTTCTGTTTCCTTGCATTCATCATTGTAGTACTTCTCCTTGACTTGTCTTGCTACATGTTGGAAATCTCTGTTGAATTCCGCAATTGCCTCTCTTTCTCCACTGGCTTTAGCTTCTCTGCGCTTCTGGGCAATTTTCAGAGTTTCTTCGGTCATCCATTTTGGCTGTTTTTGCGTTTTTTACCTTTTGTAGAGACTTCTCACTTTTTTTCAACACAACCTTCTTGATGTCATCCTATAACTCCTCTGAAGCTCTGTCATTTGTATCTAAAGCAGCAAATTGATTTTGCAGTAGCCTTTAAATTCTAGTGGTATATTCTCAAGGTCATATTTTGCTATATTCATGAGTGGCTTGCTCTTTTTCAACTTTAGCTTGAGTTTGCATACTAGTAGTTGGTGATCTGTACCACAGTCAGCTCCAGGTTTTGTCTTTGTTGATGTTATAGAGTTTTTTCATCATTGACTTCTACAGATGTAGTCAATTTGATTTTTGTACAATCCATTGGGTGAAGTCCATGTGTACAGTCACTGTTTGTGTTGTTGGAAGAAGGTGTTTGAGATTAATAAATCATTGCTCTTGCAGAATTCTATCCATCTTTAGCTTCATTTCTGTTGCTAAGTCTATATTTTCCAACCACTTTGCCTTCTTCTTTGTTGCCAACTTTTGTGTTCTAGTCACCCATGACTATCAGGATATCCTGTTTGCAGGTTCTGTCAATTTCAGCTTGTACTTGTTCATAGAGCTCATCAACTTCATCCTCTTCTGCAGCTGTTGTTGGGGCATATACTTGAATTACAGTTGTGTTGATGGGCATTTCTTGTAGATGAATAGAAATTAAAGTGTTCACTATTTGCATTGTATTTCATTTCTTTCATGTCCATCATAGTAGACAATGTGATCATCAGATGCAAAGTGCCTGATGCCAATCCATTTCAGTTCGCTGACACCAAACAGATCAAGTTGTACACATTCCATTTCATTCTTGACCACCTCCAACTTCCCTTGGTTCATGCTTTGTACATTCCATGTCCCAATATGTAAGACATCTATGCAGCTTCTGACTTACATTTCATGCACAGCTACATCAGATGTCCTGAGGGCTTTGATCCAACCATATCATAAATGCTGACTTTACTCTGAAAAGTCCTCAGCTCCTCCCCAGAAGCCAATTGAGTGCCTTCTGACATGCTGGTCTCATCTTCCAGCACTATTGTGCAATTTATTTTGTTGTGACTATCCAATGGGTTTTCATGGCAAGATACATGACCCCAGATAATATGAAACAAAATACCAGACTTCCCCTCCACTCCCCTACCCTCTCTCATCTATTCCCCCTGCCCTATGTCTCTTGTGCAAGTCCTTCAACTCTGAAATTGTAGGGGGCAAAGCTGTTAACGGCCCCGAGGCTGCTTCATCATCAAACAAAGATTTTAGTTTCTTAAATTGAGATAATTGCTCCTCTGTGTAAGCGAAAGTGGCTGATGCCATCACTAATAAAAGGGTATATCAACAAATCCCAGAAAAATACAAAAATACCCAACCAGGTCAAACACCTAAACCATAAAAAACCCCGGTCTGTAGAAAGAAACCACCAATCAAATTTTCATACTTTTTTTGTACTTTTTTTGTTGGAAAAGCCGTCACAGTAAAGAGGACACAACCTCCTACCGCTGCGGCCCGTTGAGTGGAAGCGGTTGCCGTTCCTATAAAAACCGCTTTATCCAGCGTTTGATTCATGAAGGTTTGATTATACATTCTCTGACGGCTGGACCTGAGGCAGGGGAAAACTGAATGGTCCCCGAAACGTGACACGTCGTATCAACAGTCGTTTGTGGAAACTTTACAGCAACCTTTTTTCAGCTAAGTAAAATATAAGCTGTTATGAACTGATATAAAGTTTTTTCTTATTAAAATGGACGGGCCGCAGCGGTAGGAGTTTGTGTCCTCTTTACTGTGACGGCTGTACAATAATCGTGATGAACGAGCTGAAAGCCTTTAGATTTCATCAGAAATAATGAGAGAACGTATGATATCAATTGCAGAAAATGTGTAATTTTCATAAGAGTACAAAAAATATATGATACATAACACAGGTACACTAAAAAAATTTTTTTAAAACTGCCTCTAATGTTTCGATTGATTTTTACGTTTTTTGGTGCGCTGAATCCAAATCTGGTAACCAATTTGCTCCATCACGTACAGATTTTTTGCTACATTGGGTTAGCAGTTTGAGGTGAACGTTTCAGATTGAGTGCGATCGAGATAAAAGTTTCTTGGATGAATTCTTTATACTAATTGTTTAGTAGTTATTCAAATAAGAATAAAGAAAATTGTAACAAGGCAGCACATAAGAATAGAGTAATGTCAACAAAACACACTGTGATGGTAGCAAAATTGTCTGCACTTAAAACAGCCACATACATGTGCACAAACATTGAGCATATAAGAGCGAGGTTAGACACAAAACACAGCAAAGAAATGTGCAAAAAATGTTGTACAGGTATGTATGTAAGAATAGAAAACGCAAATCGCACCATTGCAATACATGAAGACAAACACCCGATGGTGTGAAAATAAAATTCTAATAAATGAGATCCGACACTGTGGTAATAACTAGCAAATTTTTATTTCAAAGTTTAGTAAAAACACGATATTTGTCAACACAGTTTAGATTTTAAAGTCATTCTTGGGTCAATCAATCTCCTGGTGGGCCCGTTTCTTCTTCCCCCGAATGCTTCTCTTGGTGCGCTGCTTGGCGTATTTTTCATCTGGGGTTTCCCGCAGCAGCAACCAGCAGAAATCAGCCATCATAGTGGTGTTCCATCTTCCTTGGTACCTTCTCTCTGCGTCCTTGATGTCCTGGTGAAACCTTTCACCTTGTTCTTCACTGTACGCCCCCAAGTTTTCGGGAAAGTAGTTCACATGGGAGTGCAAGAAATGGACTTTCAGGCTCATGTTACAGCCTTGTTCTTTGAAGGCATTGAGCATCCTGGCAACAATATCCTTATAGTTCCCATCCCGCCTGTTCCCCAAGAATTTGAGAACAACATCCTTGAAGGAATCCCAGGCTTCTTTTTCCTTCTCAGACATCGTTTCAGCGAATGCTCCATCTGAAATGAGTTTCCTTATATCAGGGCCAACAAACACTCCTTCCTTTAGCTTTGCTTCAGAAAGTCAGGGGAACTTTGAGCAAAGGTACCGAAAGCACTCACCATCTTTTGGAAGGGACTTGATGAATTGCTTAATGAGACCCAACTTAATATGGAGAGGTGGTAATAGAATTTTATCACGAGGTACCAAGCTCTCATGAACAACATTTTTCTCACCGGGTCTCAAATACTCCCGAATTGGCCAGTCTTTTTTCCCCCAGTGTAGGTCGCGGGCCCGGCTATCCCACAAGCAAAGGAAGCAGGGATATTTGGTGAAACCAGATTGCTGCCCTAATAGCATGGATAGAATTTTAAAGTCTCCACAAATCATCCACTTATGCTCATCATAACGAATCTTCTGAAGAATCAGGACCAAATTCTCGTATTTTTCTTGGAGAATAACAGAGTGAGCAATAGGAACTGAAGCGAATGTGTTGCCATTATGAAGAAGAACACCTTTTATGCTGTCTTTTGACGAATCAATGAACAGCCGCCATTCAGCAGGATCATACTTGAGTTTAAACTTTTCCATCACTCCGTATATATCGTTGCAAAATACCAAATCTTCCTCTTTGCTGAAATACTTCAAAAATTGTGTCTCGCGGTTGCGGTACCAATAAAAAGTTGTTCCTGGTGACAATAGATTTTTCTGTTTAAGCCGAGAACCTAGCAGTTGGGCAGCATCTTTTGGGAGTCCTAAATCCCGGACTAAATCATTCAATTCAGCTTGAGAGAAAAGTTCAGGTTTCGGATCTGGTTCAGTTTCAAACTCGGAAGTACTGGACTCATCGGGAAAAGCCATCTGATGAGTCTCATCATGATCAGAACCGTCCACACAAATATGATCCAAAGATTTTGGTGGTTCAGGCACAGGTACTTCGTTGCTATGAGGCATAGGCCTAATTGCTGAGGGAAGGTTGGGGTAACTTATTACGTTCTTATTTTTTAAGTTGTATCCCTTCACAATGCAAGAGCAAAAATAGCAGTCACTGCTGTGGTCTCTTTGTTCACGCCACATCATAGGTATTCCGAAACAAAATGCTTGTTTTTTACCTTTCATCCATAAGCGTAGATCTTCCTCACATGTCTTGCACACTTTGTGAGGAGCCCACGGTTTGTCTTGATCGCCTAACTTCAAACCGAAATAGGCGAAATATACTTTTTTAATAAATGCAGAAATGTTCCTCTGCCGCTTTTTCACGGTATATTCCCCACAAATAAAACAAAAACTGTCCGGAGAGTTGACGCAACCTCTGGCTCTGTGAGCCATCACAAATACACAGCACTGCAAACTACAACTGTAGTGAACCACTTCGGAATAAAGCTGGATTACGACTGAGCAAACAAAAGGTAATAATGAACTTGCAAGAAACTGAAATTTGACAGGAACGTTCATGTCGCAACCACCGTGTTTGAGCGAGCGAACGAGGCGAGGCGAACAGGAAAGAACATGCGCCAGCGCGAGTACTGGATTTAGCCCCCCACCTCCCAATTGTCCTGTTAATGTATAAAATGAATACAAAACACTCTAAAATATCATGAGGGAGTGTTTCTAGTTAGTTAACCATTACAACCTCTATTTTGGGCCAAGAAAATAAACTGCAGTCGGCTAAAAAGAAATTATGTGAACATTCCTTATATGGGTAAGAAATCTAATTTTGCAAGAAAACATGACGTGATGGAACATTTTGGCTATTTTTCCTGGATTCAGCACCCCAAAATCTATAGGAATCAGTTGCAAAACTGGAGGCAGTTTTTTGGTAGTGTACCTGTGTAATTAATGATAAATACCTTTGTCAGATCAAAAAATTCACAAAACTGCAAATTGTATCACGATCCAAACCGGACGTAAGCAACTGGGGTCAAAAATGACCCCACTGGTACTCTGTGCTGCCATTCATCACTAGCGTCACCTAGCGGATGAAAATTATTCATCTCATGGTGCAATATAAAAAGAATATTGACATGTGAAAAGTCATAAAAAGATTGCATTCTTGAACAACTAGTTTCCAAGATACGCGTTGTGAAACTTGCAATGAAGTCACTTTAGACACCATCGGTACTCCCAGGGTTAAGAAGTATCTATTGGAGGTATTGAAAATTCCTGAAAAAGTCTGTCCCATGATTGCTATGGCTTACTATGTGCTGATCCTGAGTGGAGAAGCGAAGGCTTTGGTAATGTCTCAAGCATCAAATATTGACTTACAGAATTTAACTGCTTTCTTGGAAAACTCGGTTGAGGAGAAGGCTATTCCTGCCACTTTGATAGTTTCCTTAGTTCTGGATTCGGACTGAGACTTTATTCAATTTTTCTTTAAAAATAGAGATGCCTCCTTCTATGGACTTAAAGTTTGAATTTTTCCTGATGTAGCAAAATCTACCCAAGTGAGGAGGAAGAGATTCCTTCTCGTGTGACTGGTGCACTGTTTTGGCTCAACTATCCTTGTAAATATGTTATAAAATATAAAAGTGTTAAATATGTCTTTTTTGAACCTGTTCAGCTGACCCAGTTTGTGTCAGCCAGAGATTGAATGGATCCATGTGTTACTTCCACTTCTGTGAAGGATGTTTGTTCCTAATGATATCTACATTACTCTGTCCATAACTAGCATGCAGTCTTTTTCTTAGTGGAGTTTGATTTCTCTTTCCCTAACTTAAGTTGCTATCCTCCCACGTTGGTGGACTTTATGACCTATTTGTTTTAGTAATTCTCTCTTTTGGCACTTTTTCCTTGTTTTCTTTTTACATTATTTTTGAGCGATTTGTGATGCAAATTTTATCTTCAAAAAATTGAATTAAAAACAAAAGGACCAGGACACTATATCAATGACCTTAAGATGAGGATACTAAAAGGATACTAAATGTAAGGGATTTCAAATTAAAATTATCTTCCCCTTCAGAACTAACATACTCACTACTAAACATAGGGGTATGTTTACTAAATCGCGTTAGTGCAGTTCGCGTTAGTATCCGCGTTAATAAGACAAACCCCCAAATAAGGAGATAGGCGGGACAGCGGAAGACGTAACGCGCGTTACAGAACTAACGAGCGATACGTGGCGCGTTAGAGGAGGCACCGCGCGTTAAGCATAAGAAGCCACGCAGACATACCTAACCCATACAGAGCTGTAGCACAATGGTTACTGCAGTGACTGCTGATACGGGCAGCATGGGTTCGAGTCCCCAGGTTGCCAGATGCAGAAGGCTGGCTGATGCAGCATCCTGTACATGATACAGTGAGGGAGGGGGCATATATTTGTACTCATTTTGGAGGGGTGCAAGCAAACACACCCACACATTAGATAGTGAGTGAGGGGGCAGGTATATGCCAATTTTCCTTTTGGGGTGCAAGCCAACACACCCACACGTTAGCTAGTGCGTGAGGGGGCATGTATATGTTGCGTCTGTGTTGTAGGGGTGCAAGCAAACACACCCACACATTAACTAGTGAGTGAAGGGGGCATGTATATGTTCTGTCCTTCTGGGGTGCAAGGAAACACACCCACACATTATATAGTGAGTGAGGGGGCATGTATATGTTGCGTCTGTGTTGTAGGGGTGCAAGCAAACACACCCACACATTATATAGTGAGTGAGGGGGCATGTATATGTTGCGTCTGTGTTGTAGGGGTGCAAGCAAACACACCCACACATTATATAGTGAGTGAGGGGGCATGTATATGTTGCGTCTGTGTTGTAGGGGTGCAAGCAAACACACCCACACATTATATAGTGAGTGAGGGGGCATGTCTATGTTCACCTGCCTTCTGGGGTGTAAGTAAACACAACCACACATTGTATAGTGAGTGTGGGGGCATGTATATGTCTTGTATGTGTTGTAGGGTTGCTAGCATACATACCTGACCCATACAGAGCTGTAGCACAATGGTTACTGCAGTGACTGCTGATACGGGCAGCATGGGTTCGAGTCCCCAGGGTGCCAGATGCAGAACGCAGGCTCATGCAGCACCCTGTACATGATACAGTGAGTGAGGGGGCTTGTCTATGTCGCTGATTTTCTGTAGGGGCGCTAGCAAACACACCCACACATCATATAGTGAGTGAGGGGCCCTTTTTCTTTTTATTGTATGTGCTGTAAGGTTGCTAGCAAACACAACCACACAGTGGTGTACCCAAAGTTGCTGCAGAAGGCACCCCATAATGCACAACATAGGCCACACTACAAAGTGGAGTGTCCACTGAGGCACATCAAAATGTCCCCCATAGAGCAGTCCATAAGGGAACATAAAGGGAGCCAGAGAAGGTGACACATGGTGCATCCTATGACGCTCAGTATGGTAATATCACGCTTGAGAGGCTGTCGCTGGTAGCAGTCCTGCATATGTAAAACATATAATGCGGCAGACACCCCTATAAAAGGAGTCCATTGTGGGTCTGAACCCATGACTACTGGCTCCACAGGCAATGAGTGACCCACTGGCCTGCAGCCCCATAGCTGGTAACCACCCCCTGGCTGTCCACTGAAGGGCGGCAGGACACCACACAACTGTCCGCTGTTGTGGCCTGGATCCGTACCAATGCAGGGATCCCCATGGTGCACTGCACATGCAGACCAGCAGTCCACAGATGAACACAAGAAGGGGTACGTACCCACATAGCTCCCTGGTATGGTACGGTGAAATGACTGTGTGCATCACTGCACATAGTAGTAACAGACAGTATCCCAACAGGGTGCCCCAGAAGAAGCTAGGAAATGTGTCAGTGAAGGCAGACTGATCATCAGCACAATGGGTAAGAAACTGCCTGGTGGTGCAGGGTCTGTGAGTTCAATCCACCCTGTGTGCCCAAAGACCAAGGCTGCCTGCAGCAGTACCCTCCGCAAACAGTAGTCACACATATGTTGAACCAGTCAGCCCCCTGTCTAAACCATTGAGAACCCCATATTTTGTTCGGACAGAAAGAACATGAGAGGGAGGAAAATATACCCACCACCCCTCGTTGGGAGTGTCCGTGTAAGCACGAGAGGTGCAGCACCCAAAGGTAGAAAACACTGTGAATCTGCAGCAAGAACCGGGTGTGTGAAATGTACAAAGGTAAAGATATACACAAATCAATTAATAAAGGAAAGACAACGTCAAACTGTACCAGAAACAATGCATGGGACAACCCAATTGCCTTGCCATTGGAATTCAACATCAAACAGCACCAGGACATGCTTTGTGTGCCACAACTATGGGCCCTGTACCAAGTGGATGTGTCCCTGCAAGGTTGGCGTATCTGTGGATGGGTGTGCGTCATGACTCCTACACTAGATCAGTAATATCATAGGTAGTCTGGTTTGTATGTCCAACAAGTTGTGCTGGCAAACACCCACCCACAGGGATGTAACTTGAAGGTGTCACATAGGGTAACCCCATGAAAGCCACACCAGAGGACAAAGGCTAATGTTCACTGTCTGGCACAGCACCCTATAGGGCTTTTCAGAAAGCACCACATAGGGCATGTTACAGGGACCATGAGGAGTCATTGTGCGGAGTCTGCAGTGTGAGGGCATTGCTGTTAGCACCAATGTAAAGCAAGATAAGAATACGCCCCCCAAGGTGCTCACAATGAACCACTGTGTGTTAAAACCCATGACCCAGGGCCCAACCCCCAAGCATGGAAGCAACTCTATGCTTATATTGCCAGTGCACACAACAAAGTCACAATAATGAGGTGGCCAGCCCCTGGAGCAAAACTGACAGATGACCCAAGCACCCGAACCAAACCCACAGAAGTTGCACCATGTACATGCAAGGGCTGCCTGACAAAGAAACAAAGCAAGGTCTCAGCAAACAAGGGCATATGGTAAACACAATCAAGACCAAGGTCATGATCATTACCAAATATAGAAGGCCCAATAACATCACAGACCGCTTTGCAACATGGAATGTCACTGGCAAAAGCAAATGCAAGAACAAACATACTATGGTTATTGTGCGCAAGAAAATGAAGATGTCCGTAACACCTGAAACCAAACCCCCTGCCTGTGCACTGAGGGGCGCCATGTCGTCACCCAAGGTGCCTGCTGGGGTGCTAAGGATATGGGAGTATGCAACAGTACCCATGGTGCACTGCAGATGCCAAGCAGCAGTCCAGAGATGACCATAGGAGGGGGTAGGCGCCCCCACAGCGCCTGGGCCGGAAGGGAGAGAGGAATATGTGCGCCACTGCCATAGATCACCAAACGACAGTAGGCCAACAGTGTGGCCAAGAACAAGCAGAAATGGTGTACCAGTACAGTGTGAAGACAGGTGTCCAAAGTGAACCCAAATATGCGGTAAATCGGGATAGGAGAGTGCTCACAGAACTATGGCCCATTGAACAATATGGCACGTTGCATCACAAATGGTATGTTTGCAAAGGTCAGTGTGCCCTAGAGGCTACAAGGTGTGCCTGGAGGGCCTGCAGGACCTGTGTGGAACAGAGACAGATGTAGCACAAACACCACCTACAGCCCACAGTAACGACAATGAACAGTTGACTGTTGGATGGCAAGCAGGGAGTTAAGGGACCCTCAAACATGACAGCATCACACGTGTATGGCAGCAGTGCAGACAAACATGCCAGGAGCAACAGCATCACAGCAAAGGGTCTTGGCACCCTGGTGTACCGGAAAAAAGGTGTGTGGCAGGTGAGGAGAATAGGTGCCCCCCAGTGGAGGGTGAGGTGGCCAGAGAGGTGAGCAGGACATGCAGAGCAGGCACAGGACCAACAAACAAAAGGAGATGCTATGTAGACAACGGTAGCAGGGTAGGATACGGGGCAACAGTCCACAGCAGCATACATGACACCTCACCACACCATGATGCAAATACATGGACCAAAGGATGGACAGCAAATGTGATCACGCCAAAATGACCAGACAGGTAGCAGAAGCCAGGAGACCAGTGTTACAGCGACAACAAGCATCAGCGCGGGAAAGACACAGGAAAAGAGGAACAGAAAGAGTGCAAAGCTATGACCACTCTCATGGAAAGCACTGGAGAAAAGAGCTGACCTGAAAAACACACTGAGGCACACAGAAATGGATGCAGACAGGACCACATCATGCCAACATCAAAGACTACAGCTGCGTGTCAGGAGATAGAACCACAGAGCGTAGGCAAAATGCAGTACACATGTGGAGGGGGGGTCCACAGCCCACAACACAGTCCACAGGTGGGATGGAAGACACAAATTAACAGGTCCACACACACACACACACACACACACACACACACACAGCAGGAGATAAAATGTACTGTAAACAACATGCAAGTGATCAGGGAAGTGACACATGAGGGGTGGAATTGGATAGCCCAATGGAGGCCCATTTGGATGGGCTGTGGAAAGGGCCACTGGACTAAAAGAGGAGCATGTCAATCACCAACCAGTCCAACATTGTTGCCTGTGTCCTGTGTGAAAATATGCAGATATCAGGTAAGGAACTGACACACTCACCCACGACACCTGGGGGACAGAAAGGAGACACACACATAAAAACAGCCACACACAGAATGCATAGATAGCACCACATGACGTGGCCACAACACTGAGCACACTTCACATGGACCACAGAAGTAGATGACAGTGAAGACCACGGCACCATCCCAATATGAACATGTACATGCACATGACACGCATACACCGCAGGGGCCAAGAGCATGTGCAGCAGCGGTGGCATACCTAGATAACAACTAACGAAAGGCTGAGAGCAATAGGCAAAATGCAGAATAAGCAGGCGGTGTATGTCCCAGAGGATGGAAGGCGAGGGCCACCTGAAAGGTACACCAGTGGCCTGAATGGGAATGTTACTGTCAGCCAAAAGCACACAGAGCCCCAATAGCAGATCCAAACAACAATGCACGGCGGACATCACGACGTCTGCATGGGTAGCTGTGAGAGGAACATGTCCACAGTGCAGTGTGTCCTGCGGAAACACAATGTTGATGTACATTGCATCACCATCAAAACTATGACCCATCTGAGGAACATATATGACACCTATGCACAATGTACAGTCGCCCACCAGCGGAAGGTAACAAATGGATGATGGAACCCAATTGGAGAGGGGGCCAAACACATCCCTATAACACACATAGGCAGGGTGGCGCATAAGGAATGGCCATGTGGACAGGTCACTAATAATCAGGAACATACACAGTGAGATAAAGTACGCATGCACGAAGCCCAGATGTTCTGCCCCCCAACACTGAACGTCAAATGTAGACACACAGCACATCACATGCATGAGTGGCACATATCTGTCAAATGACCCATTGCCAGTGGCTGATCAACCTAGCAACCGATTTTACACTGACCTGTGCAAGAGTACACACACAGCCGCACAAGATGTGTGCAAGATACAACATGCAGACCCCCAAGATGTGAACAGGTAAAGGCCACCTCTGTGACCTATGGAAGCGAAGGGTGAAGGAGCAGTGGTCCAAATACATGTGCAGCACCATAGGAGCAGTGGAGAGAATACAACATATATGTGACCAGATGTGACGACTGCCATGCAATTCCCACTACCCTGCAACTCACCCGAGCCAACAAGAAAGCTGCATATATGAACACACACCCCCCACATGCAGCACAGCCTCATGCAGCATTATAAGGCAATCCGGGCGGGCCTGGAACACAGAAGCTCATCCGGTGGAGCCAAGAACAGGACAGAGATATGGAGGCATCAGATGGCAGTGCTGCACAATCCACACACCACCTAACACATGGCTAACCCAGAGACACATCCCCAGCACACCCATAACTTACAGGTAAAGATCTCCTCGATTAGATGCTGCCTGGCTGCCATCCCCGCACGTGTGTCACCATGGCCAGGTGCAGGAGGGCACATAGGATCCAGGCCGAGATCCTCATTAATTTCGACAGGAACATTGTGCCTGAGAGCAATGTTGTGGAGGATGCAACAGGCTATGATGATCCTTGCCACAGTCAGCGGTTCGTACTGTAAGGCCCCGCCAGTCCTATCCAGACACCTGAAGCGACTTTTGAGGATGCCAAAGGTGCGCTCAATCACTGAGTGACTGGAGGCATGGGCCTCATTGTACCGTAGCTCTGCACCTGTCCGGGGGAGACGCACAAGGGTGAGCAGCCAGGTGCGACACCCATATCCTGCATCACCTGCAGAAAACAATGGTGCAAATTCACATGCGTGCTGAGCCAATAATGGAATGACAGACGTAGCGATTCAGAACTGGACAGCCGAGAGGCCATGCACACACATATGAGGCAAATGAAGTGCACACAGTGGTAGCGCAGCAGAGGCTGTCGAGGCCAGTGGCAAATGACCATGACATGCTGATAGTGGCAGTGCACACCCATGTAACTGTGACACATGACATGTGCAAGAACTGGTTCACCAAAAGCACTTGCGGGAGGTGTGAAGCAAGGTGCTGGACATTGTCAAATAGTGACCGGGGGTGCAGGGAGGCACAGGTGTGCAAGTAGGTGGCTGCCCAGACCTGTCGCATACACAGCACCAGCCACAGGGATACATTGCGTGGGTGGTGTGGGGGAAGCAAACGTCGGTGGTGAAAGGGGACTCCGAAGACGGTGCCCAGACATGCAGCAGACACGTGTGATAGTTAAATGGGCACCAGCACTTCCCCTGGCGAGCCCAAAGCATGGCCAGAAAGATCAGGCCGCGCACACAAAATGGGGCCCATGAGGGTGGGTCTAGGCCCACCCCACCAGCCTGCCTGACATCCATGCAAAAGATGGGCTAGCCAAGTGACTGACACCACCGGGAGACATGGGTACAACTGCCAGTGCAGTATGCCCGTGGACGGATTTGCAGGCCATGGCTAGGATGCATGTGTAGCTCACAGGCATGGGGGGGGACACAACATATGCAGCCCGGTCGCACATGGACACAGTTAATCTGGAAAAAGAGGGCAAGGGCACGGAGAAACAGACACCACACTGGCCTGCTGGGACACACATGTGCAAGCAAACCAACACACATCCTAGACAGAGAGATGTTTGTGACGAAACATATGTCTAGGACCAGGACACCAGTGACATAGCATGAGGTTGTGAGCCACACCCAACAGTGCACTCCCAGAAATACCGCTGCAATGTCAGTCAACCAGTGGAGAATGGTGACAATGCAGCAGATACACCCACCTACAGTGGGCGCATGTCAAATACACGGAATACCCACCCAGCAGGATGTAGTCACCAAACTGACCAGTCTCAAACTGGTCAAACACTGCCGAGTTCTGCAGGATATAGGAGTCATGGGCAGACCCTGGGAACCGCGGAACCACATTCAGGATATGCATACCTGCATCACAGACAACCTGCACATTGAGGGAATGGAAGTGTTTGCGGTTGCGGTACACAACCTCCCTGTCGCGTGGCGGGACAAGGGCAACATGTGTGCAATCTATAGCGCCCATCACGTGTGGGATCCCAGCAATCCTATGGAATGCCTGTGCCAGGGCCGCCCACTGTTGCCTACCGTTGGGAATTGCTATGTAATTCCCAACCCGGCTGACCATGGCACGCAGTACCTGGTGGAGACAGCAGGAGAAGGTGGGTCTACTCATCCCACCCACTGCTGCCACCGAGGATTGGAAACAGCCAGAGGCAAAGAAATGTAGGGCAGCCAGGAGCTTAGTCATACCCGGTATAGCATGTGACCGGGCAGTCAGGGGCTCAAGGTCAGGTCTGAGGTCCTGATAGAGCTCCCTAATGGCCCCTGTGTCCAGCCAGTAGAGGGAGAATACCTGGTCCTCTCGCAGGTCCTGGAGCAAGACCCTGGGCCTGTAGAGACGCCACAGGTGTTGTTGTACCTCAGCACGCCTATGGCGCCGTTGGTCAACCACACCCTCCTGTGCAGGCCCCACAGCTGCAGGCCTGAGTTGCAGTGGCAGTGCACCTATGCCCAGGGCACCAGCCCCAGGAACAACATCTCCCGCCTCCTGTAAGAGCAGATCTGCCAGCTCAACCAATGCAACCACTGCACCACCTGCATGCGCAGTTTGAGCCATGATAGACAGAGTTAGGAGGGTAGCAGGGTAGAAATAGTGGTGTGGGTGGGGATGGACACCACATGATTGCCACTCACCTGGGGAAACAGAATGTTCTGGACTCCAGTAATCAGACAATGTACCTGTATGAAAGTGCAGCGCGCGCTGCTCCGCACGGTCATATAATGCATCCGGGGACAGTCATCCACATATCACACTTATGTAGGTGAGTCCGAGTGATGTCGCAGGGTGTATATGAACTGCGTATCACACCGGAAGCCACACCCAGACGCCAATGCAGGGGTGACATAAAATACATGTGCCCATGAGCAGGCAATGGAAAACGCGTTGCGACGCATGTAACACCGCGTGCAACGTCAGAGTGCGGTCGCGTACGTTTCACGTAGTGCTGTTTCAGCCTACGCTACCACTACGTTGCAGATAAACATAACCCTACCAAAGGAGGGTACATGTGCACCAACCTTACCCAGAACGAAACTGCCCTAGCAGGGATGTGTAGGAGGGATCCGTGACTTATTCAGTAATGCCTACACGCACACATATGATGTCACTTCCAGCGCATAGCACGGCGCGGAGCAATGCGCGACGGAACGTGCCTCATGGCACACGTGGCTCAGCGGGTACCCAATGCCCCGCGAGCCACACCCCATGATAATCTATATATAGGTTTGGCACTGTATGGCTAACCCCCTTGCAGAAACATACTGAACAGTATGGATATTGCACAGACACAGGACCAGGGACATCCCCAGGACCAGCCCACACATCCAGCTTCACCAGCCACATCTCCACAGGAGGTGGTTGCAGGACCATCTGGGATTCATCAGGCTCCAGGTGGGCATAGAGGTGGCAGGCCACGCCAGGCCAGGGTCCCTGTCCCGGATGAAACACGGCGCCGAGCCATACGCTTCAGCCAGCAGGAGAATGACCTCCTGCTGGCCACTGTACTTGAGCGCTACGACCTCCTTTTTGGGCGGCAGAGTGCCACACTCACCATTGCCATGCGGGCAAGGGCGTGGTCAGAGGTCCAGGCAGCGGTTGCAGCAGCTGGGGTACCACAACGCGATGCTGAAAATCTCAGAAAAAGATACTGTGATATCAAAAGGCATGTGAGGGCCGAGCTGGTACGTGAGCGAAGAGGGGCCCAAGGCACTGGAGGGGGACCAGCATATGTGCCACACCTCAGTGAGCTGGAGAGATGCCTGGCTGATCGGCTCGGGACAATGTATGTGCACGGACTCCCTGCAGCATTGGACACGGCCCACCCACAAGCAGGTAAGGGGGGAATGCAGACCAAAGTGGGAATGTAGCACGGTCACATGGTGCGAGACTAGAAAGAGGGGGGGCAGTAAGTGGCTGTCCTGCACGAGGGGGATAAATGAGACACACTGTGACCAACCATTCAGGAGCCACGATGGGTGGTGGGGGGCCTGTGTATGGGTGGCAGTGGGTGGTAATATGCAGTGAATGTGATACCGTGCATGGGTGTACGCCCCACAATGACAGCAGAGGGTGATGACATGTTGCATGCCACACATGGCTGGCCTGGCAGGAAAACTAGGGCCACACGTGTAAGGGGATGGCCTACGCGATGACCAACTTCACCCTCTTGGGACATGCTGAGTGGGGTCAGGCTGAGAGTGACGATGGCCTTGGCTGGGGTTTGCGTCAACACACAGAGGTGTGGGGGGGCCTCAGGGGGCGGACCACAGGGGGCACCTGCATGGGGAGTGCACAAACGTAGTGGGGTGCCACGACAGCCATGGCTCAGACACACGTGGATCAGTAACCCACGGTTGCCGTAGGGGGTATGTGATGGGGTGGGCAGACAGCAAAGAGCACCCACTGACGTATGTATCCCTGTGGCACCCAGGTGATCCCCGCGCCATCGACCAGGAGGAGGAGCCACACGCGGTGGCAGACATGGCCCCACCAAGCCCCATTGACACTGGTGCGGAGTCCAGCAATGTGTGCGTGGAGAGCGAGGATGCACCCCTTGGTGATGGGGAAATGGACGTCCCCGAACATAACGGATGGTGGCGCACCAATCAACGCAGGGGACACTGGGGACATGCCTGTGGATGTGCGGGGGCAACAGAGGAATGAGGCACTGGCTGCTGTGGTAGATGTCATTGCACAGATGCAGGCCCACTCTGACGCAGCCCACAGAGATGCGGAGGGTGAGTGTCCTATCCTGCTATGGTAGATATGGACCCGAGCAAGTGTCGTTGTTTCCCACAGCTCACATTGTACTATGTCCTCTCCCCACAGGTATACGGCATGCCTTGCGCATGGTGGCCTGGACACAACGGCGCCAACTGCATGTGCAGAAACGCCTCCAGCGTACCATGTCGGCACTCCTGGGACGTGCGGACCGCATGGCCGAGGCATGTGAGAGAATGGCTGCTGCACAGGAACGTATGGCAGCAGGGAGGGGGCAGGAAGCCCTCCTGTACAGCAGCCACAGGGGCCACCACTGCGTGCAGCAGCAACAGCAGCAGGGGGGTGGCAACCGCCAAGGGGTGGGCGGGGACGTCCAAGGGGTGGCAGGGGGAGGTCTAAATAAACAGCCACACAGCTGGTCAATGATGGTGACATGTGCTTTCTGTCTCAATTATTTGCATGACAATCACAACCCCACCCCACCCCCAGCCCTGTGGGAAGGTGACGTCGCGAACCCCAAGATGTCATTCACCACTGTCCCCAAACCCTACAGCCATGTCCACCATGGGTATGCTGCCAATCACAGAGGCTGCACTGCTGGTCTATCAATGCCATGTCGTGGTGGCGTGCAATGTGCCGTGGGTGCCCAGGGACCCCATGGGCCAAAACCCTATTGAGTCCTCAGCCACCATTGGTCTCTGTGCCGGTGTGGGTGCACTGTATGTCCTGCATTGGGAGCCATATTTGCCACTCACAGCGTCCTCATCAAGCACAGTATGTACACTGTACATGTGACGTACCCAGGTTTACAAGCTCCCGCAGACATCCAACCAGTCACACATGTCACACATTACCACTGTGGCCCCCCGAGCACAGCCATGCATCTGTCACCACCCTAGGATCACCCCCCCTGTAATGGCTACCCGTCCCCTGTGCACCAGTGGCCTCCATATACACCTACACCCCGTGGGCCCCCATCATGGCACATCCTACTAACACATTGTTCCCCTGGAGCTACATCCAGCAACTGTCATCGGTCGCACCATCCGCACTGCGCCCCTCACCAGCCACAGTCACGCAACACTGTGCCACCCTCCTGGGCATTATCCCGCTAGGGCCCTGTCCCTACCCTCTACTGTGGCCACGCCCTGACCACTACACCCCTATGGGTGGTGCCAACACTGGACCAATGCACTCCACTGACGATATGCTCTTGCACCCCCTGTGCACAGCCAGTACACCCGTACCAACATACAGCAGTGTGGTCCTACGTCCCACAGCAGATAATTGACCCATCCTGTACCGTTCCCCATTACCACCCTGCATGCTGGTACACGTGCTTTCCACACCGACAACATTTGCCAGGCACTACAGTCACACCTCGCCATACCGCTCACCTTCCCCTCCCCCCTCAGGTGCCAGCTACAGGAACCCCTGTGGTGCACCCTCTGTTTCCCCCCTACCCCACCGGTACGTATACACCTCAGCCGCCCTTCCCTTGCCACCGCAGGCCACCAATATGGGACAAGGCTGGATAGGATACACAGGCCATCCACTACCCCCCGCCATATGTCCCATTGTCACTCTGTGCTGTCTGCCACGCACCTACCAATGCACATGCTGTTGCACGTCAGTCATGCATGCCAGTCCCCACCCCTCTTGGTGGGCCACCCACACAGCAACGTAGCTGTGACATGTCTGTGGGGGGTGCCCACGCCACATACCTTACCTGTTCGACCTCCACCCTTGGCTCTAATAGTGCCCACTGCCACACCCATCACTCGCACACCACTGTCACCAGGCAATGAGGGACATCTGACCACCAGGTACATATGATTATATCCAAACGTTATAATGTATGTGTGTAAAACATATTTACATTATTTACATTGTTACAGACACGTGACAGCCGGCTATCATGGCCCATGCTGGCAGTTGATGACCGGCATGGCCAACCACGCATGCCACTGCATATAGCATTGTCTGCCCCCATCCCTGTGGCCAATGTGGTGGACATTCCATGGCACGGTCCGTCACTGGGTGGGTGTGCCATGTGTCACCACACATTACACACCCTGGGGACCCCTGTTGGATGGTGGCTGACCGTCTGCGGCACGGGCAGGGCGGTCATCCTGCTCATGCAGACGTTCAGCTACCATGGACAGGGTCGCCAGCACCTGCCCCTGGATCAGGGCGAACTGCCTCTGGGCCTGTGCCTGGGCATGCACAGCCGCAGCAAGGTGCAGACCGCACATGCAGCCGCACAGACACACATCCCCCCGTGTCTGTGTGGCTGCATGGACAGCAGACCTGCCTGCGGCCATGTGTGGCAGGCACACGTCCAGAGGGCCTGCTGCGCCCTGCTCATGGGGCAGGTGGCTGGTGCCCCCAGTGCCCTGTGGCGGAGCGTGCCATTGTGGACCAGCCCCCACCCCACCCCCTCTGCTGTACATCCCCTCCCTCCCCCCTGTCTTTAACATCCTCCCCACAACCCCATCCCCTCCCCCCCGCCTCCCCCTCCCTCTCCCTGCCACCCACCTCCTCCCTTTCCCCTCCCCTTACACTCACATCTCCCCCCCTCCTTATCCTGCTCCCCAACCTCCACAACATCATTCCCCATTTCTGCTGCATCCCCCACATCCCCTCCCATCTGGCCCCATCCCCATCCCCCTCCTGTCCCTCGTCGGGGCGTGGTGATGCGAGCACATCCTCTGCATCCCTCTCTTGTCTGCCATCCTCATCATGGCTCTGTTCGTGGGCTTCCTCCAGGCCCACAACGTCTGCCGGCTCCTCCGGAACCTCCTCCTCGTTGGCTGCACGTGCATCAGCTGTGGGAGAAATAACACATGTCATCTCTTGGGGGAACATCCTCTTCCCATGTCACTGTGGACCTGTGGTTCCACCACTCGTTCCCCTACAAGGCCATGTCCCGGTACTCACCATTCTGCTGTGCCATCCTCTCGCGCTGCACCCTGGCAACGAACCTGGGGTACCTGGCCCTCAGCTCCCTTGCCTTCTTTCTGAGGTCCTCCACCTGTATGTGTGACACCGAACATTGCCCTTAGCTAACGTGGGGACACGTGCGGGTTCCCTGCCTCTGCATCTAACACTCTCACTTCATACAACAAGCGCCTGCCCCTATTGGGTGAGGCACTCATGCCCTCTTGCGTTCACGTGTGACAGCCCCATGTGTGGGCCACACACACACGCCACCCAGGTCAGTGCACCATGTGCCCTGTATGTGCGCCCAACGTACATGACACATTACAGCTTTGGTTGCCACCTACACACATCTGCATGTGCCAATCAGACACTGTTGGGGTGTGAAGTTGTTACCTACAGTGCTCGCTGAACTCCCCTTAGCCTGCGGTTTCTGTTCTGTGATCCCATACAGGGCCTTTTTCCAAGGGCACTGGGTTGCTTCAGGGGACCCCTTTTGGGGCCTGCATCCCAGGAGCTGAGGTTTGCCCTCTGGTGATCACACAGGGCACCAGCAGACAGTGGGCAGGGTGGAGGGGAGATGCCCTCATGTGGGGCCTATATCTGCTTGGAGCTGAGGTTTGTGTTTTGTGATCACACAGGGCACCAGCAGACAGTGGGCAGGGTGGAGGGGAGATGCCCTCATGTGGGGACTATATCTGCTTGGAGCTGAGGTTTGTGTTTTGTGATCACACAGGGCACCAGCAGACAGTGGGAAGGGTGGAGGGGAGATGCCCTCATGTGGGGCCTATATCAGCTTGGAGCTGAGGTTTGCCCTCTGGTGATCACACAAGGCACCAGCAGACAGTGGGCAGGGTGGAGGGGAGATGCCCTCATGTGGGGCCTATATCAGCTTGGAGCTGAGGTTTGCCCTCTGGTGATCACACAAGGCACCAGCAGACAGTGGGCAGGGTGGAGGGGAGATGCCCTCATGTGGGGCCTATATCAGCTTGGAGCTGAGGTTTGCCCTCTGGTGATCACACAAGGCACCAGCAGACAGTGGGAAGGGTGGAGGGGAGATGCCCTCATGTGGGGCCTATATCTGCTTGGAGCTGAGGTTTGTGTTTTGTGATCACACAGGGCACCAGCAGACAGTGGGCAGGGTGGAGGGGAGATGCCCTCATGTGGGGCCTATATCAGCTTGGAGCTGAGGTTTGCCCTCTGGTGATCACACAAGGCACCAGCAGACAGTGGGCAGGGTGGAGGGGAGATGCCCTCATGTGGGGCCTATATCAGCTTGGAGCTGAGGTTTGCCCTCTGGTGATCACACAAGGCACCAGCAGACAGTGGGAAGGGTGGAGGGGAGATGCCCTCATGTGGGGCCTATATCTGCTTGGAGCTGAGGTTTGTGTTTTGTGATCACACAGGGCACCAGCAGACAGTGGGCAGGGTGGAGGGGAGATGCCCTCATGTGGGGCCTATATCTGCTTGGAGCTGAGGTTTGTGTTTTGTGATCACACAGGGCACCAGCAGACAGTGGGAAGGGTGGAGGGGAGATGCCCTCATGTGGGGCCTATATCAGCTTGGAGCTGAGGTTTGTGTTTTGTGATCACACAGGGCACCAGCAGACAGTGGGAAGGGTGGAGGGGAGATGCCCTCATGTGGGGCCTATATCAGCTTGGAGCTGAGGTTTGTGTTTTGTGATCACACAGGGCACCAGCAGACAGTGGGCAGGGTGGAGGGGAGATGTCCTCATGTGGGGCCTATATCAGCTTGGAGCTGAGGTTTGCCCTCTGGTGATCACACAAGGCACCAGCAGACAGTGGGCAGGGTGGAGGGGAGATGCCCTCATGTGGGGCCTATATCAGCTTGGAGCTGAGGTTTGCCCTCTGGTGATCACACAAGGCACCAGCAGACAGTGGGCAGGGTGGAGGGGAGATGCCCTCATGTGGGGCCTATATCAGCTTGGAGCTGAGGTTTGCCCTCTGGTGATCACACAAGGCACCAGCAGACAGTGGGAAGGGTGGAGGGGAGATGCCCTCATGTGGGGCCTATATCTGCTTGGAGCTGAGGTTTGTGTTTTGTGATCACACAGGTCACCAGCAGACAGTGGGCAGGGTGGAGGGGAGATGCCCTCATGTGGGGCCTATATCAGCTTGGAGCTGAGGTTTGCCCTCTGGTGATCACACAAGGCACCAGCAGACAGTGGGCAGGGTGGAGGGGAGATGCCCTCATGTGGGGCCTATATCAGCTTGGAGCTGAAGTTTGCCCTCTGGTGATCACACAAGGCACCAGCAGACAGTGGGAAGGGTGGAGGGGAGATGCCCTCATGTGGGGCCTATATCTGCTTGGAGCTGAGGTTTGTGTTTTGTGATCACACAGGGCACCAGCAGACAGTGGGCAGGGTGGAGGGGAGATGCCCTCATGTGGGGCCTATATCTGCTTGGAGCTGAGGTTTGTGTTTTGTGATCACACAGGGCACCAGCAGACAGTGGGAAGGGTGGAGGGGAGATGCCCTCATTTGGGGCTTGCAGCATCGGCGGATGTACTTTGCAAATGTGTTGGTTAAAAGAGACATGGTGCAGACCCCCTTCCATTCCTGCTGGCCTGAGAGGTGGGACTGGGGTGTCATGTGGATGGGGGACATCCCTGCCCTGCAAAGGCACCCTATACCACACCTCTGTGATCTGTGGTGAACCTCTGCCATGGTTGCAGCTACCCCCTTGGGGCAGGGGTGTATTTTTCTGGGGTGTGTGGCAGACTTTGCTAGCCGCAGGATGTGTCAGCACCTGCTATTCCCTGTCAGTGCATTGTGTATTTGTGCTGAGGTTACTGGGTGTGTTTTGTTTTGTCTCATTAATTGGGGGGCTTGTCCCCATGCACTTACCTCACGTGGGTAATCTGAGCTCCGGTTAAACCTATGGGCCAGGCGCTCCCAGGCCCTCCTGACCCTTCCCAGGTTCTGCCTCCTGGATGAGCCCGGGAAGAGCCTCTGCTGGCGGAGGCAGAAGAGCTCTGTGAGGAAGTAGAGGTCCCTCTGACTGAAGGCAGGCTTCCTTGACATGGATGCCATTTCTTCAAACTGCCTTTGCTGCGCAGCCACGTGCGTTGCTGGGGGCGTGGCCACGTGCGTTGCGGGGGGAGTCGCCACGTGCGTTGCTGGGAGCGTGGCCACGTGCGTTGCTGGGGGCGTGGCCATGTGCGTTGCTGCGGGCGTAAATCATAGGAAGATGTACAGACACAGAGCACTAACACAGAGCTGTAGCACAATGGTTACGTTATTGACCGCTGTTACAGGCAGCATGGGTTCGAGTGCCCAGTGTGTGTAACGTCGACGGCTGTCCCAGGCATTAGCCTGTAAATTACAGGGGGAATGAGGAGGCTTTATTTTTCGGTACATTGCATATGGGAGCCTAGCCGCGTACGTTGCTACGTGCGTACCTGCACGCGTAGCATCGTGCATGGGTACGTGTGGGTTTTACCAGTGTGGGCATTTCATTTATTACAGACTCTGTAGGGTGTCTTGCACCTATGCATTATGCTACCAGATGTACGTGCGATGCGCCATAGTTTATCAGAGGCTGTGAGCTCGTACTGTGGTTTCAGAGGGTTGGAATGTGACAGTCACACCCATGATGCACTGCACATGCAAATCAGCTGTCCACACATACACACCATGTGGAATGCACCCCCACAGCAGCTGGGCCTGGTAGAGGGTACTGACCATGTGCACCCCCACGGCATCTTGGCCTGATAGGAGGTACTTACCATGTGTTGTACTGGCACAGAGTAGCTGGACACCGTCACATTGTGCGGGTACTGTGCTCACCCTGAGGTTGCGGTGGGGCATCCAGCACTAGGTCCACAGCAACGTCCATGGCGCATGTCACTGTGTGAGATAGGTATTTTCTGCAGGACCACCTTGGACATTTCTGTCTGTTTAAGGCAGGTGTAGCCCCATGCACCACCACCCACCTCCCCCAGGGCGTCATACAGGGTCACCTATCAAAAGATGCACATTCTACCTCCCTGCAAAGGTGGCAGTGGAGGGGTAAATTAACCCTAGTCCTGCTGAGGGGCAGACACCCCACAGGGCAATCAATGCAGCTCTGTACACATCCATAACACAATAGCAAACAGACATTAGACCAGGATATAGTATGCTGCTCCCCACCACTATCTGATATTCTCCTGGTGCAAGGCAACACACCCTACAGGCCACTCCATCACATCACCTACCAGCTGCAAACAGGCTGCTAGTGCCCAGTGGAGCTGCCTGCACCCAGAACTGGGATGCCAGCATACACATCAAGCAGATACATCAGTGACTGGGCCCCAAAAGAAGACCCATATTTATCACATGAGAGAAATACTATGTAGCACCATGGTAGTGCCTAGCCATGCTGTGGTCACTGCACAGTCAGGGTGAGAGTGAGCTTTCAGCAGGATATACTGAGGTCACCCTGTCTGGGTAAGTGGTGCCCGGCCACTACAATTTGCCTGTCACTGCCCTATACCCTGTGCAGATGCACCCTGGCCAGGCCACCCTGTCCGGCCTATACCCATGGTACTTTGCTCCTCATTATGCACATGGGCAGCCCAATAGCGGCAACATTGCTGGCAGCGTGGACTGTGGAAGGTGTTTGCAGCCACCACACACTGGATAGACAGCCAGCTCCTCCCCCCCCCTCCACCCCACACCTATTCCAGCATTGTGCTACTATAGAGGTGGGCATCAGCCATAGCCACCACACTAGTGATGGACATAGTACAGGCATGGATATGGTACACAGGGCTGTTGGGGGTTCACTCACAAGGGTGGTGAACACTGTCAGAGTCCAGACCTGCAGCAAACAACGCAGACATCGGAATGATTGTTATGGTGGAGCTCACTGAGCGAGCTGTGCTTAACATAGGAATTGGTATATGCCAGTTGTCATAGGGAACGTTTGAGAACTCTGAACCATATACACAGGTGTAGGGTGGCATTGCTACGGTATGCAAATGCTAGTATTGGGGGATACAGGCAGGGCCCAATGTCTTGCCTCTCCAGGAGGCATTGGCCAATTGGGCCTATGGGTGGGTGTCTGGCCCTGTTGGCTGCTGCTTTACAGCAGAGTTCCACGACTCCAGTCCTGCTGTTCCAAACACTGTTCGGGTTTTCACGCTGTCCCTCATACATATGCATGAACTACATCTGCATACCATGGGGGCGGTGCATAGATATGCAGCACAGGCATCTTTGTTAGGGGCAGCATGAGGCCGGTATGGTGTGGGTCCCTCCAGGACTGCATTTGCGGAACTCAGCTTTAGGTAATGTGCCTGTTTCTGGTGTCTGTGTTTGGTGTGGTAAAATATAGGCCATGCGTCTGTTCTCTGCAAACAAGGGGTGTCTTTACTATCAATGTTTAGTGGTGGGTGAGACTATGGGGACTGGGTTGGCAGGAGCCCCAGCTGGGATTTGAACCTGTGACCCTCTGGTCTTACAGACACTGGCTGTGTCTGTTGCACCACACTGTGGCCACGGTGACAGTGCAGTCCCTTGAGTTAGTTAAACCTGCCTGATGAGTCTGCAACCGTGCTCTGCAACAGGTTTACTGTAGCCTCATTTACCTTGTATGCAGACAAAGGTGCACATATTCCTCTGGAACGAACTCATGAAAGGGGCACACACCCCTGACCAAGCTGGGCATACATGATATCATTGGGCAACATTACACAACACTCCCAGGACAGCTCCATTACAATGAGATGGTCTTTGAAAGGGTCTGCGGAGCGTAGACACTTCCACACATCTTTCATTTTTATTTGGTGCTTGCCATGGACTGTTGTTCCTTTTTGCCCATTGCTATCACTGTGGCACAGCTGCATTATGCTTTGTTACATGTTTCTTGTGGGCATTTGTAACGTTTTATGTGATTTTCTGTTCTGTGCACATGTATCACACTGCTCACGTTTGGTGGGTTTCCCCGGTTTTCCTGTACATTGCTGACGGAAATGGTTTCTCTTGCCTTTAATCGGCTTTAACGGCAGGTTTTCATTCGCGTTGGAATTCAGCTCTGGAAATCAGTGCGTTGGCCTCTCCCCGCCCACTCTCCGCCCATTGACCCCTTCTCTCCGCCCACTCTCCACCTTCTGCGCTGTTTTAACGCGCCGCGGGGCTTTACGATCGTTAACCACGGTTACCGCGCGTAGTATGACGTTAACGGTCGGTTGCGCGTGCTTACGCGCGGTATACTGCACTTACGACCGTTAACGTCATACAATGCGCGTTAATCACGCTTAACGCACTTTAGTAAACATCCCCCATAGTCTAGTTCAACTTTTTAGTTACTCTTAACATCAACTAACCTTTCCACTTTCTCCTTCCCCCTACCATTATCATGTGATCTATGATAGGCTTATGCATTTCAAGCTCATTTGGCCATTTATTTTTGTACCTCAAAATTAAGTTTGTGTGCATATGTCCTGTGCACATATATATATTGATAGTGCATGCATAAATTTGCAATTATATATGCACACAAGCAATTTATATTCACAGTAGATATGCAATCATGATGAAAACCAAACAATTTAGTTCACTTTCAATGAAAATGATGAAACTGTTAGGCTTGAACATGCCTAATCCATGAGCCTCTTGTATGTTCAACAATTTCACCTTTTACTCTGACCTGCTTATTCCATTTGGAGCAGAGGAAGGGAGTATTAGCACCCAAAAGCTAGCCAATAAGCAGCTGATTCTATAAGGCTTGCGTGGAAAGTTACACGCTATTTAGATGTGAATGGGCACTTTGGGGTATGTTTACTAAATGGTGCTAACTGCGCAGCTGCGACATTATCATGCAATACATGACGTTAACACGTGATAATGATGCTTTACCGTGCGAGAACGTCACGTATTGCGCGATAATGTCTGCAGCGGTGTTAAGGTGCGCAGAGGGTGGAGTAAGGCTCCCCAGAGGGCGGAGTAAGGCTCCCCGGGGCGGAGATGAGGGGTCAATGGGTGGAGAATGAGCAGGGAGAGGCCCCATGCACGCTAACGCCGTGAAATGAAGGTCTGAAAATTAGTGCCAGTGAAAACCTCGCGCTAGAGGCACATTTGCAGGAGAGAGAAATCATTTTAGTCAGCAATGTACAGCAAAGCCAGGGAAACCCAGAAAAGTGATAGTAGTGATACATGTGCAGGACCCAAAAAGGCAAATAAACATATTAAATGACCAGAATCACATTTGAAATCCCCATAACCAAGCTGGCCAATAGTGCTACTAATGATAAACATAAAGCAACACTACTGACAAAGCGTAAAAAGGAAGATATGTTTGGAAGGGGCTATGCTCTGTCCCCCTGCAAAGTGAATGATCCCACAGTGAAATAGCGGTGATCAGGGTTTTGTCGTTTATATTGGGCAGGTTTGTTATCTTGTGGTCTGGCTGGGGCACAGTGCAGACTAGGCAGATGCCTAGGTGGCACATAGGAATGCCGAAACTGTAAAGCAGCAAGACAGCAACTGATGAGGGTCCAACATGGGCACGAGTGTGTGTCCCACAGTGTCACAGGGGATATTACCCAGCAGATAGCCCCAAGGGCACATAACATTGGCAGGTGGTGCCGGGGGGAAGTGTGCATGTTCATGTAGGCACCCCTATCCGAGAACCCACACCATAGGCAGCTGCCTACAGGCACACTAGATGGCCTGGGACTGCACCACCAGCACCACTGGCATAAGGGCTTGTCAGCATGGTGGTGGAGGGTTGCTGGTGGTGGAGGGGGCAGTGGTATCTGCCCATTCAAGACCAAGGCTAAACCCTGTTTAGGTGGGTGCCGTGCGGTGCAACAGACAAGGTCTGTCTAACGAACACTAATGGTAGCCCCAGGGAATGATCTGCCTCTGTGGCAACAGTTTGGTACAGTACACGCAGCCAGTATGTTCGGGGGCAGAAAGTCACAGGTTCAAGCCCCAGCTGTGGCTCCTGCAAACCATGTCCCTATATTTTACCCAGTACTAAACCGTGGTAATAAAGATGGAACTGTTATTGCAGATTAAATAAACAAGCCATAAACGCCTATATTTCACCCTACAGGGCACAGACACCATAAACATGTGCAATCCCTAGAGCAGAGTTTCCCAATTGCAGTCCTGGAGGACCAAACACCATTCAGGTGTCATGCTGTCCCTAATAAATATGCCTGTGTTGCATTTGTATCCGCCGCCCCCATTGTATGCAAATGTATCTCATGCATATTCATTAGGGACAGCATGAAAACCTGAACCGTGTTTGGCCCACTAGGACCGGAGTTGGGAAACTCAGCTCTAGAGCAGAGGTCAACAGGGGTACAAACTCCCACACCCACAGTCTCCACTATCCAACGCCTCATGGAGAGTCAGGCTGTTTGGCCCTGCGCTGAGCAGCATCTTCCAATACTGGCACCTGCATACCTTAGCAATGCCGTCCTAAACTTGGGAACACGTTCCACATATATGAAAAGGTTGCTATGATTAAAGTCAGCTAACAAATTCTAAGTTAAACACGATTTGTTGATAGAGATTCATCATAGCAACCTTTCTGATATCTGTGGAGTGTGTTTCAGTTATTGATTCTGACAGTGTTTACCACCCCGGGGAGTGACCCCAACAGTTTTGCGTACCATAGTAATGCCTGCACTGTGCCCAAGACTGGTGTGGTGGCCAGGGCTGCCACAAACCTCTATATTTTCACAATGCTGGCATAGGTGTGGGAGTGTGTGTCTGTCTATCCAATGTGTTGTGGCTGCCTACACCTTACAGAGCCCACACTGCTTGCACTGTTTCCAGTGTTAGCCTGCCAATGTGCATAATGAGGAGCAAGGTACTGTGGGTATGGGCCGGACAGGGTGGCCTGTTCAGGATGCATCTGCACCGGGTATAGGGCAATGGCTGGGACATTGTAGTGCCCGACCATCACCTGCACGGACAGGGTGGCCACAGCATGTCCTGCTGGGAGGTCACTCTCACCCTGACTGAGCAGTGACCATGGCATGGCTAGGTTCCCCCATAGTGCTATACAGTATTTCTCTCAAGTGATATTTATGGGTTTCCTTTTCTGGGGCCTACTTGCTAACATACCTGCTTGGTGTGTGTGCTCACATCCCATTTTTGGGTGCACACAGTTCCTCCAGGAACATGCACTATGTACTAGCCAGCAGACTGCTTGCAGTTAGTATGTATATGGTTGGAGCACCCTGCAGGCTGTGCTCTCTGCTGGTGAATGTCAGATAGTGGGGTGGGGGGCAGCTGAGCTGAGCTTTTCCAGCATTCTGTCTGTCTACCATTGCCTTATTGATGCGTACAGATCTGCACTGACTGCCCTTTAGGGTGCCTGTTCCCCAGCAGGACTGGGGTTGATGGTCCCCTCTACTGCCCCCATTGAAGAGATGTACAATGTCGATCTGTTGGTGAGAGATCCTGTCCCCCATCCTGAGCCACAGAGGGCAGGTTGGGTGGCGCTACATAATCTGCCTTGGGGTCCAAACACCCCCTTTCACTTACAACATGTGACTATGGCACCCACATAGAATATGCACTATTCTGGGTGCATCATAGTCCACAAGGACTATACGTGACTGGGAAACACATATGGACACAGGTGCATCCTAGATGTGTCTGCAAGGACTACCTATCACACACTAGCACTTATGGCAACCTGCAGCATCTCAGCAAAGCCAGGTGCTGCGGACCTGGTGCTGGCCGCCCCACCTCACCCTCAGGGTGAGCACAGGACCCGCACAATGTCACAGTCTGTAGCTATTCTGTGCTAGTAACACACATGGTCAGTTCCCCCTACCAGGCCGAGGTGCTGTGGGGTGAATACCCCATCTTGTGATCAGCTGTAGACTGCTGATCTGCATGTGCAGTGCATCATGGGTACGGGTGGGTTTGCCCTATCCTGGTAACCACAGCAGACAGTTTGTGTGGTGACCTGCAGTCTTTTTGTAGCCAGCCAGCAGTGTGGTAGCAGCTATAGAGATGTAGCCTACTGTTTACATCAATGACTTTGGAGGCAGAGGTTATGGGTTTGATCCTGCAGTGGTGTAATCTAAAAAGGCAGTCTGAGGCATTTTCTTTTAATTTAAATCAGTGCTGCCAGCAGAAACACCCTCACAGTGCTGTAGCCTAAGGTTCCTCATAGGCACCCTATACAGTGCCCTATAGGGCACATTATAGGGTGCCTTGGCAGACAGGGCACTTTATAATGTGACCTATGGGGTGCCATAGGCTACAGCACTGTGAGGGTATTTCTGCTGGCAGCACTGATTTAAATTAAAAGAAAATGCCTCAGACAGCCGTTTTAGATTACACCACTGCGGGACCAAACCCATGACCTCTGCCTCCACAGTCATTGCAGTAACCAGTGGGCTACATCATTATAGCTTCTAACACTGCGCTGGCATGTACTTAGGGTTAACACACGTTAACGTGCCATGGCGCCCACTATTGCGCGATACATATTCTTGCTACCTTAGGACTGGAACGCCCACTCCTTACATGGCATTCTTCACATTATCGCTGCAGCTAGCGCCGGTAACATTAGGACGGTTTAGTAAGCATACCCCTTTATGTGCAAGCTTCAGCATACTTAAGTGATCATCACATGTAAGTTCTGTGGCGCTTGGGTAGAGCACAGACATAGCCTCAATTAACACACATAAGTTATAGAATACAATGACTTGTGCGCATCAATGCACTGATCAAGGCACGGCAAGTTACACCTTCTCCTACAGCAGGTATATAGCAATGTCTGATTCCATCATATCTGTACACCCCTATTGTATAAAGTAATGTAAAGCATGCTTGTGCTTTACTTTATAAAACAAGGCCTGGATGTGCATGTTGCTGCATGAGAAACCTTTAAGAGTGACTATAGAATTACCCTCCACATGTACAATTGTGATCAACATTATTGGCACCCTTGCAGTTCAACAATATCTCTTAAAAGAAATGGCCAGTGAAATGGCTTTGGATTATATATGCATACATATTTGACACATAAAAGAATAAAATAAAACAAGACCAATTAAAAAAAGAAATAGTAGGAAAAAGTATAAAAACTGGGACATTGCCAGGACAGGATTACTGGCATTCTTATAAAGAATTCAAATCAGTTTGAACAGAACTACATTCCCAATGCAGTAAAAGTAGACTCACCTGTGATCAATTGTCAATACTAACATGACTTGAATCAACCAATGAACGATGGCTCTAATGTTTAAAATGGCCACATTCACTCCCTGTTTCATTTTCACAATGGTGAACACAAGAGAGCTGCCTGAGCCTATTGGAAAAGCCATTATCACCAAACATCTAATTTCAATGGGGTACAAGGCCATCTCCAAAGACCTTGGGATTCCTGTGTCTACAGTTCACAATATTATTAAGAGGTTTTCTGCTCATGGAACTGTCAAAAATCTCCAAGGACATGGTGGGAAGAGGAAAATTAATCCAAGAAGTCTTCAAAGGTTAGTGTGAACTGTTGGAAAAACACCACATACAACATCCAGATAGCTTAAAGCTGACCTGCAGCAATCTGGAGTGGTGGTTTCAATCCGCACCATACGCCACACACTAAACAAAGAAAGACTTCATGGACAAAGGCCAAGGAGGATCCCACTGCTCAAAGACAGGCATAAAAAGACACGCCTGATCTTTGCCCAAACCCACCTTGAGAAACCACAATCCTTCTGGGAAAAATGTTCTGTCGACAGATGAAACCAAACTTGAGCTCTTTGGCAATGCAGACCAGTCATATATTTACAGATAAAGAAATGAAAAAAAAAAAAACCTTCCTACAGTTAAATATGGTGGAGATTCCATAATGTTGTCAGGCCCTTTTGCTGCCTCAGGAACTGGAGGCCTGGAAGATATTAAAAGAATCATGAAGTCAGGGGACTAATGCACTTTAAGCTGTTAGTAAAAGGGCCACTTAGGGGCATGTTTACTAAACATTCCTAACGTGCGGGGCCGCGGTAGTGTGCCTGTGCCATATAAGGAGTGGGCGGTTCAGGCAGAAAGAAGAAAAAAACCCAACCGTACGTGTGCGCGTCGTGCTAATTTGCGGGGCCCACATTAGCGCGTGGGAAGGCTAAGTGGGGTGCTGCTGAGCACATATCAGAACAGAGCTGTAGCACAACGGTGAACACACTAACCAATGGTGCAGGGGCCACAGGTTCAATCCCCCATTGTGCGCAACAAAAAGGCCAGCTGAGGCAACACCTTGAATGTGTAAAAGTGGTTCAGGAGGCAAAGTACTTTTGGACGGCATAAGGCGGCACACTGTTCGTTTTGTACGGCATAAGGCGGCGCACTGTACTATCCGGGCGGCACAAGGCGGCGCACTGTTCTTTTTGGGCGGCACAAGGCGGCGCACTGTTCATTATGGGCGGCACAAGGCGGCGCACTAATTGTGGGCAGCAGGAGGTGGCGCGCTGATGGGCATAAGGCGGCGCGCTGATGCCAAAGCAAAGGAACACAGCCACAGCACAATAGTTAAGACACTGACCAATGGTGCAGGGACCAGGGGTTCAATCCCTTACAATGCCCAGTGAAAAAGGCTAGCTGAGACAGTATGTTATATGTTGTGGAGTGCTGTAGGAGGCTTTCTAATTTTATTTTGTGATAACTACTAGCAAACGCACTCTCACAGCATATTAATATAAGGCGGCCCATAAGGCACATGTTACAGTGCACCGTCCGCCAAGGCACCCTAGAATGTCCCCTATAGGGCAGCATGTATGTTGCGACACAGGATAATGTATAGTGCACCCTATATGGCTGGCAACCGTAACGTGCCCTATAGGGCGCCCCATAAAGCACCCTCAGAGGCACCTTATGGGTACAGTACGCTGAGGGTGGTATTGCTGGCAGCAACATATGTACAGTAAATTAAAATAAATCTGTGGACACCCCTATCACATAACCCCACTGTGGGTTTGAACTCATGACATCTGGCTGCACAGGCAGTGACATAACCATTGGGCTACAGCTGTAAGCAGCCCCTGGCTGGCTGCAGATAGCCTGTACGTCACCTCACTGACAGTCTGCTGTTGTGAACCACCCGTACCCATGATGCACTGCACATGCAAATCAGCTGTCCACGATTGAACACAGGATGGGAGATGCACCCCTAAAGCTCCCCGGCCTGGTAGGGGGAAGTGTCCGTGTGCACCCACACAGCACCTCGGCCTGGTAGGGTGTCCTGAGTGGGTGGACAAACGGCAAAGAGTAGCTAAACACCATCACATTGTGCGGTTACTGTGCTCACCCTGAGTGTGAGATGTTGCGCCCAGGACCAGGTCCACAACACCAGGCATGGCTGAATGCAGACATGTCAGAGCTCCAAAGCAGCAATAACCTGTGGAATAGGTAGGTGCTGCATAAACATTTTGGAGATCTCTGTCTGGCTCAGTTAGTGGGGACCCCCAGGTGGATAAAACAGGGCTTCCCCTCAACAGATCCCCACCCCGCTGGCAGTAGAGTGGACCATCAACCCCAGTCCTGCTAGGGAACAGACACCCTACAGTGCAGTCCAAGCAGCTCCACACACATCCATAACACAATATCAGACAGACATTAGGCCTGGATATTCAAAGATGCACCCCACCACTATCTGATATTCACCTGCAGCAAGCCATCAGCCACTGCAAGGCACTCCATCACAACACATATCAGCTGTGAACAGTCTGCTGGCTGGTCCTGATGGACATGCATGCACCAGTTGGGTGGCAGCACACACAGACAGATAAGTCCATGAAGAGGCCCCCACAGGACACCCATACATATCACATGGGAGAATCACAATATAGCACTATGGGGGTGCCTAGCCATGCTGCCGTCACTGCACACTCAGGGTGAGAGTGATCCCTCAGCAGCACATACAGAGGTCACCCTGTCTGTGTAGGTAGTGGCCGGGCACTACCATGCCCCTGCCAGTGCCCTATGCCCTGTGCAGCTGCATCCTGGTCAGTCCACTCTGTCTGAGATATACCCATGGTCCCTTGCTACTCATTATGCACATTGGCAGGCCAATACTAGCAACAGTGTTGGCAGTGTGGGCTGTGGAAGGGGCATGCAGCCAACACCCACTGTATCGACAGACACACAATTCCACACCTATGCCATCATGGTGCTACTATTGAGGAGGTAATTAGCCTTGCCCACCAAACCGGTGCTGGGCACGGCAAGGCATGGATATGCTACGCAGTACTGCTGGGGGTCACTCCCCAGGGTGGTAAACACCGTCAGAGGCAAGGGCTGGAGCACGCACCGCAAACACCACACCGATTGTTCGGATGGGGTCAACTAGCAGTATGTGCGTAACGTATGGATATCTATCTGCCAGTACTCCTAGCAAGCGTCTCAGAGCTGTGTACCGTATACCTCAGGTGTAGGGTTCCATTGCTAGGGTATGCAGGTGCTAGTATTGGGAGATGCACGCAGGGTCCAATGTTCTGCCTCTCCAGGAGACATTGGCCAATGGGGCCTGTGGGTGTGGGTGTGGGTGTGTCTGCCCCTGTTGGCTGCTGCTTTACGGCAGAGATTCCCAACTCCCGTCCAGGTGTGCATCACACTGATCGGGTTTACCTGCTGTTCCTCATGAATATGCATGAGCTATATCTACATGCCATGGGGGTGGTGCATAGATATACAGCACAGGCATTTGTATGAGTGGCAGCATGGACCCTGACTGGTGTGTGGCCCACCAGGACTGCATTTGGGAGATTCTGCTCTAGGTACTGCCCCTGTACATGGTGTCTGTGCTCAGTGGGGTAAAAGATAGACGTAGTACCATTGCATATGTCCTCGCCACGAAAGGTTTGTCCTTACTATCACTGTGTAGCTGTGGGAAAAATATGTGGGAAGGATTGGTGGTAGCCCCAGCTGGGCTTTGAACCTGTGACCTTCTGTTCTTGTATGCACTGTCTGTGTGCACTGCACTACCTTGTAGCCACAGATTGGCTGGATTCCCTGGAACGTCCATGCCTGTGGATCCGGCAGGGCCTGTGTTTTGCAGTGGACTGGACCAGCCTGCACATGGCTTGGCCTCTGTCCTCTGTGGCTAGCTGCCACTGCCCCCTGCACCACATGTACTCGTGCGCCAACATGCTGGTATGAGCTTCTCTCAGAAAAGGCAGATGACCTGATTGCAATGTGGCAGTACGGGACTGCATTTGGGGGACTTGGCTGTAGGTATGCCCATTGTTGTGGTGTGTGTGCGGTGTTGGGTAACATATGGGTGTTTCCCCCATGCTTATGTTCCCTGCAATACAGGGGTGTCTGCTCTATCTTTGTTTAGTGGTGGGTAAAATATATGGATGGGGCTGGCAAGTGCCCCAGATGGGATTTGAACCTTTTGCCTTCTAGTCCTAGAGGTCATGGCTATGTCCTCTGCACCACACTATGGCCACAGAGACAGTGCAGCCCCTGGAGGTAGTAAACCTGGCAGGATGGAGTCACAAACCCTGCTGTATGCATTTTTACTGTGGGCTCCTTCACCCTGTGTGGTGACAAACGTGCAAATAAAACCCGGGAATGACCACGGAACAAAGGGGGAAAACATATACCCAAGCTGGGCAACAGTGATATTAATGGGCACCCCTAGATAACACTCCCAGGACAGCTCCAGAAAAAGGGAAATGTTTTCTGGACGGGTCTCCGCTCCGTACACCTTTCCATAACTCATTTCCTTTTTTTGGAGCTTTCCTGGGTGTGTTATCTAGTTTTGCCCATCACTATAACTGTTCCCCAACTGAATTACTATTTTTCATATTTTTGTGGTGGTCATTTTCTAGTTATAATTGCACTTTTGTGCTGTGCACATGTATCACACTGCTCACGTTTTGCAGGTTTCCCCGGTTTTGCTGTACATTGCTGATGGAAATGTTTTCTCTTCCCTTTAAATGCATTCTAACGCGAGTGATTCACTCGCGCTATTTTTCTTTGGAAATTCAGCCCCGATAATGTGCGGGGCGCCTCTCCCCTCCCCTTCCCCGCCCATTAACCCCTTCTCTCCGCCCCTCCGGGGCCTTCCTCCACCCTCCGTTAGCCTTTCCACGCCTCTATCGGACATTTGCGGGCACGTACTTGTGCGGCACCCGTTACTGTGACGCGCAAGTGTGCGGGGCTTCATCGCACGTTTGCGGGGCATTTAAGCGCTCTTAAGTACCGCTTTTAGTGTGCTATTTTGCGGCGCGCTAATTAACGGTTTTTAGTAAACATGCCCCTTAGATTTTAAAAATTCATACCTGATTTAAAAAAAAAAATTTGGTCATTCTAAGAATGTGACATTGGTTAAGCCAGATAACTTTAGTTTGGCATAGGGAAGTTCTAAAGTGTATCTGGTTCCTTTTAGCCAAAGAGAAGCAGTGGCACTTAAGCAGATAAGTGCCACTGAAGATACAGGGTAAAACTAACCAGGTAAAAATGCTGCAACTTTACTACCAACCATGCTACTCGGTATCAGCCCTTATTTATCTGTTTCTAGGGTTAATTATTTTGTACACTAAGGGCTCAATTCTGTGCCATGAACAGCGGGGATGGACGTCCCAACGAGACGTCTATCCCTGCTATTCATGTCTTCTCTGGCTGCGTCTAACTTCCCTGTCAGTTGTACAGAGAAGTTAGACATGTGCGGGGAAGGGGAGAATTGGAGGCGGAGGTAGGGTGGGCAGTGGGCGGCCCGGGCTTGGATTCGGCAGGGGGGGGCCCGAAGGTATTCCCCGCAATGCGACCCTGGCCTTGGAGGCCGGATCAGGGGTCAGGCTGCAGAGAATGAGTCCCTGAAGTCCGGCAGCCAGCATCGCATTTCTTCAATAGAGCCGCGGTTCCATGGCAACATGACGCCATGGCACCGCAGCTCCATAGAAGAGCCTTGACTGAGTTAGCTGGGGACAGTCCTGTATGTGCTGGCCGGGTTGAATCGCAGTTTTTATTTATTCATTTTTATTTATTTACATTCTCTTATATACCGCGCTATTCTGCATCAGTTCACAGTTCTGGCCTGCATGTACAGGACTGTTCGTGATTCTGATCCTGCGGGGATCTACGTCTGGGACAGAATAAGCCTGTAAATCAATTTTCTTAGGTTATAGAACTGTCATTATAATATGTAAGGTTGCCTGATTTTTTGCAGGCCAATCTGTATAAAGTATAAAGATAGTGGAGGTCAATTCTAAAACCTGACATATTCAAATTGCTAAATTGAATATAATTTCTTTAAACACCTTCTGTCCCCATTGCTGGAATCAGGGACATTAGGCTGCCAAATGGGAGGGAGTCAGAGACACAGCTCTGAAATCTGTGGCAATCTCCAAAAATCAGGGACATCTGGTAACCTTATAATATGTATAAAGAACCTAGAAAATGCTACTATGACATGACATATGTTTTCACAAAGCATTTTGGCAGTGTATTAGGGAGAAACTTTCTTGAAGGTATTTGTTACAGTGTGCTGGTTAAATTATCTGCATAATACCATTTAATTTAATTTTCAAATTTAGAAGATTAGGAATTTTGAAAAAGATGTGAAGCAAAAATGACCCTGAAGCTTGTTAAAAATTGGGTGAAAGTTAAAATGTTAATCCAATTACAGCATCTTTTGGCACCAGCAATACCACAGACGTCTGGTTCAATTCATGCATTGGGTATCTTCCAATAGAAATCTGTTGCAGTTGCTTTGATGGAGCATTGAGTGCAAGTGTTCAGATGATTCCCAGATGTTTTCATGACACTATAGTCAGCTGAGAAGGTAGACAGCAGCAACAGTGTGGCACTGAATAGATTAACTGTAGTCACACTATAGGCAGACAGAGAGATTAGAAGAACAGAAAGAACGGGGGGCGGAGCCATCAGCGGAGCAGAATGGACGGTTGATTTTGTGCTCCTATTGTCCAATAGAGAATCCTGCTTAAATATTGGGATAAGCAAACTCGCTAAAGATCTGGACTTATACCTCCGGAGTATCTAATGATGTCGGCGCTGAAACCTGCACGATTAGACTTTCAGCAGGGCTCCGGGTTGGCGCCGAAGCGCACGAAACAGGAGGTAGCCTCCCCGCAGAAAATGGCGGCGGTGGAAAAAGAATCAACAGTGGAAGGTATAAAGGAAATCCTGCTAGAATTGAAGGGTGTAAAAGAATTGATAGTTGCAAATACGACATCGCTGGGAAACATACAAGACGACTTAAATGAACTAAAGAGTAAAGTGCAGGATATGAACGGGCGGTTGAATGTAGTAGAAGGACAAGTGCAGAAGCACGATGCCCTATGTACGCAAATGGAGGCCTTACCAACGCGAATCAGAAAGATTGAAGCCCAGCTGGAAGAGCAAAATAATCGGGCACGGCGAAACAACATTCAATTAGTGGGTGTTCCCGAAGGCGCTGAAGGTGTGAATATGATTGAATATCTTGAGAAGCTGATCCCGGAGATCCTGCAGATATCCTTTTCGAAGCCATTTGAGTTGGAGCGGGCACATCGAGTTCCCACACAGAGGGCCGACAACTTCAGATACCCACGGCCGATCGTGCTGAAAGTTCTGCGATACCCACAGGTCTTACTCATCCTGCAAGCAGCCAAAAAGTTGACGTCGTTGCAAATACAAGGGCAAAAAGTGACTTTCTTTCCAGATTTAAGTAAGCAAACGATGGATCATCAAAGGGCGCTGCTGGCCTGTAGGCCGTTGATGCAAAGACTTCAGGCACGCTATGGCTTGTACTATCCGGGAACCATGCGGGTAACGCTAAATAATGTCACAAGGAACTTTACCGATGCTGAGATGCTGAAGTCTTTCTTGCAAGAAACTATCAGCATGGAAACCTGAGGATAGTAGTTCTCTTTTCTTGTCCTTTTATTTTTTTGGTAGAGGGGAGGTGGGATCAATGTATATGACTATTTTATTGACTGGTACAGCGATGTCAGGGAGAATATGTATTACCTGTTGTAATGTTCAGATTGTATGATATTCATTGTGGCAATGAGTAGAATTCTCCTTCTACGCTTCCTTCATGTTATGTTAAAGGAAGACAGAAGGAATAGTGGATATCAATGTGAGAAGGCCTTTAAGGGAGGGAAAAATGTTGTCTTGTTGCTTAAATAGATGGAGCAAAAATAATAGAAAGGGCAACGGAGTTATGGTCATTGATTAGGGTAGTCTGCCAGGCGTTGATGGTATTCACCATACAGATTATGTTAAGTAAGTTGAGATGTTTCTACTGGCCAATCCAATCCAGTAATGTTCCCCGTGTTAGCAAAACTGCAGTATGTAAGAACACTAGAATCAGAACAGTCAGCTATCCGCTTGCATGTCAAGATGACTAATAAATTAGTTATGCTTACCCTTAATGTAAAAGGTGTGTCGAACCCAATTAAACGCAAGAAAATCCTATCCTATTGTCAGCATAAGAAAACTCACAACGTTAAATGTGGTCGTTCTGTGCAGAGCTCAAACAATAGAACTATTACACAACTCTGTAACACAACTTGAAAGTATCCAGCCGTCGTGAATAACTTGTCATTATGCGCAGCACTTAGCTTTAATTGTAAAAAAAGGCAAAAAGAGTGGCAAGCAGGTCTCAGAACAAACCGGGCATCCTATAACCAATCAGATCCTGGTTATGGGAAAATGCAGCCCAACATACATCAACGACCCGCTAAATAGCCACCAGCCTATTGCCGTTTTTCATATGTATCCTTATTTTTAAATTATATGTTAAAGCTTATCTTGAAAAATTATTTCAGCTTCAAACTTATCTTGAAAAATTATTTCAGCTTCTGGAGTAACAGACCAGAAGCTGAAATAATTTTTCAAGATAAGCTTTAACATATAATTTAAAAATAAGGATACATATGAAAAACGGCAATAGGCTGGTGGCTATTTAGCGGGTCGTTGATGTATGCTGGGCTGCATTTTCCCATAACCAGGACCTGATTGGTTATAGGATGCCCGGTTTGTTCTGAGACCTGCTTGCCACTCTTTTTGCCTTTTTTGCCTTTTTTTACAATTAAAGCTAAGTGCTGCGCATAATGACAAGTTAGTCACGACGGCTGGATACTTTCAAGTTGTGTTACAGAGTTGTGTAATAGTTCTATAGCATAAGAAAGCTGACATAGTGTACTTACAAGAGACTCACTTAACGGAGCCAGAGTCATGGAAATGTGAAGTCAAAATTCTACCAGGTGGCAGCGATATCCCCAGCTATAAATAAGAAAGGTGGAGTGCTGATATTGATGAGAAATTCCCTAGCAGTCACAATCAAGGAAACTAAAGCTGATCCTGGGGGTAGATGGGTAAGAGCGACGGTACTTCTGGGTCAGAAGTTATACACATTGATGAATATTTATGCTCCCAATATGGATGACCCTGACTTATACAAATCTGTTGGCATGGAATTAATAGATGTAGCTACCACTGAGATGATTATTGGGGGGGATTTCAACATGGTGTTGGACCCACTGGTAGACCGGTTGCCGTATCAGCCAACTGCTAAAATTAAATCACATGGAGTGTTAATGAGTATGATGCAAGACTTGCATTTGAATGACATGTGGCGTCTTCTGCACCCGGTAGACAAGGAATTTACTTTTTACTCTATCCCTCACGATACTCAGACTAGAATTGATTTTTTTCCTAGTAACTAATGGATTAATCCAGCATCTGATGTCCTCAGATATACATGCAGGAATAGTATCGGATCATTCTGCGGTGTCCTTGGCCATTGACACTGGGGGGAAGCATCAAAGCTCCCCAAGATGGACCTTTGACAAATCTCTGCTTACAGAAGGCTCCTTTATGGCATATATTGATAATGTAATAGAGACATACAATAAATGCAATAACTCCTCAGATACGTCTACCTGGGGCTGGTGGGAGGGATTTAAGGCAACGCTCCGTGCGCATATAACAACATTCTCCATACAAAGGAGAAAAATGCGGAAACAAGAACAAGAGGAATTGGAAGTACAAATAAAAGCAGGAGAGCGTCTGTTGGCCAAAAGAGGAGACCCAATGATGCTGACAAGGCTGCGAAAATTAAGATATCAATACAACAGTATTCTTAACGCACAAGCGCAATCGTTTGCTCGATTGCAGCAGAGTACATATTATCACGAGAGGGTTCCCTTTTAGCTAAACTACTCAAAGCAAGGAAGAAGGTGACCCCTATAACAGCACTTTTGAGTGAGAAAGGAGAACTTCTTCTGCAGAATAAGCAAATTTTGGGATGCTGTAAAGAGTTCTATGAGAAGTTATATTGTTCGGAAATGAGTTGTAGTGGCATGGCTTTTAAAGAGTTTGTTTCTGACATATCTGGGCCAAAGTTGTCTGCAACTCAAGTACAGCTGTTGGAGCAAGATGTCACAGTTTCTGAAATACAACAGGCAATTAAACAATTAGCCAAAGGAAAGGCATCAGGACCTGATGGAATTCCACTGGAGTTTTATCAGAAGTGTCAGATGAAAGTGGTGCCAATGCTTCAGGTTTATTATAGTGGCATATATGCAGAACACCTGGAGGTCAGTGCCCTTGCAGACGCAACTATTGTTATTCATCCTAAGCCGGGACGAGATTCGCAAAAAGTGGAAAATTATAGACCCATTTCGCTCCTAAACGCGGATTACAAGATCTATGCGAAGTTGTTAGCAAATCGCGTGGGCAAAGTTCTAGCCACACTGATTCAGGTAGATCAATGTGGTTTCATGTCCGGAAGGTCCACCACAGATAATGGAAGATTATTATCACATGTTATATCTAAAGCGCAGATGGTCCCTGAACCGATAGTGGGGCTAGCACTGGATGCCGAAAAGGCCTTTGATAGGCTGGAGTGGTCCTTTTTGTTCCGGACCTTAAGTTGGTTTGGGATTAAAGAGAGCTTCATTAAAAGGATAGCATTGTTGTAATCTAATCCCATAGCGCAGATAACAGCTAACTCGGAAGTATCAACATCCTTTAAACTCCAGAGAGGCACCAGACAGGGTTGTCCGCTCTCTCCGCTTCTATTCAACTTGGCTCTCGAACCGCTTTTGATAGCTATTAGACAGCAGGAGGCTATCCGTGGTGTTGATCTGGTGGATGGACAATGTAAACTGTCAGCATACGCGGATGATCTATTGCTGTTCATAGTGCCTACCGGAGGAGCGCAGCGGAAGAAATGACCACGGCCTACCAGATGATAAATAAAATTCTTTATTGAGGACCCAACTTAACAAGTTTCGGCCGAAGCCTTCATCAGGGGTCTAAAAAACAAACATACATAAAATGAGCAAAAACAAAAAACTAAAAACATGGAAATGTAAACATCATAAAAGTTATTATAAATAAATGGGTAAAATGGTGTTGTCAAATGACGAATTACCAGGGAACCACATAGATGAACGCGTCTATGCGGTGGAGCAATCACTCTTCCCAATCTGAAAAGCAATAAAAATACAAATATGAATGAAGAAAAAACGCTGCATAGCATAACGGTTGAATTAGACAAATGTGTAAAAAATAAAAGAATACATACAAACCAATTATATTTTACAAACTATCACATGAATAAAAACAATATAATGCATATATAACATGTGTGATATAAATATAGATGACATAAATAAATATATAAAAGAAGTAATAATTCATACATAAAGTCAACTATAAATTGTAAGATGTGGGTTACAACCTAAAGAGACATGTGAGCTTAAAAAAATGTGTAAGCAATTGTAAAGCTCTAGAAAAGGTACGTGTAATAGAGTCATTATACCAGAAACGTAGAGCAGAGCTATGAAAACCGTAGGTTGAAGCTGCAAAAAAACTAGAACGTGAGCACTAAGAGGCGAGGTAAAAGACAAATTTATTTATTTATTTATTTTATTTAACAGTATTTCTAAACCGCCTTATCATGATAATCAAGGTGGTATCACAGCAAACAATCTGGTAGTGTGAGTGTGTTATACATGCAGTGAGGGTGGAAATTTAGTTGGGTGTGTGTTGTGTTGTGAGCTAGATTGGTTTGAGCTATGTACAATGTGGGCTATATACAGTGGTGCTAAAAACATTTTATATATACATATAGTGTTAGTCGGAAACGTGTGCTGCTATACAGTTACTTAGTTTATGTGATGTGTCCATAGTGTTCTCTGAACAGCATGGTTTTCAGCTGTTTTCTGAAGTCCTTGAGGTCTGTAGTTGCTCTCAAATCGTCCGGTAGTTTGTTCCATATTGTTGGAGCAGCCATGGAGAGTGCTCTGTCTGTTGTGTCCTTGCGTGTGTGTTTGTATTCACTTGGGGTGCTGACTCGGTTGTGTGTTTGTTTTCTTCTAGGCCGTGTGCTGGTGTCTGGTTGTATGAGGGCGTGCAGGCTGTTGGCTGATGTTTGCTGTTTTATCTTAAATAGGTTTATGATAGTTTTGTATCTGATGCGTGCATCGATTGGAAGCCAGTGTAAGTCCTTTAAGGTGGGTGTGATGTGTTCTTGTCTTGCAGTTCCGGATATGATTCGTGCTGCGGTGTTTTGTGCCAGTTGGAGTGGTTTGATAGCTTGTTTCGGTAGTCCAAGGTATATCGGATTGCAAAAGTCCAGTAGAGGGGTTATCAGTGCTTGACAGACGGTACGGAAGTGTTCTGGGGCGAGGAGTGGTTTCAGTCTCCTGATGATTCGCATCTTGTAGTAGGCTTTTTGTATTGTTTTGTTTATGTGTGTCTTGAGATTGAGTTTATTGTCCAGCGTAACCCCGAGGTATCTCACTTCTGACCTTATTGGTATAGTAATGTTTTGTATCTTTATATTTGGTGGGTGTATGAAGCTTTGGTTCCGAGTGATGATTAAAGCTTCAGTCTTGTTGTAGTTTATGGCGAGGTTGTTGTTTTGACACCAACTGGTCATTTGTGTAAGGCAGTCTGTTATCCTAGAGAAGTCCAGGTTGTCGATTGATATCGGGGTGTATATCATGATGTCGTCCGCATAGATTGTGTATTGAATGTTGTTCTTTTTCATGATGTTGCATATTGGTTGGATGTAGATGTTAAATAGGAGTGCTGAGAGCGCAGAACCTTGAGGTACTCCTTGACGGACTTTGATGGGTCGGGATGTGATGTGTCCCACCTTGACCTGTAGCTGTCTTTCTGTTAGGTATGAGTGGAACCATTTCAGTGTGATACCGTGTATACCAGTGTTCTGTAGTCTTTCCAGGAGCGTGTTGTGGTCCACTGTGTCGAAGGCTGAGGAGATGTCGATGAATATCATTATGATTCCGTCCCTGGTGTTGTCAATTGTTCTAAGGATGCTGTCGAAGAGGTAGATCAGTAGCGTCTCGACACCGTGGTTGGGACGAAATCCATGTTGGTTGTCATCGAGTGTTTCGTGTTTGTCGATGTGATCCTGAAGTTGTAGTTGAACCGTCTTTTCGATGATTTTTGCAAGGAAAGGTATGCTGGAGATTGGTCGGTATGCTGCTGATGTGCACCACAGGTCATTAAAAAAATATACGCACCACAGGTCATTAAAAAAATATATATAATTAATGTAAGGCATGTTAAAAAATATATAATTGAAGCCTTACACAAAAAAACCTTATCAAACAACGTAGTCGTTAAACGTATGTTATCCGTATGACTTATCAACCAACATAGTTGTTAGACGTATGCTATCCATATAAACATCAGGAAAAAGGGAGAGAAAGCCAAATAGCACACTCTAAGCACTAATAGAATAGGAGACTACCTATGTGCCCAAGGGATATATGCAGAATACGCCAACGGTGAGGTGGGTTACGCGTAAGAAAGCTTTAATTATTATAAAAAAAGGGGGAAAAATGTGAACCAATTTGAAGCATGGAGACATCAATAGGCTATCCTCAAAGGGGACCGTGAGAATCAAAAAATCAAAAAAGCTATCAAATAAACCGTTGGCACCCTGCCTTAAAGCATGGATCATGAAAGAGAGAAGTGTGAAGTAAAAAGGTATCGCAACACATATATCATATGCACACATATTGGCATACACTAGCGTATCGGCCGTGCAGATAACTGAGCGTAAACATGATTGGAACAATTAAAAAGGGAGTCTAAAATAAAAGGAAAACGTGTGCACTTAGATTATGCAAAAAACAGACAATGCAAGAGACCATAGACAAATGGTCTATAACAACTGACATCATAAAATCAATAAATAAAAGAACTATGAATGCAAAACAAAATAGAGTAGTGAATGCAAAGCAATATAGAGGAAACTTCTGTGAGCCAGACACTTAGGGGTATTTTTACTAAGCTGCGGTAATCGTGAATAACGCGCGTAACGTACACTTAACGATCGTTCACACGTCAGAACGCGCGTTCTGATGTGCAAACGATCGTTAAGTGTACGTTACGCGCGTTAACCGCAGTTAACGATCGTAAACCCCCGCGGCGCGTTAAAACACCGCAGAAGGTGGAGAGTGGGCGGAGAGAAGGGGTCAGTGGGCGGATAGTGGGTGGGGAGATGCTCCCCTCACACCAACGCGCTGAATTTCAGAGCTCAATTCCAACGCGAATGAAAACCTGTCGTTAAAGGCATATTAAAGGGAAGAGAAACCATTTCCGTCAGCAATGTACAGCAAAACCGGGGAAACCAACAAAACGTGAGCAGTGTGATACATGTGCACAGAACAAAATGTCAAATAAAACTTTAAAATGACCACAAGAAACAGTGTAAAAAGTATAATTCAGCTGGGCAACAGTGACAGCAATGGGCAACAATAAAAAACACTCCCAGGAAAGCTCCAAAAAAAGAAATGATGTTTGGAAGGGTCTACGCTCCGTAGACCCTTTCAAAAATCATTTCATTTTATGGGAGCCTTCCTGGGAGTGTTTTTTAATGTTGCCCAATGATATCATTGTTGCCCAGCTTGGTTATGGGTGTTTGCCCCTTTTTTCGAGGTCTTTTTTGAGGTTTATGTGCACTTTTGTCTCCATACAAGGTAAATGAGCCCACAGTGCAATTGTGCAGAGCAGGGGTCCTGACTCGTCAGGCCAGTTGACCTATCTCCAGGAACTGCACTGTCTCTGTGGCCACAGTGTGGTGCAATGGACACAGCCAGTACCTGTACGACCAGAGGGTCACAGGTTCAAATCCCAGCTGGGGCTTCTGCCAACCCAGTCCCCATAGTTTTACCCACCACTAAACAGTGATAGTAAAGACACTCCTTTATTGCAGAGAACATACGCATGGTTAATACGCCTATATTTTACCACACCAAACACAGACACCATAAACAGGCGCATTACCTAGAGCAGAGTCCCGCAAATGCAGTCCTGGAGGGCCCCACACCATTCAGGTTCCATGCTGCCTCTAATAAAGATGCCTGTGCTGCATATCTATGCACCACCCCCATGGTATGCAGATGTAGCTCATGCATATTTATGAGGGACAGCATGAAAACACGAACAGTGTTTGGAACACCAGGACTGGAGTTGGGAAACTCTGCCGTAAAGCAGCAGCCAACAGGGGCAGACACACCCACACACACCCACAGGCCCCATTGGCCAATGCCTCCTGGAGAGGCAGGACATTGGGCCCTGCCTGTATCTCCCAATACTAGCAGTTGCATACCTTAGCAATGCCACCCTGCACCTGAGTATATGGTACACAGCTATCAAACGTTTCCTATGATAACTGGCAGATATCAATTCCTACGTTAAGCACATTTTGCTCATTGAGCCCCACCATAACAATCATTCTGATGTCTGCGGTGTGTGCTGCAGGTCTGGTCTCTGATAGTGTTTACCACCCTGGGGAGTGACCCCCAACAGTATTGCGTACCATATCCATGCCTGTACTGTGCCCAGGACTGGTGTGGTGGGTATGGCTGCTGAACACCTCTATAGTAGCACAATGCTGGCATAGGTGTGGGGGTGGCTGTCTGTCTATCCAGTGTGTGGTGGCTGCAATCACCTTCCACAGCCCACACTGCCAGCAATGTTGCCAGTATTGGGCTGCCAATGTGCATAATGAGGAGCAAGGTACCATCGGTATAGGCTGGACAATGTGGCCTGGCCAGGGTGCATCTGCACAGGGCATAGGGCACTGACTGGGACATTTTAGTGCCCGGCCACCACCTACACAGACAGGGTGACCTCAGTATGTCCTGCTGAGAGATCACTCTCACCCTGACTGTGCAGTGACCACAGCATGGCTAGGCACCCCCATATTGTTATATAGCATTTCACTCATGTGATAGATATGGGTTTCCTTTTGGGGCCCAGTCACTGATTTATCTGCTTGCTGTGTATGCTGACATCCCAGTTCTGGGTGCATGCATCTCCACTGGGCACATGTACTATGGACTAACTAGCAGGCTGTTTGCAGCTGGTATGTGTCTTGATGGAGTGGCTTGCAGGGTGCAGCGGCTGATGGCTTGCAGCAGGAGCATATCAGATAGTGGTGGGGTGCAGCTTAGCATATCCATAATGTCTGTCTGCTATTGTGTTATGGATGTGTACAGAGCTGCATTGACTGCCCTGTGGGGTGTCTGTTCCTCAGCAGGACAGGGGTTGATGTTCCCCTCTACTGCCACCTTTGCAGGGAGGTAGAATGTGGATTTATTGTTAGGAGACCCTGTTTGCCCCCCTTGGCCCTGGGGGGGTGGTGGTGGTGGTGGTGGTACATGTGCCACCTAGGGGTCCATGGGGGCTACACCTGACTGAAACAGACAGAGATATCCAAGGTGTTTCTGCAGAAACTACCTATCTCACACATTAACACTGCTTTGGACCTGCGCCATGGCCTCTTTCAGCCATGGACGGTGCTGTGGACCTGGTGCTGGGCGCCTCACTGCACCCTCAGTGTGAGCACAGTACCCGCACAATGTGACGGTGTGTAGCTACTCTGTGCCAGTACAACACACGGTCAGTACCCCCTACAAGGCCGAGGTGCTGTGGGGGTGCACATGGTCACTTCCCCCTACCAGGCCGAGGTGCTGTGGGGGTGCATTCCCCATGGTGTGCATCTGTGGACAGCTGATTTGCATGTGCAGTGCATCATGGGTGTCACTGGCACAATCCAAACCTGGGAAAATCCAGCACCTGCTCACAGGCTCTAATAAACCATAGGCCATCACACGTACATCTGTTAGCATAATGCATAGGTGCAAGACACCCTAAAGAGTCTGTAATATAAGGTGCCCACGCTGGTAAAAACACACGTACCCACGCACGATTGTACGCACGCACCAATGCACGCAGCTACGCACGGGGCTACGCCCATACCAACGCACGCAGCCTCGCATGCACCAACGTACATGGCTAGGCACACTCCGAGGGTGTGTTTCTGACACCACTACTCCACGTAAAGAAAAACATGCCTCCTCATTCCCTATGTAATGTACAGGGTGATGCCTGGGCCAGCCTTCTGCGTTAGGCACACTGGGGACTCGAACCCATGCTGCCTTTAACAGCGGTCAGTACAGTAACCATTGTGCTACAACTCTGTTTCTGTGCTTTGTGTCTGTACGCCTTCTTAGGATTAACGTGCAGTAACGCGCCACGGCGCCCTGTAACGCTCGTTAGTTTTTGGAACGCGCGTTAGTGGTAACGATGTACCGCCCATGTCCTTATTTGGGGTTTCTGTCACTACCGCGGCTCCTAACGCGAATTGCACTAATGCAGTTTAGTAAACATACCCCTTAGGGTAACGCCGTACTTGACCACAAAGGAATGTCAGAAGGAAAAGCCGCATCTAGTTCACCATTGGAATGTTCATACAGAGCGTTTATAAAAGCAATGGCGGAAAGATATCAAACTGTAAGATAGAGACGCCTTCGGAAAATTAAACAAAAAAGAGAAAATCCCGCCTATACATTCAGAAAGCTGTAAAAGCACCATACTTAAACACAAAAGGATATGTTGACACCGTCAGAAGAAAAGCCACATCTTGTTTACCATTGAGATGTATATACAAAGCGCTTATAAAAGCAATGGCGGGAAAATGTGAAATAGGGACACCATCAAGAATGAGGAGCAACATCCTGCTTAGATTTAACTGTATATGCGTTGAGAGAACTGTGAAAAAACATCATTTAGTGAAATGGAGACACTACCCTAAGGTACATTGTGCATACGCGAAGCATGAAGAAAGAGGCAATCTTAAACAATGTAGCAATTTTTTTACACGCTTCGGTGTTTTTTATCTCTTGATATATTCTTTGCCAGTCGGTACCTGTTTTCACAGTTTCCCTGTATGCATCTACACCCGAACTAAAGAATGTGGTTCATTTTACAATTTCATATTTTGATAGTGTCTCCACCCAGGAAAAAGATTTAGGCGTCATTGTGGATACCATGTTAAAACCCTCGGCCCAGTGTGCAGTAGCAGCCAAGAGAGCAAATAGAATGCTAGGTATGATAAGGAAAGGAATGGAAAATAAAACAAAAGATATTATAATGCCTCTATATCGTTCCATGGTGAAACCGCACCTTGAATATTGTGTGCAATTCTGGTCGCCGTATCTTAAAAAGGATATAGCGATTTTAGAAAAGGATCAGAGAAGAGCCACCAAAATGGTAAAGGGAATGGAAGGATACTCCTATGAAGAAAGGCTAAAAAGGTTAGGGCTCTTTAACCTGGAAAAGAGACGGCTGAGGGGAGATATGATAGTAGTCTATAAATTAATGAACGGAGTGGAACGGGTAAACATAGATTGATTGTTTACGTTATCAGAATATAGAAAGACTAGGGGACATGCAATGAAGCTACAGGGTAAACTATTTAAGACTAATAAAAGAAAATATTTTTTCACTCAACGTGTAATCAAACACTGGAATTTGTTACCAGAGGATGTAGTAAAGGCTGTTAGTGTAGCTGGGTTTAAAAAAGGTTTAAAAAAGGTTTGGACAAGTTCCTGGAGGAAATGTCCATAAACCATTATTAAGAAGTGACCGAAGATATCAATGCTTGACCCAGTACAAGCATTGTGGAACTTGTTTCTCTTGGGGTAACTGCTAGGTACATATGACCTAGATTGGCCATTGTTGGAAACAGAATACTGGGCTTGATGGACCTTGGTCTGACCCAGTATGGGATATCTTATGTTCTTATGTTCTTATGTTCTTTCTCTATAATATCATTGAAATTTGTCCCTTCCTCTCAGAACACACTAGCAAGACCCTTATCCACTCTGCTATCATCACCCATCTAGACTACTGCAACTTGCTCCTCACTGGTCTCATTGAATCATCTATTTCACCTTCAATCTGTTCAAAACTCAGCTGTATGGCTAATCTTATGCCAGTGTCTCACGTAACCCCTCTCCTCAAGTCACTTCATTGGCTCCCTGTCCATTTCCACATACAGTTCACACTTCTTCTTTTGACCTACAAATGCATTCATTATGCAGCTACTCACTACCTCTCCTCTCTTATCTCTCCCTACATTCCATCTTCAATCAAATCATATATCTATGCTCTTCTCTTCTACTGCCAACTCCAGACTCTGTTCCTTTTTCCTTGCTGCAACATATACCTGGAAAAGCCTACCAGAGTCAGTACGTCAAACTCCATCTCTGGTCCTATTCAAATCCAGGGAAAAACTCACCTCTTTGAGGCTGCCTTTGGATCCTGACTTCCTTATTCTCCTGTCTACATCCATCTTAAGTTTCAATCATTTCTCTTAAGAATTCCTTAGTCCTCAGTTGGTCTGTCTATCTTTTATCTGTTTTTTACAGTACTGCAAATGCCTAGTAGCATCATGCAAATGATAAATAGAAGTAATCGTAGTACTTAGCATCACAGCACCTCATTAGCTTTGATTTTGCATGAAATTTTGAAAGCTCACACCTATATAGATAAATTTATTACATGCAAAGTCAAAATCATTTTTCATAAAACACCTCATGTGTAAAAAGAGTATGGAACCAATATTCTAAAGGCTTTTACATGGTTTACAAATATGTAATCAATACACACCAAAAAACCACCGCCTAAGGGAAATCTAAATATACCAATCAAAAGAAATATCCCTTAGTAACTCCACTATTACCAGAATTAATTTTCTCAATACAATAATTTATTGAAACACTCAAATCCTTAAACACTAAGCTATCACCGGACCTCAGGTTTTACTCACCCTCCATCTGGCGAAATGCATCACCATAGGGAAATGGTGGACACTTACATCATAGGTCCTTAGCTCAAACAATAGTGATGCATTTCGCCAGATGAAGGGTGAGTAAAACCTGAGGTCCGGTGATAGCTTAGTGTTTAAGGATTTGAGTGTTTCAATAAATTATTGTATTGAGAAAATTAATTCTGCTAATAGTGGAGTTACAAATATGTAAACCATGTAAATGCCATTGAACAGGATATTCAACGGCCCTAACACAGTTAGTGCCGCTGAATATCCCCAACTAACTCTGCTATACTCCCCAATGCTAACTGCTAGCATTGGGGCATGTTATGGGTGTTCCAGGGTGTGTTGGTGGCGGAGACAGTCGCTAACTGGGTAGTGGCGATATTGTACCGCTATCCGGTTAGTGACCTGCGGGTAAAAGTAGGCAAAGCTAAAAGTTGGTCTAGTTTTACCTGTGGGAGCTAACTGGTTAGCAGTGCAATATCGCTGCTACCCTGTTAGCTTCTGCAGTATCAGAGGCTATGCGATGACCCTGGATATTCAATTCCAGGGCTGCATATGATCCCGGCATTGAATATCCGGGTTTAGAGGTCAGTGGAGATGGCTATGTGTTGTAGCTGTGCATAACCATCCCAGTTAAATGTTGTTGTTAAGTGCCGTCGAGTCGGAGTCGACTCATTGCGACCCTCTGGATAGCTATCCTAAATTGTGTTCGGTCTTCAGTCAGGCGGCTTATTGTTGACAGACTGGTACCCGTAGCTGCTGTTATTGTATCGATCCATCTCATTGCTGGCCTTCATCTTTTGCGTTGACCTTCTATCTTGCCAAGCATGATGTCTTTCTCTAATGATCTCTCTCTCCGCATGATGTGTCCAAAGTATGAAAGTCGAAGTCTTGTCATCTGAGCTTCTAAAGAAAGCTTAGGTTTGATCTCCTCTAGTACAGACTGGTTTGTTCTTCGGGCAGTCCATGGTATTCACAGTATTCGCCGCCAGCACCATAATTCAAAGGCATCAATTTTCTTCCTGTCTATCTTTTTCACTGTCCAGCTTTCACATCCATATGATGTTATTGAAAATACCATGGCTTGAACAAGTCAAATCTTTGTATGGAGAGAGACATCTCTGCTCTTGAGAATCTTATCTAGGTCTTTCATAGCCATTCTGCCAAGAGCAATGTGTCGTCTGATTTCTTGACTGCTTGTTGCTTCTTTATTGATAGTTGATCCAAGTAGGTTAAAGTTATTCACGATTTTAATTTCTTCTCCTTCGACGATGAACCTGTTGATTATGCCAGTTGTCATGATTTTTGTCTCCTTTACATTAAGGTGCAGGCCCATTTTGAGACTATATTCTTTGATTGTGAGAAGCAAATGTTTCAGATCATCTTCACTTTCCACCAGTAATGTGGTATCATCAGCATAGCGAAGGTTGTTGATGAGTCTTCCACCAATCTTCACACCTCTGTTGTCTTCATACAATCCTGCTTCTCTGATGATTTGTTCTGCATATAAATTAAACAGGTAGGGGGAAAGTATGCAGCCTTGTCTTACACCTTTGCTTATTTTAAACCATTCTGTTTCTCCTTGTTCCGTTCGAACTCTTGCTTCTTGATCAATGTACAGACTGTGCAAGAGAACGATCAGGTGTTCTGGTATACCCATGCTTCTTAATGTGGCACAGAGTTTCTCATGGTTTACACAGTCAAAAGCTTTGCTATAGTCGATAAAGCACAAATAGATATCCTTTTGGTATTCTTTAGTCTTTTCAAGGATCCATCTCACATCCACAATGATGTCTCTCGTTCCTCACCCTTTTCTGAACCCTGCTTGCACTTCAGGTAGTTCTTGTTCCAGGTATGATTGTACTCTCTTTTGAATAATCTTCAGTAGAATCTTGCTGGCATGTGGGATCAGAGCGATTGTGCGATAATTTCCACAGTCATTTGGATCACCTTTCTTTAGTATTGGTATAAACATAGATCTTTTTGAGTAAGTTGGCCATGATGCTGTCTTCCATTTTTCTTGGCAGAGCCTTGTAAGTATGGTAACAGCAGCATCAGATTGCTGTAATACTTCTATGGGAATTCAATCAATGCCTGGTGCTTTGTTCTTTGATAAGGCTTTCAATGCTGCTTCAACTTCTTCTTTCATCACCAATGGTTCCAGATCATAAGGTACAGGTTGAAACGGCTGTTGGTCCACTTGATCTTTATCATATAAAAACTCTGTATATTCCTTCCATCTTTTCTTGATCTTCTCAGCATCATTCAACATAGAACCTTGAGCATCTTGTAACATTCCAATTCGAGGCTGGAACTTTTTCTTTAACTCTCGTAGCTTTAGGAAAGCTGATCTTGTTCTTCCTCTAATAGTTTCTGCTTCTATTTCCTTGCATGCGTCATTGTAGTACTTTTCCTTGTCCTGTCTTGCTGCACGTTGGAAATCTCTGTTGAGTTCTGTGATTGTCTTTCTTTCTAGTCTGGCTTTAGCTTCTCTGCGTTTCTGGGCAATTTTCAGAGTTTCTTCCATCATCCATTTTGGCCGTTTTTTCTTTTTTACCTTTTGTAGAGACTTCTCGCTTTCTTCCAACACAACCTTCTTGATGTCATTCCATAACTCTTCTGGAACTCTATCATTTGCCCTACGCCAACAAAAATTGTGGGCCCCCAGCAGGGGCGGCCCAAGGGGGGTGCGGGGCCTCATTTGCATAAGGGGCCTCATTTGCATAACTATTTGCATAATGTTACCATATACTAACTTTTAGTAAACGTGCCTCTTAATGAGTGTATGGATAAAGAAAGACTAAAAGATTTCTACATTACTATAATCAAGTGCCAACTGCCAGACACATTAGGAACTACTACAAACACTGCCCATTTAGAACCCATAGCAAACCCGCCGTATCCTAACAGCACTACCAGGACTCACAAAGCACCATACTCTACCAATCAAAAGGCAACACTGCAAATATTAAACCAATACATTTCAGAGAACAACAATACATGACCTACTGGGGAAAGAGAACAAGTGGCAATGTCAAATAGGAATTATATAAACAGAACACCTCAGCTCAGTTACACATGCAGAACATAGACCATCACCAAACAAGTAATCACAATTTAGAAACAGGAAGACAATAATTAAACTGGGAATCCCAAAAGCCAAACTTGGAATGTACAACACTGTAGAAATAAAACTATACATTAATTTGCTCTTGTACTAAACAAAGCACAGACGTTAATGATGCACATTTACCAGAGCTGACATATTCCAATTAATAAATTCAAAATAAAGAGATATTTTTCTACCTTTTGTGCATTTTTTTCAGCTGCAATTGCTCCAGCCACTTTCTTCTGGTTTCTTCGTGTCTTCTGCTAACTCTCCATCGTCTGCTGTCCATTTGTCCTTTCTTCTCTCTTCTAGTTTTTTTCCATTCTCTCTCTACATCTGCTTTAACATACTAATCTTTCTCCTTTTGCTCTTTCCTCATTCCTATTTCATCCACTCAAATTTTACCCCTCCATCCTCAATCCCCACTTACTCTCCCAATACCCGGCCAATTGTAGATTTCCCATCAGCCCCTGCGGGCTTAACAGAGACGAGAGGGAGACACTCTCCCTTCGCGCCTCTCACAGCCTGCACGGAGGGAGGGACGGCCCGATGGATTCAGCTTGCAGAGGGGGCCCACGTGGGTCATTCCATGCTGCCGCATCAGCAGAGGGGGCCCCGCGGCGGCAGCCAGCAGTTTTTTTTTAAATTTTATTTTTTAAAAAAAGCTAATTTGTTCTATTTTTGTGGGCCCTTGCCAGCTGTGGGCCCTACGCCATGGCGTACATGGCGTATAGGTAATCCAGCCCTGGTGTGCGGTGAATGTTACAGATTGAAACCACCTCTCCAGATTGCTGCAGGTCAGCCTTAAGCTCTTTGGATGTTGTACGTGGTGTTTTTCCAACAGTTCACACTAACCTTTGAAAATTTCTTGGATTAATTTTCCTCCTCTTTCCACATCCTGTAGGAGATATTATCAGTAGCAGATAACTACACATGTATACATACTTGGGGGTATGTTTACTAAACTGCGCTCAAGTGCGCGGCGCACAATAGTGTGCGCGGCGCACAATAGCGTGCGCTAAGGTATCTTAGCACACGCTAATGATGCGTTTTTGTGCCCGCACACGTGTGCGCCGCACTAAAGTGCCCGCTCATGTGCGCGGCGCGCTGATGTGCGATAAAGGCGTGGAAAGGCTCTTGGAGGACAGACGAAGGCTCCCCAGGGGCAGAGAGACGGGGTCAATGGGTGGAGAGTGGGAGGGGAGAGGCTCCACGCACACAAGCGGGGCTGAAATTCAAGCAAAAAAATACCGCGAGTGAAAACCTCGCGGTAGAGCCGATTTAAAGGGAAGAGAAACCATTTCTGTCAGCAATGTACAGCAAAACCAGGGGAACCTATAAAAAGTGAGCAGTGTGATACATGTGCACGGAACAAAAGGGCAAATAAACATTAAAAATGACCCCAACAAAATATAAAAAAATCATAAGCAAGCTGGGCAATAGTGATAGTAATGGGAAACATCAAAAAACACTCCCAAGAAAGCCCCAAAAAATAAATATGAATTTTAGAAGGGTCTACGCTCTGTCCCCATACAAGGTGAATGATCCCACAGTGAAATAGCACTGATCAGGGTTACGTCCTCCATTGGACAGGTTTCCTATGGCATGCCCATGTTCCACAGCAGCAGGGTGGGCATGTCAGAATGGGCAACTGGATAGATGCTGGGAAAGGGGATACAGAAGGCTGCAGGCGGCACATGCTGAGGTGCAGCTGGGGCACAGTGCGGACTAGGCAGATGCCTAGGTAGCACCTAGGAATGCTGAAACTGTACAGCAGCCAGACAGCAACTGATGAGGGCCCAACATGGGCATGAGCGTGTCTATCACAGTGTCACAGGGGATAGTACCCAGCAGGTACCTCCAAGGGCACAGAACAGTGGCAGGCGGTGATTGGGGGACATGCGGACAGATATGCAGGCACCCCTACCCCAGAACCCGCACCATAGGCAGCCGCCTACCCACACACAGGATGGCCTGAGACTGCATACCACTAGCACCACCAGCAGAAGGGCATGTCAGCATAGCACATAGCACAGGGATACTGGAGGTGGAGGGGGGCAGTGGCAGCTGCCCAGAGCAGACCATGGCCTAGCCCTGTCCAGGTGGGTGCAATGCACTGCAACAGACAGGCCCTGCCGGACAAACAGTCATGGTATCATCAGGGAATGCACTGTCTCTGTGGCAACACAGTGGTGCAGTGCACACAACCAGTGTGTTTGGAGACAGAAGGTCACAGGTTCAAGCCCAGCAGGGGCTCCTGCCAATCCAGTCCCCATATTTTACCCACAACTATATTGTGATAGTAAAGACGAACCTTTATTGCAGAGAACATAAGCATGGCTCAAACACCTCTATTTTACCCTACAGAGCACAGACACCAGAAACGTACACATTACCTAGAGCAGATTCCTCCAAATGCAGTCCTGGAGGGCCACAAATCCTTCAGGGTTTATGCTGTTTCCAATCTAAGGATGGAGCGGTACTGGTGGTGGAGGTGGCAGCAGCTGGTGGCAACAGCAGACCATGGCCTAGCCTTGTCCAGGTGGGTGCCGTGCACTGCAACAAACAGGCCCTGTCGGATGTACAGTCATGGACTCCCCAGAGAATGCAGCATATCTGTGGCAACATGGTGGTGCAGTGCACACAGACAGTGTGTGCAAGAACAGAAGGTCACAGGTTCAAAGCCCAGCTGGGGCTACTACCAATCCAGTCCACATATTTTTTCCCACAACTAAACCGTGATAGTACGGACAAACCTTTATTGCAGAGAACATACGCATGATTAATATGCCTATATTTTACCCCACCGAGCACTGACACCATAAACAGCCGCATTACCTAGAGCAGAGTCTCCCAAATGCAGTCCTGGAGGGCCAAACACCATTCAGGTTCCATGCTGCCTCTAATAAAGATGCCTGTGCTGCATGTTTATGCACCACCCCCATGGTATGCAGATGTATCTCATGCATATTCATGAGGGACAGCATGAAAACCCAAACAGTGTTTGGCACACCAGGACTGGAGTTGGGAACCTCTGCCGTAAAGCAGCAGCCAACAGGGGCAGACACACCCACACCCACACCCACAGGCCCCATTGGCCAATGCCTCCTGGAGAGGCAGGACATTGGGCCCTGCGTGCATCTCCCAATACTAGCACTTGCATACCTTAGCAATGCCACCCTACACCTGGGTATACGGTACACAGCTATCAAACGTTTGCTATGATTACTGGCAGATAGCAATTCCTACGTTAAGCACAGTTTGCTCATTGAGCTCCATAATAACAACCTTTCTGATGTCTGTGGTGTGTGCTTCAGGTCTGGTCTCTGACAGTGTTTACCACCCTGGGGAGTGACCCCCAACAGTATTGCATACCATATCCATGCCTGTACTGTGCCCAGGACTGATGTGGTGGCCAGGGCTGCTAAACTCCTCTATAGTAGCACAATGCTGGCATAGTTGTGGGTGTGTGTGTCTGTCTATCCAGTGTGTGGTGGCTGCAAACACCCTCCACAGCCCACACTGCCAGCACTGTTGCCAGTATTGGCCTGCCAATGTGCATAATGAGGAGCAAGGTACCATGGGTATAGCCCGGACAGGGTGGCCTGGCCAGGATGCATCTGCACAGGGCATAGGGCACTGGCTGGGACATTATAGTGCCCAGCCACCACCTACACAGACAGGGTGGCCTCAGCATGTCCTGCTGGGAGATCACTCTCACCCTGACTGTGCAGTGACCACAGCATGGCTAGGCACCCCCATAGTGCTATATGGCATTTTTTTTCATGTGATATTTATGGGTTTCCTTTTGGGGCCCAGTCACTGACTTATCTGCTTGTTGTGTATGCTGACATCCCAGTTCTGGGTGCATGCATTTCCACCAGTAACATGCACTATGGACTAGCTAACAGACTGTTTGCAGCTGGTATGTGTCTTGATGGAGTGCCTTGCAGGGTGCAGTGACTGAAGACTTCCTGCAGGAGAATATCAGATAGTGGTAGGGTGCAGCTTAGCATACCCAGGCCTGTCTGTCTGCTATTGTGTTTTGGATGTGTACAGAGCTGCATTGACTGCCCTGTAAGGTGTCTGTTCCCCAGCAGGACTGGGGTGGATGGTCCCGTCTACTGCCACCATTGCAGGGAGGTAGAATGTGGATCTGTTGATGGGAGAACCTGTTTACCACCCTCAGCCCTGGAGGAGGAGGGTGGTGGTACATAATCCTCCTAGGGGTCCATAGGGAGCTACAACTGACTGAGACAGACAGATATATCCAAGGTGTTTCTGCAGAAACTAACTACCTGACACATTAGCACTGATGGGGACCTGCAGTATGGCCTATTTCTGCCATGGAAGGTGCTGTGGACCTGGTGCTGGGCGCCCCACCGCACACTCAGGGTGAGCACAGTACCTGCACAATGTGATGGTGTGTAGCTACTCTGTGCCAGTAACACACACGGTCAGTACCCCCTACCAGGCTGAGGTGCTGTGGGGGTGCACATGGTCAGTTCCCCCTACCAGGCCGAGGTGCTGTGGGGGTGCATACCCCATCTTGTGTTTATCTGTGGACAGCTGATTTGCATGTGCAGTGCATCATGGGTACGGGTGTGCTAACCCTATCCTGGTGACCACAGCAGACTGTCTGTGTGGTGACGTGCACTCCCTCTGCAGCCAGCTAGGGGCTTGTTAGCAGCTATAGAGCTGTAGCCCAATGGTTATTTCACTGCCTGTGGAACCAGAGGTTGTTGGTTCAAATCCACAGTGGGGTTATTTGATAGGGCTGGCCAAAGCATTATCTCTTTTTCATGTACATTATTTCTGCCAGCAAAAACACTCTCAGCGTACTGTACTCATAAGGTGCCTCTGAGGGTGCTTTATAGGGCGCCCTATAGGGCACCTTATGGTTACCGTCCATATGAGGTGCACTATACGTTATCCTGTTGAGTGACTTATAGGGTGCCCTATAGGGGACATTTTAGGGTGCCGTGGCAGACAGTGCACTTTATAATGTGCCCTATGGAGTGCCTTATAGGGTGCCTTATGCGGCACCTTCAATTACGGCACGTGAGGGCGTGTTTGCTGGCAGCAATTAATAAAATACAAATAAAGTGCTGCAGGAAACAATATATACATTGCAAAGCTGATGCCTCAGCCAGCCTTACATGTTAGGCACACTGGGGAGCAAACTCATGACCCCTGTATCAGCAGTCAGTGCCTTAACCATTGTGCTACACTGCTGCTCCTCTTTGCTTGTCAGCGCACCTAATTATGATTTTCATTCCTTAAACTGCACAGTGCTGCCATCAAAAACAGTGCTGTGACCTTGCGGTACCTCATACGGCACCCTATAAAGCGCCCTATAAGCAACATTCTAGGGTGCCTTGGCGGACAGTGCACTTTAAAATGTGCCTTATGGGGCGCCTTATGTTAACACGCTTTGAGAGTGCGTTTGCTAGTAGAGATAATTAAAATAAAAATAAAATGCCTCCTAAAGCAATCTTCCCCATAACAGGTAATGCCTCAGCCAGCCTTCTTCATTGGGCACAGTGGGGGATTGAACCCATGATCCCTGCACACCATTGGTCAGTGTCTTAACCATTGTACTGTGGCTCTGTTCCTGTGCTTGCACATCAGCGCGCCACTTATGCTTCCCGCGCAACTTTCTCATGCGATAATGTGCAGGGTGCACATTAGCGCATGATTAATCCCGGTTTTGCTTTTTTCTGACTGAAACGCCCACTCCTTATATGGCATCCGCACACTAGCGTGGCGCACCCTAACGGGGTTTTAGTAAACATACCCCTTGGTCTGTCTAGGGAAACACTGCTGCACTCCTTTTCCCAGGATTCCAAAGGACCAACTGGCAAACAACCCATGTGATAAAAGAAGAATTAGCCCTGTTTGTATAAAAATTAGACTTTATTTCTGATAGCAAAAATAGTGGAAATATTAGAATAAATTAGCTTTCTGAGGTAGTATGTTATTCAGCCCTATGTTACAATTACTAAGAGATCTAATCTCTGTTTTAAAAACCATTGTCACTGAATCGCTCTGTACTCAGACGTACAATAAATTATCTGTCTGTCTAAGCTAGCCCCAACCTCAGGGAGAAATTAAAGACCATTACCTTAGCTTTTTCCAGAATACTTGTGGCTGGGTCCGGCACAGCACAAATCAAAGTATGGCAGAAGTCTGGCCTCAACTGAAATGAACTGCATAGTCACACACTGAGCTGCCAGACTGTGGGAGAAATTCACTCTATCCTGAGGCTTTGGCATTGAACACTATCTGACTTCAGCCAGAGAGAGCAAGCAAGCAGTCTATGTTAGACATTTAAAGTTCCCAGGGGTTCTGCTAGTCTCTGTGTATGTTTCAGAGTGCTGCAGATACATTTGCTGTGCTGTGTCTATTCTCTTCCATCTGTTCTCTTCTCCGTGCTCTTTCTGAGTTCTTTCTTTCTTTCTCTTTTTCTTTCTGACTCTCTCTTTCTTTTCTGAGCTCTTTCTGAGTTCTGGCTCTCCTTCTCCTCTGGTGTACAGCCGTATAATTCTTTGTCCTGAAGACCTGATGATTGGCTGGACTCGAACCCTGTATGTCATCTTCAGCAAATCTGGTAACAGCTAATAGGTGGTCCTTCTGCAAACAAAGGCCCATAGTGCAAAGTTGCTAAAATGCCATTCGATCCATTGTTGTGAATGCTATGCACAGTGAAGGTCTTAGACATGTTCTTTTGCATGTAGTCAGTTGGCAAAATTACTTGATCTGCAAATTTTAATGCTGAGTTATAACAAAACAGGAATCCATCTTGTTGAATTCAGTGTTTGGTTTGGTGCAGGCACCATGGTTCAGGCTTTGGTTCCGAGCAGGCCCCATTTTGTAACAGGAAGACATGCTAGTAGTTCAGGCATTTGTTTCTGAACAGGTACTAGTCCTACAGTCTTGAGAGGTTCTTGACAGTTCCATGAGCTGAAAACTTCTTAATAACATTACTAACTGTTACCCAGATAATCTCCATGGTTATTAATGGGCTTTTGAATATTGACCACAGACCTTTTTGCAAATCTCAACAAACCAGAATTTGAGATCTCTGGTTTGTTTTAGTGTTTCACTCTTTCACTTCACACAGTTTTTTACTATACATAATTGTTTATAAATGTATATTAAGCATCTGTTAAGCATCTTCAGCAATTTGTGGATAATAAATTTACTATTATTATGAATAATGCTGGAAGGCAAAATAATAATTTTTTATTATACTTGTATAGCTGTCCTTAAATGATCTTTGGAATTTAAGAAAAGGCTAGTGGGCTGAATTTGCTTATATGGGATTAAGGAGTTAGTTTTATAATCCATGTTGGTGTTCTATGTACAGAAATAAGCACTGTGATAAGGAAGCTTATCATAGCTCAGGAAGGAGCTATAGAAAAGGTGAAGTGACTCTGAACAAGCAACCTGTCAGTTCTGGTAGAAATAAGAAAACAGAATTTTTCCTTAAAAGACTACCAGTCCCAGAATGCACCAGGTTTCCAACAGCCATTAGAGGAGCTGAAGTGGGGAAACGTGTGTTCAATCAGGAGGGCTATGAGGTAATCCCTAAGCACTCATCTCAAAGGGCAGGGCCTGATTCAGCACAGCTGCGCTGTGTTAATGTGGAGCACTCATCTAAGCAGAATAAAGGTAGAGTTTATTCTACAGAGAATTATCCTCAGAATTATCCTCAGAATTATCAGCTTGGATATCCTCAGTTTCATCTGGAGGATCATCAGAAGCAGAAGCCAGAGCAGACGGACAGAGAGGGCAAGAAACCCTTTGGAAGAAAGAAGAGAAAAGCCTTTGGAAGATCTAGAGGAGTCCGGAGAAGTACGTATACTGGGAGGCATTCCAAGGGCCAGCATACACCATTGGACTGGGGAAAGCCAGAGGAATGGTGCTGCAGAGCTAGGAATCTCCAGACGGTACCTGTGAGGGAGACGGCTGCACTTGGAAGGGACCCTAAGACCCGTGCCAGAAGGTATGTGAAGAGAGACCCAGTGTCCAGGGATCTGGATTGGAAGGCTGGACATAGGAACTGGACTACATACTGGCCAGGCTATATAGAGAGGAACTCTAACAGCAATGGAAGCTCAGGAATGAACACTGATCTATGCCCTAGCTATAACCTTGAAAGACAGCAGGGAAACAAGTATTCTCCTGAAAGTGCTCCATTGGGAGATTCATCTGTGCCAATCCATGATATTGAACCCATGCTTGTTGAAGAAGGGGGAGAGATTGCAGATGAAGGATGTATTTACATGGATTGCTCTCTGTCTAAACTCCTGTGGTAATTTTCTGTTATAAAATACAGCAACCATCACAAAGAAATACAAACTTGTTCTTTAATCTACTCAGAAAAGCTCCTGAGTAGGATTTTTAGCCACGCAGTAGAAAGCAAGCCAGCTAAGGGGTTTCAGCTGGGTAACTGCTAGCAATTGAGCCTTACCTAATTGCTTGTGAGCTCTGAGGGAATCACTTCTGAATCTATGTGGGAAGATATAAGAAGTTAACCTGAAAAGAACAGTTTTTCTCTTCTTTGTGGATTTTTGTTTGTTGTTTGATACACTGCTAAGAAAATATTAGCTAAAGCCTACAGAAAAGACCAGTTTGTTACCAACCAGGTCTTATTTTTTTTGCTTTGATTGCCTGACAAGTTCAAATGTTGTTTTCCTGATTTTGTTTTTCCAAGTTTAACACTGAAAGCAAGTAACCTGATTTATGTGCTACCAAGCATATCTGTGTTGGGAGAAATAACCCCATAAATAAATATCTTATTGGCTTTACCCTCAAGCACAACTAATTATTGTGAGCAGCTGTGTCTGGTGTGAATGGACTGCATTGCCCACAATCCCTTGCAAATCCTATTGATATATGCACTTGCCAAGACTGTGGATATTCTCACCCAGGCAGCCGTCTGACAGCACTTATAAAATTGCTTGAGAGAATGCATGTCTACTACTACTATTTATCACTTATAAAGTGCCACGCATGCAGCGCTTTACAGCCAACCAACAAGAGTTAGCCAGAATGCAAGAGACAGTCCCTGCCCGTCAGAGTCATTCCCGTCAGAGTCATGCTCATCGGAGTTTACAATCTAGTCAGAACATTACAGAGTAAAGATCAGATTAGTGCAAGGCACAGTAAGGTCAATACAAGGCACAATAAAAGTTGATACCATATGGTCATGAGAGTTGACGGAGTTAAGATAAGATAAGGATAGAAGTCAGAATCTGAAAGCGACGGTGAAGAGGTGAGTCTTCAACCTGGATTTGAAGAGGGCCAGGGAGGGTTCCTGATGTATAGACACAAGTAGGCGTGAGGTGCAGCAAGGTGAAAGGAGCGAAGTCAGGAGTTAGTGGTGTGCGTGAACGACATAGATAGAAGTGATTTGCTAGCGGAGCGCAGGTTCCGAGAGGGGATGTAGGGAGAGATAAGAGATGAGAGGTACTGAGGGGCCACCGAGTGAATGCATTGATAGGTCAGTAGGAGGAGTTTGAATTGGATGCGGAACTGGACATGGAGCCAGTGAAGCGACTTGTGAGGAGTAATGTGGGCATGGTGAGGTTGGTGGAAGATTATTCGAGCAGCGTGATTTTGTATAGATTGAAGGGGAAGGAGGTGGCTGATGGGGAGACCAGCAAGGAGTAGGTTGCAATAATCGAGGTGAGAAGAGATTAAGGAGTGGATAAAGGTTTTGGTGGTGTGTTCAGAGAGGAAGGGGCAGATTTTGCCAATGTTGTAGAGGAAGAAACAGCAGGTCTTGGCTACATGCTGGATATGTGCGGAAAAGGAGAGAGAGGTGTCAAAGATAACCCCTAGGTTGTGGGCCGAGGGAACAGGAAGGATAATAGCTCCATCCACACAGACTGAGAAAGGGGGAAGAGGAGGGGAGGAGTTGGGGGGAAAGACAAGTCTTAGCCATGTTCAGTTTCAATCGGCGAAGAGACATCCAGGCGGCGATGTCAGAGAGGCAGGCAGAGATCTTGGACTGGGTTGCTGGAGAAATAGTAGGTGTAGAGAGGTAGATTTGGGAGTCAATGGACAAACACCTCCGGACAACCAACAGAGCTATATTTCACAAGCTGAGGGTGCTACAACCGATACGCAGCATCATAGACCACTCTGACTTCAGAACAGTAGCTCAGGCCCTCATCATTCCTCACCTTGACTACTGTAATGCCATCCTTCAGGGTCTACCAAAGAAAACATTAAACATCCTACAAATGGCACAAAATGTTTCAGCCAGGATTATCATGAACAAGAACCTAGTAGATCACATTACACCAGTCCTGATTGAACTACACTGGCTACCCATCTCGGCACGAATAATTTTCAAAGTTCTAATAACAACATTCAAAATCATCCACAAAGTATCCCCCTCATTCCTTTCTAACCTCATCACCACACAGCCGCTGAACAGAAGCAGACAGACCACTAACCTGAACACCCTCTGCGTACCAAGCAGCATAAGAGCAGTCAACGTACGGACGAGCAACCGGGCCTTCACTTACGCAGCTCCCATGCTCTGGAACCACTTGCCTCATGAGATACGCAAGATCAATGACCTAAAGGACTTCAGGAAAAAGCTTAAGACCCACCTTTTCCAATCCCATTACGGCATCACCAAGACAGATCTACCTCTACTTATCCCACCCTGCTGACCTACCCCTAAGTTAATGTATATATGTAGATATTCTAACCCCCCAACTCCTCTTAGATTAAATTCTCCCCCTCTGATCAAATTGTAACTGTACATTATGTGTCCTCCCCATGTAATCAGATTGTATGCTTAAATTGTGCTGTTCTTCTCTCTGTAATCAGTCTGTATGCTTAAATTGCACTGTACATCCTCCCTCTCAAGTAGACCACTGCTGATCGCTGGAAGTAGTGGTATACAAATTTATAATAAATAAATAAATAAATAGAGATGGTACTGAAAGCTGTGGGAGGAGATAAGCACACCAAGGGCTTGGGTGTAGAGGGAGAAAAGGAGGGGGCCCAAGACGGATCTCTGGGGTACACCTACTTGGAGTGGGATAGGGGAGGAGGAGCTGCCAGAGCATACACTGAATGAGCAATGGGAGAGGTAGGAGGAGAACCAGGACAGTACCAGGTCCTTGAAGCCAAGGGAGGAGAGGGTGGTGAGGAGAAGATTGTGGTCAACGGTGTCAAAGGCTGCAGAGAGGTCAAGAAGAATGAGGATAGAGTAGAGGCCCTTAGATTTAGCCAGGAATAGGTCATTGGAGACTCTTGTGAGCGCCGTTTCAGTGGAATGCAAGGGACAGAAGCCGGATTGGAGTGGGTCCTGGAGGGCCTGGGAGGTGAGGAAGTCAAGGCAGTGGCGGTGGACTGCATGTTCTAGTAGTTTGGATATGTAGGGAAGGAGGGAGATGGGTCGATAGAAGGGCATGTGGGATCGAGTGAGGGTTTCTTAAGGAGAGGTGTGACAACAGCATGCTTGAAGTCAACAGGGACAGTTGCAGTAGAGAGTGAGAGGTTGAGGATGTGAGAGATGGTGGGTACAATAGTGGAGGAGATGGGGTGTAGGAGATGGGTGGGGATGGGGTCAGATGAACATGTGGTGGGTTTGAAGGAAGTAAGAAGGAGTGCGGTTTCTTCTTCAGAGATCGGAGGGAAGGAGGAGAGGGTGGCAGAGGAAGGATGGGTGGGTGGGAAGAATTGGGAAGGGTAGAAGTAGATGAGGGGGTGGGGAAATGGAGAATAATCTTGTTGATTTTGTCATAGAAGTAGTCAGCTAGGGTTTGGGCAAAAAGGGAGGGTGGGACTGGGGGCGGGGGGACTTTGAGGAGAGAATTGAGGGTATTAAAGAGACGACGAGGATCAGAGGCAAGGGAGTTCATCAGGTGAATGTAGTAGTCTTGTTTGGCAAGTGCTATTGCTGACTGGAAGGAGCCAAGCATTAATTTGAAGTGTAGAAGGTCCTCCAGGGAGCGGGATTTGGACCAAGCACGCTCAGCGGAACGTGCACAGGTGCGGAGATAACGGGTTGTGGGCGAAAGCCAGGGCTGGGGAGTAGATCGTTTGACTGGACATGGGGTGGGTGAGGCAAGAGTGTTGAGAGCTGAGGAGAGTATAGCATTGTAGGAGGATAGTGCCTCATCAACGGACTTGGAGGATATAATGGAGGAGAGAGATGGAGAAATGATGGAGGAGAGAGTCAGGGGATCAATATTATGGAGGTTTTTAAATAGGTCGGATGAGACAGGACGAGGTTGAGATGGCAGAAACTGAAGAGTAAAGGTTAAAAGGTGATGGTCAGATGAGATAAGGATTGAGTTATGGAAGTTATAGGGAGAGGAATTGGAGAAGAGTATTAGGTCAAGGCAGTGGCCGTGTATGTGGGTGGGGGCGGTGGAGCAGAGCTGGAGGTCATACGAGGAGATGAGGGGAAGGAATTTTGAGGCGTGGGGGTCAGAGGGGTTGTCGACGTGAATGTTAAAGTCACCGAGAATAAGAGTGGGGGAAGAGGGATCAAGAAAAGCGGAAAACCAGGAATCAAAGTCGGTGAGGAAAGTTGATTGGGATTTGTCGGGTGGGCAATAAATAACAGCAACATGGAGGAGAAGTGGTAGGAGGAGGCGAATGGAGTGGACTTCAAAGGAGAGGGGGGAGGGTGACTGAGGTAGCAGGAGAGGTTGGAATGGACAGGAGAGAGAGAGTAGGAGACGGAGACCGAGACCGAGACGACGACGACGACCACGACCACGACCACGACCACGACCAGTAGTAGATCAAGGTGTATGGGAGAACTGGTATCCCCCATAGCTGAGAGAAGCAATGGATACGGTGTCATCTGGGGGGGGGGGGGATCCAGGTCTCAGTCAGGGTGAGAAGGTGTAGGGCATTAGAGATAAAGAGATCGTGGGTAAAAGGAAGTTTGTTGGTAACTGAGCATGCATGCTTCTGACACATGGGGATAACTGTATAGAGCTTTTTCCATGTCAATCATTTTTTAGGCACAGAAAGGGGCTGCTATCATGTTGTGTGGCAGAATATTTACATATAGGTGTAATGCATTGACTGATGGCACATACTTCACATTTAGACATTCCCAAGGGAGTTGTTTTAGACAAGGAGGGAAGGGATTACAATGTCCATGCATATGTTTATAAAACCTGATTGTGTGCCTGAAGTAAATGCACACATTTCTACCTTGTTTGCAGCAGACGTAAACTTGTCTGAGATCATAAAACAGGCAGAGATACCTTTTTTGGATTACTCACAGAGGCACCCTGCTATAACATTAGCCCCATTAAGGATCTGTCACAAATAAATCCTTTAGTACCTGTGTAAAATACCTCATAAAAAATTACCCCAAATGTAAAAGTAGACATGTTGACAAGACAGCAGATACTTCACGTGACCCAAGTGCAGGCATACGTGGGGCATAATTTTGACACAGTGTGGACAGAGTCACAAAGTACATATATAGGTTATAAAAAAACTTTCACACGAACTTCAGCTATAAACATTTTCCCCAGTGGCCTCATATTAGACACATTCAGTGAGTTGATTTTTTAAGGGTCTGTGTTCTCATAAAACAGCCTCAAATATGTGCTTCTGGGGCCTGTAGACCAGGGTTCCCAAACCTGTCCTGGGGCCTCCACAGCCAATCAGGTTTTCTGGATATCCACAATGAATATGCATAATAGAGATTTGCATACAATGGAGGCAGTCCATGAACATCTCTCTCATGCATATTCGCTGTGGATATCCTGAAAACCTCACTGTCTGGAAGGCAGGTTTGGGAACCCCTGCTCTAGACCTAGGTGGCCTGTTACGAAATTATCCTTCTTGAGTGTATTTTTACTTAGAGGTGCCAACTTTTTGAAAGAGAAAAACTCACGACCTGTGTCTAGCCATGCTCTGCAACCTGCCCGCCCCCTGTCCCTCCCATAAAAAAATTTACAGAGAGGGCAAAGGTGCAGGCTTTAGCTTCTCAGCAGTGGCAAAATCAAGTGGAAGAGGCCTGCCATTGTTTTACCGGCAGACCGGCTCACCTTTGCAAAGCCGCAAGAAAAACTGCATTTTTCTTCTTTCCCGTGGCTGTGTTAAAGTTGAGCCCACCAATGCTGTGCCTCATTTACACTCAGTGTCGGTAGGCTCAACTTTAACAGAGCCGCGGAAAAGAAGAGAAACGCTGTTCTTCTCGCGGCTCTGCAAAGGTGAGCCGGGGTGCTGGTAAAACAACAGCAGGTCTCTTCCCCTGGGGGGGGGGAAGGGCTTGGATTGGAAATTGGCTGAGAAGGTCTTGGGCTGGGTTAGGCTGGGCTGGGGGGGGGGTAGCACTGGATATAGTCTGATTGAGGGGAGTTAGAACTTGTAGTCGGTTGATGGAGGGTTAAGATTGGAAATAGGCTGATCAGAGGGGGTCTAGGACTGGTAATGGGCTGATCGGGGGGATTAGGACTGGTAGTGGGCTGATGGAAGGGCTAGCACTGGAAATAGGCTGATGGGGGGCTAGAACTGGAAATGGACACTTAAGGGAAGCTAGGATTGAAAATGTGATGATTAGGGTGGGCTAGGACTGGAAATAAGCTGGGACTGGTAATGGGCTGATCAGGTGGGGGTAGGACTGGAAATGGGCTAAAACTGGAAATAGGCTGATCAGGGGGATTAGGACTGGTAATGGACTGATGGGGGCTGGCAATAGAAATTGGCTGATCAGGGGGCTAGCACTGGAAATGAACTAGCACTGGTAATGGGCTGATTGAGGGGGCTAGGACTGGAGTGGGCTGATAAGGGGGATAGGACTGGAAATAGGTTGGGACTGCAAATGGGCTGATGGAGGGAGGAGAGAGCTGCTGGCACTGGAAGAAGACTGGGGGCTAGAATTGGAAATGGGATGATGGGGGGAGAAGAGGAGAGTGCTGCTGGCCCTGGAAGAAAACTAGGGGCTAGGCTACAAATGGGCCAATGCGGGTGGATGGGAGAATAGGACTGGAAGGGAGCAGGTGCTGAGAGGATCTGCCATGGGAAGGAGGGGGCAGGAAAGGAGCTGACATGGGGGGGAGGTGGAGGTAGGAAGGGAGCTGACACGGGGGTAAATGGGGCAGGAAGGGAGCTGACACGGGGAAGGAAGGGGCTGGAAGGGAGCTGATACCTGGAGATGGTACTGAAGGGGGACTGAAAGAGAGCTGACACTTGGGGATGGGACTGGTAGGTGGCTGGGTAATGGGGAGGAGGTTGGAAATGAGGGGGCACTGGGACTGGAAGGGAGCTGACATGTGGGGATGGCACTGGAAGGGGGATTGACAGAGGGTAGGGGGACTGGAAGGGAGCTGATGGGAGGTGGCGTGGCCCTGACAATAGAAGTGAGCTGATACTTGTGATAGTATTTGGACTAAAAGGGGATGGACAGTGGGGAAGGAGGGTGACTGGAAGGGAATGGACACCAGAGTCAGTCCTGGGAATGCAAGGTGGTTGACATTGGAAAGTACTGCGAGAGGAGGACTGGAAAGGGGGCTGATAGTGGGGAGGGTTACTGGGACTGGAAATAAGCTGATGGAAGAAAGTGAAGAAAACAAAAGGAGAGATAAGAAATGGCAGATGGATCATAGACCATAGAAAGAGAGCTGAGAAAACAGGAAAGCAGAAGCCTCAGATCGGGACCAGCATGATCAGAGAATAAAATGGTCAGACAACAAAGGTAGAAAAAATAATTTTATTTTCATTTTAGTGATTGGACTTTGTGCTATCTTTATATTTTACACAGTAAGGGAAACTGCATCTCTTATTTATCTGATGTTGCACTGCATGCGGAGTCTGGCTTCTTGGGGTTTAAGTTTAGTTTTTTTCTATATATTTTTATTTTAGGTTGTAATCACTTATTCTGTACTTTGTGAGGGTCTATGCTCTGAGTGTGTGACTGAGGCCAGGTGTTCTGTTAACATGGAGTTTGTACATAGGGATCTATACTGTGCTGTAGTAATTTTGACTTCTTGAGCTTTTCAAATAGGTATATTGATGTTCTAAGACCTGCTGCAGTATTTATAGTGCTGCTTTTTTCTGGGTAGTCCCTTGTATGAGTCTTGGAAATTTATGCTGGTATGGTATGGTACATTTGGCCTTGTAGATCTTAGGTGATTTCTATAGGGAGAATGAGATGACCAGAATCAGATCTTTCTAAAATATATGTAGTCCTGTGGGTGAATGACCTACTTCTGCTCTGCACTGGGAGAGGTTTGCATGGATGCAGAATATATATTCAAAAAGAAAAAGTGAGGACCATAACACAGTTTATAATAGAATAAAATGAGTTATAACTTGGTCTTATAAAGTGTGCTGTGGTTCTCACTTTTTCTTTTAGTTCCTTCATATACGAGCATCTTGCATGTCCTTTGTTTATTACGGAATATATATTTACATGAATACCCTACTGGTCCAGGTGTGCAGTTTTGGGAGTTATGGTGGGGTTGTTAAGCCCTTCTTGGTGTTTGTGTTGGAGTGAGAGGTGTTGTATTGAGGTCATAAAGTCCCTCTTGTTTTTGTGGAAGTGGGAGATACTGCATGGGTGCTGTTGAGTCCCTCTTGTTTGGCATATTTAGCAGCATGTTTCCTAGGCTCTGCACTGGTAACATATGAACTTAAGAAATGCCATATTGGGTCAGACTAAGGTCCATCAAGTCCAGTATCCTGTTTCCAACAGTGGCCAATCCAGGTCACAAGTACCTGGCAGTTTCCCAAAAAGGCACACATGTTCCACAATGCTTATCCCAGGACAAGCAGTGGATTTCCCAGGTCCTCTTTAATAATAATTTATGGACCTTTGCTCCAGGAACTTGTCCAAACCTTTTTTAAACCCAACTACACTAACAGCTTTTACTGCATCTTCTGGTAAGTAATTCAAGAGTTTGTCTACACAGGGCCATAGGCTAACTGCAGAAAGGCAGTTACATCCCCTTGCAGTTACCGCATTTCAGCATGGCAAAACAGCTGCGGGTGCACATAAGACCACCCACTGCGGTGGCATTAGTTGCACTAACGCTACTAGTGCTGAGTCATTATGTTAGTTTCTGCTGACAAATGTAATGTAGTGGATCTTCCAGAAGCTATGGATCTGGGTGAAGCTGAAGAAAGTGTGTCTGAAACTGACAGCATAGAAAAGCACATGGCCCAGGGTTGCCATGAGCAATGTAAACAGAGAGTGTCAGGAGGGGAGAGAACACGCCCAAACTGCAAACAAGCCCCGAGCTCAGGGTGTAATGAGAGGCAGCTGGATGAGGGCGGGGTGCAGTTAAGCCCTAGGACACACGCACATAAAAATTACTCACCAGAAGATAGTGATAGAGCAAGAGGAACAGGAAGAGGAAGGAGAGGACTCAGAATCAGGAGGAGTCTCAGCAGGAGAGTTGATGAGAGACCCAGCTGCAGGACTGAAGGAAGCCTTGGTCGGAGAAACTGGTTGGGGAACCAGTTGGGAAAAGGGACCAGAAGAAAGTGTCCAAGTTGAAAGCTGCAGGTCCAGTGAAGCAGAGACGTCCTGGTCAGAGGACATTTATATGTCAGAGAGAAAGCAAAGGGTAAAAGGCAGGAGAACGCAGCCGTGCTGTGAAAGCCTTATTGACCCAGCTGTGCTGAGAGGTTCCTGTGTGAGAAAGCCGGAAGGTAGGCTGTATAAACCTGATAGAAGAGAAACTGAATGTAAAAGTTTTCCCTGTAACTGCCAGAGTTTGTGGGGCTCTCCTATAGCAAACTCCAGTATATGTGGTAATCTTCCACCCTGCTCTGTAGCAACGGGGGAAGGGAAGTCTCGAGGCAGTGAAGAGAGACTGCTCTTTGGAGGGACGTATAATAATCCACAAGAATACTTAGCTGGGGGTGAGTGTGAAGAAATGCCAACAGAATTTCTTATGGAACAAACCCCAGAAGAAGAAATGGATTGTAGCTGTCTGTAGCAGATCATGTCACGTCTCTATGCTATAATAGCTGTTTAAGAGTTTTGGTGAAAGCACTGAAAGCAAGAGAGTTTGCCTTTGTCAAAAGGGACTGCTGCAGTTACGTTTTTGTTCAACTAATTGTTTATGTGAGCTGAAGATAGAAGCTGTTTCTGTTCCTGTTTCATTTCATTTTTGTACCAGAAGTATGGTCATTTTTGGTTCTTGTTTTTCTTGCAATGAATCCACCCGGAAGGGGAAATAAAATCCTGTCTTTTGCCTAACTCCACTCGACTACAACTCATTCCTTGCTTAGTAAGAGGGACTACAATACCCAGAAGGCAGTGCAGGGCCAACTGCACTATCCTTCTTGCTAGGTTTGGACACGCCCAGGCTGACCTACCCCCATGCTTTTGCCTCTGGGGAGGGTTACTGGTGACAGGTTGGCGTAGTCGGCAGGATTTTTTTTGCTTGAAAAAATAAAGGACATTCTAAAGAAACAGCAGGAAACACCAGTTTAAGTGGAGAAACTGCTGTCCTGTCTGTGGAAGAACCGTCAAAGGAGTTTCGCTGGCAGACCGGCCAGGTGGACCCGGAGACCTTTCTCAACGCCTGAGTCTACACAGTGCCAAGGTAAAAGTAGCTGGGCACGGGTGTAGGTGGATACTGGCTGAGAAAGGGGAACTACTGTCCTGCAGAAAAATAGATGGGGTTTAAAAAGAAAACCATAGTGCCGCATTTGGTGGGCCTTTCTTTTTCTTTTGTGTCTTTGAAGGTATCGTAGACTACAGGATGGATCCCCAGGATGTCATGCAGTGGATGAAGGTCCAGTGGGAGAAACAAATGGAGCTGGCGCATTACACACAGGAGCAGAGTGCTGCAGCAATAAGGGAGCAGCAGAAGTCGCTTATGGAACTGTTGGAGGCTGTACTAAAGAGACCACAGAACGTGGAAGGAACTATTCCCTCGATGGTCAAGGGGGTAGGACTGCAAAGTTATAATGCACTTACACTGGGACAGTTAACCACCCATGATAATTTGGATTATTTTATTGAGGCTTTTGAGCGGATAGCAGAGGCGGTTAAATGGCCTGAAGAGCAGTGGGCTGTACGCTTTGCAATGTCACTCACTGGAAAATCTCTAGCAGCCTTTAAGACAATGCCTGCTGCGCTTGCTTCAGATTACATGGAAGTAAAAAAGGCTGTAAAAGATAGGCTGGGGTTAACACCAATGCATTATAAGCGAATGTTCAGGGAGGCGAGGCTAAAGCCTAGGGAGACTCCCAAAGCTTTATTCCAACGGCTGAAGGGATTAGCCTGGAAATGGCTTGCTCCAGATAGGAGGACTCTCGAGTCAGTGTTGGACACAATCGTCATGGAGCAATTCATGCAAGCTGTACCTCCAGAAGTGAAGGCTTTTCTTACTCTACAAAGTTGCCAGACTACTGAAGAGGCAGCCAATCTCACTGAGAGATACTTTGAGGCTGAGATGGCTGGCACCTCAAGAGGGGGTGTTTTAAAAGTAGCTGGTATTGCAAACTTTGGTAAAGCAGAAAAGTACCAAAAGGTTAAAATACCTAATGATGATGTTTTACCTGTATGCAAAGGCAAATGCTATAACTGTGGCAAGGTAGGGCATTTCCGTAAAGATTGCAGGGAGCAAACAGTCCTGGTATCTTGTGGTGAAAAGCGGATACAGGAAAGATTTCTTCTAAGAGTACAAGTAGAGGGCATAGAAGCTCTGGCACTGCTTGACTCGGGTGCTGACCAGAGCACGGTCTCGCGCAGGCCATTGAAGGTCGCCTGCAATCAGCACCGAGTCAAGCAGAAGGGCAAGTAAGAATATGATGTGTGCATGGGACATCTTTGTATTATCCCCAATATAGGCTGTCCGTGAGAGGGCTAGGCACAGAAAAGGAGGTGCGGGTAGCCATAGTTCCAAAGCTACCGCATGATATTATCCTAGGTAGAGACTGGCCTCCATTCTGTAAAGGAATGATAAAGGGTCTGAATACTAGAACAGGCCTAATATCTATCCGGTCCCAGGCCGGAACCTCAGGGGTCAGGGAGGTGTCACCAGATAGGATAGAGAAGCCTGAGGATAGAGAAGAGTCCCCGGAGTGAGAGGAGGGATTAGAGGAGGAAGTGTCAAATGTCCTTCCCATCCACGAGGATCTAATCCATGCCCCTTCCAAAAAGAGCAGAAAGGAGAAGGCCGAGAGGCATCAGGAGAGGCGTCGCAGGACCCAAGGGAGGGCTGAGCTAGAAGCCAGAGAAGGGTTGCCCTGGGTACCTGCAGAGCTGGTACAAGAGTTTCCTTCCTTTCCGAAGGAATAGCAGGCCGACTCCGCTTTAAAGCGAGCGTTTGAATGGGCCCAAGAAAATAGAAACATGCTTCCCAGGTTTTTCTTGGAGAAGGAAGTCCTGTATAGGGAAAGTAGTGACCCACGTACCGGAGCCATGAGGAAACAACTGGTGGTGCCAATAACATTTAAGGCTATAGTTCTATGGTTGGCATACGATCACCCAGTGGGTAGTCATAAAGGGATTCAGGGCACATTAGATCAAATACTGGCCCGTTTCTACTGGCCAGGAGTCTTTAAAGAGACGACAAAATATTGTGAATCCTGTCCTACTTGTCAGAGGGTTACCGCCATAACACCTAAGGCTGTACCTATGATACCCACGCCCACCATATCGATGCCAATTTGCCGTATAGTGATGGACATCATGGGACCCCTGGTTAGGACACCAAGGGGTTTTCAATACATTTTAGTGGTAGTAGACCAGGCTACGCGTTTCCCCTGGGCAATACCATTAAGAAATACCTCAGCCAGAATAATATCCCTTGAGTTAGTAAAATTATTCTGTGAGGTTGGTTTTCCCCAAGAGGTACTCACCGATCAGGGGAGTAATTTTATGTCAAAGCACTTAGCTATGGTGTGGGATGCTTTTGGCATACGTCACATAAGGACAGCGGCATATCATCCGCAGTCCAACAGACTGGTAGAGCGGATGAATCAGTCCATAAAACAAATGTTAAGAAGAGGCCTAAATGGAGAGATGTCTGAGTGGGACACTACTCCCATTTGTGCTGTATGCATGTCGGGAACACATACAAGCGTCCTTGGGGGCATCAGCCTATGAACTTTTGTTTGGCCGGGCCCCGAGGGGGATTTTAGATATCCTGCGTGAGCAGTGGGTAGAGCCAGAGATACAGGAAGTTGGGGTACCTCAGTTTCTGAAAGACCTGAGGAGTCGCCTAGAAAGGACGTCACAAACGTCAGTGGAAAATTTACAGGCCAGTCAGCAGCGTCAAAAACGCTATTATGACAGAGGGACAAAACCTAGACAATTGGCTGTAGGGGACAAGGTAATAGTCCAAGTAGCTGACCCGGGACCCAAATTTGAATCCCGATGGAAAGGACCTTGCACCGTGGTAGAGAGGGTAGGGCCCATCTCGTATGCTGTGGAGAATGATAGGGGGCGCCACCAGGTATACCACTTGAATGTCCTGAAACCATGGCAGGAAAGGTCAGCAACAGCTAATTTAGTCAGTATAGAGAAGCACATGAGCACCCAGGCAGAAATTACGTGCTGTCTGAAAAGGTCAGCAGCCTGTAATATTTTAAGGGGGGGGATCTGTAATGTAGTGGATCTTCCAGAAGCTATGGATCTGGGTGAAGCTGAAGAAAGTGTGTCTGAAACTGACAGCATAGAAAAGCACATGGCCCAGGGTTGCCATGAGCAACGTAAACAAAGACTGTCAGGAGGGGAGAGAACACGCCCAAACTGCAAACAAGACCCGAGCTCAGGGTGTAATGAGAGGCAGCTGGATGAGGGCAGGGTGCAGTTAAGCCCTAGGACACACGCACATAAAAATTACTCACCAGAAGATAGTGATAGAGGAAGAACAGGAACAGGAAGAGGAAGGAGAGGACTCAGAACCAGGAGGAGTCTCAGAAGGAGAGTTGATGAGAGACCCAGCTTCAGGACTGAAGGAAGCCTTGGTCGGAGGACTGGTTGGGGAACCAGTTGGGGAAAGGGACCTGAGGAAAGTGTCCAAGTTGAAAGCTGCAGGTCCAGTGAAGCAGAGACGTCCTGGTCAGAGGACATTTATATGTCAGAGAGAAAGCAAAGGGTAAAAGGCAGGAGAACGCAGCCATGCTGTGAAAGCCTTATTGACCCAGCTGTGCAGAGAGGTTCCTGTGTGAGAAAGCCGGAAGGTAGGCTGTATAAACCTGATAGAAGAGAAACTGAATGTAAAAGTTTTCCCTGTAACTGCCAGAGTTTGTGGGGCTCTCCTATAGCAAACTCCAGTATATGTGGTAATCTTCCACCCTGCTCTGTAGCAAAGGGGGAAGGGAAGTTTCGAGGCAGTGAAGAGAGACTGCTCTTTGGAGGGACGTATAATAATCCACAAGAATACTTAGCTGGGGGTGAGTGTGAAGAAATGCCAACAGAATTTCTTATGGAACAAACCTCCAGAAGAAGAAATGGATTGTACGCTGTCTGTAGCAGACCATGTCACGTCTCTATGCTAGAATAGCTGTTTAAGAGTTTTGGTGAAACAGCACTGAAAGCAAGAGAGTTTGCCTTTGTCAAAAGGGACTGCTGCAGTTACGTTTTTGTTCAACTAATTGTTTATGTGAGCTGAAGATAGAAGCTGTTTCTGTTCCTGTTTCGTTTCATTTTTTTACCAGAAGTATGGTCATTTTTGGTTCTTGTTTTTCTTGCAATGAATCCACCCGGAATGGGAAATAAAATCCTGTCTTTTGCCTAACTCCACTCGACTACAACTCATTCCTTGCTTAGTAAGAGGGACTACAATACCTAGAAGGCAGTGCAGGGCCAACTGCACTATCCTTCTTGCTAGGTTTGGACACGCCCAGGCTGACCTACCCCCATGCTTTTGCCTCTGGGAAGGGTTACTGGTGACACAATGCAGATGCCTGTGTGTGACAGTTCTTTCTCTCACCTCACTCTGCAGTAAAGTATAATTTTGGAAAAAAAATCCTGTAAACCTAACAGTAATGGGGTAAAGCATTTTTTGACTACATATGTATGTTTTTAGCTTGTACTAATATATTCCCTACTTGGTGAAGATCTATCTCTGTTCTGCATATGTGTGACTGAGGCTACATGTTCTGTTAGTAGGGAGCTGTAGTAATCTGGCTTGTTCAGTTTTCTGAATAGGAATATGGATGTTCTAGGGTCCACTTCAATATTTATGGCTCTGCCTTTTCTGGGTACGCTTCATGTTGTGTGAGTTTTGGAAGTTAGTGCTGTTATGGAGTAGTAGATTTGCTCTATGGATCCTGTACTCTGGGTTCTTAGTGAGGTCAACTGTAGGGTGTTGATTAGGGGGCTGGGGGGGGGGGGTACTGGAATATGTATTGTTATTGAGATTTGCAGTTTTGCGTTCTTTATGCTGCCAGGCTGAAATTTAAAATATTTTGTCAGTTCAGATTCAAGGAACTTTCAAATTTTAAGGGAACGCCTCAGTTTAATTTTGTTTAGTAGCCTGATAGATTCACCCCTGTTGAATTCCGGACTTTTCCAGCTCTAGCACAATCCAATCCAGCATTTGAATTCATGGCTACCAGGATTAGTTTCTCATTTTATATCTTCCATCCTCATCAATAACATCAATAATCTGATGTGCAGATACTTATAATGGTTTGATGGGGGTGGGGGCTGTGTAAGTGGCTTTTCATTAATCAAATTTAATGTTTTATTATTATGTTTGTTTTATTGTAACATCTCTTATATTAAATTGCATATGTATGTTTAGAAGCCATTTAGGATTTTAGATGGGTGGCATATACATTTAAAAATAAAGTCTACAAAATTTATGCACATGATGCCACAGTGAATCTCTGCATATGGCCCTGCATCACTGGGAGACAGAGGAAAGCAGAAACCTCTGATTGGAACCTACATGGATCAGGGAATAAAATGGTCAGACAACAAAGTTCAAAGAGAATTTTATTTTCAATGTAATTATCGGAATTGGTGCTATCTTTATATTTTATACAGTACATGGAAATGCATCTCTTTCAATTTCTCTGGTATTGCACTGTATGCAGAATCTGGCTTCTTGGGGCTGCAGTTTAATTTTTATCTACATATGTTTACTTTTAAGTTATGACCACTTATTCTGCGCTTGGTGAGAGTCTGTGTTTTGAGTGTGTGACCAAGACCAGGTGTTCTGTTAACATGGAGTTTGTATGTAGGGATCTGTACTGTAGTAATCTGAATAGTTCAGCTTTTCAAATAGGTGTTTGGATGTTCCAAAGCCCACTGTAGCATTTACAGTGATGCTTTTTTTTGGATGGGCTCCTTATGTGAGTTTTGGAATTTGGTGCTGATATGATATGGTATGGTAGATTTGCTCTGTAGATACTCAGTGACTTTGTTGTAAGGTTTTGTTTTAGTTCACAATATGCCTGGTACTGTAAAATGTTTATTGTTGTTGTTAGTGAGATGATCAGAATCAGATTTTTTTTAAGTTATTGAGTTCTGTGGGTGAATGTCCTGGTTCTGCTCTGCACCCACTGTTGAGGAAAGGGGTTCTTTGGATGCACAATATATGTTCAAAAAGAAAAATCAAGAACCATAACATGGTTTATAACAACAAAATTAAAATAAGTTATAATTTAGTTTCATAAACTGTGCTGTTGTTCTTGCTCTCTCTTAGTTCCTTGGTGTGCAAACATCTTGCATTTCCTCCATATAATCTAATTGGCTTTTTGGTTTGGTTCATCCTTGACTGGAGTTCTGAGAAAGCCCTCCCCTCTATGGGAGGGGGGGGGGAGAGGCATCTCATCTTCGCCTCAGGCAACAGATTGCCTTGAGCTGCCCCTGCCTTCTCCTTTATATTCATCTCCCTATGGACTCAGATTTCGTTCCTTCTTATTATCCTGTCCTCATTTTACCTATCACTTTTCAACCCTAGCCCAACCCTCCTATTCCCCATCTCTCTCTCTCTCTCTCTCCTTTCCCTGCCTCTTATTCCCCAATCTTTCCTCAACCCTTCCCTTTGTCTCTTCCCCTCTCTCTGTCCCCACAGTCCACCTTCCCCCATTCAGTATCTGCCCCCCCACCCCCATCCAGCATCTCCTCCTCTCTTTGTCTCACTATCTACACCATAACCAACATTCCCCCCTTCTCCCTATTTCCTGCTATGTCCAGCATCTCCCCCTCTGTCTATGTCTCCCTCCCTTGTGTCCATCATCTTCCCATCCCCTCTGTCCCCTCCATCTCATCATACCCCATGGGTACAGCATCTCCCTTTCCTCCCCTCTCTAGCATCTCCCCTCCATCTCTGTCTCCAACAGCCCTCCTGAAATGAGCAAATGAGGGAGAGATAAGAAGGGAGAAGCGGGTGCAACAGAGAGGTATCATATGTCTCTCTCCCTCAAACCCTCCTCTCAGCAGGTCAGTTTGTCTTTTCTCCAGAAGCGCAGCATCAGTCCTCTTCCCTCCCCAACTTAATCCCAGAGTCTCAACTGGCACCTCCAAAGCTTCTTTTGTTCATCAGCTCAATTGCCAGCCTAGTCCCTATTTATCACCTACCCAATCCACATGTCCTCCATTGCTTGCCCCAGAATTATCTTTCTTCAGCCCTCTGTTTCACCATCCTCACTTGGGGGCATTCTTTTTCCCACCTGTTCTCCTTCTCAATGCTGCGGTGCCTATTCCCTGAGACCTATGCTTTCCCCATCATATTTCAGTGTCAACTCACCCTCCTCCCCCATCCCATTCAATTCCAAGCTCTTCCTCTCTCCTTCCCAGGCATCTTTCTCTCCCCATCCCCATTACATCTCCCTTTACCTGTTCACGTCTTTATTCAAATCCTCTTCCAAAAAAACAAATCACCACTCGATGAATACACTTACAGTTGTGTTGGCTGCAGTAGCTGGTGGGAGGAGGAAAGCACTCAGATGGGCCAGTTGACCACTGTGTTCCAAAAAAAGAGGGGGAGGAGAGAGGGGGCTGCCTTTGCAGCATTCGGTGGAAGGAAGCACCAGGGCCAGTGAGAACACATTCTCCTCTCTCTCTTCCTCCCCTCATTGTCATTGCCTGCAGGCTACCCTCCTGCAAAAGCCGGACGATGAACTGATTTTCTTTTTCGGGCTTTGCGAAGTCTGTGAAAGTCAATGGGGGGGGGGAAGGCCCACGGACTGAGATGAACATTTTTTCCTCTCTCTCCTCTGCTCCCCATCTGCTTTCTTGTGGCCGGCCCTGAGGGAGGTGGGGGCTGAGAATTCTCATTGTTGGCATTGCAGGAGACACTCTCTCTTTGGGAGAAAGAATGGCAGGCTGTGTAGTCACTGATCGCAGCTGGGAGAGCCAGTGACTGCCCGTGGAGATCCCAACCCCCTACGGGCAGTCACCAGTTCTCCCGGTTGTGATTGCAGCCATTTCTGCACATCCGCCACTGGAGTTGGGATCCCCACAAGCAGATATAGGTACGCTCAGTGCCAGCAGCAAAAAAACAGCCCTTTATTGGTCAGTTTTACTATTCTGTTAGCCTCCAACATTCAAAACCAGCCAGGCCAGCCTAAAACTGGCCAGTTGGCAAACCTACTCAGTATATGCACAGAGTAGTGCTTCCCAAAACTTTATCCAATCTGAAACATTCACATGAGCCCAGATGGTGATGAAATCAAATATCAAACCTCCCATTCATTCCACTCCACTCTCTTATCCACTTCTTCCTTTCTTATCCAAAGCATAAGGCAGTATCAGCAGTGAGCACGGGGCCCTGTGTGCCAGTGTGTGCTCTTATACCCCAGCAGCAGTCAAATGAAAAGTCTACAGAGGAGGAGGGGCGGACTTGTGAACATTCACTATGTCAAAGACCCCATGCTTACTACCATGACTGAGCATAGGTCATAGCGGGAGATTTAGAGAGATGGGGAGCAGCTCTGTTTCTGTAACCCCATCTACTGATGAAGCAACCGCATTTAAGGTCCCTACCCACAGTTTGGAAGGCACTGTCATAGGAATTCCCAGGGACAGAGATAAGGTAGAGCTGGGACAGAATTGTGAGCTACATGTGTATCTTATGAAAAACAGGTGCATTCAGCATACTTAGGCAGGATCTCGGAATGGGTATAGATGTATGTGCCTGTGTTTAAGTAGAGTTGTTTGATAAAAACACATAGACACATATGTTTCCTTTTTAAAGCAGGTGCAACATATACATATACAGTATGTGCCTACATCTCAGTAGAGTCTCTAAACAGAAGTATTGAGGGAGGTGATGCAGGGGCAAACTAGGTATAGAAGGACCAAGCCAAAGTGGATTTCTGAAAATCATGCCAGTCACATCACAGCAGTCTGCCTTACCTTTAAATTAGATATAAAAGACACCTATGGGGGGAGGGTAATTTTATAAGGTAATTTTTGCGTATGAATAGCCTATTATAAAATACAGACTGGATTAAAGGACCCATATTGTCATGAATACATGTACTTTCCCAGATGACACTGCCAAGGTATAGGGGGTATGTTTGCTAAAGCATGTTAGCTGTTACCATAGCAATAATACAGGTTGATTGCTTCACAGTAGAAGCTAACATGGGTCAAATGCAGACATTGCAATAAATTTCTGTGATATCTGCATTTTGTGCAGTAGTTGCAGGCCTGGATGGAAAGTGGGTGGGATTAGGGCAGAGAGTGTGCATGTCTGCAACACGCAATTACTACATATGTAAACCTCACGTGGTAATCGCCAAAGTTGCAGACATCGCAGGTGCAGATATAACCTCCTCAATGGGTGGCGACAGCTGCATCTGTGGTGCTTGCTGACCGCGATCCATGCATCTGCTGGGGAACTGCTGTGTATGCCCCAGATAACGCATGACTTTTGCAGCTGCCATGGAGCTTGTACAACTAAGGCTTAGAGATAGCTGCAAAAACTGATTGCGCTTTAGTAAACATAGCCCATCCTATGGGTGGAGCGTAGCTAGAGATCACAAGTACGTGCATTGACTATGAAATACCTTAATCTATTCACTTACCAGGGACATAGCCAGGGCCGGCCCGTCCATTGAGCAAGAATGTTTTTTGCACAGGGCCCCGCGCTTCGGGGGGCCCCGCGCTAAAGACATTCTTGCTGCTGACCTTGCCTGTCTGAACGCCGAAAAAAAGTGCTCCATCCTGCTGCCACTGTGGCGCCGCTGCATTCTGCTTTAATCTGCCATTCTACCAGCCCGGGCGGCAGCCCCGCTCTTGCGATCCAACTCCCTTTTGTTTTGGTTTTTTCTATCATGCTGGTTTGCTTTGCTGCCCGACGTCAACGTGCCGCCGCCATTCACTACAGGCAGGCATGATGCATGACGTAGATCCAAAACTCCTCCCACTGACTTAGCACACCTGCTGCACGTGGAAGCGGACTTTCCTGCTTGCTGCAATGACGCGAGTGCGACGACTCTCCGACGGCGAAGATATTTAAACTTTAAGAATCTTTTTTAAAAAAGCCAGCCAGCAATGCACAGTAAGTAAAATTATTTTTGTGATCGCGTGTTCATTGTCTGGCCCATGTTTGAGTCCTGGTCCCCTATCCGGCCGCCGGCACTGCAGCGTGAGGGAGGGCCTTGGTCTCGATGGTCTGTGGAGAGCTGTTTTGGCTGGCTCATGAGGTATCTGGTTTCTAATAATGTTGTAACACCGAGTCAATGTGTAATACAGGATATTTATCGAAAGGTGCTCGGTGTGAACTCGCCGTTATGAAAAGGCTACAATAATTGTAATTGGTATCGCGTTCAATAACAGTCAGCTAACACCTCTCAAAGGCAAAAAATGTGCCACCTTGCATAAGAAAGAACCATCGCCCCTACTGTTTCTAACCGGCAACTTACTCCCGCCAGGCTGCTCCCTCCTCGTGGGACTGAGACCAGCTAGGGAGAGGGAATGCCTGTCTCTGGTGCTTTCTCTGCTTTTCGTGGTGCTCAACCGGCTTTATGGTGGGGGTGGTTTTGACTTGGCTGAGATAGAGGGGAGAAGTAGTAGTAGTAGTAGTAGTTTTGGGTCCTGCCCTTGATGATATGATGCATTTTTTACCTTTTATCAAAATAATGGAGGTTCATGTGGAATTTGATACACAACCCCTTGTGATAAGGAAGCTTATCATAGCTCAGGAAGGAGCTATAGAAAAGGTGAAGTGACTCTGAACAAGCAACCTGTCAGTTCTGGTAGAAATGAGAAAACAGAATATTTCCATAAAAGACTACCAGTCCCAGAATGCACCAGGTTTCCAACAGCCATTAGAGGAGCTGAAGTGGGGAAACGTGTGTTAAATCAGGAGGGCTATGAGGTAATTCCTAAGCACTCATCTCAAAGGGCAGGGCCTGATTCAGCACAGCTGTGCTGTGCTAAGGTGGAGCACTCATCAAAGCAGAATAAAGGTAGAGTTTATTCTACAGAGAATTATCCTCATCCTCAGATTCAGCTTGGAGATCCTCAGCTTGGACATCTTCATCATCTGGAGGATCATCAGAAGCAGAAGCCAGTGCGGACGGACAGAGAGGGCAAGAAACCCTTTGGAAGAAAGAAGAGGAAAGCATTTGGGAGGCCTAAAGGAGTCCAGAGCAGTACGCATACTGGGAGACATTCAAAAGGCCAGCATACACCATTGGACTGGGGAAAGCCAGAGGAATGGTGCTGCAGAGCTAGGAATCTCCAGACAGTACCTGTGAGGGAGACGGCTGCACGTGGAAGGGACCCTAGGACCCGTGCCAGAAGGTATGTGAAGAGAGATCCAGTGCCCAGGGATCTGGATTGGAAGGCTGGACATAAGAACTGGACTACATACTGGCCAGGCTATTTAGAGAGGAACTCTAACAGCAATGGAAGCTCAGGTATGAACACTGATCTATGCCATAGCTATAACCTTGAAAGACAGCAGGGAAACAAGTATTCTCCTGAGAGTGCTACATTGAGAAATTCCTCTGTGCCAATCCATGATATTGAACCCATGATTGTTGAAGAAGAAGGGGTAGCGGTCTTAGATACAGGCTGTGAATATATGGATTGCTCTCTGTCTAAACTCCTTTGGTAATTTACTGTTACAAAGTACAAGAACCATCACAAAGAAATACAAACTTGTTCTTTAATCTACTCAGAAAAGCTCCTGAGTAGGATTTTTAGCCACGCAGTAGAAAGCAAGCCAGCTAAGGGGTTTCAGCTGGGTAACTGCTAGCAATTGAGCCTTACCTAATTGCTTGTGAGCTCTGAGGGAATCACTTCTGAGTCTATGTGTGAAAATATAAGAAGTTAACCTGAAAAGAACAGTTTTTCCCTTCTTTGTGGGTTTTGCTTGTTGTTTAGTGCACTGCTAAGAAAATATTAGCTAAAGCCTAGAGAAAAGACCAGTTTGTTACCAACCAGGTCTTTATTCTTTTGCTTTGATTGCCTGACAAGTTCAGCTGTTGTTTTCCTGATTTTGTTTTTCTAAGTTTAACACTGAAAGCAAGTATCCTGTTTTATGTGCTACCAAGCATATCTGTGTTGGGAGAAATAACCCCATAAATAAATATCTTATAGGCTTTACACTCAAGCACAACTAATTATTGTGAGCAGCTGTGTCTGGTGTGAATGGACTGCATTTCCCACAATCCCTTGCAAATCATATTGATATATGCACTTGCCAAGACTGTGAACATTCTCACCCAGGCAGCCGTCTGACACCCTACTGTTCAGTCATCAGAACCAGGTTAAAAGTGTTTCTAAGCTATGTTTGTCACTGTTCTCTTTGTTCTGGGACCCCCCTTTTGCCAGCACAGTATTACATTTATTCATATAGCCTACAAGTTTAAGAACGTGAACCTATGGTATCTGCTGGTTAAAATAATAGTGTTTGGTGGGTTTAATTTTGTAATTTTCCTTCGGTGGTATGAGCCTCCTTCCTTAATAATGGGTTATGTTTAAGTCAGAATATGTTTTAATCTTTTATTTTTTTGCAATGGATTCCTTTTTCTCAGTCTTCCCCTCCCTCCCCCCTCCTCCCTCCCCTCTCCCCTCCCTCCTCCCTCCCCCCTCCTCCCTTCCCCCTCTCCTCCCTTCCCCCTCTCTCCACCCTTCCCCCTCTCTCCACCCTTCCTCCCTCTCTCCTCCCCTCCACCCTTCCCCCCTCTCTCCTCCCCTCCCTCCCCCTCCTCTTCCCCTTCCCTTCCCACCCCTTTCTCCAGTCCCCTCCCCCCCTTTCTCTCCCCCTCTGGCATCAAAGAGCCAGGGAAAAACTTGCCTAACTTCTTCCCTCCCCTGCCTGGCCACAAGGGCTTAAGAAATATCTATATCCCTCCCTGTCTGCCACACCCTAGCCAGGAACCCAGGCAGCCAATGAGTTAGTGAATCATTTTTGAATATATGCACATACATTTAGTCAGATGTAATTATTATTTACAGTCATCAAAATCAAGTCTCTCCTGCCTCCACTGGGAGACTATTCCACGCATATACCACTCTTTCCATATATTACTCCTTAGTCTATCCCCTTTCACCCTCATCCTATATCCCCTTGTAGTTGTAAAAGAGCTTGCTTTCATTTGAAAGAGGTTCTCCTCATGTGCATTTATGCCACTGAGGTATTTAAATGTTTCTATCATATCTTCTCTATCCCACCTTTTCTCTAAAGTATACATATTAAGATATTTGCCTCTCCCCATATTTTAGATGTGAATCTAAAAAATATGACAAAGTAAGACATATTTTGATTTCAAGCATTTTGATTAAATAGAAAATGAGCTGCTAGGGCCGCTAGTGATTCTCAGTGAGGTTCTAGGATGAAGAAATCAGCTTAGAAATGACTCAGAACATTTGCTACTTAAATCCAGAAAATGGGTGTTTTTATTAAATGAAATTTTTAAAATATATTAGGACAAGAAAGGGACCAGTCCAGCTGCAGTCCCTCCCAGTCAGAGGCAAGGACTCTGGCACTGGTCTGGATGTCAGAGAAGAGATTCTATCAAGCTGAACTCAGGTGATGTTTTCAGTTTAATTTTCTTTCTCGCTCTCGGCTCTCATTGTCTCCTTACTAATTTAAATTACAAAACACTTTTGGGACCAGATAAAATATAAACATAATAATTACTTTATGCTATTTCCCACATGCAATGGGTTAGAGAATGGGTGGGCTGTGGGTTAGGATGGAGAATGGACATGGAACGCACATTGCATTTAGTGTGGGGGGACCTATCCTGCACTAATGCTCAATGCTGCAGTCTCTGCCCTTCCATATCAACTACTATAGTACCTTTGTTTCTTTAGAGATCTTCTGTGTTATGTTGGTACCATGATTTCTTGAATTCAGGTTCTGTCCTGGTCTCTACTACCTCACTGGGAGGCTGTTCTATGCATCTACCACTTTTTCTATAAAGAAGTATTTCCACATATATCTCCTTTCATATCCATCCTATGCTTCCTTATTGCAGAGTTGTCTTTAATTGAAAGAGACTCATCCTGTGTGTTTATGCCATAGAGGTATTTAAACGTCTCTATCATATCTCCTCTCTCCCATCTTTCTTCCAAAGTATACATATTGAGATCTTAAAGTCTGCCCCCATATGCCTTAAAAAGAAGTCCATTTTGGTAGCCACCCTCTGCATATCCAACCTGTTTATATCCTTTTGATGATGTGGTCTCCTGAATTACACACAATACTCTAAATTACTGTAGGTCTCATCAAAGACTTAGCCAGAGGCATTATTCCCTCCTCCTCTCTGCTGGCCGTTCCTCTCCCTAGGCACCCATTTAGCCTCCTTACAGTCAGACCTGGGCCCAAGTCCCACTCTTCTTTTGTGGACAACAGCACTTCTCCCCCTTTATACTCTACCAATCCCTTGGATTTTGTACCCCAAATGAATGACCCTGCATTCTTAAGCATTAAATCACAACTGCCAAATTCTCAACCATTCCTAAAGCTTTGCTAGAACCCTCCTCATGTTATTTATGACTTCCTGGGTTTCTACTCTTATCTATTGCAGATTTTTGTATCATCCACAAAGAGGCGAACCTTACCCGATAACAAAAGATATTATAATGTCTCTATATCGTTCCATGGTGAGACCGCACCTTGAATATTGTGTGCAATTCTGGTCGCCATATCTTAAAAAGGATATAGCGTTATTAGAAAAGGTTCAGAGAAGAGACACCAAAATGGTAAAGGGGATGGAAGGATACTCCTATGAAGAAAGGCTAAAAAGGTTAGGGCTCTTTAACGTGGAAAAGAGACGGCTGAGGGGAGGTATGATAGAAGTCTATAAATTAATGAACGGAGTGGAACGGGTAAACGTAGATCGATTGTTTACGTTATCAGAATATAGAAAGACTAGGGGACATGCAATGAAGCTACAGGGTAAACTATTTAAAACTAATAAAAGAAAATATTTCTTCACTCAATGTGTAATCAAACTCTGGAATTTGTTACCGGAGGATGTAATAAAGGCTGTTAGTGTAGCTGGGTTTAAAAAAGGTTTGGACAAGTTCGTGGAGGAAAGGTCCATAAACCATTATTAAGAAGGGACCCAGGATATCAATGCTTGACCCAGTACAAGCATTGCAGAACCTGTGTCTTTTGGGGAAACTGCTAGGTACATATGACCTAGATTGGCCACTGTTGGAAACAGGATACTGAGCTTGATGGACCTTGGTCTGACCCAGTATGGCTTATCTTAAGTTCTTATGTTCTTATGTTCTGTAATATCAGTGTGATTTTTCTGGGTTTTTGATTGCCGTCACATTTGTGTACTGTGTTCTTGGGAGACTCAGTAATTTTATAATTACTTATTTGAAGGTAGTTGTACATATCTTATTTTATTTCACGTTATTTTACTGTAGACTTACTCTGTGAAAGAAAGGCTTGACAATCTACTTCTGGTTGCACCCTGCTAAGAACACCCAGGGGCTTGATCACCAGGAGTCAGCATTGACTCAACGGCATACACTACAATACAAATACAAAATTTAACCCGCGGTAAGGTGAAAACCAATTCATACTTCTGGGCTCACTTCTAGATTTAATAAAAGCTTTGTCGACACTTGAGGTTGGTGCTGGCATGTAGTTTATAGCAGTCCAACTTGTTTTATTTTTCCGGACCAGTAGGAGAAGTATTGTTGATATAGGGCCTGGTATAATATTTACATTACAGCTGGGATTATTGCTGTGAGATGTTTAGAATAGCAGGATTCCTACATAGGTGCTGAGCATCTGTGTGATATGCATGAGACTTAGGGGCTTGTTTACAAAGCTGCGGTAGCAGTTTGCGATTGTTATCGGAGCCACGACCCCACTGAAATCAATGGGGCCGCAGCTCCAATAGCGATCGGAAACTGCTATCGCGGCTTTGTAAACAAGCCCCTTGGTTATTAGTTGATTTGTCCAGCTCTTCAAAATGAAAGGGCATTCCATGCCCTTTGTATAAGGCAGTTTCCTTTATTCCTGAGGCTTGAGATTGCTGTCTAAATGACTATCAAATAATACTTAAAGGAGATCATTTTAAAAGCCCTAGTCATGATTGGACGTCTGAAAACTTCCATGCAGATGTCCAAATCATGGAGACATCGCTGGAGACATTTTACATTGAAAAAAGTGAATTAGGATAACTCTATTCAGTTTACTATATTTGATTAATCTTTATTGGTTGCAGCTTGTTGGGGGCTTACTCTTTGCAAGAGAAAAAGTAAACACAACACACAATGAGCGACAAAGGCAGAGACAGAGACAGATTTCGAAAATATCCCTCTGGTGCAGAGAAGGCAAGAAAAAGAAAATGTGAGCAAGAGTTCCTAGAAACACAGAAAGGAGCTTTGGAAAAATACATGAAAAAAGATCAAAATGTGGAAGAAAGTGAGACAACAGATATCGTACAGCAGAGTGAATTGGAAATGCTACCAGAATTGCAAACTGAACAAACCCACAGTGAGAAAAGTACACTGGAGATGACTGAGCCAAGCACAAGCTCTGCACTTCAGCAACACTTGAGAAGTGTAATCCATGAAAGCGCTGCTCCAATCACTGATTATGATGATCCAGGATGTTGGCCTCAATTTATTGACTCAAAATTACGTGACTTTCTTGTGGTAAGAGGTCCCACTCAGATCAAGGATTATTCCTTTCCAAAGGACCAGCATTACTGTAGTTTCAAGCCAGCATATTATATTCGTATGATGCCAAATGGTGAATCTATTAACCGCCGTTGGCTTGTATATTCTAAAAAACTCAACAGCATGTTTTGCTTCTGTTGTGCATTATTCCATTCTGATGATTCTAATCCCACACAACTCACAAAGGGTGGATGTTCAGATTGGATCCATGTAACTTCACGCTTGAAACAACATGAACGTGCTGTGACACATTTTGACTGCCTGCAACAGTGGATTGAACTGAAACAGAAACTAGCAAGTAATACAGCTATTGACAGTGTTAATCAATCTGCCATTAACACAGAAAGACAAAGATGGCGGAATGTTCTTGAGCGTGTGTTTGCTATTACTTATCACCTGGCTTCTCAAAATAATGCTTTTCGTGGCCGTAATGATACACTGTACACTCCAAACAATGGAAATTTTCTGAGCTTGGTAGAGCTGTTGGCACATTTTGATCCTGTGATGCAGGAACATGTTAACAAAGTTAAAGACAAGACTGTCCATAACCATTATTTAGGCCACAGAATTCAGAATGAAATCATAGATGTAATGTCTCAAAAAATTAAAGATGTTATACTTGAAGATGTGAAAGAAGCTAAATATTTTTCAGTAATTTTGGACTGTACTCCTGATATAAGTCATCAAGAACAGTTATCGGTTATTCTGAGAATTGTTAAGGCTGCAGCAACTAATCAGGATATTGAGATCAAAGAATATTTTGCTGACTTTATTGTAGTTGATGATACCACTGGAGAAGGATTGGCAGATGTTTTAATAAAAGAGCTTGACTCACTAGGATTGAACTTGCTGGATTGTTGTGGCCAGGGTTATGATAATGGGTCCAATATGAAAGGACATAAACAAGGAGTCCAAGCTCGTATCCTGAAAACAAATCCAAGAGCATTCTTTTCACCATGTGGTAGTCATAGCTTGAACTTGGTGCTTGGAGATACTGTAAAGTCATCTAACAGAGCAAAAACATTCTTTGGTGTGCTGCAGCGCATTTATACAATATTTAGTGCCTCTCCAAGCAGATGGAAAATTTTGAAGGACAATATCACCTCACTGACTGTCAAACCATTATCAGAAACCCGGTGGGAGTGCAGAATTGATAGCGTAAAAGCAATTCGGTTTCAAGCATCTAATATCAGAGAAGCCTTGTTGGAGGTCGCAGATGAAACAAATGATTCTGTAGTTCAAAGTGAAGCCCATTCTCTAGCTAACAATGAGCTTAGCTCTTTCGAGTTCTTGGTCAGTTTAGTTCTCTGGTATGATCTGTTAACTGAAGTGAATGTAGTTAGCAAAATTATGCAAGACTCAGAGATTCAGATTGATGTGGTTCTGAAACATATAGAGTATTTATGTACATTTCTTAAGAAATATAGGGAAACTGGTTTCATTTCAGCAATGATTTAAGGCCAAAGAAATTGCAGCAGAGATGGATGTAGAACCCATATTCAGAAAGAAGCGTGTTATAAGAAGGAAGAGAGCTTTTGACTATGAGGCATGTGACCAGCCTATTGAGGATGCGGAACAATCTTTCAAAACAGAGTATTTCATGGTAGTCATCGAGAATGCTCTAATTTCAATTGAGGAAAGATTTGAACTGTATAGACAGCACAGTACAAATTTTGGCTTTCTCTACAACATTGGACGACTAAAGGAAAAAGCAGCAGATGAAATCCTGCAAAGCTGCAAAAATGTACAGTCCCTTCTGAGTGATGCTGGAGCTCACAATTCTGATATAGATGGAGACGATCTGTTTTTGGAACTACAGCAATATCAATCTTTGTTCAGGAAAACAGCTCTGCTCTAGAAGTCCTCAAATATCTTCATAAAAGCCGTCTGTTGGATGCCTATCCTAACACATCCATTGTACTGAGGATTTTATTAACTATGCCAGTCACCGTGGCTTCAGCAGAGCGCAGCTTTTCAAAGCTAAAACTGATCAAGACCTATCTGAGATCTACAATGAGTCAAGAGCGGCTTGTTGGCCTTGCACGCATTTCAATTGAGAACACTGTTGCTCAGGCACTGGATTATTCTGATCTAATTGATGCTTTTGCAGCAAAAAAGGCTAGGAAGGTTCCACTTTAAGCAAAATCACGAGGCTATAGATATGGTAGTCTCTTTCAAAACAGAGTATTTCTTTATTCTTGGTAGTTATTGATAGTGCAGTGGTTTGCAATGTTTTCCAGTTGGAAGATTATTCCTTGTTTCATGTGAAATGTATAATGGACTATAGCATTCAAGGACAGCACCTAAAGAAGAGTATTTAGTATAAACTATGGAAGTTCAACATCTGATTGTTAGTCTTAAATGTTACCATTCTTATTAAACGTTTGGGTTGTTATGATTTGTTACATAACTATGTATCTGTTCAATAATGAAAAAAACAACTTCTGTTAAATTGTTTAAAGAATTATGGTGCTATGGCTTCTTAACAAATAAGAAGCATTGTAAATAATAAAAGTGAAACTGATTGCTCTTGGATACTACCCTCTGTGTTGGGTTTTTTTTTTTTTGTATTGCATAATGCTAAGCTCTCTTATTGTTAAATGTTACTTTAAGAGGCACAAACCTCCTGTAGTCCTGAATTATTAGGCACATAACTAATACATTTGAGAGAATAGACTGAATAAGAGCATTATTACAAGGTCCCATGGTTATGCAAATATTTATGCAAATTAGGCCCCTTATGCAAATGAGGCCCCGCACCGAGTCTCCGCACATGGCCCCGCGCCCCCCTTGGGCCGCCCCTGGTCATGATGATGAGAGAGAGAGAGAGAGAGATTTGGGTGAAGCAGGGGAGGTCATGATGATGAGAAAGAAAGAGGATTTGGGGGAAGCAGGGGTCATGATGATGACAGAGAAAGGAGAGAGGGATTGGGGGAAGGGGGGTCAGTATGATGGGAGAGATTGAGGAAAATGGGGAGTTCATGAGAGACTGGGCAAACAGTGGGTGGTCATTTTGATGAAAGAGAGAGAGAGCGCGAGACTGGGGACTTTGCTTTTTATTTCCCATATCACTTGTCCAAGGTGATATGGGAAGCAAAAATGGAAATTGCCTCAGGTACAACTATCAAGGGTGACTGGAGATGGTGGGAGTGGGAGAAGGAATGGGCCACTGCCTTCCTTCTCTTCTTTCTTTTCTCAAAGGAAATGGGAAGTAGTTTTAATAAATCAGACCCTTAAAAAGGAATTGTGATGCACCTTTTTTGTTGGGAGGGAGGAGGAAGTCGCACACTGTAACCTAGCTCTTTGCAGTTTGTGGCTGGCCTCAGGGGGTGGGGCTGGAGGAGAGCATAGTCAAGTGGACAGAACTGCCATAATATTCAGTTCCAGGAGGGAGATTTAAGGCCAGTCTTAGATTTCTAATAACCTTATCGTGATGCATTCTGGGGCTTGAAGCACTGATTTCAATGGGTAGAATTTGGGACTACAAATCCACATCGCTTTGGGATGTAAGGGGCCAATACTAATTGGTAATATTCAACTGCTGCCCAGTTAGCTAAACTGGCTAAAATTAGGCCAGCTGATGATAAGAGGCAGGTACTGCAATGCAAGTCTCAGCCTTTAAAGTGACTAACTTTAGCCAGTTTAAGATAACTGGCCAACGGGTGAATATTGACCCTGATTGGTTATCTTCAATGCCACCCCCGGAACACCCCATCAGGGCATCTAGTGGCATTAGGAGGGGATATTCTATGTGCTGCTAAATATTCTGCTTATCGTGTTAATCACTTTGAATATCCACCCTTAAGTTCAAAACCAGGACTATCCAAAGTTTCTTTCCTGGACACTGTAATTTGTGCAGTTCTGGGTGAGTTGGCTGAGCTTTCATCATTTTTGTAGGGACATGTTGAATTTTCGGGGCCGTGTACATGAACAATAACTGGGACTTGGCTTAGCATTGAAGGAAATACATTTCTGTTTCTAGTTCTCAAGTTTTGCAGTGAGTACAGAGTGCTTTCTTGAGGTTTCATTTCAGTTTTTGTCTACGCATCTATAATATGCGATTAACTATGTTTCTGTATTTGATGAAGGCCGGCCTTGATTCTATGTGTAACTGAAGTGAGGTATTCTGCAAGTGCAGGGTTGGGGAACCTCCAGCTCTGCTCTCCATCTGCCCCCAGCAGCTTATGGGTATACAGTTTTCTTTTCTTCTCATTCTTTTGTGGGAGGTCTTTGATTTTTCTGTCTCAGTTTTTGGAATGTGCATCTCCGATATCTTCTGGATTTTGTACAGTACAGGAAGAAGGTGCATTTCTATGTCCTCGTTCTTTGGGATGCTATCTGGTTCCTTGTGGTTTCCAGTTTAGCGTTTATCTACATAGTTCTAACTTTAGTCTGCATTCCCTTGTTTTGTATTGGTGAAGGTGTGTGATCAAGGTATGGTAGTTTGCAATTTGTGGGGATCTGCTGCACTTCGGCTTATGTTTTTCTAGTAGAAAGTATATTAATGTTACAGAGCCTGGTGTAATAGTTGTATTCCTACCTCTTGCTAGGTAGAGTTGTTGCTGTGAGAGGCCTCAACATTAGTTTGTTTTGGAATAGTAGGGTTATCTCACAGGTGCTGAGTATTTTTTTAAGTTGTGTGTTACTTCAAGGTGAGGAGTTTGTTACTGAACTGAGATATGAATACTCTTTTTGGCATTATTGATAATAAATGGAATCATCCTAGCAAGACACAATGAAATGAAAACAAAATGTGTCAACCTGGGTCAGAGCAAAAGTCCATTGAGCCCAGCCAAGAGAGACTGGTGTGTTATAACTTAACATTTTTCAGTTTGTTTTTAATATATTTTATAAATTAGAATGTGTACACCCATGACTCAATGCCAGTTGGCTAACCGCTTATATCACTGTGTTGTGCAACATCTCACCACTATTCTGCCATAATATTTTTTGTCTCTTTCAGCCTGTTTTTCTTTTTCAGGCTTTTTTGTAGCACACTGCTCCATCGCTTTGTCATGCAACTGGAGGTGGCAGAAATATGGAACAAAAAATCAACTTGAAATTTCTGGTTAAGTTGGAGAAGGGCCCAACTGAGTGTCTCCAACTTCTCCAAAAGGCTTATGGAGAAGATGCAATGTCAAGGCTGCGAGTCTTCGAGTGGCACAAATGCTTCAAGACTGGCCACAAGGAGGTGAAGGATGACCCCAAGTCAGGACAGCCTTCCACGAAAAAGACGGCTGAGAACATTGACAGAGTGAACCAGCTGGTGCGGAGTGATCGCAGATTGATGGTGCGGATGATAGCTGAGGAGCTCAGCCTGAACAGGGAGTCAGTGCGGACCATCTTGGTGCAGGAGCTGGGAATGCGGAATGTGTGCTCCAAGATGGTGCCCAAGCTTTTATCGGATGACCAGAAGGAGCACTAGGTCAATGTTTGTCGAGACTTGCTAGAGAAGATCGGAGAAGATCCAGAGTTCATTGGCTGAGTCATCAGAGGAGACGAGACTTGGGTTTTCCAGTACAACCCTGAAAGCAAGAGACTGAGGCAGCAGTGGAAGACTCAATTGTCACCCAGACTCAAGAAGGTCTGCATGTCCAAATCAAGGATCAAGTCATGCGAATTGCATTCTTCGACCGGAAGGGAGTGGTCCATCATGAGTTTGTACCTGAGGGTCAGACAGTCAACCAGCACTTCTACCAGCAGGTCCTCAATTGCCTCCATGACCGGGTTCAGTGCAGCAGGTGGGCTCTGTGGAGAGATAAGTCATGGATGCTCCACCACGACAACGTGCCTGCACACACTGTGCTCAGTGTGAGGAAGTTCTTGGCCAACAAACAGATCACAGCTCTAGACCACCCTCCTTATTCCCCAGATCTCACACCATGTGACTTCTGGCTCTTCCTCAGACTGAAGACTGTGCTCAAAGGAACTCATTTTGCCTCTGTAGAAGAGATCAAGGCCACTGTGATGAGGGAGCTGAGGGACCTCAAGGAGGAGGACTTTACTGAGTGCTTCCATACGTGGCAGAAGCAAATGCAGAAGTGCATTAACTCTGGGGGGGGGGATTACTTTGAAAGGGGCAATGCATAATTTCTTGTAGATTTTGTAATAAAACATTTATGAGACAGTTTTGTTTCTTTTTTGTCACACCTCGTATATGTTAAAGAGGGCATTGAGTCAAACTGGATAAATGTTTTGCAGGAAACAAATGCACGGTAGAATATTATGGATAGAAATTCCATGTAAGAAGGGGAAGGGAACAGCAGTGGGGATGTACTGCCATCCACCTGGTTATGCCAATGCCCCTGACTCCCTTTTCTCATCCAGTAACCTGCTTATTTGCCCCCCTTTCCTCCCCCCATCCCTACATTGTAATGTACAACTCTATCTTTCCTTTTTCTCTTTTATTTAATTTGTTTTTCCACTTTTTATAATTGATTTGTAACATGCTGAGACAGCTTCTTGCTTGTTGGCACTATATCTAGCGCCTGGAATAAATAAATAAATGGTGAAATTCTAACAGAAACTAGGGAAGCTAACAAAATTGGCAACACACTAATAAAGGGTTATTTCAATTACCCTAGTATTGGCTAGATGAATGTCATATCACGTTTCGAAATAAAATAAATGTCTATTTTATGCAGCAGCTGGTTCAAGAACCAACTTAAGGAGGAGCTATTGTAGATCTAATCCTTAGAGAAATACAGGATCTAGTATTGGAGGTGACAATGTTGGGACCACTTTGCAATATGATCTTAACCTGATAAAATTTAATTTAATAAATAGAGGGAGAGCAGCAAGGAAATCTACATGTCAGCATTTAACTTTCAAAAGAGAGGCTATGAAATGAAGAAAATGGTTAAGAAGAAACTAAAAGGAGCAGCTGAAAAGGTTACAAGTTTATATCAGGCCAGGACTTTTTAAAAATACTATCCTGGAAGCCCAGACCAGATGCATTAAACACTTTAAAAAAGGTGGAAGGAATGCCAAATGACTGCAAGCATGGTTTAAAGGTGAAAGCAGTGGTGGGATCTGGCTGGTTCGGCCCAGTTTGCACAAATTGGCTCCTACCACGGGCCGGGTTCATCGAACCAGGCCAAAAATAGCATCCAATGCCGGCACAGCACTGGCGGGAATGCCCCCACCCGCCAGTGGTTTGATGGCATCGGGGGACCGTGGCGGTGGGGGAAGCCCCCGATGCCATCAAACCACTGGCAGGTGGGGGGATCAGGCCACTGGGCCACCAGGGAGTCTCTGCCTGTAGTGGCTGTAGTGGCTGCCAGTGGGCCAAGCGTGCAGCTCCGGCAACTCAATTGCGTGCCATGCTGCCTCCCGCTCGGCTCCTTCAGTAGCCGGATCGATCCAAACTGGTTTCTGGTCAGATTGAATCCCACCACTAGCAGAGAGGCTGTTATAGCCAAAAAATCCTCTTTCAAAAAATGGAAAAAGTATCTGAATGAAGAACGCAGGAAACAACATAAGCAGTGGCAACTTGGATACAATGCATTGATAAGGCAAACAAAGAAAGAACTTGAAAAGAAGCTTGATGTGGAAGAAAAAACTCATAATATAAACTCAACGCATATTTTAACATGTGGTAATTGCCTGCAGTAACTGTTACCACATGGGCATGACAGTTATAACATGCTAAATCTCACAGCATCTGTAAATCATGGATTAGGGCGAGGAATGGGTGGGTTAGGGGTCAGACTGTGAGAATGGAAAGGACATTGAAGTTAGCACAGGGACAACCTCCATCCCCAATCAATTTAGCAATTAACGCGGCTGCATCTAAAGATACCTCTATGGGTGCCGTTAGATGAATTTGCATTAATTGCACCGTGTGTTAGAGAGTGCGTCCTTAATATTTAAAGGTAATGAACTGGAAAAATTAAAACAAATATCTGTGAAACCATGTTTCAGTGTGCTGTCAGATACATTTACCAAGTCTAATCCAGATCCTGGTTATCCTATTAGAGGTGATCAACCAGAATCTACATTAGGCTTGGTAAATGTCTCTTATAATGCACTTAAGAGAATTTCTGGCACAAAAAACATAGTTAAAATAAAATCTTTGGAATAAATCTCTACAGCAGGAGTCAATAGATTCCCAAGACAAAATCTGGTTATCATTTTACATAGAAATCCAGATCAAATTTTGCGTCAATCAGGAAACTGGAATGAAGATCACCAGCAAAACCAGATTTTCATTTTATTTTTATAAATATTCATTTCAGGGTAATTTTGTTAATTAAAGAGGTAACTGTGGCTGCTGCCCAGACTAAAAACATAGCTGAAACGTTACTAGGGGTTTCAGGCAAATAAAAAACCCAAGTGGCTTTTTTTCTCACAGCCAGGGGCAGATCTCAACCCAGTGGCTTTAGGGTTAGAAGGCAGGAAACTTGTGAAAGAGCCATCACTGCCTCAATCTGCCCATCAGCTGTTGGGCAGATTGGCCCAAACTTTGTTTCGTCTGGAGCTCTATGTAAAATGCTAACTGGATTTTTTTTGCCTTGTGAATCTATTCTGCCGCTGTATAAATTTACTCTAAAGATTTTTCTTTGGCCACGTTCTTATGCCAGAAATTCTGTGAAATAGTGTCTAATTATACTGTCAGAGATATTTACGAACTCTAATGCAGATCCTGGTTGATCATCACAAAACAGACAATCAGGATCTTAATTAGGTTTGGGAACTCTCTCTGATAATGTACTTAGATATGATTTCACATAATTTCTGTCTGTCTTTTTTGATCCTGCCAGTTATATGTGATCTTCATTGGTCATTGACAAATATTGCGCTCTTACTGAAAAGTAAAAATTAAAACTGACCCATCTTCCCATAAAGAAATTCTGATTTCATTTATTTTAAGATTTGATATACCGCTTAATGTGGGTACAGCAAAGCAGTTTACAACAAAATACAATGAAAACTGAAGTGGGAGAATGAAAAGAACACCAGTATGTATAGGACAGAAGGAAAACAGGATAAGCAGACACACCGAGCAAATACAAAGTAGGAAGGACTTCCTAAAGAGAAAAACTAAACAAAAGGATGGGGATAAAGAGAAAGTCATCCTCAGAGTCCGCCTGAGTATAAGATGCTGGTCAGTTGTAGGCAATAAACTGCACTGCGGGATCAAGAAACTTGGCACCAGGGCCGGCCCGTCCATTGAGCAAGAATGTTTTTTGCACAGGGCCCCGCGTTTCAGGGAGCCCCGCGCAAAAAACATCTTGCATCCCAGCAAAGTTTTAAAAAATCATAAACCGGCTGCGGCTGCCGCCGTGGCAGCGGCAGAATGGAGAATCCCGCGGGGCCCATTTACAGTCCTTACCCCCCCCCCCCCCCCCATCAGCCCAGCTAAGTTTAAAAAAAAAAACCCAGAAACCGGCTGCTGCTGCCGCTGCCGCCGTGGCAGCGGCAGAATGGAGAATCCCGCGGGGCCCCCCTGTCCTGCAGTCTTCTATGCGGCCTCCGTCGGCTGTCAGAGCTGCGCGAAGAGAGAGAGCTTCTCCTCTCGCAGCTCTGTTAATCACGCCGCGGGGCTCATGGGAAATCCCATCAGCCCCGCGGCAGGATTAACAGAGCCGCGACAAAGGGAAACTCTCCCTTCGCGCGGCTCTGAAAAGCCCGCGCTGAGGCCGCATAGAAGACTGCAGGACAGGGGGGCCCCGCGGGATTCTCCATTCTGCCGCTGCCACGGCGGCAGCGGCAGCAGCAGCCGGTTTCTGGGTTTTCTTTTTTTAACTTAGCTGGGCTGATGGGGGGGGGGGGGTTAAGGACGGTAAATGGGCTGATGGGGAGGGAGGGGGGGAAGGACGGTAAATGGGCTGATGGGGGGGGGGTAAGGACTGTAAATGGGCTGATGGGGAGGGAGGGAGGGGGGTAAGGACTGTAAATGGGCTGATGGGGGGGGTAAGGACTGTAAATGGGCTGATGGGGAGGACGCGGGGGGTAAGGACTGTAAATGGGCTGATAGGGGGGGGGGAGGGAGAGAGGGAGGGAGGGGGGTAAGGACTGTAAATGGGCTGATGGGGAGGGAGGGAGGGAGGGGGGGTAAGGACTGTAAATGGGCTGATGGGGAGGGAGGGAGGGAGGGGGGGTAAGGACTGTAAATGGGCTGATGGGGAGGGGGGGGTAAGGACTGTAAATGGGCTGATGGGGGGGGTAAGGACTGTAAATGGGCTGATGGGGAGGAGGGGGGTAAGGACTGTAAATGGGCTGATGGGGAGGGAGGGAGGGAGGGGGGGTAAGGACTGTAAATGGGCTGATGGGGAGGGAGGGAGGGAGGGGGGGTAAGGACTGTAAATGGGCTGATGGGGGGGTAAGGACTGTAAATGGGCTGATGGGGAGGAGGGGGGGGTAAGGACTGTAAATGGGCTGATGGGGAGGGAGGGAGGGAGGGAGGGAGGGGGGGGTAAGGACTGTAAATGGGCTGATGGGGAGGGAGGGAGGGAGGGAGGGAGGGGGGGGTAAGGACTGTAAATGGGCTGATGGGGAGGGGGGGTGTAAGGACTGTAAATGGGCTGATGGGGAGGGAGGGAGGGAGGGGGGGTAAGGACTGTAAATGGGCTGATGGGGAGGGAGGGAGGGAGGGAGGGAGGGGGGGTAAGGACGGTAAATGGGCTGATGGGGAGGGGGGGTAAGGACTTAAAAAGGGCTGATGGGGGGGTTAAGACTGGGAATGGGCAATGGGGGGTTAGGACAGGTAATAGACTATGGAGGGGCTAAGACTGGAAATGGGCTGATGGGGGAAGTTATGACAGGTAATGGGCTATGGGGGGCTACGACTACAAGTGGGCTGATGGGGGGATTAGGACTGGAAACGGGCTATGGGGCGGTGGGCTAAGACTGGAAATGGGCTGATGGGGGGTGTTAGGACTGGTAATGGGCTGTGGGGGGCATTAGGACTGGTAATGGGCTATGGGGGGGGGTTACAACAGGTAATGGGCTATGGGGAGGTACGACTACAAGTGGGCTGATGGGGGGATTAGGACTGGAAATGGGCTATGGGGGGGTTAGGACAGGTAATGGGCTGATGGGGGGTTACAACAGGTAATGGGCTATGGGGGGGGGCTAAGACTACAAGTAGGCTGATAGGGGGTTAGGACTGGTAATGGGCTGTGGGGGGCGTTAGGACTGGTAATGGGCTGGGGAGGGGGTAGGACTGGTACTGGGCTATGGGGGGGTTACAACAGGTAATGGGCTATGGGGAGCTACGACTACAAGTGGGCTGATGGGGGGATTAGGACTGGAAATTGGCTATGGGGGGGTTTAGGACAGGTAATGGGCTGATGGGGGGTTACAACAGGTAATGGGCTATGGGGGGGCTAAGACTACAAGTAGGCTGATAGGGGGTTAGGACTGGTAATGGGCTGTGGGGGGCGTTAGGACTGGTAATGGGCTGGGGGGGTTAGGACTGTTACTGGGCTATGTGGGGGTTACAACAGGTAATGGGCTATGGGGAGCTACGACTACAAGTGGACTGATGGGGGGATTAGGACTGGAAATGGGCTATGGGGGGGTTAGGACAGGTAATGGGCTGATGGGGGGGTTACAACAGGTAATGGGCTATGGGGGGGCTAAGACTACAAGTGGGCTGATGGGGGGTTAGGACGGGTAAAAGGTTGATGGGGGTTAAGACTGAAAAAGGGCTGATTGTAGGGTAAGGACTGGAAGTGGGCTGATGGGGGGGTTAGGACTGGTAATGGGCTATAGGGGGTTCGGACTGGAAGTGGGCTGATGGGGGGGGTTAGGACTGGTAATGGGCTATGGGGGTTCAGACTGGAAGTGGGCTGATGGGGGAGCTAGGACTGGTAATGGGATGGGGGGTTGCTAGGACTGGAAATGGGCTGAGTGGAAGGGGGGCTTGAACGGCAAATAGCTGATGGGGACAGGGGCTTGGAATGGAAATGGGCTGAGTGGAAAGGGGGCTTGAACTGCAAATAGCTGATGGGGAGGGGGGCTTGGAATGGAAATGGGCTGTGAGGAGAGGGAGCTAGGACTGGAAATGGGCTGAGTGGGGGGGGGGGGCTAGGACAGGAAATGGGCTGATGGAGGGGCCAGGATAGGACTGGAAATGGGCTGTTGGGAGTGCTAAGGTTGGAAATGGGCTGTGGTGGGGGCTTGAATTGAAATGGACTCATGGAGGGGCTAGAACTGGAAGTAGGCTCATGGGGGGCTTGGATTGGAAATGGGCTGAGTGGAGGGGAGCTAGGATTTGACATGGGCTGATGGTGGGGCTAGGAAAGGAATAGAAATGAGCTGATGGGGGGCTGGGATTGGAAATGAGCTGATGGAGGAACTGATAAGACTGGAAATAGGCTGATGAGGGGCTGGGATTGGAAATGAACTGATGGATGGACTCGGATAGGACTGGAAATGGATGGGGGAGATAGGACTGGAAATGGGCTGATGGTGGGGCTAGGATAGGATTGGAAATGGGCTGATGGGGGACTAGGACTGGAAATGGGCTGATGCAGGGACAAGAAGGGAGCAGATGCTGGGTGGGGCTGGAACTAGAAAGGAGCTGATGTTGGGGGAGCATTAGAATGGGATAGAGCTGGGAGAGTGAAATGGAGAGGGGAAAAATATTTTGCGTGGGAGGGAAGACAAATCTACAATTGGCCGGATATTGGGAGAGTAAGTGGGGATTGAGGATGGAGGGATAAAATTTGAGTGGATGAAATAGGAATGAGGAAAGAGCAAAAGGAGAAAGATTAGTATGTTAAAGCAGATGTAGAGAGAGAATGGAAAAAAAAACCAAGAAGACAGAAGAAAGGACAAATGGACAGCAGATGGAGAGTTAGCAGAAGACACGAAGAAACCAGAAGAAAGTGGCTGGAACAATTGCAACTGAAAAAAAATGCACAAAAGGTAGAAAAATATCTCTTTATTTTGAATTTATTAACTGGAATATGTCAGCTCTGGGAAATGTGCATCATTAATTTTTGCGCTTTGTTTAGTACAAGAGGAAATTAATTTATAGTTTTATTTCTACAGTGTTGTTGTATATTCCAAGTTTGGCTTTTGGGGTTCCCAGTTTAATTATTGTCTTCCTGTTTCTAAATTGTGATTCCTTGTTTGGTGATGGTCTATGTTCTGCATGTGTAACTGAGCTGAGGTATTCTGTTTATGTAATTCCTATTTGACATTGCCACTTGTTCTTTCCCCAGTAGGTCATGTATTATTGTTCTCTGAAATGTATTGGTTTAATATTTGCAGTGTTGCCTTTTGATAGGTAGGGTATGGTGCTTTGTGAGTCCTGGTAGTGCTGTTAGGATACGGCGGGTTTGCTATGGGTTCTAAATGGGCAGTGTTTGTAGTAGTTCCTAATGAGCCTGGCGGTTGGCACTGGATTATAGTAATGCAGAAATTGTTTAGTCTTTCTTTATCCATATGCTCATTAAGAGGCATGTTTACTAAAAGTTAGTGTATGGTAACATTATGCAAATATTTATGCAAATGAGGCACCTTATGCAAATGAGGCCCCGCACCGAGTCTCCGCACATGGCCCCGCACCCCCCTTGGGCCGCCCCTGCTTGGCACCTTCTGGGTTGTGTTGTTGTGGGTGTTGGACTTCGTCTGAGGGCCTTGCCCAAGGGCCCTCTGGAGAGGCTTTCAGGTGCAGGCCTGCCAGGTGCGGGCGTGCCCATTGATGTTTCAAATTTCAAGCAGATAATGTCTTGGCCCTGATCGGCTTCTGCGGTGGGGAACGGGAGAAGCAAGGCTGTCCCACTCCCTTCTACCGATCGGGGTCTGGAGATGTTCCTGCACCCGTTGGCACTTCAGATTTAAAACTGGTAATGTCATGGCCCTGATTGGCTTCTGCGGTGGGGAGCAGGAGGAGCTATGCTGTCCAGCTCCCTTTTTCTGATGACGATTGGGGTCTAGAGATGTTCATGCGCACATTGGCGCTTCAGATTTAAACTTGGAACTGACACTTTTATTATTAGTGCCGTTGTGGTGTTTTTCTCCTTTATCACTATATCAGAATCTTGGCATCCATATGTTGCTATCATGTTTTGCTAGATTAGAACTTCAGCACAATGGGGGCCATGGCAAGATGGCGATGGTGAGGGACACCCGCTGACAATGCTCCAGTGAACCCCCCTGTCTTTTTTACCTTTTTCTTTTGTTGGAGAGCTTTCCTGATGCCGCACGTGTGCAGGAAAAGGAAGGCTAAGTTGTCGATGACGATGGAGGAGACCCTGGGCGTGGAGGGGTTGGCGGATTGCGGGCTCAAGGATTCTTTTGTGAGGCCCATCGGGAGGAATGAGTGCACTCCGGAGCAACTGTTGAGCATTGTGGGGGCGGAAGGAAGTCCCCTTAGTGACGAAGAGTTGGAGGTTTCCCTCAGCCCGGAGCTCCGAGTGCCGCCGGTCCAGCCGAAAGTGGAGGCAGGCAGAGCACCGGAGTCTCAATGTGTGGATGAGACAATGGTGCAGAGATGATGGTTTTGGATTTGCTTGGAACTGGGGAACATTCTGGGGAAAGGAGGGGCTCCTCCGAAGGGATGGGCTTCACCTTAACAGGGATGGAAGCAGACTGCTGGCATTAACCTTTAAAAAGGAGATAGAGCAGCTTTTAAACTAGATAATAGGGGAAAGTCGACAGTCGCCCAAGAGCGCATGGTTCGGAAGAATGTATCTTTGAAGGATACTACCAAAAGCAGAGAGGTTCCAAAAAAGAGTAAAGTAGCCCAAATGTCCTTGGGTATGGAGCAGACAGAGCTTAAAGATCCCAAATTACACATGTCTACTAATAGCCAAATTAATATGAATAAAATACAGTCTCTTAAATGCTTGTATGCAAATGCTAGAAGTCTAAAAAATAAGATGGGAGAGTTAGAATATATAGCACTAAATGAGAGGTTAGATGTGATTGGAATATCAGAGACATGGTGGAAGGAGGACAACCAGTGGGACACTGTGCTACTTGGGTACAAACTATATCGTAATGATAGAGCTGATCAAATTGGTGGAGGGGTTGCGCTCTATGTTAGAGAGGGCATTGAGTCAGAAAGGATTAAAGTTTTGCAGGAAACAAAATTTGCTGTAGACTCTCTATGGATTGAAATTTCATGTAAAAAGGGGACAGCAATGGCAGTGGGGGTGTACTATCGACCGCCTGGCCTGAATGAACAAATGGATGATGAAATGCTCAAAGAAATCAAGGAAGCTAACAAAAGTTACAGCACAGTAATAATAATGGGTGATTTCAATTACCCCGGTATCGACTGGGTCAGTGTCACGGCAGGACATGCTAGGGAGATAAAGTTCCTAGATGAAATAAATGACTGCTTCTTGGAGCAGCTGGTTCATGAATAAACCAGAGGGGAAGCCATATTAGACCTAGTCTTTAGTGGCACACCAGATCTAGTGCAAGAGATAAGGGTGTTGGGGACACTTGGCAATAGTGATCATAACATGATCGCATTTGATTTAATTAGTGGAGGAGGGATAGTAAGGAAATCCACAGTACTACCTTTTAACTTTCGAAAAGGAGACTATGATAAAATGAGGAAAATAGTTAAGAAAAAACTAAAAGGAGCAGTTGGAAAGGTTAAAGACTTACATCAAGCTTGGATATTGTTGAAAAATACTATCTTGGAAGCCCAGACCAGCTGTATTTCACGTTTTAAGAAAAGTGGAAGGACGTCCAAAAAACTGCCAGCATGGTTTAAAGGTGAGGTCAGAGAGGCTGTTGTTGCCAAAAAAGCATCTTTCAGGAAATGGAAAAAAGAGCCAAATGACGAAACCTGTAAACAGCACAAGCACTGGTAAGTTAAATGCAAGGCATTGATAAGGCAGGGAAAGGGAGAATTTGAGAAGAAGCTTGCTGTGCAAGCAAAAACATGAAATACTTTTTCAAGTACACTCATAGCAAAAAACCTGTGAGTCAGTTGGTCCATTAGATGATAGAGGGGTTAAAGGGGCACTAAGAGGCAACAAGGCAATAGCAGAGAGACTGAATGAATTCTTTGCTTCGGTCTTTACTGAGGAAGATGTAGGGATGCTACCCATGACTGAAGTGGTATTTAAAGGTGCGGAAGAATTGAAGGAAATATCGATACATCGGGAAGATGTATTACAACTATTAGATAAACTGAAGAGTAGCAAATCACCTGGGCTGGATGGTATACATCGAAGGGTGCTGAAAGAACTGAAATATGAGATTGCAGACCTGCTATTAGTAATCTGTGAACTATCATTAAAATCTTCTCTAATACCTGAAAATTGGAGGATCACTAATGTAACACCAATTTTTAAAAAGGGTTCCAGGGGTGATCTGGGAAACTACAGACCGGTGAGCCTGACGTCAGTACCGGGAAAAATGGTTGAAACCATGATAAAGAATAAAATTACTCAACATGTAGATAGTCATGGCCTAATGGGAGACAGCCAACATGGCTTTAGACAAGGAAGATCTTGTCTTAATAATCTGTTATGTTTTTTTGAAGGTGTGAATAAACAGGTGGACAAACGTGAGTCGGTTGATATAGTGTTTCTGGACTTTCAGAAAGCCTTTGACAAGGTCCCTCATCAGAGACTTTTGGCAAAACTAAAGAGTCATGGGATAGGAGGCAATGTACTACTGTGGATCAGGAACTAGTTAAAAGATAGAAAGCAGAGGTAAGGGCTAAATGGCCAATTTTCCCAATGGAGAAAGGTGAATAGTGGTGCACCCCAGGGATCTGTGCTGGGTCGGCTGCTTTTTGACATATTCATAAATGACCTGGAAAGGGAAATAACGAGTGAGGTTATCAAATTTGCAGATGATACAAAACTATTTAAAGTTGTTAAAACCCAAGAGGATTGTGGAAAATTGCAAGAGGATCTTGATAAATTGGAAGACTGGGCATCAAAATGGCAGATGAAATTTAATGTCGACAAGTGCAAAGTTATGCACCTAGGGAAGAACAACCCAAACTATGGTTACAAGATGCAAGGGTCCACATTAGGAACCACCACCCAGGAAAAAGATTTAGGCGTCATTGTGGATAACATGTTAAAATCCTTGGCCCAGTGTGCAGCGGCGGCCAAGAGAGCAAATAAAATGCTAGGTAAATAAAACAAAAGATATTGTAATGCCTCTATATCGTTCCATGGTGAGACCGCACCTTGAATATTGTGTGCAGTTCTGGTCGCCATATCTTAAATAGGATATAGTGTTATTAGAAGAGGTTCCGAGAAGAGCCACCAAAATGGTAAAGGGGATGGAAGGATACTCCTATGAAGAAAGACTAAAAAGGTTAGGGCTTTTTAACCTGGAAAAGAGACGGCTGAGGGGAGATATGATAGAAATCTATAAATTAATGAACGGAGTGGAACGGATAAACGTAGATCGATTGTTTACATTATCAGAATATAGAAAGACTAGAGGACATGCAATGAACCTACAGGGTAAACTATTTAAGACTAATAAAAGAAAATATTTTTTTCACTCAACGTGTAATCAAACTCTGGAATTTCTTACCGGAGGATGTAGTAAAGGCTGTTAGTGTAGCTGGGTTTTAAAAACGTTTGGACAAATTCCTGGAGGAAAGGTCCATAAACCATTATTAAGAAGGGACCCAGGATATCAATGCTTGAACCAATGCAAGCATTGTGGAACCTGTGTCTTTTGGGGAAACTGCTAGGTATGTATGACCTAGATTGGCCACTGTTGGAAACAGGATACTGGGCTTGATCGACCTTGGTCTGACCCAGTATGGCATATTTTATGTTTTTATGTTTTATGTTTATGGAGTCCTTGCCTGGAACCTGAGTTCAGGCATGAGTGAGGTGGCTAGCCTGTCTCCGGTGCCACAGAGGCAGTTGTCCAGCCCCGGAGTAAGTCAACGGGAGCTGGTGTCTCCGGCTGCGGATCCTGGTGTGGAGGGAGTAAAAGGGGAAGGAGTTTCAGCTCTGCGTTCTTTGCTGGATTCGCCTCCGATGTTGGATAAACCTTGTTAGCATGTTGGGAATGCTCAAGGACACAGTCTGGTAAGACCTGACATTGTTTCCTTTGAAAGTTTATGGGACTCCTTCTCATCTATGCATCTCAATATATCATCTCAGCTCCAGTCTATTTTGCAGGATTTTCAAGTGTTTGGGCAGCAATTAAAATTGTATGAATTGGGTCAAACTGAGCTTAGTGTCAAACTCATGAGCTTACTGCTCTCATGAGGAGCGTCTGGGGCAGTTACAAGAGGCCTCCCAAACCTTTGTTAAGGACTCTGGGGTTATGCATAGGAGGCTGGAATTTTTTGAAAACGCTGTGAAGTGCCAAAACCTGCATGTATTGAATTTTCCTAAGGTTCTGTCGGTGTCTGCCTTGGAACTCTTTGAAAGGTTTTTTGTAACTTCCCTTAAGGTATCGGCTGATTCTGTGCCGCCAATATCGAAGGCCTTTTATTTGCCAACTGCAAAGGCTAGTCCTGTGGAGAAAGATGATCACCTTTTGCTATCTTCAGACAGTTTGGATGTATCTACATTTTTGGAGCGGTCCCCATCTGATGTAGGGATGACTGCTACTTTGCTGGTCACCTTTGCTCTTGAGGTGGACAGAGATTGGCTGTTGAAATTGTTTTTTAGGTCCCCATGTAAAGTGTTCCTTGAGTCCCAACTAAGAATATTTCCAGATGTTTCTAGAGTAATCCAAATGAGGAGGAGGCAGTTTCTTTTGTACCGTCCTGGGGTGCTTCAGTTAGGAGGGTTGTTTTTCTTACGCTTTCCATGTAAGTGTCTGGTGAAGTTAGCTGGGCACAGTTACCTTTTTTTTTTTAACCCTCTTAGCTGGCCGCCTTTATTTCCTCTAAACAATCTTCAGTGCAGATCCCTTCTCTTCTCCCCCCTCACGGTAGTTCCCCTAGTTAGGTGTGCTATAATCGGAGAGTAATGTCAGCACTCCTTCCTTGTCTATTATTTTCCTGTATTTGCTTTGGAATCAATTTTTCCTATATATTCTGACCTATCTTGCCATTGTATTGTGGACTTGTGGGCTATGCTTATATGTTTCTTTTTTCTTGTTTGGAGGGAAAAAAAATTTCCTTTAATGTTTTGATTGTGCCCTTTCTGTACAAGCTTTTCTTCTTGTGTAAATTGTAAAATTGCATAAATGATTAAAAAAAAAAGAACTTCAACACAATGTGGAAGTAAAATTTGAAACTCATTTAATAGAATGTGAAAATTCAGTGGCTAACATTTGTGAGAATCTTACTGCTTTGAAATCTGATCTAACTGTAATTCAAGAAAGATGTGATGTGTTAATGCCTGATAATATCTCTCTTCATTGTAAAACAGAGAAAATGGAGAATGTTTCTAAATCAAGGAATTTGCATTTAATTAACTCTCCTCAAGTTCCAAATATAACAGGGCATGACAAGTTTAAAGCTGTCTTGCTTCCTGTTACATGGACTTATTATTTGCTCCAAAAAGTGGGCCTAACCATGGAAATAAATATATTATTTTGTATTGAATCTCAGACTGGAACTGAGTTGAATGCACTGGAAAATCTTTCAGCGGAACTACCACCAGCATCGAGGGACACTGCTGCTCTGCTTCTGGCTCTAATGCTAGAATCCAATGTTACATGTATTCTTTTCTAAGCTTGAGAAGAATTTTTAGGAAATTATGGGGCATTTTTACTAAGGAGTCGAGGAGTAGTCTAGTGGTTAGAGGCAAGTCACTTTACCCTCCATCGCTGTGGAAGAAAGGCCTGGCAATCTATTTCTAGTCGCACCTTGCAAGGAAACCCAGGGGCTGCTGGGTTACCAGAAGTCAGCACTGACACAATGGCACAGATTGCATTTGCATTAATTAACAAAACCATTAGCGTGGGGCCCCGGTTAGCACATAATTAGGCAGGTTAGGGGCGTAACATGGGCTTTAATGGCACATCACAGTTAGTACTGGTGTTTTGGGCACATGCTAATGGCAAGGAGATGGATGCACTCAACCCCAACTTCCCCGCTAATTTCACACTGCAAACACGTGCTCATGGTGCAGAATTTAATAATCATACCCCTATGTTTCAATATTGCTTGATGCTTATAGGGAAGCTGAAGTCAGTCATAAACATTCTCTCTTTGAAATGCAAAATCACTGTCCTCGGGCCGCCTTCTTTCTTCAGTATCCACGTCATTGTAAAATGGCATTTCATCATCAGACATATTCTTTTCTTGGGTCCCAGTATTTGGAGTCCGATACCAATTTTCATCAGACTGAGTGGAGGAGTAGCCTAGTGGTTAGAGCACTGGCTTGGTAACCAAGCAACAAGGGTTCAATTCCCACTAGCACTCCTTGTGGCCTTGGGCAAGTCACTTAACCCTCCACTGCCTTGGAAGAAAGGTCTGGCAATCTACTTCTGGTGACACTGCCAAGAAAACCCAGGAGCTTCTGGGTTGCCAGGAGTCAGGACTGGCTCAAAGGCTGTGATAAGGAAGCTTATCATAGCTCAGGAAGGAGCTATAGAGAAGGTGAAGTGACTCTGAACAAGCAACCTGTCAGTTCTGGTAGAAATAAGAAAACAGAATTTTCCCATAAAAGACTACCAGTCCCAGAATGCACCAGGTTTCCAACAGCCATTAGAGGAGCTGAAGTGGGGAAACGTGTGTTCAATCAGGAGGGCTATGAGGTAATCCCTAAGCACTCATCTCAAAGGGCAGGGCCTGATTCAGCACAGCTGCGCTGTGTTAGGGAGGAGCACTCATCTAAGCAGAATAAAGGTAGAGTTTATTCTACAGAGAATTATCCTGAGAATCAGCTTGAGCTTGATCATCTTCATCATCAGAAGCAGAAGCCAAACCGGACGGACAGAGAGGGAAAGAAACCCTTTGGAAGAAAGAGGAGAAAAGCCTTTGAGAGGTCTAAAGGAATCCAGAGCAGTACGTATACTGGAAAGCATTCCAAGGGCCAGCATACACCATTGGACTGGGGAAAGCCAGAGGAATGGTGCTGCAGAGCTAGGAATCTCCAGAGGGTACCTGTGAGGGAGACGGCTGCACGTGGAAGGGACCCTAGGACCCATGCCAGAAGGTATGTGAAGAGAGATCCAGTGTCCAGGGATCTGGATTGGAAGGCTGGACATAAGAACTGGACTACATACTGGCCAGGCTATTTAGAGAGGAACTCTAACAGCAATGGAAGCTCAGGTATAAACACTGATCTATGCCCTAGCTATAACCTTGAAAGACAGCAGGGAAACAAGTTTTCTCCTGAAAGTGCTCCATTGGGACATTCATCTGTGCCAATCCATGATATTGAACCCATGCTTGTTGAAGAAGAGGGGGTGATAGCAGATGAAGAATCTGTTTACATGGACTGCTCTCTGTCTAAACTCCTTTGGTGATTTTCTGTTATAAAATACAGCAACCATCACAAAGAAATACAAACTTGTTCTTTAATCTACTCAGAAAAGATCCTGAGTAAGATTTCTAGCCACGCAGTAGAAAGCAAGCCAGCTAAGGGGTTTCAGCTGGATAACTGCTAGCAATTGAGCCTTACCTAATTGCTTGTGAGCTAGGAGAGAATCACTTCTGAATCTATGTGGGAAGATATAAGAAGTTAACCTGAAAAGAACAGTTTTTTTCTTTCTTTGTCGCTTTTGGTTTGTTGTTTGATACATGCTAAGAAAATATTAGCTAAGCCTACAGAAAAGACCAGTTTGTTATCAACCAGGTCTTATTTCTTTTGCTTTGATTGCCTGACAAGTTCAAATGTGGTTTCATGATTTTGTTTTTCCAAGTTTAACACTGAAAGCAAGTAACCTGATTTATGTGCTACCAAGCATATCTGTGTTGGGAGAAATAACCCCCATAAATAAATATCTTATTGGCTTTACCCAAAAGCACAACTAATTATTGTGAGCAGCTGTGTCTGGTGTGAATGAACTGCATTGCCCACAATCCCTTGCAAATCATATAGATATATGCACTTGCCAAGACTGTGAAGATTCTCACCAAGGCAGCCGTCTGACAAGGCACACATTGCATTTGTGTCCAGTAAAATGTATTGCTGGTTCAATGTCATCATTAGCAGAGTGAGTTTTCTTTTTATTTTGTGATATTTTCTATTCTAGCCTGAGCACCTAGTCCATTTGCAGGGTTTCTGATTAATTATCTAAGTTTATTATTTGTATTTTTTTTCACTCTCCCTTATTTCTAGGCTCTTGTTTATTTTGATTTCTTATACTGTCATTAGAACATTTCATTTGTTTGGTTATCTCATTTGAATAAGCATAAGCACATTTCTTTAAAAAAAACACAGAATATAATCAGCATGGTATATAAAATAGCTAAAATAGCATTACAAATTGCAAACATCCCAAGCTAGATATCTTTAATGACCCATGTCTTTTTAAGAGATTCCAGACTAAGGCCAAGGCCAAGATTCTGATTGTCAAAAATTAATCCTCTTTGTATATACCAAATTGTGATGACATGAGAAACACAGTGAAGCTTAGGCACATAGATACTCACAGCCAGATCTTCTACTGCAATCATCTAAAAAACGAGGCGGCCAACAACAGCGAAAACATTTCAAGAAACTGACTTGAATGGAGTGATGCAAACAAAGCTTTTGAATGTGTCCCATGTTTCCTGTTTTCCAAAGCTGAAAGCAAATATAAACAATGCAGTGTGCTAGCGAAAAGTGAAAGATATTCACCAGCTGCAAACTGTACAACAAACTTCCCAATTGCAAAAAGAGACTTGGATCATAGGACATGCCACTGTCAGTAAAAATACCTAGAATGGTCACTGTTGACCAAACTAGATTTAGACGGACATACTCAAAAACAAACATAAAGGGGCCCTGTTACTGAAATGCGTTGCTTACCACCCCCTTCAAGACACTGGAAGCGGTTCTTCAGCACTCCAATTGCGTGCTCCACACCCGCCCGGGTCTGCTAATGGGTACTATTGTTTCGCTCCTCCTGCCAACTCATGGAGTGGTGCACTGGGGTCAGCATCCAGATCCTCAGAGGGTATCCACGGTCACCTATGGGGGCAATATGAGCTGTGAGCATGATCACTGGGACGTGCATTGGGTATAGTCTATGAGCTGCTATGGACAGCGTGCAGTGGTGCTCATGTGTTGCAATACATACAGTACACATCTATCACCGCCTGTTTGCAATACCCAAACTATAGCAGGCATCTATTCTGGGCCTGTCCTGGGGCTCACACATGTGCTCACTCACCTAACAGCCACATATCTCCGAGCTGACCCCTGGCTGCTCCCTGTCCCAGGCTGGACTGGGTGAGGACAAATGCATCATGGTAGGACCCTGGGTAGTGGGCACACACATCAATGAAGTCTATGTTGGCATCCACAATGACCTGCATGTTCATTGATGTGTACCATGCCTGTTCCGGTATGCCCTCTGCTCCAACTGTGGTGTCCGTAGTGCATTGTGGATGCAGTCTATACATACAAGCACTCATGGGAAACCAGCAACACTGTAGAATGTCTGCATGGTATCCTGCTGCATCTGCTGTGTCTGGGGGAGGACTATGAGATAAGAACATAAGAACATAAGATATGCCATACTGGGTCAGACCAAGGTCCATCAAGCCCAGTATCCTGTTTCCAACAGTGGCCAATCTAGGTCATATGTACCTAGCAGTTTCCCCAAAAGACACAGGTTCTGCAATGCTTGTACTAGGTCAAGCATTGATATCCTGGGTCCCTTCTTAATAATGGTTTATGGACCTTTCCTCCAGAAGCTTGTCCAAACCTTTTTTAAACCCAGCTACACTAACAGCCTTTACTACATCCTCCGGTAACAAATTCCAGAGTTTGATTACACGTTGAGTGAAAAGATATTTTCTTTTATTAGTCAAATAGTTTACCCTGTAGCTTCATTGCATGTCCCCTAGTCTTCTTATATTCTGATAACGTAAACAGTCGATCTACGTTTACCCGTTCCACTCCATTAATTTATAGACTTCTATCATATCTCCCCTCAGCCGTCTCTTTTCCAGATTAAAGAGCCCTAACCTTTTTAGCCTTTCTTCATAGGAGTATCCTTCCATCCCCTTTACCATTTTGATGGCTCTTCTCTGAACCTTTTCTAATAACGCTATATCCTTTTTAAGATACGGCGACCAGAATTGCACACAATATTCAAAGTGCGGTCTCACCATGGAACGGTATAGAGGCATTATAATATCTTTTGTTTTATTTTCCATTCCTTTCCTTATGATACCTAGCATTCTATTTGCTCTCTTGGCTGCCGCTGCACACTGGGCCGAGGGTTTTTAACATGTTATCCACAATGACGCCTAAATCTTTTTCCTGGGTGGTGGTTCCTAATGTGGAACCTTGCATCGTGTAACCATAGTTTGGGTTGTTCTTCCCTAGGTGCATAACTTTGCACTTGTCCACATTAAATTTCATCTGCCATTTTGATGCCAAGTCTTCCAATTTATCAAGATCCTCTTGCAATTTTCCACAATCCTCTTGGGTTTTAACAACTTTAGATAGTTTTGTGTCATCTGCAAATTTCATAACCTCACTCCTTATTCCACTTTCCAGGTCATTTATGAATATGTCAAAAAGCAGCGGACCCAGCACAGATCCCTGGGGTACACCACTATTCACCTTTCTCCATTGGGAAAATTGGCCATTTAGCCCTTACCTCTGCTTTCTATCTTTCAACCAGTCCCTGATCCACAGTAGTACACTGCCTCCTATCCCATGACTCTTTAGTTTTGCCAAATCTGTATTTCGCGTTTTTGTTTCTGCAGCAAGCTTCTTCTCAAATTCTCTCTTTGCCTTCTTTATCAATGCCTTGCATTTGACCTGCCAGTGCTTGTGCTGTTTCCAGGTTTCATCGTTTGGCTCTTATTTCCATTTCCTGAAAGATGCTTTCTTGGCAACAACAGCCTCTCTGACCTCACCTTTAAACCATGCTGGCAGTTTTTTGGACTTCCTTCCACTTTTCTTAAAGCGTGGAATAAAGCTGGTCTGGGCTTCCAAGATAGTATTTTTCAACAACACCCAAGCTTGATGTAAGTCTTTAACCTTTGCAACTGCTGCTTTTAGTTTTTTCTTAACTATTTTCCGCATTTTATCATAGTCTCCCTTTCGAAAGTTGAAAGGTAGTACTGTGGATTTCCTTACTATCCCTCCTCCACTAATTAAATCAAAGGCGATCATGCTATGATCACTATTGCCAAGTGGCCCCAACACCCTTATCTCTTGCACTAGATCTGGTGTTCCACTAAGGACTAGGTCTAATATGGCTTCCCCTCTCGTCGGTTCATGGACCAGCTGCTCCAAGAAGCAGTCATTTATGTCATCTAGGAACTTTATCTCCCTAGCATGTACTGCCGTGACACTGACCCAGTCGATACCGGGATAATTGAAATCACCCATTATTATTACCGCGCTGTAACTTTTGTTAGCTTCCTTGATTTCTTTGAGCATTTCATCATCCATTTGTTCATTTTCGCCAGGCGGTCGATAGTACACCCCCACCGCCATCGCCTTCCTCTTTTTACATGGAATTTCAATCAATAGAGATTCTACAGCAAATTTTATTTCCTGCAAAACTTTAATCCTTTCTGACTCAATGCCCTCTCTAACATAGAGCGCAACCCCTCCACCAATTTGATCAGCTCTATCATTACGATATAGTTTGTACCCGGGTAGCACAGTGTCCCACTGGTTGTCCTCCTTCCACCATGTCTCTGATATTCCAATCACATCTAACCTCTCATTTAGTGCTATATATTCTAACTCTCCCATCTTATTTTTTAGACTTCTAGCATTTTAGAGACTGTATTTTATTCATATTAATTTGGCTATTCGTAGACATGGGTAATTTGGGATCTTTATGCTCTGTCTGCTCCATACTCGAGGGCATTTGGGCTACTTTACTCTTTTTTGGAACCTCTCTGCTTTTGGTAGTATCCTTCAAGGATACATTCTTCTGAACCAGTGCATCCAGTGATCACCAGTTGGTGTGGTTCAGTATTAGGACTAGGGCTGTTAGAATCCATTCCAAGGTGAAGATCTTAGACTTTAGGAAGACTAACTTTGCAAAGATGGGCCAATACCTCAGGGAGTTGTTAGTGGGATGGGAACAGCTGGGGGATGTAGAAAAACAGTGGGCAAAACTGAAAGGGGGTATTTTAAAGGCAACCAACCTTTTTGTTAAAATGGTAAATAAAGGCAAAAGGAACAGGAGACCGCTATGGTTTTCGAAGGAAGTAGCTGAAAAAGTGAAGAAAAAGAGGGAGGCCTTCATGAAATACAAGAGATCACAGAGAGAGGAAGACAGGCATCTGTATTTGGAAAAACTTAGAGAAGCTAGCAAAGTAGTCAAGAAGGCAAAGATTCAAAAGGAGGAGGAAATAGCCAATGCAATAAAATGGGGGGATAAGACATTTTTCAGATATATTAGTGAGAAGAGGAAGGGCAAAAGTGGTATTGTCAGACTCAAGGGTGCAGGGGGGAATATGTAGAAGCTGATAAGGATAAAGCGGAATTGCTTAACAAATATTTTTGTTCTGTGTTCACAGATGAAGAACCAGGAGCAGGACCTCAGAAAACACCCACAAATAGGAACAGAAGCGAGGGACATCTTGAACAATTTTCAAAAGACTGTGTTCGTGAGAAACTAGCTCAACTTAAAGTAGACAAAGCGATGGGACCGGATGGGATACACCCTAGAATACTGAGGGAACTTGGGGACGTTCTAGCAACTCCACTGACTGACCTTTTCAATGCCTCGTTGGAGTCGGGAGTGGTGCCAAAGGACTGGAGAGAGGCTTATGTGGTGCCTTTACACAAAAGCGGAAGTAAGGATGTGGTTGAAAACTACAGGCCGGTTAGTTTAACTTCAGTGGTGAGTAAATTATTGGAAACGCTGCTGAAAGAGAAAATAGTGAGGTTTCTGGAGTCCGGCGTATTACAGGATCCGAGGCAGCATGGATTCACCAGAGGCAGGTCTTGTCAGACAAATCTGATTGATTTCTTTGACTGGGTGACCAGGGAGTTGGACCGAGGGAGAGCTCTAGATGTGGTGTATTTAGATTTCAGTAAAGCCTTTGACACTGTTCCTCACAGGCGACTTATAAACAAACTGAGCACCCTAGGGATGGACCCTAAAGTTACTGTTTGGGTTAGAAATTGGTTGGGTGGGAGGCGACAAAGAGTACAAGTAAATGGAGCTCACTCTGAGAAGGATGTTACCAGTGGTGTGCCCCAGGGATCTGTCCTTGGTCCGATTCTTTTTAACATCTTTGTTAGTGATATAGCGGAAGGGCTGTCGGGTAAGGTTTGCCTCTTTGCGGATGATACCAAAATCTGCAATAGAGTAGACACCCAGGAAGTTGTAGATAACATGAGGAGTGATCTAGCTAAGCTTGAAGAATGGTCTAGAATTTGGCAGCTGGGATTTAATGTTAAAAAATGTAAGGTCATGCATTTGGGCTGCAGCAATCCAAGGGAGCAATACAGTATAGAAGGTGAAGTACTTTTGTCCACTAAAGAAGAGCGGGACCTAGGCGTGGTTGTATCTGATGATCTTAAAGTAGCTAAACAGGTAGAAAAGGCGACGGCAAAAGCTAGAAGGATGCTTGGGTGCATACGGAGAGGAATGGCTAGCAGAAAAAAGGAGGTGATAATGCCTCTGTATAAGTCTTTGGTGCGACCTCATTTGGAGTATGGTGTGCAATTCTGGAGACCGCACCTTCAAAAGGATGTGAACAGGATGGAGTCGGTGCAGAGGGTTGCTACTAAAATGATTAATGGGCTTCATTATAAAGCATATGAGAACAGACTTAAGGATCTTAATATGTACACCTTAGAGGAAAGGCGGGATAGAGGTGATATGATTGAGATGTTTAAATACCTCCGTGGCATAAATGTTCAGGGAGAGAGCCTCTTTCAATTGAAAGCAAGTTCTGCTACGAGGGGACATGGGATGAGGGTGAAGGGAGATAGATTCAGGAGTGATATGCGGAAATATTTCTTTACGGAAAGAGTAGTGGATCCGTGGAATAGTCTCCCAGTGGAGGTGGTGGAGATGAGGACAGTAACTGAATTCAAAAAAGCATGGGACCAACACAGAGGATCTCTAAAGGTAAAAAGTGGACTGTTGTAGTTGTTGTTATGGAAGGACAGACTAGATGGGCCTTGTGGTCTTTTTCTGTCGTCATGTTTCTATGTTTCTATGTTTCTATGTTTCTAACCATCAGCTCTTGGGCGACTGTCGGCTTTCCCCTATTATCTAGTTTAAAAGCTGCTCTATCTCCTTTTTAAAGGTTAATGCCAGCAGCCTGGTTCCATTCCGGTTAAGGTGAAGCCCATCCCTTCGGAAGAGCCCCTCCTTTCCCCAGAATGTACCCCAGTTCCTAACAAATCCAAACCCCTCATCTCTGCACCATTGTCTCATCCACGCATTGAGACTCTGGAGCTCTGCCTGCCTTTTGGGTCCTACACGTGGAATGGGAAGCATTTCAGAGAATGCTACCCTGGAAGTTCTGGATTTCAACTTCCTACCTAAAAGCCTAAATTTAGCCTCCAGAACCTCCCTACCACATTTTCCTATGTCATTGGTACCGGCATGTACCAAGACAGCAGACTCCTCCCCAGCACTATCTAAGACCTTATCTAGGTGGCGCGTGAGGTCCGCTACCTTCGCACCAGGCAGGCATGTTACCAGGCGATCCTCACGTCCACCAGCCACCTAGCTATCTACATGCCTAATGATCAAATCACCAACTATAACGGCTGTCCTAACCCTTCCCTCATGGGCACATGGCCCTGGAGAAACTTCCTCGGTGCGAGAGGGTTTTACATCACCTGGAGGACAGGTCCTAGTTACAGGATCACTTCCTGCCACACCAGGGTGATGCTCTCATGTCACGTGACCTCTCTCCTCCATGGCAACAGGGATGCTGTCAGACTGGAGGTGGGACTTCAGGACTATATCCCTGTAGGTCTCGTCTATGTACTTCTCTGTCTTTCTTATGTTTTCTAAGTCTGCTACTCTAGCCTCTAGAGAACGGACTCGTTCCCTGAGAGCAAAGAGCTCCTTGCACCTAGTGCACACGTAAGACCTCTCACCAATTGGGAGAAAATCATGCATGTGACACTCAATGCGAAAGATTGGAAAGCCCCAATCCCGCTGCTGGACTGTTGTCTGCATCTTAGTTAGGCTCTGGTGAATGTTCCTATGCAGTGGCTTGCAGTGGACTGTGTGAGTTCAACAGTTACCCCTTTCACATGTTGTAAGGAATCCCAGGGCAGTGGTCACCATCATGGCCACCAGCAGGGCCTGGCTTTTGGATGTGGAGGGGTCCACGTCCAAACTGAGTATGCTGCACAGCTCAGTTATCATTGCCCCATCCAGTCTGCATCTCTGGTAGACCTCCTCCTCTGTCAGTTGCAGGTAGCTCACCCTGGGCCTGTGTACACATTGGGCATGGTACCTGTGTCTCTGGTGCTGGGCCACTGCCTGCTGCTGGGTATGCACTGCCCTTGCACAGCGGAGAATTCGACAGGCAGTGCATACCCAGCAGCAGGCAGTGGCCCAGCACCAGAGACACAGGTACCATGCCCAATGTGTACACAGGCCCAGGGTGAGCTACCTGGATCACCATGTGCATGGTCCACATAGTGTCTCTGCCTGTCCAGAGTTGCTTTATGTCTGCATGGTTTCAGCACAGGCCTACACATGCTCCCCTTGCTCAACTGTGCCTGTTCCGCCACTACATGAGTTTGCCACTTAATATCAGCAGTCATATGGGCTGGGAGCCGTCACTTAAGGCTATGCGGTTAGTGATGTCCAATGTTGGCGCACATGGGTTTCACGGCGACATGCCCCCGTTCCGCCCCCAGGCTTTGGTGCCTGGCACTGTGCAGGTAGCTGGGCCTCAACAATTCAAGCCACCTTGTTGAATATCTGGTTTACATGGTTATGGCAGTTTTATACAAGTAAGGCTGGCTTTTATACCTGTAGCACACACCTAGGGCTTCGAAAATCGAGCCCATAGATTGTCTACACATGCAAATGCAATTTTACAAAGCTCCTAGTTAGACATGGGGATCTACATTATACACAGTTTTCAAGGGGGCATGGTTTGGGTGTGGGTAGGGCATAGTTTGGGTGCACTGTAAGTATAGATATGTATTCCTCATTTTATAAGGAGAGTACATATGGATATCAAAATTCTCAACATCAGCTTTTAGATCTGCCCTGAGGCATACCCAAGTAGTTTCTTTAAGGGGTAGGTGGAAAAGTCAATGGAACACCTTCATTGCCACTCCCCAACACTTACCCAACAGCATCATTATTCACCTCCAACCCCCTGATCTTCTATACGATCAAGACCCCCAAAATCCCATGCACTACTCAAGACCCACCCAAACGTCCTGCAGTAGGCAAGATCCCCCCAGACTTTCAAGACTGCCCGTGGATTTCCTGAAATCATCACAACTCTCCCACCTTCTGATCCCGCCCTGATCACTTATTGGGGTCTCCCTGGTACCTAGCAGGGAGCAGGAGCAATCCTCAGTGGCTCCTACTCTATCAGGCTCTGGGTTTCAAAATGGCACTTTGACCTAAAGCACTGGTCTTGAAGTACTATGGCTAGGAGTCAAGCTGCCAAATAAGGGCAGAGACTACCATTAGAATGCCATTTTGAAACCCAGACAATGATGGAGAAGGAGTGTCTGGGGATCTCTCCTGCTCTCTATTAGACCAACATGGAGACTCCCGGTAGGTGCCAGGGTAGGATCTGGGGTTGGGGATTTAGGGGAGTCCAGAGAGGCAGTATTGAATGTTTGGGGGGCCTTGGGGTTGCCTACTGGGGGGTCTTGATTACAGTGGGAGTTCTAAGGGGGCTCTTAGCTAGTGTGGAGGGGGCTTAGGGGGATCTTGACTAGTGAAGCGTATGAGGTGTCTTGATTGATGCAAAGGGTTCAGGGGGTCTTGAATGGTGCATGGGGTCTGGGAGGCTGATTGGTGTGAAGGGGGTCTTTCTTGGGGGAATGCATTAACGGGTGAGAGATGTGTGGATGTCAGGAACAGTGATTTTAAAAAGTTGCTCCTACACATACATATTTGTGCAAAAGTAGGAGACTCTTTTTGCCTATGTGCAGCTTTTTAAAATCACTGCTCCTATTGGATTTGGTGGCAGATTTACCTCTGCACTCCCTCACGTCCTTATATGCATTTTTCAGGTGGCTTCAGGTTTAGCAGAGCCTTCATGAAATACAAGGGAAATTGTGCACATCTCAAGTCCCCTCTGCACGACCTATCTAAAGTGGGCCTTCATATTAAGAGCTTGGCATTATTTAAATATCAGATCCTCTAGGGTTTTTTTCCCTGAAAAATAGTGCATTGCAAAGTTTTGTGGGTCTTTTCCTAAAGGGCACTAAGGTGTTTCACCACCGCGTTAACTGGTGAGTGTGTGGACAGCATTTTCCCAGCAATTCATGTGGAGCCCTATCCTGTAACACATGTTGCAGTAACGTGGGTGCTCTTAACTTTACCTATCTAGGTGTGTTAGGTGAACCTGTGGTAATCATGAGGGATGCAGTTAGTGTGCAGTGTGTACCCTGTGCTAACACAGCACAGGGTACACACTGCACACTAACCCGTCCACTCATGGGTACTACACAGCAGCTAACCCTCCCACTCATGTCCCTAACACGGGCTGCAGTTAGCACGGGCATCCGCCTATGCTGTCATGTCCCTGTGCTAGTTGGCAATGCATGCCCAAGGTGTGCTTTTAGTACATGCCAGACACACTCTGCCCGCTTCTGCCCTTTAGTAAAAGACCCCTAAACCTTCCTTCTGCATTTAACTTATTACAAGGGATTTTCATTTATTTTCAAGAGATCCAAAAATGGCATTATATGAATGAAATACTAAAGATTTGTTGTCTTGGTATCCCAGTCAATTGAGTCAGAGGCTAGCTGACATATAACAACTTCATTATCCATCCTGCATCGTCTCTAAGGGGCCCTTATATTAAAGTGTGCAAAGCAGTTAATATGGGTTTATGTGTGTACTAAATACGTTTGGGGATAGTCAAACTGCTTGATTTCCTTGTGTAGCCTTAACAGCTCTTGAGTGTTCCCACAGTTCAGGTATAAGCCTACTGGGGCAGGGACACTTGGGCTTCCGCCCACCCTACCCCTCACCCCACCCAACCCTGGGGCTGCATTGCCTATATAGTGGCCAATAGCTTGGGATACACCCAAATTCTCTTAACCAGCATGTCTTGTATTCAGTGCAATACCTGCGGTACTTTCATTCCCAGAAGAATCATTTGGAGCCTAAGAGCATGTCCTATGTGCCGAAGGTCATCTGCCATGTATAACGAATTGACTCTACTAAGAGAAGACCTGGCTGCCATACACAAAGAATTCTCTCTACTTAGGGAAGAACTGACTAAAAATGAAGCGCACCTCTTCTAGGATACAGATTGAACAAAGTCCACCACCGCTCCCACAAAGAGTCAAACACACCAGGAACAAATGGATCACAGTGGGTTCAGGTAGATTGCGATCTGTGACACAGAGACATCCTATACGCCAAGAGATATCCCTGCATAATACATTCTCTGCCTTGGTTAATGAGGATGCCCTATCCAAAGAAACTGAACGGCCCTTAGAGGAATCAGTCAATACCAGATCTCCTGCTAAAGCACCAAATATGAAAAACTCACCAAACAGAAAACTACTACTACTTGGAGATTCCATCATCAGAGACACCAACTTGGGAACATAGTTCAAAGGAGAGAAGAAAGTCAAATGCCTCCTAGGCTCCTTAGCCGGCAGGAATACAAACCAAATTATTGATGTACTTAGCATGGAAAGCAAACACTCCAAACTTGATGTTGTCATCCACTTGGGTACAAATGACCTGGCTAGAAATAGTGCCTCTACAGTCAGTGCTAAGCTTATTCCTTTCTATCTATGCTGGTTTTTTTATTGCAAATATAGAATAGTAAGGGTTGGTTAAACTTTAGGTATTGGGAAAATTGCTAATTGCTGGTCCTACATTACATTTGGGGATAGTCAAACTGCTTGATTTCCTTGTGTAGCCTTAACAGCTTCTGAGTGTGCCCGATTGGGATATAGCCATACCTGGCTATAATCTATTCAGAAGAGACAGAGAAAATGGAAAAGGGGGAGGAGTAGTCTTGTATGTCAAAAACAATATCAAAGCTACTGAAATGCAGGGTGCATGGGGAAAAGAAGTGTTCTGGATCATGTTGGAAAGAGGACATGGCACTGTCATCCATACTGCTGTAACCTACAGACCTCCGACTCAAATTGAAGAGATAGATAACAAATTGATTATAGATATTGCCAAGATAGCAACAAAGGGGGAAACAATCATATTGGGTGACTTTAATCTACCCAATGTGGATTGGATTACTCCTGCAAATCTGGAAAGAAGCAAAAAAATTGTGGACGCTATCCAAGATGCGTTACTTGACAAATGGTGATGGAACCAACCAGGGAAAGCTCAACACTGGATTTGGTGCTCACCAACAGTGATAGTGTGTCTAATGTCTGGGTGAGTGCCCCTGTGAGCAACAGTGATCATCACACGGTGTGGTTTGAGATAAAAGCCAAGGTGCAATCCAATCATAGCAAGCTCAAAGTCCTAAACTTCAAAAACACTGACTTCAATAAAATGGCCGAGTACCTAAAGGAGGAGCTGACAGGGTAGAAGGGGATAAGGGAAGTGGAATTGCAATGGGCTAAACTAAAGGTGGCAATAAAAGGGGCAACAGATAAATATGTAAGAAAAGTAAATAAAAACAAGAGGAGAAGGAAACCTATTTGATTTTCCAAAGAAGTTGCTGCTCAAATAAGGGCAAAAAACACAGCTTTCGCAAAATTTAAAAGCTTGCAAACAGAAGAACACAGAAATGAATACAGGATCAAACTCAAGGAGACAAAAAGAGAAATAAGGATAGCAAAATCAAAGGCAGAGGAAAAGATGGCTAAAGATGTTAAGTACGGCAACAAAACTTTCTTTAGGTATATTCAGGAAAGGAAGAAGATCAGAGGTGGAATTGCAGGACTCAGAAGTGCTGGAAACGGACTCGTGGAAAATGACATTGATAAAGCGAAATTACTAAACAAATACTTCTGCTCTATTTTTACTAAAGAAAATCCTGGAGAAGGACCACCTGTGACTCCCAAATATAAAAATGGGAAGGAGGTAGATACCACACCATTCAGAGAGGATGAGGTTTTAGAACAACTTGCAAAACTGAAAGTGGACAAGGCCATGGGACCGGATGGGATACATCCCAGGATACTGAAAAAGCTCAGAGAAGTTCTTGCAGGGCCATTAAAGGATGTTTTCAACAGATCCTTGGAAACAGGAGAGGTTCCTCAGGACTGGAGAATGGCTGATGTCGTACCTCTACACAAAAGTCATGACAGGGAAGAAGTGTCAAACTACAGGCCCGTGAGCCTTACCTCGGTGGCGGGAAAAGTAATGGAGACGCTCCTGAAAGAGCGAATAGTGAACTTTCTCAAAACCAGCGGGTTACAGGATCCGAGGCAACATGGTTTTACTGAGGGACGATCTTGCCAGACAAATCTCATTGAGTTCTTTGACTGGGTGACCAGAGAACTGGATCAAGGACACGCGATGGATGTCATCTACCTGGATTTCAGCAAAGCCTTTGATACTGTCCCTCATAGGAGGCTTATCAATAAACTCAGCAGTTTGGGGATGGGTCCCAAGGTGGTAAACTGGATCAGAAATTGGTTGACTGACAGACGACAGAAGGTGATTATAAATGGAGCTCACTCGGATGAAAGGAAGGTGATTAGCGGGGTGCCTCAGGGTTTGGTCCTAGGCCCGGCACTGTTCAATGTATTTGTGAGTGATATTGCTGAAAGACTGAATGGAAAAGTCTGTCTTTTTGCAGATGACATGAAAATTTGCAACAGAGTGGACTCCCCCGAGGGAGTGCTTAACATAAGGAGGGATCTGCAAAAGCTGGAGGAATGGTCAGATGCTTGGCAATTAAGATTTAATGCGAAGAAGTGCAGTGTCATGCACTTGGGTAGCAGAAATCCAAGGGAAATGTACACGATAGGGGGTGAGAGGTTGGTGTGCATGGAGCAGGAGAGAGACCTCGGTGTGATTATTTCTGTAGATCTCAAGGTGGCAAAACAGTGCGACAATGCGGTAGCAAAAGCCAGGAGGATGTTGGGCTGCATTCGAAGAGGAATTACCAGCAGAAAGGAAAGGGTACTAGTACCACTGTATAAGTCTCTGGTGAGGCCTCACTTGGAATACTGTGTTCAGTTTTGGCAACCGTATCTTGCAAAGGATGTAAAAAGAATGGAAGCTGTTCAGAGGAAGGCGACCAAAATGATTTGTAGCCTGCGTGAGAAGCCTTATGAGGAGAGACTTGAAGACCTAAATATGTACACTTTGGAGGAGAGGAGGGATAGGGGAGATATGATTCAGACCTTTAAATACTTAAAGAGAAATAATGAACAAACAAACATCTTCCAGAGACTGGGAAGCTGTAAAACTAGAGGGCATAACATGAAGCTGCAAGGTGGTAAATTGAAAGGCAATGTCAGGAAATACTTTTTTACTGAAAGGGTGGTGGATGCTTGGAATGCCCTCCCGATGGAGGTGGTGGGGACAAACACAGTGACGGAATTCAAAGTGGCCTGGGACAGACACTGTGGATCACTTTACAGCAACAAGATTAAATCAAAATAAACTGAACCATCTAATTTCTCAACAAATAGGGGTGTCCTACATGGAGCGATGGGGGGAGAAGCGGTGTGTTCACCCCTAAACAAACAAAGAAACAAAGATATGGGGAGGGGTGAAGACATGGGGAGGGGTGCACCTGCTCCTGGTGGGTGCACCACTAAGCAAAGACATGGGTAGGGGTGCACCTACTCCCTAAAAGACATGGGAAGGGGTGCACCTACTCCTGTCATATTGCTGGGCAGACTAGATGGATCATACTGGTCTTTATCTGCCGTCATTTACTAAATGCATGCTCAGGCCCATGATAACTGCTAACACAGAGGTGTGACAATTATTGCATGGGGAGTCACACACTAGCTGTTAACCATGCCTTAGGGTGCAGAATGGGGAGGAAGGGACAGAAAATGGGTATGGTGAGCACACTGCAGTTAGCCCAGATGCATCTAACTCTACTTTAATAGATAGAGGCAAGTGCACCAGCAGTAGTGGCACTATGTGTTAGCATTCACACCAGCACATTAACCACTGGAAACAGGTTGCTCACGCTCCTGACAATGACTATGGTGGTTTTACATTTAGTGCAGGTTCATTTTTGTGCCAAATGCACATTAAGTGAGCTGAAGGACATGGCTCAGGGCTAGCAGGTGGCTGTGCTGTTGCACTTGCAGCCCCAGCACCCACTTCCTGTGCCTACATGAGGCCCACCAAACTGTACAGGGAGCCAGCGATAGATGCCTGGTAAGCTGCCATCTCCCTCATCAGCCGCAGGTGCCCCCCATGTGGCGCTCCTCATGCAATCTGTGGTCCTGCCACTCCTTGTACTCTGCCCCCTGGCCTGTTATGCAGCCTGCATGTCCTGCCAGATACCTGCAGCTCTGACAGTATGCCCTCTGTGCCTGCCATGAGGTGTGCACCCTCCTGCAGCAGTGCCTGGTCCAGGTCATTGCCTCCTGCACCCACTGGCTCCTCCAGGATGGCGAACTGTAGCTTGGCAAGTGGGGCATCATCTGTGTCTGGCTTCCCAGCACTGGCAGTCACACTGGTCTGCCCCACTGCCCTGGCTGGCGAACCAGACAGTTCCTCTACATGTAAACAGTGGCATTTAGACATATAAGGCCTGATTTTCAACAAGGTGCCAGTGCCCAGCCAGGGTGCAGCACCGGGAACAATGGCTGTGCTGCACCCTGACTGGGCACTGGCGCCTTGTTGAAAATCAGGCCCTATATGTCTAAATGCCACTGTTTACATGTAGAGTTGCCACTAAAATAAGGGAACGTATTTACTAAAGTGGCTAAGGGGGAGCATTTTAAGTGCCAAAAATTGGTATAGGTGGTATGATAGACCCATCCTAATTAACTGGGGCAAGCCCAGCATGTCCCTATGCGGTTACCACAGTGAGAAGCACCTTGCCATGCTAAACTATTAGGTTGGTGGTAAGTGCACCCATGTTGGTTGTAACATTGGTGATTAGTGTGTATTAATGACCCCCATACTAGCTGCAATGTGCATTCAATGCCCATTCTCGGCATCTCACTTGCCCAGTCTCCACCCTATTATATTCTAAGCGGTTAGTGTGGGATTTTTACAGGCTGGCTGTTATGGCACATGATAACAGTCACTGTGGTTTGAGTAGCATGTGGTAAATCCCTCCCCAGCCATTAGCACACTTTAGTAAACATGCCTTAATTTGCACTAATTTTAACGCACTTTAATTCACAGATAGTGGGTGTTATTAGTAATTAGGTCTCATTGAAATGGGACCTGCGCTAAAATAATGCACATTAATAGTGAATTAGCCCACACTAACTTTAGTGCACCTTAGTAACTAGTCCCCTAAGAGGTATGTTTCTGTCCCCTACTTTCCTCCCCAAAATAGCGCTGGGGTGGTACCAGACCCATGCTAACCAATAGGGGAATACACGGTATGTCATCATGAAGTTAGCAGAGGTCCAGCATTACCCAGCTTTAAGCCATTTTCTGGGATTATCATGGATGCAATTTACCACCACCTACTGATATGGTGGAGTAGAGGAGTAGCCTAGTGGTTAGAGCACTGGCTTGGTGACCAAGGTTTGAGTCTCACTGGCACTCCTTGTGATTTCAGGCAAATCACTCAGTCCTCCATTAACCTCAGAAGAAAGGCCTAGCAATCTACTGCTAGGAAAACCCAGGAGCTGCTAGATTGCCAGGAGACAGCATTGACTCAAAGGCACACATTGCATTGCATTGAAGTGGTGGCAGTAAGTTCACCAGCACTAACTGCAACATTGATGGTAAGCACATACTAAAGACACCCATGCTAACAGTAATGTGACTGCACCCTGCCCCATATCCTCCTTAGTGTGTGGGATTTTCACCCAGGCTGCATTTTTAACGCATTGTAATAGCATGGCAGGCTTAGCAGCGGTAAATCCCATGCTAAATGTTAGTGCAGTTTACTACACATGCCCCTTGTGTCTTAAGTTAGGTTCCTAATTTGCGCTCTATTTCAGCCACGCTTAGGACCCTAGGTTTTTGGCTAAAAAATCATCTGTATTTAAGAGCTTAGAAGTTTTCTTTCAAATTTAGGCCTCCACAAAAGAGAGAAGTTACTGTAGGGCATCCTGATAGGAAGGCTCCAATAAAGATAAAAATAACCCAGATGCCTTTAAGTATGGAGCAGGCACACCTGAAAGATTCCAAATTACCTTTGTCAACTGATCACCAGATTGTTAATATGAACAAAATACAACCTTTAAAATGCCTACATGCAAATGATAGGAGTCTAATAAATAAAGATGGAAGAGCTAGAATATATACAGTAGTACTAAACAAAAGGTTAGATATAATTGGCATCTCAGAGGATGGTGGAAGGAGAGCAACCATTGGGACACTATGGGGCATGTTTACTAAATCGCGTTAGTGCAGTTCGCGTAAGTATCCGCGTTAATAACACAAACCCCCAAATAAGGAGATAGGCGGGACAGCGGAAGACCTAACGCGCGTAACAGAGCTCACGCGCGATACCTGGCGCGTTAGAGGGAGTTGCCGCGCGTTACTGCGCATGAAGCATAAGAAGCCACGCAGACATACCTGACCCAGACAGAGCTGTAGCACAATGGTTACTGCAGTGACCACTGATATGGGCAGCATGGGTTCGAGTCCCCAGGCTGCCAGATGCAGAAGGCTGGCTGATGCAGCATCCCGAACATGATACAGTGAGGGAGGGGGCATATATTTTTATACGTCTCGGAGGGGTGCAAGCAAACACACCCACACATCAGATAGTGAGTGAAGGGGGCATGTATATGCTCTGTTCCCCTGGGGTGCAAGCAAACACACCCACACATCATATAGTGAGTGAGGGGGCATGTCTATGCTCCCCCACTATTTGGGGTGCAAGTAAACACACACACACAGTATATAGTGAGTGAGGGGGCATGTCTATGCTCCCCGCCCTTTCGGGGCTCAAGTAAACACACCCAAACATTACATAGTGAGTGTGGGGGCATGTATATATTATGTATGTGTTGTATGCTTGTTACCATACAAACCTGACCCAGACGGAGCTGTAGCACAATGGTCACTGCAGTGACCACTGATACGGGCAGCATGGGTTCGAGTCCCCAGGCTGCCAGATGCAGAAGGCTGGCTGATGCAGCATCCCGAACATGATACAGTGAGGGAGGGGGCATATATTTTTATACGTCTCGGAGGGGTGCAAGCAAACACACCCACACATCAGATAGTGAGTGAAGGGGGCATGTATATGCTCTGTTCCCCTGGGGTGCAAGCAAACACACCCACACATCATATAGTGAGTGAGGGGGCATGTCTATGCTCCCCCACCATTTGGGGTGCAAGTAAAAACACACACACAGTATATAGTGAGTGAGGGGGCATGTCTATGCTCCCCGCCCTTTCGGGGCTCAAGTAAACACACCCAAACATTACATAGTGAGTGTGGGGGCATGTATATGTTATGTATGTGTTGTATGCTTGTTACCATACAAACCTGACCCAGACGAAGCTGTAGCACAATGGTTACTGCAGTGACCACTGATACGGGCAGCATGGGTTTGAGTCCCCAGGCTGCCAGATGCAGAAGGCTGGCTTGATGCAGCATCCCGAACATGATACAGTGAGGGAGGGGGCATATATTTTTATACGTCTCGGAGGGGTGCAAGCAAACACACCCACACATCAGATAGTGAGTGAGGGGGCATGTATATGTTGCCGATAGTCTGTAGGGGCGCTAGCAAATACACCCACACATCATATAGTGAGTGAGGGGCCATGTACATTGTTTTGTATGTGCTGTAAGGTTGCTAGCAAACACACCCACACAGTGGTGTATCCAAAGTTGCTGCAGAACGCACCCCATAACGCACAACAGAGGCCACACTAAAAAGTAGAGTGTCCACTGAGGCACAACAAGATGTCCCCCATTGAGCAGTCCATAAGGGAACCTAAAGGTAGCCAGATAAGGTGACACATGGTGCACCCAATGACGCTCAGTACAGTAATATGACGCTTGAGAGGCTGTCGCTGGTAGCAGTCCTGTGTGTGTAAAACATATAATGTGGCAGACACCCCTATAAAAGGAGTCCATTGTGGGTCACAACCCATGGCTACGGGCTCCACAGGCAATGAGTGACCCACTGGCCTGCAGCCCCATAGCCGGTAACCACCCCCTGGCTGTCCACTGAAGTGTGGCAGGACACCACCCAACTGTCCGCTGTAGTGTCCCGGATCCGTAACAATGCAGGGAGTCCCATGGTGCACACTGCACATGCAGACCAGCAGTCCACAGATGAACACAAGAAGGGGTACATACCCACATAGCCCCCTGGTATGGTATGGTGAAATGACTGTGTGTGTCACTGGACATAGTAGCAACAGAGAGTATCCCAACAGGGTGCCCCAGAAGAAGCTAGAAAATGTGTCAGTGAAGGCAGATAGATCATAAGCACAATGGGTAAAAAGCGGCCTGGTGGAGCAGGGTCTGTGAGTTCAATCCCCCCTGTGTGTCCAAAGACCAAGGCTGCCTGCAACAGTACCCTCCGCAAACAGTAGGCACACATATGATGAACCAGTCTGCCCCCTGTCTAAACCAATGAGAACCCCAATGTTTGGTTGTACACAATGAACATGAGAGGGAGGAATATATGCCCACCACCCCTTGCTGGGAGTGTCCGTGTAATCCCGAGAGGTGCAGCACCCAACGGTAGAAAACAGTGTGAATCTGCAGCCAGAACCGGGTGCTTGAAATGTACAAAGGTGAAGATATACACAAACCATATAATAAAGGAAATACCACGTCAGACTGTACCAGAAACAATGCAGGGGACAACACAATTGCCTTGCCATTGGAATTCAGCATCAAACAGCACCAGGACATGCTATGTGTGACACAACTATGGGCCGTGTACCAAGTGGTTGTGTCCCTGCAAGGCTGGCATATCTGTGGATGGGTGTGCGGCATGACTCCCACACCACACCAGTAATATCATAGGAGGTCTGGTTTGTATGTCCCACAAGTTGTGCTGGCAAACACCCACCCACAGGGATGTATCTGGAAGGTGTCACATAGGATAACCCCATGAAAGCCACACCAGAGAACTAAGGCTACTGTGCACTGTCTCCCACAGCACCCGACAGGGCTTTTCACAAAGCACCCCATAGGGCATGTGACAGGGCCCATGAGGAGTCACTGTGCGGAGTCTGCAGTGTGAGGGCACTGCTGTTAGCACCAATGTAAAGCAAGATAGGAATACGCCCCCCAAGGTGCTCACAATGACCCACTGTGTGTTCAAACCCATGACCCAGGGCCCCACCCACAAGCATGGAAGCAACCCCATGCCCATATTGCCAGTGCACATAACAAAGTCACAATAATGAGGTGGGCAGCCCTTGGAGCAGAACTGCCAGATGACCCAAGCCCCCGAAACAAACCCACAGAAGACGCACCATGTACATGCAAGGGATGCCTGACTAAGAAACAAAGCAAGGTCTCAGCAAACAAGGGCATATGGCAAACACAATCAAGACCAAGGTCATGATCATTACCAAATATAGAAGGCCCAATAACATCACAGACCGCTTTGCAACATGGAATGTCACTGGCAAAAGCAAAAGCAGGGAGAAACACACTATGGTGATTGTGCGCAGGAAAATGAAGATGTCCGTAACACCTGAAACCAAATCCCCTGACTGTGGACCGAGGGGCGCCATGTCGTCACCCAAGGTGCCTGCTGGGCTGCTAAGGATATGGGAGTATGCAACAGTACCCATGGTGCACTGCAGATGCCCAGCAGCAGTCCAGAGATGACCATAGGAGGGGGTAGGCGCCCCCACAGCGCCTGGGCCGGAAGGGAGATAAGAATATGTGCGCCCCTGCCATAGAGCACCAAACGACAGTAGGCCAACAGTGTGGCCAAGAACAAGCAGGAAAGGTGTACCAGTACAGTGTGAAGACAGGTGTGCAAACTGAACCCAAATATGCGGCTAAGCGGTATAGGAGAGTGCTGACAGACCTGTGGCCCATTGAACAATATAGCATGGTGCATCACTAATGGTATGTTTGCAAAGGTCAGTGTGCCCTAGAGGCCACAAGGTGTGCCTGGAGGGTCGGCAGGACCTGTGTGGAACAGAGATAGATGTAGCACAAACACCACCTAGAGCCCACAGTAACGGCAATGAACAGGTGACTGTTGGAGGGCAAGCAGGGAGTTCACGGACCCTCACACATGACAGCAGCACACGTGTATGGCAGCAGCGCAGACAAACATGCTGGGAGCAACAGCATCACACCAAAGGTTCCTGGCACCCTGGTGTACTGGAAAGAAGGTGTGTGGCAGCTGAGGGGAATAGTTGCCCCCCAGTGGAGGGTGAGGTCGCCCGAGAGGTGAGCAGGACACGCCAAGCAGGCACAGGACAAACAAGCAAAAGGAGATGCTCAGTAGACAATGGCAGCAGGGTAGGGTACGGGGCAAGAGTCCACAGCAGCATACATGACACCTCACCACACCATGATGCAAATACATGGACCAAAGGACGGACAGCTAATGTGACAACGCTAATATGACCAGACAGGTAGCAGACGCCCGGAGACCACTGTTACAGCGACAATAAGCATCAGCGCGGGAAAGGCCGAGGAAAAGAGGAACAGAAAGAGCGCAAAGCTATGACCACTCTGATGGAAAGCACTGGAGAACATAGATGACCTAAAATAAACACAGAGGCACACAGAAATGGATGCAGACAGGACCACATCATGCCAACAGCAAAGACCACAGCTGCGTGCCAGGTGATAGAACCACAGAGCGTAGGCAAAATGCAGTACACATGTGGAGGAGGGGTCCACAGCCCACAACACAGTCGACAGGTGGGATGGAACACACAAATTAAGAGGCACACACCCACACCCACAGCAGGAGATATAATGTACTGTAAAGAACATGCAAGTGATCAGGGAAGTGACACATGAGGGGTGTAATTGGATAGCCCAATGGAGGCCCATTTGGATCGGCTGTGGAAAGGGCCACCGGACCAAAAGAGGGACATGCCAATCACCAACCAGACCAACAGTGTTGCCTGTGTCCTGTGTGAAAAGAAGCAGATATCAGGTAAGGGACGGACACACCCCCCCATTACACCTGCAGGACAGAAAGGAGACACACATATAAAACCAGCCACACACAGAATGAATAGATAGCAACACATGATGTGTCCACAACACTGAGCACACTGCACATGCACCACAGACGTAGATGACAGTGAAGACTACGGCACCATCCCAATATCATCAAGAACCTGCACATGACACGCATACACCGCAGGGGACAAGAGCATGTGCAGCAGCGGTGGCATACCCAGAGAACAAATAACGACAGGCTGAGAGCAATAGGCAAAAAGCAGAATAAGCAGGCAGTGTATGTCACAGAGTATGGAAGGTGAGGGCCACCTGAAAGGTACACCAGTGTCCTGGATGTGAATGTTACTGTCAGCAATGTTCCCCCCAATCGTCTGTAGGCTGTGTGCGCGTAAAATATCAGCTCAGTGCAGCTTTGGAAGGAAGGTGACATGTCTGTGCGCAACATAATGACAGGCAGAGTTATAACATTAAAATGTTGACTACACGTCAGAATATAGTATGTACACCACATTGAGTTTAATAAAATTAACTGAAAACAGACGATTAATAAATGAAGCAGGAAATGTCTAGTAATTACAACCCTGACTGTAAAGGTGTAAGATGTCTGTGTTGCTCCCTAGTGGAATCAGAGCTGCAAAGTATGTGCGCTCCCCTGGCGAGGTGTGTGCGCAGACACATGCGCACAGCTCAGAGGGAACAGTGATTGTCAGCCAAAAGCACACAGAGACACAATAGCGGATCCAGAGACCGATGGATGGCGGACAGCACGACGTCTGCATGGGTAGCTGAGAGAGCAACATGTCCACGGTGCAGTGTGTCCTGCGGAAACACAATGTTGATGTACATTGCATCACCATCGGAACTGTGACCCATCTGAGGAACATATATGACACCTGTGCACAATGTACAGTTGCCCACCAGTGGAAGGTAACAAATGGATGAGGGAACATAATCGGAGAGGGCGCAAAATACATCCCTACAACACACATAGGCAGGGTGGCGCATGAGGAATGGCCAGGTGGAAAGGTCACTAACAATCATGAACATACACAGTGTGATAAAGTACACATGCAGAAAGCCAAGATGTCCTGCCCCCCAAAAATGAACGTCAAATGGAGACACACAGCACATCACATGCATGAGTGGCACATATCTGCCAAATGACCCATTGCCAGTGGCTGATCAACCTAGCAAACCAGTATACACTGACCTGTGCAAGAGTACACACACAGCCGCTCAAGATGTGTGCAAGATAGAACATGCAGAACCCCAATATGTGAACAAGTAAGGGCCACCTCTGTGACCCATGGAGGCGAAGGGGGAAGGAGCAGTGGTCCAAATAAATGTGCAGCACCATAGGAGCAGTGGAGATAAAAAAACATATATGGGACCAGACGTGACGAATGACATGCAATCCCCACTACCCTGCAACTCACCCAAGCCAACATGAAGGCTGCATATATGAACATCCTCCCCCCCCCCCCCATGCAGCACGGCCACATGCAGCATTACAAGGCAGTCCGGGTGGGCCTGGAACACAGATGCTCATCCTGTGGAGCCAAGAACAGGACAGAGATATGGAGGCATCAGATGGCAGTGCTGCACAATCCTCACACCACCTAACACATGGCAAACCCAGAGACACGTCCCCAGCACACCCATAACTTACAGGTGAAGATCCTCTCGATTAGATGCTGCCTGGCTGCCATGCCTGCACGTGTGTCACCATGGCCAGGTGCAGGAGGGCACATAGGATCCGGGCCCAGATCCTCATTAATGTCGACTGGAACATTGTGCCTGAGAGCAATGTTGTGGAGGATGCAACAGGCTATGATGATCTTTGCCACAGTCAGTGGTTTGTACTGTAAGGCCCCGCCAGTCCTATCCAGACACCTGAAGCGACTTTTGAGGACGCCAAAGGTGCGCTCAATCACTGAGCGACTGGAGGCATGGGCCTCATTGTACCGTAGCTCTGCACCTGTCCGGGGGAGATGCACAGGGGTGAGCAGCCAGGTGCGACACCCATATCCTGCATCACCTGCAGGGAGAAATGGTGCAAATTCACATGCGTGCTGAGACAATAATGGAACGACAGACATACCAATTCAGAACTGGACAGCCGAGAGGCCATGCACACACATATGAGGCAAATGATGTGCACACAGTGGTAGCACAGCAGAGGCCAGTGGGAAACGACCATGACATGCTGAGAGTGGCAGTGCACACCCATGTAACCATGACACGTGACATGTGCAAGAACTGGTTCAGCAAATACATCTGCGTGAGCTGTGAGGCAAGGTGCTGGACATTGTCAAATAGCAACCGGGGGTGCAGGGTGGCACAGTTGTGCAAGTGGGTGGCTGGCACGATCCTCTGCATACACAGCACCAGCCACTGGGATACATATCATTGGTGTTGGGGGTGAAGCAAACGGCGGTGGTGAGGTGGACCCCGAACATGGTGCCCAGACATGCAGCAGACACGTGTGATAGTCACATGGTCACCAGCACATCTCCTGTCGAGCAAAAAACAGGGCCATAAAGATTGGTCCGCGCACACAGAATGAGCCCCATGAGGGTGGGCCCAGGCCCCCCCCCCCACCAGGCTGCCTCACCGAAATCCATGCAAAGGATGGGCTAGCCAAGTGACTGACTCCACTGGGAGACATGGGTACAACTGCCAGCGCTGTATGCCCGTGGTGCGGGTGTGGAGGCGATGGCCTGGATACATGTGTAGCCCACAGGCATGGGGGGGACACAGCATATGCTGCCCTGTTGCACATGGACACAGTTCATCTGAAAAACGAGGGCATGGGCACGGAGAAACAGACACCACACTGGCCCTCTGGGACACACATGTGCGAGCAAACCAACACACATCCGAGACAGAGAGATGGCTGTGGCGAAACATATGTCTAAGACCAGGACACCAGTGACACGGCATGAGGTTGTGAGCCACACCCAACAGTGCACTCCCAGAACTAACGCTGCAATGTCAGTCAAACTGTGGAGAATGCTGACAATGCAGCAGATACACCCCCCTACAGTGGGCGCATGTCAAATACGCGGAATACCCACCCAGCAGGACGTAGTCACCAAACTGACCAGTCTCAAACTGGTCAAACACTGCCGAGTTCTGCAGGATATAGGAGTCATGGGCCGACCCTGGGAACCGCGGAACCACATTCAGGATACGCATACCTGCATCACAGACAACCTGCACATTGAGGGAATGGAAGTGTTTCCGGTTCCGGTACACAACCTCCCTGTCGCGTGGCGGGACAAGGGCAACATGTGTGCAATCTATAGCGCCCATCACGTGTGGGATTCCAGCAAACCTATGGAATGCCAGTGCCAGGGCCGCCCACTGTTGCCTACCATTGGGAATTGCTATGTAATTCCCAACCCGGCTGACCATGGCACGCAGTACCTGATGGAGACAGCGGGAGAAGGTGGGCCTACTCATGCCACCCACTGCTGCCACCGACGATTGGAAACAGCCAGAGGCAAAGAAATGTAGGGCAGCCAGGAGCTTGGTCATACCCGGTATAGCATGTGACCGGGCATTCAGGGGCTCAAGGTCAGGTCTGAGGTCCTGATAGAGCTCCCTAATGGCTCCTGTGTCCAGCCGGTAGAGGGAGAGTACCTGGCCCTCTCGCAGGTCCTGGAGCAAGACCCTGAGCCTGTAGAGACGCCGCAGGCGTTGTTGTACCTCAGCACGCCTATGGCGCCGTTGGTCAACAACACCCTCCTGTGCAGGCCCCACAGCTGCAGGCCTGAGTTGCAGTGGCAGTGCACCGATGCCCAGGGCAGCGGCCCCAGGAACAACATCCCCCTCCTCCTGGCCAAGCAGGTCTGCCAGCCCAACCAATGCAAACACTGCACCACCTGCATGTGATGTGTGAGCCATGATAGACACAGTTAGGAGGGTAGCAGGGCTAGAAATAGTGGTGTGGGTGGGGATTGACACCACATGATTGCCACTCACCTGGGGAGACAGAATGTTCCAGATTCCAGTAATCAAACTCTGTACCGGTAGGAAAGTGCAGCGCGCGCTGCTACGCGCGTCCACATAATGCAGCCGAGGGGATTCATCCACGTATCACACTGCTGTAGGTGAGTCCGAGCGATGCTGTAGGGTGTGTATAAACTGCGTAGCACAAAAATATCACACACCCAGACACCAATGCAGGGATGACGTAAAATGCATGTGCCCATGTGCAGGCGACGGAAGTCGCGTTGTGACGCGCCTTACAACGCGTGCAACGTTAGAGTGCGGTCGCGTACGTATCACGTAGTGGTGCATTAGCCTATGCTTCCACTACGGTGCAGATAAACATAGCCCTAAGAAAGGAGCGTACATGTGCACCACCACTATACAAAACAAACTGCCCCAGAAGGGATGGGTAGGGGGGATCGGTGATACAGCCGGTACTACCGACACTCACATATATGATGTCACATCCGGCGCGCAGCAGAACGCGTATCGAGGCGCGCAGCGGAACGCGTATCGAGGCGCGCAGCGAGGCGCAACAGAACGTGTCACGGCACACGTGGCCGTGTACCCCATGCCCCACGAGCCACACCCCATGACAGCCTATATATAGGCTTCCCACTGTGTGCCGAACCCCCGTGCAGATACATAATGGACATTATGGATCATCGACAGACCCATGACCAGGACCAACCCCAGGACCAGCCCCCACATCCAGCAGCACCAGCCACATCTCCACAGGAGGCCGTTGCTGGACCATCTGGGATTCAGCAGGCTGCAGGTGTGCATACGGGTGGCAGGCCACGCCAGGCAAGGATCCCTGTCCCTGATGAAACAAGGCGCAGAGCCATACGTTTCAGCCAGCAGGAGAATGAGCACCTGCTGTCCAACGTACTTGAGCGCTACGACCTCCTTTTTGGGCGCCAGAGTGCCACACTCACCATTGCCATGCGGGCACGGGCGTGGTCAGAGGTACAGTCAGCGGTTGCAGCAGCTGGGGGACCACACCGCGATATAGAAAATCTAAGGAAAAGATACTGTGACATCAAGAGGCAGGTGAGGGCTGAGCTCGTACGTGAGCGACGTGGGGCCCAAGGCACTGGAGGGGGACCAGCATATGTGGCCAAACTCAGCGAGCTGGAGAGACGCCTGGCTGATAGGCTCGGGACAATGTATGTCCACGGACTGCCTGCAGCATTGGACACGGCCCACCCACAAGCAGGTAAGGGGGGAACGCAGACCAAGGTGGGGATGTAGCATGGTCACATGGTGCGAGACTAGAAAGAGGGGGGCCAGTAAGTGGATGTCCAGGGCGAGCGGGACAAATGAGACACGGTGTGACCACCCATTCAGGAGCAATGATGGGTGGTGGGGGGCCTGTGTATGGGTGGCAGTTGGTGGCAACATGCAGTGAATGTGATACTGTGCATGGGTGACCGCCACACAACGACAGCAGAGGCTGACCACATGTTGCATGCCACACATGGATGGGCTGTGTAGGGTTGAAGTACTGGTAGAGGTTTCGTATGACTGCATTGGGGTTATGTAGTATAGATTTGCCTCAGAGTTGTAGGTGCTAAGGGTTACTAATGTTCCAGGTCCATAATCACTTAGTGGTTGCCCTGAATCTCACAGAATAGTTTGGTAACAGCCACGCGGCCAAAACATGTGTGCCAGAATACAGGCCTTAGCAAGAGGAGATCCAGCACCAGATATACCCATGTAAGGGGATATCATGGGCCTTGTAAGGTGCCAGTGTGGCCTGGAGAGTCTAGACATGGGCCGACAAGGGGATATCAGATAAGGGCCTGTAAGGTCTATGTGCACAGGAAAACATACACAGGAAACCACAAGTTACCAACATGTATGCTAGGCCTGGGCTCTGCAGAAACGTAGATAGCTGCACCATAGTTGGTGAGTATGGGAGGGGGGCCACGAGGGATTGTACAACATGAAAGAAGGGGTACAAAATAGGAAATAATAGGAAATAAGAGGGAGGGGGGAGAGGACACACAGGACTAGTTCTGAGGACTGCATGTAGAAAGAAACGGAAGCAGGTGACATATCTTTATATAGTATGCAGCTCATATTTTGGGGGGGATATGCTGCCATGAGGTGCCCAGTGCCCGATAGAACTCGTTTCCCCAATTTCCCACCTGTATCTGATCATCAGTTATCTAATAAACAGAGACTGTCATTGCACCTGTACTGATATTTTGGTTCTGATCATTGCAGGTACATAGTCGTATTATTAGGTTGCGGTCTAGTCGGTGAAAAACGGGCGCACAGCTGGCGGGACCACTAGGGCCACACGTGTAAGGGGGTGTCCTACGCGACGATACACTGCATCCTCGGGGGACATGCTGGGTGCGGTCAGGTTGTGGGTGATGATGGCCCTGGCTGGGGTGTGCGTCTGCACACAGAGTTGCTGTGGGGGGCCTCAGGGGGCGGACCACAGGGGGCACCTGCATGGGGAGTGCACAAACATAGTAGGGTGCTACTACAGCCATGGCTCAGACACACGTGGATCAGTAACCCACGTGTGCCTGAGGGGGTATGTGATGGGGATGTCAAACAGCAAAGAGCACCCTCTAACGTATGTATCCCTGTGGCACCCAGGTGATCCACGCGCCATCGACCAGGAGGAGGAGCCACAGGCGGTGGCAGACGTGGCACCACCAAGCCCCGTTGACACTGGTGCGGAGGCAGGCAATGTGTGTGCGGAGGGCCAGGATGCACCCCTTGGTGATAGGGAGCTGGAGGTTCCAGACATCCCGGATGTGGACGCACCAATCAACACAGAGGGCACTGGGGATGTGCCTGCGGATGTGTGTGGGCAACACCGGAATGAGGCACTCGCTGCTGTGGTGGAGGTTATCGCACAGATGCAGGCCAACACTGACGCAGCCCACAGAGATGCTGAGGGTGAGTGCCCTATGCTGCCATGGTATATATGGACCCGAGCAGGTGTCGCTGTGTAACACATCTCATATTGTGCTATGTCCTCTCCCCCCAGGTCTACGGCATGCCTTGCGCACGGTGTCACGGACACAACGGCGCCAACTACGAGTGCTGAGGTGCCTACAGCGTACCATGACGGCCCTCGTGGGACATGAAGGCCGCATTGCCGCGGCATGTGAAGAGATGGCTGCCGCACATGCGCGCATGGCAGCAGGGATGGGGGCAGGATGCCCTCTTGTCCAGCAGCCACAGGGGACAACACCACCTGCAGCAGCAACAGCAGCAAGGGGGCGGCAAGCGCCACGGGGTGGGCGGGGACGCACGAAAGGTGGCAGGGGGAGGTCTAAATAAAGACACACACAGCTGAACAATGATGGTGACATGTGCTTCCTGTCTACTTTTTGGCATGACATTCACATCCCCACCCCACCACCCCCCGGGCCACTACCATCGTGCACATAGCATACTTCCCAGACCCACCTGGGATGCCCCACAGGCACATGTGTGGAGGGACAGGCCATGTGGTTGCAAGGGCACTGTCCGTGCTGCATACCTGTGTCATGTGCCCTACCACCTACCATATATAGACTACTGTCACGTGTCACAGCTTCTGCGGGGGAGCCCCCATGTGCAGCACTTGCAATATGTCCCCCCACGCCATGACACACACGATCACGGAGCACAACATGTGGCACAGCCCATGCCACCCTAGGGCCATGCCCACTCTATCCACCCATAGCTCTGTGCACATCAACGCTCAGTGACCATTAGGCCACCTGTGTTCCCCATGCCATACCCCACCCTGGCCTGCACCAAGCACAGATGTTGCACATAGCCTGCATATCCCACCACTGCTGGTCCCTGGGCACTGTCACATGTGTGTTCCCTGGGACATGTGTGGCATGGCCACATGTACTGTCCGTAGTTATGCTAGCTGCCTGACACGTATGCAGTAACCTGCGCACACCAGGGCCGGATATACCAGTATGCCATGGCGTAGGGCACACAGCTGGCAGGGGCCCACACAAGAGGAACAGGGCATTTAATTGGTTGAATATAGGTAAAGACATACAACCTTCTGTCTGCTGCCGCGGGGCCCCCTCTACTGCCGCAGCAGCACCGACTGACCCGCGGGGGCCCCCTCGGCAAGCTGAGGCCGTCGGTTCGTCCCTTCCTCCCTCCCTCCCTCCGTGCAGGGTGCAGGCTGCAGGTTGTGAGAGACGGGAATGGAGAGTGTCTCCTTGCGTCGCTGTTAGCCCGCAGGGGCTGATGGGATATTTCCCATCAGCCCCTGCGGGCTTAACAGAGACACGAGGGTGACCCTCTCCCTCCGCGCCTCTCACAGCGTGCACGGCAGGAGGGAGGGATCAGCCCCTGCTTCCCATCAGCTCCTGCGGGCTTAACAGAGACGCGAGGGAGACACTCTCTCTTCGCGTATCTGAAAGCCGGCACAGAGGGGCTCAGCCGGGCAGAGGGGGCCCCGCGGGACACTCCATTCTGCTGCTGCCGCGGCGGCAGCAGCAGCAGCCGCCAGCTTTTTTTTTTAAATTTAATTTTTAAAAAAGCAGAATGTTCTTTGCGCGGGGCCCCCTGAAACGCGGGGCCCTGTGCAAAAAACATTCTTGCTCAATGGACGGGCCGGCCCTGCTTGGAGGGCAAATGAATGGGCCTTTGGGCTATGATATTGTTATATCTGACTTCTGAAGTCTGTATGTTTACTTTGTATTGCAGGTTTTGCTTTTCCTTTTCTTTGATCTCTTCATTGTGAGCTAGTGGAGTGGTTTGTTTTTTAATATTGTTTCTGATTATAGTGTTTCTGTATTTTCTTTTCAGAAGCACCTCCCTTTCCTTTGCAAGTCATGTACCGTATCTTGTAATAATATTTGAAAATTCAATAAATATTAAATATAAAAAAAAGAGTGCTGAGTCACACAGGATAAAAGTTTTGCAGGAAACAAAACACACTGTAGAATCTCTGGACAGAAATTCCATGTACAAAGGGAAAGGCAATGGCAGTGGGTGTGTACTACCATCCGCCTGGCCAGAATGAACAGATGGATGATGAAATGCTAAAAGAAATCAGGGAAGCTAACAAAAGTTACAACACAGTAATAAAGGGTGATTTCAATTACCCCAGTATCGACTGGATTAATGTCACAGCAGGACATGCTAGGGAGATAATGTTTCTAGATTAAATAAATGACTGCTTCTTGGAGAAGCTGGTTCATGAACTGACAAGAGAGGAAGCTATTTTAGACCTAGTCATTAGGGAAACAAAGGATATGATGCAAGAGATAACAGTGTTAGGGATACTTGGAAATAGTGATCATAGCATGATCACATTTGATTTAATAAATGGAGGAAGGATGTAAAGAAAATCCATAGTACTACCTTTAACTTGAAAAAGGAAGACTATGGTAAAATGAAGAAAATAGTTAAGAAAAAAATAAAAAGGAGCAGCTAAAAGGTAAAAGATTTACATCAAGCACAGGCATAGCATTAGAAATACTATGATGGAAGCCCAGACCAGTGGAATTCCATACTTTAAGAAAAGTGGAAAGAAGGCCAAAAAACTGCCAGCATTGTCTAAAGATGAGGTTAAAGAGGCTGTTGCAGTCAAAAAAAACATCTTTCAGGAAATATAAAAAGGTGTCAAATGACAAAAATTGGAAACAACATAACCAATGGCAAGTTAGATGATAAGGCTGGCAAAGAGAGAATTTGAAAAAAAAGCTTGCCATGGAAGCAAAAATGCACAATACAAAGTTTTTCAAGTACATTCATAACAAAAAACCTGTGAGTCATAGAAACATAAAATCTTGACAGCAGAAAAAGATCATATGGCCTATCTAGTCTGCCCTTCCATACCAACTACTATAGTCCCTTTGTGTCCTTTAGAGATCTGTGTTTGTTCCATGCTTTCTTGAATTCAAATACTGTCCTTGCCTCTACTACCTCCACTGGGAGACTATTCCATGCATCTACCATTCTTTCCGTAAAGAAATATCTTTGCTTATTACTCCTGAGTCTATCCCCTTTCACCCTCATCCTATGCCCTCTTGTTGCAGAGCTTACTTTATTTTTATTTATTTTATTTAACAATTTTTATATACCGCATTTCTTACATTCAAAGCAGTTTACATACAACATTGCAACTTTTATAACTTTACAATGAACAGGTAATCAAACTTGTAGTTAAGGAGGAGGATGCTGTAAAAGATTTACAACTGGGAATAACAACTAATGTAGAGGGGTAGGGTACATAGGGGCAATGGTGGAAAATATGTCTTTGTGTGTACTGTGGAAGGTTTTGTGGAAGGGAATTCTCCAATGGTAGTAAGTATGTTAGTTGGCAGGGTGATTGTAAGAACCATGACCCAGGAGGAATGACCAGGGCTGTACCTAGGGCTGTGTGACCGATGCGGCCGCACAGGGCGCAAGTACAGAAGGGGCATCAATATCATCACTGAGCTTCCAGAAAGCTCAAAAAGAGTAAGCAACTGAACGAGACTGGGAGGAGAGGGGGCACCAGATTCGTTAATCACACTGGGCACACTTCTAGCTTGGTACACTCCTGGGAATTTTGATCTCCGATCTGGGGAAAATCAATTACTAGTGTAAGGATTATACAGTCAAACCTCGGTTTTCATGATGAATCCGTTCGAAAAAGTTTGACTAAAACCGAAACGTATGAAAACTGAAGCAATATTTACCATAAGAAATATTGTAAATCCAATTAATCCGTTCCAGACACCCAAAAATATTCACAAAAAATACATTTTATAGAGAATAACTATATTTTTACATACAGAAAACAATGAGAAATAAATATAAATGACTAATGAAATGGATAAATGAACATTTAACATCACTGAAAGCAAGCTAAGTACAGTATTGTACAGTACAGTATGTTAACATCTGGCCTTAGCCACCCCTGACAAGCTGCTGTGCCCAGCTCTCTTCGGAATCACATTGGATTCAGCCCATTAAAATACCTTTACATTATCTGCTCAATGCTTCAGAATGGCAGAAAATCTTAATGATATAGCTTCAGACGTACCCTGCAAGAGAAAGAACTGCCTCCCACATTCATGCAACATCTCCTGCTTACATTGACAGCTTTTCTTCCCTGCTACCTCCGAGCCTGAGGGGGCGCTCCAGAGAACGGGCAGGCGGTGGACGAGATCGGGGCCTTCCTCTCTGCGCAATCCTTGCCTCCCTAACTCTGACCAGGCTCGAGGATGTGTTTCATTTATGTGCTCAGCTGGCTTTCGCTTCTCATCACGCTGGCGATTGGTGAGTCCGGGGGCAGTACTGCCGGGACCGGGCGGGCATTCTGGCAGTATATACAGACCGGTGTGCAGCGCGAGGGTGTATGTATTTACAGTACTGTACTTTACGAAAACCGAGGCGATGTACAAGAACCGGGACAAAATCTCAGTCAAAAAAGACGTTGAAAACCGAAGCGATGTATGAGAACCGGGACAAAATCTCAGTCAAAAAGACGTTGAAAACCGAAGCGTATGAAAACCAGGGCAAATGAAAACCGAGGTTTGACTGTACATTGGTTGCTCATAATGCTCCTGAAAAAGAAAGGTCTTCAAGGCCTTTTTGAATTGAAAAAGACTTTCCTCTGTGCATTTATGCTACCAAGGTATTTAAACACCTCTATCATATTTCCTCTATCGAGCCTTGCCTCTAACATATACATAATAAGATCTTTTTGTCTGTACCCATATAGTTTATAATGAAGACCTCTAACCATTTTAGTAGCCACCCTCTGTACCAACTCTATCCTTTTTATATCCTTTAGAAGGTATGGTCTCCAGAATTGCCTACAATACTCCAAATGACATTGAACCAGAGACTTATACAGAGGCACTATCACCTCCTTTTTCTTCTGCTGGCTATTCCTCTCCTTATGCACCCAAGCATCCTTCTGGCTTTCACCATCACCTTTTCTACCTGTTTAGCCACTTTAAGATTAACAGAAACAAATACATCCAGGTCCTCTCTTGTTTCATAGACAGAAGTACTTCGCCCCAAACACTGAACTGCTCCCTTGGATTTTTGCAGCCCAAATGCATGGCCCTGCATTTTTTAGCCTTAAATATCAGCTGCCAAATTCTTGACCATTCTTCAAGCTTATCTAGACTCCTCCTCATTTTATCTACTCCTTCATGGTTGTTTACTCTATTGCAGATTTGGTATCAACCTCAAAGAGGCAATCTTTACCCAACAGCCCTTCCACAATATCGCTAACAAAGATATAAAAAAAAATTGGACCAAGGACAGATCCCTGTGGCACATCACTGGTAACATCAATCTCCTCAGAGTGAGCTCTATTTACCTATACACTTTGTTGCTTCCCACTCAACCAATTTCTAATCCAGTCAGACACTTTTGGGTCCATCCCTAGGGCCTCAATTTATTTCTATGTCACCTTTGCAGAGCAGAGTTTGAGGTGCCACTCCAGGCCCTTCATCTGTGAACACAGAAGAAAAATATTTGTTAAGTAATTCTACTTTATCCTCATAGGTTTCTACATATTCTTCCCTTTCCATCTTGAGTCTGACAATACCACTTTTGCACTTCCTCCTCTTGCTAACATACCTGAAAAATGTCTTGTCCCTCTATTTTATTGCATTGGCTATTTCTTCTACTATTTGTATCTTTGTTTTCCTGAATACTTTCCTAGCTTCTTTAAGTTTTTCCATATTGATGCTTTGTCTTCATCTCTCTGTGATGTCTTGTATTTTATGAAGGTCAACTTATTTTTTTTATATCAGTTGGACTATTAGATGATAGAGGGGTAAGAGGGGTGCTAAGGGAGGACAAGATCATAGCAGAGAGACTAAATTCTTTGCTTCGGTTTTTACTGAAGAAGATGTAGGGAAGTTACCTATGCCTGAAATGGTATTTAAAAGTGATGTATCAGAAGAATTGAAGCAAATTTTGATAAACTATGAAGATGTATAACAACTATTTGATAAACTAAAGAGTAGCAAATCACCTGAACCAGATGATATATATTCAAAGGTGCTGAAAGAACTGAAATATGAGATTGCAGACCTACTATTAGTATTCTGTGAACTATAATTAAAATCATCTGTAATACCTGAAGGTTGCTGAATGGCCAATTTTTAAAAAGGGTTCCAGGGGTGATCTGGGAAACTACAAATCGGTGAGCCTCACATCAGTACTGGGTAAAATGATAAAAATCATTATAAAGAATAAAATTACTGAAGATGTAGATTGTCTTGCTTTAATGGGAGAATGCCAACATGGATTTAGCCAAGGAAGATCTTGTCTTACTAATTTGTTTTATTTTTTTGAAGGTGTGAATAAACAGGTAGATAAAGATGAATTGATTGATGTGGAGCCCGATTAAGATAGGGACACATCAGGGCCATCCAGATGACTCGAGCAAGACGGGACTATGGGAACAAAACATTGCCCTGGTAACCAGAATCGGGCACAAGGATGGCCCGGCGTGCCCTACCACCTGCGGGGACATCTTCCCCGCAGGCACCTCTGACACCCACATCCTCGGTCCCCCTTTTTCCTGCTGCCAAACCCAAGGCTGACCTGACATGGCCTGCCGTGGCCTGGATCGGGTGGTAGGGACCCCTCCACACCCGGCCATGGCCCAAGGGGAGGATCCCCAGACCCGATTGCTGGGTTTTTGGTGCTTATTCCACCTCTGAGGTAGAATAAGCAGTGCGTCCCTACAGGCCCAACAGGACATACAGGGCCATGACCTGAATTGGCCCTGTATGTCCTGCCAGGCTGGCCCATCCCCGCTCCACCCTATTCCCGTCCCCCGCCGGCTCTCCCTGTCCTGATGCCCAGGACATACAGGGAGAGTTTGAGGGGGAATCAGAACCCAACAGCTTGCAGGGCTGCACGTCCTGCCGGGACATGCAGCCCCACAATCCACCTCCCAAAATCAAGCCCATAGTGTATCCAGATATTCAGAAAGCCTTTGGCAAGGTCCTTCATGAGAGATAGAAAGCAGATGGTAGCGATAAATGACCAGTTTTCTCAGTGGAAAAAGGTGAATAGTGGAGTACCCCAGGGATCTGTGCTGGGCCTGCTGATTTTTAACATATTTGTAAATGACTTGGAAATGGGACTAACGAGTGAGGTGATCAAATTTGCAGATGACACAAAATTATTCAAAGTGGTTGAACACAAGAGGATTTTTAAAAATCGCAAGAGGACCTGGATAAATTGGAAGACTGAAAGTCCAAATGGAAGATGAAATTTGATGTGGACAAGTGCAGTGTTATACACCTAGGAAAGAAGAATCCAAACTATGATTACATAATGGTTCCACATTAGGAACCATCACCCATGAAAAGGATTTAAGCATTATCTTAGATAACACATTGAAACCCTTTGCCTAGTGTGCAGTGGCGGCCCAGAAAGCAAACAGCATGCTATCAATCATAAAGATATTATAATACCTATCTATCATTCCATGGTGCGACCACACCTTGAATATTGTGTGCAATTCTGGTCGCCATATCTTAGAAAGGATATAGCAGAATTAGAAAAGGTACAGAGAAGAGCCACCAAAATGCTAAAGGGGATGGAAGGATACACCTATGAGGAGAGGCTTAAAAGGTTAGGGATCTTCAACTTGGAAAAGAGCTGAGGGAAGATTCCTCTCCTACTCCACACATAGTGAACAAATATCTAAAACTTGTTTCTTTCTCTATAACATTAACAAAATTCGTACCTTCCTCTCTGAATACACTACTAAAACTCTTATCCACTCTTTGGTCACCTATCGTCTCGACTATTGCAACCTCCTCCTTGCTGGTCTCCCTGAGTCATCTCTCTCCGTTTCAATCTGTTCAGAACTGTGCTGTGTGGCTAATCTTCTGCCAATCCCGATACACTCATATAACCCCTCTCCTCAAATCACTTCATTGGCTCCCCTTCCATTTCCATTTCAAACTTCTCCTTCTGACCTATAAATGCATTCACTCTACTTCCCCTCACTACCTTTCTTCTCTCCCCTCTCCCCACACCCCTCCTTGTGAACTGTATTCTTCCTCTGGCTTTCTTCTCTCTATGTCCTAATGCAAGCCATGTCTCCATGTCTAATGCAAGCCATGACGCTCCCACATCTGGACTATTGCAATATATTATACCATGGCCTTCCAGCCACACAGACGAACCCCCTCAAAACAGCATTGAACACCACAGCGAGAATCATTCAGGGAGCAAAGAAGACCGACCGCATCACCCCGATTTTGAAAGACCTACACATACTCCCCCTTAAAGCAAGGACTAAATACAAAGCCATCCTACTCACCCACAAAGCCATACATCAAACACGAAACTCCCAACTTCACACCCTACTGTCCCGACCAGCTCATGGCAGATCTACCAGACAGGCCTCCAGCAACTCCCTCACCATCCCTCACAAAAGAACCAAATGCTCACAACGGACCTGCAATCGAGCCTTTGAACTGTATGCTCCATCCTTATGGAACTCTCTACCGAACTGTCTCTGAAACAACACCGATCTACCATCTTTTCGAAAACAGCTGAAAACCATCCTGTTTCAGGAATACCTCAACGACACCCACCAAAAAGCGAAATAACATCTGATCTCACCCACCATGACCACCTAACTCAAACTATATTAACCTGACCATGTCCAAATTCTGTCTAAGTCTAACGTCTGTCCTATATCTTATGTTAAAATCATCAATGTAACCCCCCCGGTGATGGCCCCACCCTTATACGTAAATTCCCCCCCCCCCTTTTATGTAACGCCGCTTTGACCCGGTGATAAGCGGGATACAAATACAGCTAAATAAATAAATAAATATGTCCTTTTCTTCTACTGCCAGATCCAGACTTTGATCTTTTCACCTTGCTTCTTCTTATGCCTGGAACAAATTTCCTGAATCTATATGTCAGATCTCATTTCTCCCCCTTTTCAAATTCATGCTGAAAGCTCACCTCTTTAAGGCTGCTTTTGGATCCAAATCCCTTGTTCTCCTTGTGTCTCCTTTCCCCATTTAAATCTCTTGTTTCTCTTATATTGTACTGTTTGTCTTGATTAGATTGTAAGCTCTAATGAGCAGGGACCATCTTCTATATGTACTTGTACAGCACTGTTTATGCCTTGTAGCGCTATATAAATGATTAATAATAGTAGTAGTAGTACATATGATGAGGGCTATAAATTAATGAATAGAGTAAAACAGGTAAACATAGATCAGTTGTTTACTCCATCAAAAAGTTGAAAGACTAGGGGACATGCAATGAAGCTACAATGTAACCCATTTAAGACTAATAAGAGAAAATATTTTTCACTCAAGGCATAATCAAACTCTGGAATTTGTTGCTGGAGGATGTAGTAAAAGCTGTTAGAGTAGCTGGGTTTAAAAAAAGGTTTGAACAAGTTCCTGGAGGAAATGTCCATAAGCCATTATTAAAGAGGACCCAGGAAATCCATTGCTTACCCCAGTACAAGCATTGTGGAACCTATGTACCTTTTTTGGAACCTTTCAAGAAGAGGGGAAGCTATTTTGGACCTAGTCCTTAGTGGAACACAGGAATTGGGGCAAAAGATAACAGTGTCAGGGCCACTTGGCAATATTGATCACAGCATTTGATTTAATAAATGGAGGGAGAATAACAAAGAAATCCACAGTACTATCTTTTAACTTTCAAAAGGGAGACTATGATAAAATGAGGAAAATAGTTTAGAAAAAACTAAAAGGAGCAGCTGCAAAGGTTAAAGGTTTACATCAAGCATACTGTAGGTGTTATTTAAAAATACTATCTTGTGACCTGGACTGGTCACTGTTGGAGACAGGATACTGGGCTAGATGGACCTTGGTCTGACCCAATATGGTACTTTTTTATGTTCTTATGTTTATGTACAAATGAATCAATATCAAGGAGATGACGAACAATTTGAATGTTTTAAGTACCATCATATGTAACTCCTTTAAGAAGTTTATTTTCTTATATTTTTTTATATATTTTTTTCATCAATATCAAGTTATAAGTCTTCTTATTAAAATGTATATTATAAATTGTCTTGCAGCATATCCAACACAGCACTACGTTTTGAGAAATCTGCATCAAGTATTAAACCTTCAAAACATCTCTGTGCATGATCTGCCACTCATTTGTCTAGAATTATGAACTTAATTTACAAGTCTAGTGCTGAAAATCAATGCTAAGCTTCTAACTTTCTTCTCCATCCTAATTCCACCTCTGTTATCAACCACATTTTCTGCTCCTAAATTTAGGAGTTTAGTGAAATATTGAGTATAAATTTAGGAATTTTGCTCTAGTAAATTTTCAGAGGCTAATTTAGGAGTATAAGTCTCAAAGCTATAGGGGGCATATTCAAAATAATTTAAGCAGTTAGACCTATTAACTGGTTAAATCACAGTCAGCAAGTTATTCAGCGGCACTAATTGGTGTGGTGACACTAAATATCCCCTTCTACTTCCACTACTACTGTTAATTATTTCTACAGCACTACAAAGCATAAGCAGCACTGTACATAGATAAAGACGGCCCCTGCTCATCAGAGCTTACAATCTAATTAAGACAGACAAGACAAAAGATAAAAATAAGGGTGCAATAGGGAAGGGTAAGGAGACACAGGGAAAGCAAGGGATCAGGATCCAAAAGCAGCCCCAAAGAGGTGAGCCTTTAGCATGGATTTGAAAAGAGGGAGAGAGGATGCCTGATGCACAGAGTCGGGAAGTTTGTTCCAGGCATAAGGAGCAGCAAGGAGAAAGGATCAAAGTTTAGAGTTGGCAGTGGAGGAAAAGAGCATAGAGAGGAATATGCCAGTGGAAGAGCGGAGTTCATGAGGAGTGTAGGGAGAGAAGAGAGAGGAAAGGTAGGGAGGGGCAGTAGAGTGAATGCATTTATAGGTCAGAAGGAGAAGTTTAAATTGGATACGGAAATGGAAGGGAAGCCAATGAAGTGATTTGAGAAGAGAGGTTATATGAGTATATTGAGGCTGGTGAAAGATTGGATGCGCGGCAGAGTTCTGAAAAGATTGGAGAGGAGAGAGGTGACTCAGAGGGAGACCAGCAAAGAGGATATTGTAATAGTCAAAGCAGGAAGTGATTAGAGAGTGGACAAGTGTTTTAGTAGAGTGTTCAGAAAGGAAAGGATGAATTTTGTTAATGTTATAGATAAAGAAACAACAGGTTTAACTATCTGTTGGATATGGGAGAAAGAGAGAGAGGAGTCAAAGATGACCCCGAGGTTATGGACTGAGGAAACGGGAATTAAAAGAGTGTTATTTATAGAGATAGAAAATGAGGGGGGAGGTTTAGGGGAAAAAATAAGAAGTTCGGTTTTGGCTATGTTTAATTTCAAACGGCGGTGAGACATCTAGGTGATATCAGACAGGCATGCAGAGATGTGGGCCTGGAGTGTCGGAGAAATATCAGGAGAAGAAAATAGATCTGAGAGTCATCAGCATAAAAATGGTACTGAAATCCATGGGAAGAGATGAGAGCACCATGGGACTGAGTATAGAAAGAGAAGAGGAGAAGGCCCAGAACAGATCCTTGGAGTACACCAACTGAGAGTGGAATAGCAGTAGAGGAGGAGCCACCAGAACAAACACTGAAGGAGTGATGGGAGAGATAAGAAGAGAACCAGGACAGCACAGAGCCCCAAAAACCAAGTGAGGACAATGTGTCAAAGAGAAGGTGATGGTCAACAGTGACAAAAGCAGCAGAAAGGCCAAGAAGGATGAGGACTGAGTAAAGGCCCTTGGTCTTAGCTAGGAACAAGTCACTGGAGACTTTGGCAAGTGCCATCTCAGTAAAGTATAAGGGATGAAAGCCAAACTGAGGTGTATCTAGCAGTGCTTGAAAGGAAAGAAATTCAAGACAATGGCAGAAGACTGCAAGTTCAAGAAGTTCGGAAATGAAGGGAAGAAGGGAGATAGGTTGATAAATCGAAGGACAACTAGGGTCAAGTGAAAGTTTCTTGAGGAGGGTTGTGATCACAGCATGCTTGAAGGCAGCAAGGACAGTAGCAGCAGAGAGTGAGAGATTGAGAATATTTGAGATAGTAGGGATGACAGAAAAAGTTATGGAGTAAATGAGATGGGTGGGGATAGGATCAGAGGAGCAAGTAGTAAATTTAGAGGAGGAAAGAAGAAAAGAGGTTTCCTCTTTGGAGGTCATAGAAAAGGATGAAAGAATAAGAGTTTGAGGGGGAAAATTGGTATTGAGGAGGAGAAAGAAGGGATGAAGCTTATCTAGTGGGGAATTGGAGTATAATCTTGTGGATTTTGTCATGGAAATAATCAGCTAGTGTTTGGCAGAAAGAGAAGGAGGGGTCAGAAAGGTAGGCACCTTGAGGAGAGAGTTAAGAGTAGAGAAGAGAAGGTGGAGGTCAGTGGCAAGAGACATACTAGTTTTGTTTGGTGAGAGCTAAGACTGACTGGAAGGAGGTAAGCATGAATTTGAAGTGGAGAAAGTCAGAAAGGGAGCAGGATTTGAGGCAAATGCGCTTAGCTGATCAGGCACAGGAGCATAGATAGCATAGGTAGTTGAAGATAGACAGATATGAGGTTTAGTGAGTCTCATAGGGACGAGGGATGGGAGGAGCAAGAGTATCCAGTGCAGAGGAGAGGGCAATATTATAGGAAATTAAAGCCTCATCAACAAACTTAGAGAACAAGGTGGAAGAAAGAGATGATGAAACAATGGTGGAGAGAGCCGATGGATGGATAGCATGAAGATTCCTAAAGAGGTAGGAGGAAACTTGGCAAGATTGAGGTGGGGAATGATGAAGAGTGAAGCTTTGGAGGTGATGATCAGATAAGGGAAGAAATGAGGAATGGAAATGGGAGGGTAAACAGAGAAGAAAACAACATCAAGACAGTGACAGTGCTGATGAGTGGGAGCAGAAGAACAAAGTTGGAGGTTGAATGAGGAGGTAAGGGAAATGAATTTAGAAATATAGAGGTCAGAAGGGTTATCAACATGAATGTTAAAGTCACCAAGAATAAAGGAGGGGAAGAAGAATACAGAAATAGGAAAAGCCAGGAATCAAAGACAGTGAGAAAGGTAGAGGTGGATTTATCAGGGGGTCCATAAATAGCTGCTATCCAGAGAGGTAAGGGATTGAAAAGGCAGATGGAATGGACTTCAAATGGGTAAAAAGGAGTGAGACTGAGGTAGAAGGAGGGATTGGAATTAGCAGGAAGGAGAAAGCAGAAACCCCACCACCACCACCATGGCCAGTGGCACAAGGAGTGTGCGAGAATTGGTAGCCACTGTGAGAGAGGGCAGCGACCGAAGCAGTGTCATCAGGAAGCAGCCAGGTTTCAGTAAGAGCTAGAAGATGGAAAGAGTTAGAAATGAAGAAATCATGAGTAAAGAGGAGTTTATTAGATATGGAATGAGCATTCCATTAGGCACATGAGAAATGGAGAGAAGAGGGGGAAAGGAGAGGAATGTGAATGAGATAAGAGTTGTTGAGTGAAGATTGGGAGTGAGAGAATAATCTAGGGAGGGTCAGGGTTAAGATTAATGTCACCAGATGAAAGAAGGAGAGGAAGAGTGCAAGGCAGAGAGGAGACAAAACGGCAGAAATGAAGGAGTTTTTCTTAAGAGAGAAAGGAGAGGGATGAATGAGAGGAATTAAAAGGCAAAGTTCAAGAGCTGAGGAAAGAGAGGAAGACAAGACGGGAGAAGAAATGGGAAAAATAGGGGGAGAGTGGTAAGGAGCGGGGTCTAAGGATGTTGGTATGAGGGGAGAAGGATAGGGAGTGCAATAGTAGGAAGAAAAAGTGATGTGGAGTGGAGGAGTGGCCTAGTGGTTGGGGCAAGGTACTTCAGGCCGGAAGGTCAGGGGTTCAATTCCCACTAGAGGACAGCAACCTTGGGCCGGAAGGACTGGGGTTTCTAGTCCCACAGGTGCTCCTTGTGGTCTTGGGCAAGCCACTTAACCCTCCATTGCCCATGTTCCCTGTAAAATAGTTATCTCCAAGTTATAATGCCCTGTTCAATGTAATTTCAGTATGTTCAATGTAAACCGCACTGATGCAGAATAGCACGGTATATAAGAGAATATAAATAAATAAAATAAAATAAATGTGGAGCCATTAGAAGAGAATGGATGGAGAGGAAAGAAGAGTTGGTAAAAGAGATATCTTAAGTAATACTATTAGTGCTAACAATGATCAATCATACAGCGCTAAGGAGAAGGTTATAAGTTCTTTTAGATGAGATTCAGCTCTAGGTGTCCATAGATTTATTTTCCACTAGATTTCATTTCCAAGGGCTGTATCATGGTTCCAATAACGTTCAGGATAGCAGTGCTTATCTACAGTTCATGCTTTCAGTGTAATTTGGTCGTTAGTGGATCATAAGATTTACCACAGAAACTGGTTCTTAGTTTAATAAATTGTAATATCAAGAGGGTCACTAAGTGGCATGCAAGGCACACAATAGGCTGCACAATCCAACGACGACTGATGAGCCGCATGCTGCAGGCCTCAGTGGTTCTTACCAGTCACTGACAGAGAAAAAGAGCCGGGAGTGCCGGCAAGCAGAGTGGGGAGGCACGTAAAAATTGACTTTTGCTTCATCCAGGCCACCCTTCCCTCGATAGGTTGCCACAGCCATTCGGTGCCAGTCTGACTCTCTCGTATACATACATACACAGAGACCCGGCCCAACACTTCTCTTTTAGTCCATGTGTTAGCTTGATATCCGGTAGTTCAGGAATTCTGTAGGCAGATCTGCGGTTTCTCATCTCACTCAAAACACCTCTGTTATGTCAGCCTCTAACCAGGTTTCAAACTACCTCTCAGTTTGCACTGCACACATCAGGCTATCTCCTAGACAACAACAATAATAAAGCTGGATCACCAGGAGACACTACCAATTCAAAGACACACATTATATTGTGAAGCCAAAACCAGTGGTGAATTTTGAAGTTTGTAAATCTTGCTCTCTGCTTTGCTCACCCCTTTACTGCATGTGTTGGTCTCTGATGGCTAGCACTGGGGCACTGCAGAGGAAGAATGGGGGAAGTGACTTAGGTTAGCTGGTTAATGGTGATATTCAGTTGCTAACCGATTAACCTAAACCGGCTAAAGTTAGGCAATATAAAGGCTGTCCTAACTTTAACCAGTTTAGCTTTCTGAACAATGGCTGAGAATTGCCACTGCCTGGTTCGCTAAGACGCTTACTCTCTGGGTCTAATTTAAAGTGACGACAGCTGCAGCTGCTGAATATGTCTCCCATAAACCCTTTCCAAAATGGCATCAGAATGAATACACTGATAGATCTGACGAAAGAGGACGAACAGTCAATTTTCAGAGATTCTCCTGATGTCTTGTACCTTGAATAGGATGTGTTGTTGCTCGTGTTTGTATTGCAGGATGTGGAGCCTGGAGGTTTCTGGGTTAGAGAAAAAGTTTACAAGTTCTTTGGCTTGAGTGGAAGTTCCAGGAAAATCCCTGATTTACATGCATAGATGTACAGTAGCATAAGGTTCCCCATCAGTGACCACATTATACATATATTAAATGCCACTACCTATTAGTGCTGAATATATATATTGTTTTTAATGCCATGGCTGGCATTTAAAAAGATCTGATTGTCACAGCTTTGAACATTGACCCATATATTCTTTTGCCTGGCAGCGTTTTAGCCTGTTTTTGTATAATTTGATTGCTTCAGGAAGGACAATTGCAACTTTCACTCCATTGAGCTTGAGAGAGTGTCTTGCAGAAAAATATTTAACATGTCCATGTCTTTTCTTAATGCAAGTCTTGACCTCTTTGAATTTCCCGACCACTTTAGTACTACTGTCAGAATTCTGGTCTCTGCAGTCATGATAGATTTTCAAGAAACTTTAAATATCATTTTTTAGTGATTCCCATGCGTAAATACACCCTTATACGCATACTTTACCCAGTTGCTATTCTATAAGTATCCATGTTAGACTGATGATGCATATTTCCACTGTGGAACTGCACATGGGCAGAGTTTAGTTTAGTTTATTGAGACTTAATATACCGCTTATGGCAAATAGCAGCTAGGTGGTTTACAAAATGACATGCAAATTATGAAATACTATATTTATGTGTATTCTTGAGAAATCTAGACAGGGGTATTTACCTCAGTGACGGGACTGGGGTAAGGGATGCACCTAGATTTAAACGCGCATTTTCGAACACTTACTCCCCTATTTTATAAATTACAGTATGCACAAACATTGCTTTATAAAATAGGCATTATATACATGCAGAAAAAAAGCACATTAATTATGTGAGACTTTATAAAATTACCATCCACGGCACCTAGGGCAGGAAGGCACCTATTTTAGAAAGACACAGAGGGGCCCTTTTCCTAAGCCCAGTAACCTGTTAATGTGTCTCTTCATGAGAGGCATCTGGCAGCCAGGAACACTAATGGGGGGGCATGCCAGAGACTGTGGATTAAAGAGCGCGGTAAGTGGCCATTGAGCGATGGGGTGGGAAGTGTGAGCATGGAGAGTATATTGCTGCTAGCCCAAGGGCAATTTCCACATGTTCAGTGGCAATTAGCGCAAGTGGATTCTATGGGTGTCATTGGGTGCACCCATTTTACGTGCACCATATGTTAGCGATCGTGCGCTATCTACCAGTAACATGCCTGATACTTAGCACATGAGGAGTGTACTTATAGTGTGATGGCATGGCGTCAAATCATGGGGTAAGTGCACATCTTTAATAAAAGGCCGCGTAGACATCTTTGAATCTGTATAAAATATTAGCACAAATCCTGCAGAAATCACACCTAGATTGAAGGAGCAGATATTATGCCTGCTTGAGAGCAAGAGTAAATATTATCACATAAAGGTCATAAAGATACATGTATTTTATAAAATATGCATGTAAACTGCAGCTCTACTCATGCTCTTCCCCACCTCCTCCCCTGAGCACACCTACTGTACAAGTACATGCCTTTTTGCACCGCGAGTACTTTTGGCACTGGCCTTATTTAATAAGAGGCCCTTTACATGCAAAAAGGATTTATCAGATTCCCTCCACAAGAATAGTTAGTTGTTCCATTCTCATTCCACCCTATCTCTAGCCTGGCACTATTCAGATAATGCTGCCGCGGTTAGAGAGATTTTTGCACGCATTACCTTGATAGTGCAATTCAAAATTCCTAGATAATAGACTTAATCATGTAGCCGCTACCACTAAACGTATGTCCATTCAAATATTGACCAGCTAATTAAAAAGTGGCATATAAATAAGTTAAGAAAGAACCAAAATTTCAAAGCCAAAAAATGATCCACAGAAACAATGTATTAGTGGATTCTCATGAATTTGAACCTGATGTAGATCTTACTATTGAATTACAGGGAAATTTTCAAAGCCACTTCCAAAATTGCCCACCTGATATGTTCATAAAACAGTGCATGTGGGGCCTATAGACATGCAGAGGGGAATTTTAGAAGAGATGTCCAAGTGCAATCTGGGACATCTACAGAGTTGCCAAGTTACTCAGTTCCAGGAGTGAGATTTAAAGCCTTTTCTGGTTTCAAAATTGCATCTCAGTGCAGTAGGGTATTTGTAGTCCCCTTTTGTACCCTTGAAATCAGTGCTGCAGGTCCCATAATGCATCAGAATGAGCTTGTAGAAATTCAGGACTTAAAATTTCACTCCTGGAACTGGGTCACTTGGCAGCTCAGTCGGAACGTCTGAAAATAAAGCAGGCATTTCCAAGTACTAACACTATGTCACAAAGGTGGACATGCCCGACATGGACGTCTGTGGGGTGACCTACATAGACATCCCCAGAACAATATTTCAGAACCTGGACCTCTAAGAGAGCCTAATAGTTAAAGTAGTGGGCTAGGAACAGGGCAGCCAGGGTTCAAATACTTTTCAGTTCATATAAAACTCCACTACTGCTATCACTGACGTTGTGTTGAATAGTGGGAATGATAGAGTGCTGTCTTCTATACACTCTCTGGATGTTTTTCAGCCAAAACAAGCACTTTTCAGATTCCTGTTCATGCCTGGAGCAGGTCTAAACTTAGACAGAGAACCAGACGCCCATGACGTTTCTGAGATCAGGCGTGGACATTCAGAGCTGGATCCTAAAATGGCTCTGGAGACGTCTCTGTCCATTTTTGGATGTCCAAAGTATGAACAGAGCTTCCAAAATGACTCCCATAGTTTCACCAGCAGAATACTGGAGTATTCCCAGGGATGGGACTGGAGAGCGGCTTGCACTTAGATGCATCCATTTGGATTTTCAAAAATTATGCACATAACCTTTCTTGAAAAGCTACATACACCAAATAGCAGGTAAATGTGCGCACCTGGTTTCCCAAAAGCAATTTTAAAGTGAGAGTTCATGAACACTTTGTGATTTTCAATAATTTTAACAGCTATAAAATTACCCCAATTGTTTCTGTTTCTAATGTTTTAGTTTTAGTTTTAGTTGTGCAATGACAGTTATAAGAGCTTACTTCCAATCAATTGTGATTCCTCATTACCACAAAAGCTTGTTGTACTCGTAAGCGCTTAAAAGGATTATGTACCAGAAGCTAAACATCAAAATACAAGGAAATGAACTGAACCGCTGATGTAATATTTCCACTTTTAATCTGGCTTCATCCATCGGATTCAATGCAGAGCAGCCATGAAACACCAAAAGAACATCTGGAAGATGCTTTGCTAAATGGATAAACAACATCAGTTCCTGCACTCCAGGAGAGATTCTATACTAAACAAGGCGAACAGGATATCTTTTGTTCTAAACTGTTATACCACATAGGACTAAACCTGAAGATGAACAGTTGCTGGGTGCACACCAAATGTCATTTTTTTCACTTTCAGGAAATATGATAGAGTGGCACGCAAATACCAATAACATATTAAACTGCCAAAAATTCAATGCCAGAAATGTGACATGCAGAAAAAATATATTATGGGAGTTTTATATGAACTGAAAAGTGGCGTACCAAGGGCAGGGCGGTGGATGCGGCCTACCCCAGGTGTCGGCCAGGAAGGGGGTGCACTCCTGCTAGGCCAACATGGCAAAGCCAGCGCGGCAAACCTACCTTAACACCGTGGGTGGCTTGCTGTGCTGCCTCCGCTCCAGGTCTGGTGGCTATTCCCTCAGCAAAGTCTTACAAATCGTGAGACTTCAGGATGGAAGAGAACGGTCACTGGGCCTGGAGCAGAGGCAGTTCGGCAAGCCACCCATGGCATTGTTTGCTGCACTGACTCCACTGTGTGGGCCCAGCAAAGGGTGCACCATGCTGCACTGCGCCGCGAGGGGGAGGGCTCACTGATAGGGGAAGGGGCCTGCCCCAGGTGCCCACAGGGCTTGGAATGCCACTGGAATTGAGTCTTGAGAAAGAGGACCATTGTCCAAAAGGACTAATGTCCCAACCGAAATCAATAAATTACACAGGTACACTACCAAAAAACTGCCTCCAGTTTTGCAACTGATTCCTATAGATTTTGGGGTGCTGAATCCAGGAAAAATAGCCAAAATGTTCCATCACGTCACGTTTTCTTGCAAAATTAGATTTCTTACCCATATAAGGAATGTTTGCATAATTTCTTTTTAGCCGACTGCAGTTTATTTTCTTGGCCCAAAATAGAGGTTGTAATGGTTAACTAACTAGAAACACTCCCTCATGATATTTTAGAGTGTTTTGTATTCATTTTATACATTAACAGGACAATTGGGAGGCGGGGGGCTAAATCCAGCACTCGCGCTGGCGCATGTTCTTTCCTGTTCGCCTCGCCTCATTCGCTCGCTCAAACACGGTGGTTGCGACATGAACGTTCCTGTCAAATTTCAGTTTCTTGCAAGTTCATTATTACCTTTTGTTTTCTCAGTCGTAATCCAGCTTTATTCCGAAGTGGTTCACTACAGTTGTAGTTTGCAGTGCTGTGTATTTGTGATGGCTCACAGAGCCAGAGGTTGCGTCAACTCTCCGGACAGTTTTTGTTTTATTTGTGGGGAATATACCGTGAAAAAGCGGCAGAGGAACATTTCTGCATTTATTAAAAAAGTATATTTCGCCTATTTCGGTTTGAAGTTAGGCGATCAAGACAAACCGTGGGCTCCTCACAAAGTGTGCAAGACATGTGAGGAAGATCTACGCTTATGGATGAAAGGTAAAAAACAAGCATTTCGTTTCGGAATACCTATGATGTGGCGTGAACAAAGAGACCACAGCAGTGACTGCTATTTTTGCTCTTGCATTGTGAAGGGATACAACTTAAAAAATAAGAACGTAATAAGTTACCCCAACCTTCCCTCAGCAATTAGGCCTATGCCTCATAGCAACGAAGTACCTGTGCCTGAACCACCAAAATCTTTGGATCATATTTGTGTGGACGGTTCTGATCATGATGAGACTCATCAGATGGCTTTTCCCGATGAGTCCAGTACTTCCGAGTTTGAAACTGAACCAGATCCGAATCCTGAACTTTTCTCTCAAGCTGAATTGAATGATTTAGTCCGGGATTTAGGACTCCAAAAAGATGCTGCCCAACTGCTAGGTTCTCGGCTTAAACAGAAAAATCTATTGTCACCAGGAACAACTTTTTATTGGTACCGCAACCGCGAGACACAATTTTTGAAGTATTTCAGCAAAGAGGAAGATTTGGTATTTTGCAACGATATATACGGAGTGATGGAAAAGTTTAAACTCAAGTATGATCCTGCTGAATGGCGGCTGTTCATTGATTCGTCAAAAGACAGCATAAAAGGTGTTCTTCGTCATAATGGCTTCAGTTCCTATTGCTCACTCTGTTATTCTCCAAGAAAAATATGAGAATTTGGCCCTGATTCTTCAGAAGATTCGTTATGATGAGCATAAGTGGATGATTTGTGGAGACTTTAAAATTCTATCCATGCTATTAGGGCAGCAATCCGGTTTCACCAAATATCCCTGCTTCCTTTGCTTGTGGGATAGCCGGGCCCGCGACCTACACTGGGGGAAAAAAGACTGGCCAATTCGGGAGTATTTGAGACCCGGTGAGAAAAATGTTCTTCATGAGAGCTTGGTACCTCGTGATAAAATTCTATTACCACCTCTCCACATTAAGTTGGGTCTCATTAAGCAATTCATCAAGTCCCTTCCAAAAGATGGTGAGTGCTTTCGGTACCTTTGCTCAAAGTTCCCCCGACTTTCTGAAGCAAAGCTAAAGGAAGGAGTGTTTGTTGGCCCTGATATAAGGAAACTCATTTCAGATGGAGCATTCGCTGAAACGATGTCTGAGAAGGAAAAAGAAGCCTGGGATTCCTTCAAGGAGGATGTTCTCAAATTCTTGGGGAACAGGCGGGATGAGAACTATAAGGATATTGTTGCCAGGATGCTCAATGCCTTCAAAGAACAAGGCTGTAACATGAGCCTGAAAGTCCATTTCTTGCACTCCCATGTGAACTACTTTCCCGAAAACCTGGGGGCGTACAGTGAAGAACAAGGTGAAAGGTTTCACCAGGACATCAAGGACGCAGAGAGAAGGTACCAAGGAAGATGGAACACCACTATGATGGCTGATTTCTGCTGGTTGCTGCTGCGGGAAACCCCAGATGAAAAATACGCCAAGCAGCGCACCAAGAGAAGCATTCGGGGGAAGAAGAAACGGGCCCACCAGGAGATTGATTGACCCAAGAATGACTTTAAAATCTAAACTGTGTTGACAAATATCGTGTTTTTACTAAACTTTGAAATAAAAATTTGCTAGTTATTACCACAGTGTCGGATCTCATTTATTAGAATTTTATTTTCACACCATCGGGTGTTTGTCTTCATGTATTGCAATGGTGCGGTTTGCGTTTTCTATTCTTACATACATACCTGTACAACATTTTTTGCACATTTCTTTGCTTTGCTTTGTGTCTAACCTCGCTCTTATATGCTCAATGTTTGTGCACATGTATGTGGCTGTTTTAAGTGCAGACAATTTTGCTACCATCACAGTGTGTTTTGTTGACATTACTCTATTCTTATGTGCTGCCTTGTTACAATTTTCTTTATTCTTATTTGAATAACTACTGAACAATTAGTATAAAGAATTCATCCAAGAAACTTTTATCTCGATCGCACTCAATCTGAAACGTTCACCTCAAACTGCTAACCCAATGTAGCAAAAAATCTGTACGTGATGGAGCAAATTGGTTACCAGATTTGGATTCAGCGCACCAAAAAACTTAAAAATCAATCGAAACATTAGAGGCAGTTTAAAAAAAATTTTTTTTAGTGTACCTGTGTTATTATTATCAGATCTCCTGTCTAAGATAAGTGTATTGCCACTATTTCTACATTTTGGGTGATTTGTTTTCACTTGATTAAAAGGGCACTTCTTGCTCCGAGGCTTCACCATTTCTCCTCTCCGGCATGTCAATCCCGACAAAAAATGATGGTATGGGCCTAGTTATACTGTTTGCTACACCCATCAGGCAATGATCAATGACTTTTTTCTTTGATTTCTATGTTTGATGACATAAACAATTGATCTACGTTTACCTGTTCCACTCCATTCATTAATTTATAGACCTCTATCATATCTCCCCTCGGCTGTCTCTTTTCCAGATTGAAGAGCCCTAACCTTTTTAGCCTCTCTTCAGAGGGGCATCCTTCCATTCCCTTTACCATTTTGGTGGCTCTTCTGTGTACCTTTTCTAATTCTGCTATATCCTTTTTAAGATACAGCGACCAGAACTGCACACAATATTTAAGGTGCAGTCATACCATGGAACGATACAGAGACATTATAATATCCTTTGTTTTATTTTCCATTCCTTTCCTTATGATACCTAGCATTCTATTTGCTCTCTTGGCCACCACTGCACACTGGGCAGAGGGTTTCAATGTGTTATGCACAATGATGCCTAAATCTTTTTCCTGGGTGGTGGTCCCTAATGTGGAACCTTGCATCATGTAACCATATTTTGGGTTGTTCTTTCCTAGCTGCATAACTTTGCACTTGTCCACATTTAATTTCATCTGCCATTTGAACATCCAGTCTTCCAATTTATTAAGGTCCTTTTGCAATTTTTCACAGTATGCTTGGGTTTTAACAACTTTGAATAATTTTGTGTCATCTGCAAATTTGATTACCTCGCTCGTTATTCCCATTTCCAGGTCATTTATGAATATGTTAAAAGCAACAGACCCAGCACAGATCCCTAGGGTACTCCACTATTCACCTTTCTCCATTGGGAAAATTGGCCATTTATTTATTTATTTAACATTTCTTATATACCACCTTTCATGATATCAAGGCGGTTTACACTGAACAAACTGAAATTACATTGAACAGGGCATTTCAACTTGGAGATAACTATTTTACAGGGAACATAGATCTACTCTCTGCTTTCTATCTTTTAACCAGTTCCTGATCCACAGTAGTAAACTGCCTCCTATACCATGACATTTTAATTTCGCCAAGAGTCTCTCATGAGGGACCTTGTAAAAGGCTTTCTGAAAGTCAGATACACTACATCAACCGACCCACCTTTGTCTACCTGTTTATTTATACCTTCAAAAAAATATAAGAGATTAGTAAGACAAGACCTTCCCTTATAGAATTACAGTAGGTCAAACAAATGTGCACATAGTACAAACTAGCATGTACTTTTACAGAAGGCACACACAAGGGTCATGAGATTAAGTAGAGCACAGGTGAAGTTGCAAAGCATGTGCGCATTTTATTAAACACATGAGCGTGTAGATAATATGGTTTGACATTTACAGCTGCTCTTGAGCAGGCATAACGTCAGCGCCTACAATCTAGGCATGATTTCTCCCTAGACAAGTACGGGCCTACTTAGTTTTGTAAAATAGACTTACAACAGGCACATTTTGACTACCTTAACTTAGAAGTCCTGTTATAAAATTACCTACGTAGTCAATAGCACTGAATATATGAATAATGTGGTTAATGCCATTAGTTTAGGCCCTGCTCCTGAACAGACCCAAGCAAAACATATACATGTGGCGGTCATTTTATAAGCCTCCCATGCAGTCAACATGCAATGCCACGTGCGTATTTGGAACCTATTTTATAAAGTGAAACAGGCGCATACCTTATAAAATAGGGGTGTACTGAAATGTCTTAACCTAGTCACTGCAGTTAGACCTGCTCTAAAGCAAGTGTATCTGTCTGCATCTAAATATGCAGAAAACATATGACATTATAGTATTCTATAACTTACACATGCAAATTGAGGCCCTATTCGAGCTCCCCCCCCCCCCATGCACACCCCAACATATAGTACAAGCAATAGGACTTACATGTTTGCTTACACAATAGCATCCACCCAAAACACACAAATAAGTGCCCTTTCATAAGCATAAGTTCTTTAAAATAGGGACTTATGTGGATAAACAGCACAACTTTCAGTGTGCCTCTTTGTCAGCTACTGTTTGTCATCTGAATAGGATCACTATACAAATAAGGCCCCATATTCAGAAAGATGGCAAAGGCATCTGAATACATTGGAAAATACATGCTCAAAGAAAGGCATGAATCGTCACTAATTAAAGGCATGAATCGTCACAGATTAAATGTGAGCAAACACTGAATATGAGGGATTGTGAATATGTGGCGGGCAGCACACAAACCCGTGTATGCGTCCTGAAGCTGGCGCCCATATTTGAGAAACCCAGGCAATGCGCACTGGGGGGGGGGGGGAAGGGGGGAGACCTCTGGCTGCAGACATGCTACTCATACCAACCGAATCTACAAAGCTTAACCAGACCACCATCAACAGGGCATTCCTGAACTATGCTCCTAGATGTTGGAACAAGCTCCCCCCCAGCATTAGAGCAATCAAGGACCTTAGGCTGTTTAGAAAAGCCCTCAAACACCACCTTTTTCTCATGTACTTTACACCTCTGGATATCCCCCCCCCCCCTCACGCTTCCTCACCCTCCCAACCCCAATCCGCTGCTATATGAATCCAATAACATACAGTGAATTTAGATCTAATGTATTATACTAGGAATGTAAATAGTTTCCCCCAAGTTTGCCTCCATGTTAAGTCCTTGTTCTCTGTAGACGATGGCCAAATTTAACTGACCGTTATTCTGTTTCAATGTAAACCGCACTGATGACAAAGAGCGCGGTATATAAGAAATGTTTAAATAAATAAATAAATATATGTTAACACAAGCGACTGCCCATGTGGCGTGGCCCTTAGGCATTGGACCGGGGCGATGCACAGTAGTAATATGGATTGGATCATGATGCCTGCATTTGTGGTAACTTGCTGTCTCTATCTATCTCCTCTTCTTATCTGTTTGCCTGTTTCTTCGTCTATTCTGTCCTATCTAATAATGGCGTTCCTTTCCTATTTCCTCAAATGATAGTATTGTAAACCGCTTTAATGCCTTTTGGCCTAAGCGGTATATCAAATGTGTAATAAATAAATAAATAAATAAATAAAATGTATCGTGCAAATGCCCAACTGTGCTGCAACCAACGCTGAGCCCCACGGGGCTTTTGACACTTACGTGGGTATCAGTGTGAACAGAATAGGTGGGAGGGGGTGATGTAAACCATGGACCACCCAGGGGCAATCTACAGCTGGCCACATGCATCTGAAGGGCCATCCAGTTGTGGCTGCACGGGTGAGTAAAACATGGGTGCCAGGTGAAGGTTGATGGAGAGGCATGACAGTTGACAGGCTGAGGTGATGGCCCTCAAACCCAGAACCCAGGCCTGCCCCTCAAAAGTGATCTATATGTCAATGGGGAACAGTCACTGGGAGGAGACTGCATCCAGCACTACAATGTCACACAACCCTGCACATCAGAGGAATGCCCAGTGCTCCCACTACAGCAAACAACAACCAGCCAGCCACCTACAAAGCAGACACAATACTCATTCCAGAGGAACACTGCAGCCAAATTGATAGGACACAGGTTCAAGTCTGGCACAGTGCCACAGGACCAATATAATGTATAGGTTGTCCACACTATCAGACTAATCTCTGCTAAGTGGCAGCCCAAAGATACATATGTGGGCTGGAGTGGTGTGCGTTTCCAGCACCTCTATGGCTCTATGCAAGGAAATTGACATGAGAAGCATAGCTGTGTATGTGTGTGTGTGTGTTCGTGTGATGGACTGGGCCAGCCAAGTGGCAAAAGCAGCTCCACAGAGAGGGCAGACATCATCTGAGAGGGCAGGAGATGAATGGTGATCAGGGGGTGGGGGAGAAAGCTAAGGATGGTGTGAGAGCAAAGGGAGGGTAATAGCAGTGCATGTTAAAGGAGGAGAAAGGGGGCACATTGAGGCTGGGGGCTAGTCGACCTACAAGCTATGTGTATATGCCCCAACACTGAAGGCCAACTGATATGCTTGGAGCGGGTATTGCAGGGACAGTGGTGGAGGGATGAGAGATGGCAGTCCAGAAAGTATAGAGGGGGCAGATGAGGCAGAGGCTGCTGGGTACAATGTGTACATGGGGAAAAGGAGGCACAGGCCCTAAGTGGTGTGTTAAGCCTAAAGAAAACCTCATCATGCCACATAACTTTCCCACAAGGAATTTGGTGTGAGGTAGACCCTGGATGCCTGAAATGCAGGTTCTGGATCATGAGGTGCTGGAATCCAGACCTCATCCAGCGTCTCTGAGAGGAGGTAGCAGCTGCAGCAGGTGAGCCAGAAGTCATCCGTGGCACAAAAACCCACAAGAGTCAACCACATACAGATAGCTGCCTGCAGCAGAGGCCCGATCTTGCTGCAATATTGCCATATTCCTCTAACTACCTACTCATTCCACTCTCATCCCCTTATGGCAGTTTCACCATCAGCAGTCATGCAAGCAACACTGCTCAGTACCACATAACAGCAGCCCCTCAACCAGTGTGCATGTATTGCCTCTCCTGGGGTGTCATATAGGCATAAATAAGTCCCTACCCTGACCAGATGACATGGCATATTCAATCAGGCCATGGGTCTGCCAAATACTGATGCCTGAATCCTGAAGTTGCCAATCCCGGAAGCACATACCTGTCTGCCAGCCACAAAGGGTCAGAGTGCTGCCATGGTAGACTGAGTGGTGAACACTGCTACAATACACATCCCATCTCCATCACTTAAGACAAATGACTACTGTAAAGGGTCTGCTCAGTGACTGGTGTGAAGTCTGCATAAACAGAAAATGTAACACACACCCACATCTAAGAGGCAGGGGGTGGGGAGTAGGGCACCACATTCGAGAGAATGACACAAAGGTAGGGCCACCTGGCATGAGGGCTAGAATTGTACATGGCTCAGTAAAAATGACAGGGCTGCCAGTGTGCCATTCCTATTAGCAGGTGCAGCTGCAGAACATGTGTAGCTACAAACTCTGCAGTCCACTGCAAAACAGAACATGTCTTTCCTGAAATAAGCCAGCACTGCAAGTGTCAATGGCCAGAGACCATGTGGGAATTGAACCCTGTTCCCCCTGGGTAACATGAGCACTGCTGCAAACCCCTGAGTCAAAGTTGGCTGCAATCCAGATATTAGGTGCTGGAAAGGGTGCCCTGGCAAAGGACACAGACGGACATCAGTCAGCTACAGGGGCACTACAAGCTGCCATGCTGCCCAAAATGGCCATGCACAGGAGACCATCATACCACCTGATATAATTATAATTATGGCTGCCCAAAACAGACCATGCCCTGCCAACCTCCCCATAGGTGCTGTGGAGAGTCAGCATTCCCACAAAGCCACACTGTCGCTTTACCAATGCTCCAAACCTACATGTTATTTGCCCCTTGCAAGGGCCCCCACAGGTGACATACAGCTGTCTTTACTGACAGCTGCAGATAGTGGGTTGTGGTACAGGTGCAGAGAGGTAGTACACAGCACTGATCAATTGTATGTTCATTCACACCACCACCACTACTGCTACAACCCCTACTACTGCTGATATGATCTGTATGACAAGGCCCACACCATGCTGTAAATACATTTGTAAAACACAGTCCCTGCTCCTCTGAACTTACAAGCTAGGCATGACATACAACAGAACAGTTGGGGAATAAGATATTCATGGGGGAATGGTATGGGAACCTACCTTTGGAAAGCAGGTGAAAAGAAGGGTAGGATCCAACAGCAGCCCAGAGGAGGCAGGTGTGTAGTCCAGAACGGAAAAGGGTCTGACATGACATCTGAGGTACCAACACACATAGGCAGTAATAGCCAAGAGGAGCAGCAAGATGTGAAGATATAGGTCCATAGTGAGCAGTCATAGGTATGGGCACATATAGGAGTAAGATGACCATGATGAGACTGCTGGATAATGAGACATACAGCAAAATCCTGACCAGCTTGAAGGGAGAGAGATGACACATTGGAATAGCTGCAAGGAGGGGATTTCACTTGCATAGTGGGGAATCATATCATAGTAGGGTTTTCAGAAAGGAAGGGCCAAAATGCACTGATTTGCCAGTGGAGGATCCCATGAGTGGTAGCCCTCAGTTGCATTTGTCTGCAGAAGGTGGGCGAGGAGTGCAGTACGAGCCAAACGCTGTGAGCTGAGGAAAAGGGGATGAGCACAGCATGTCCCATGGGAATGTGGACGGGGGAAGGTGGCATCAGGGACCCAGACAAGAGGCTTCGCTGAGACCATGTGCAATAACAACTGCACAGACACATGCAGCAAGCTACATCAGTTAAGCCGGCAGCGATATGGGCCTGGAATTCTGTAGTGCATACCATGTCTGAGAAATAATTCAGATAGTTGGCATTGTAAGCATGGAATAGAAAGCTATGGAAAGAGATCAGGGTACCCAGAGTCTGGGAATAGAGGGGAAGAATTAGTCCCACAGCTATAGACAATGTGGTACTGTAATCTAGGTAGTATGGGCCCCCCTTGCTATGTGACTGTACAACATCTAGCTGTGACATGGCATGTTATTCCACATACACTGAACATGCACTGATGGGAAACGTTTGTTTAGGCAGCACAGTGGCAGCAGGATGCTCCACAGGGGCCTGAAGCATATCAGGACCACCATGAACAGGACACCTCTGCCACAGCAGCCACTAGTACGCCATCACAGCAGCAGCAGGTCAGCTCCAACTGCAACAGCCTTCACAGCTGGAAGCATGGGGCCTGAGCAGCAAGGGGGCTCCACGAATGGCAAGGAGGAGGAGGAAGGTGAAGATGATAAGGGGGGGGGAGACCAGGAAGAGGGGGAGGAGGAGGAAGAGGAAGATGTGGAGAAGGAGGAAGGGGAAGAGGAAGAAGAGGAAGGAGAACACATGGCGGAGAAGGAAGAAGAAGGAGAGGAGGAAGAGAAGGAGGAAGACATGGAAGAGAAGGAGGAGGATGAAGGAGAAAGAGATGAGGACAAAGGGGATGAAAAGGAGGAGGAGGCTGAAAGTGAGGAGCTGAAGGACAGAGGAAACACAGAGGAAATAAGGGAGATACATGAAGCCATGCCTGAGGGGTCTGAAACTGCTGCTGTAGAACTGAAGAAAGGGCAGCCTGCAGTACTGGAGGTTGGAGAACCAGTTGTTACTATGGTTACAGCGATGCCAGCAGCAGTTGTAAAGGTGGAGGCACGGAGACATCAGAAGCAGAAGGGCTGCCATTGTGCCATCCAACCCCCTCCATGGCCTGGCACTCCTCAGGCGCAGGGGGCCACCCATGTTGGACTGACCAGCCAAAGACTTCCATAGCATTCCCAATGGCCACCTCCATAACTCCTTCACCTCCCTGTGACACAGCCTGACCTCAGAAGCTTGTGAGCTCTGTAGAGGTGGTGATTTACAAGCTGCGGCTTATGAGGGAAGCAGTGGAGGGGACAGCAAAGACAATATGTGCCAGTCTGCAGGCCCTCACCAACACCATGCTGCACCAGCAGCACTCAGCCTGAGGTGCCCAGTGGAGGGGAGGAGAGGGGTAGCAGTAGACCACACAAGAGTATGGGTCCATGACATTTGGTTAAAAGGGAATTGGGGTGGAGGGGAGTTGGTTTGCTACTACTACTACTACTAAACATATGTATAGCACTACAAAACATATGCAGCACTGCACAGACACATGTAAAAGTCAGTCCCTGCTCATCAGAGCTTACAATTTAGTCAAGACAGACAACACAGTAGCTGTAGACTTGGGATACATCTAGAGGGAATGGTAAGGGAACACAAAGGAGCTCAGGTGAATCAAGATCCAAAAGCGACAGCGAAGAGGTGAGTTTTCAGTCTGGATTTGAAAAGGGTCAGAGAAGGCGCCTGATGTACAGGCAGTTTGTTCCAAAGCAGAGGGGTTTGGATTTGTTAGGAACTGGGCAACATTCTGAGGAAGGGAGGAGCTCTTCCAAAGGGATGGGCTCCACCATAACCAGGATGGAGCCAGGCTGCTGGCATTAATAACACAGGTACACTAAAAAATTTTTTTTTAAACTGCCTTTAATGTTTCAATTGATTTTTACGTTTTTTGGTGCGCTGAATCCAAATCTGGTAACCAATTTGCTCCATCACGTACAGATTTTTTGCTACATTGGGTTAGCAGTTTGAGGTGAACGTTTCAGATTGAGTGCAATCGAGATAAAAGTTTCTTGGATGAATTCTTTATACTAATTGTTTAGTAGTTATTCAAATAAGAATAAAGAAAATTGTAACAAGGCAGCACATAAGAATAGAGTAATGTCAACAAAACACACTGTGATGGTAGCAAAATTGTCTGCACTTAAAACAGCCACATACATGTGCACAAACATTGAGCATAGAAGAGCGAGGTTAGACACAAAGCAAAGCAAAGAAATGTGCAAAAAATGTTGTACAGGTATGTATGTAAGAATAGAAAACGCAAACCGCACCATTGCAATACATGAAGACAAACACCCGATGGTGTGAAAATAAAATTCTAATAAATGAGATCCGGCACTGTGGTAATAACTAGCAAATTTTTATTTCAAAGTTTAGTAAAAACACGATATTTGTCAACACAGTTTAGATTTTAAAGTCATTCTTGGGAAAATCAATCTCCTGGTGGGCCCGTTTCTTCTTCCCCCGAATGCTTCTCTTGGTGCGCTGCTTGGCGTATTTTTCATCTGGGGTTTCCCGCAGCAGCAACCAGCAGAAATCAGCCATCATAGTGGTGTTCCATCTTCCTTGGTACCTTCTCTCTGCGTCCTTGATGTCCTGGTGAAACCTTTCACCTTGTTCTTCACTGTACGCCCCCAAGTTTTCGGGAAAGTAGTTCACATGGGAGTGCAAGAAATGGACTTTCAGGCTCATGTTACAGCCTTGTTCTTTGAAGGCATTGAGCATCCTGGCAACAATATCCTTATAGTTCTCATCCCGCCTGTTCCCCAAGAATTTGAGAACAACATCCTTGAAGGAATCCCAGGCTTCTTTTTCCTTCTCAGACATCATTTCAGCGAATGCTCCATCTGAAATGAGTTTCCTTATATCAGGGCCAACAAAAACTCCTTCCTTTAGCTTTGCTTCAGAAAGTCGGGGGAACTTTGAGCAAAGGTACCGAAAGCACTCACCATCTTTTGGAAGGGACTTGATGAATTGCTTAATGAGACCCAACTTAATGTGGAGAGGTGGTAATAGAATTTTATCACGAGGTACCAAGCTCTCATGAAGAACATTTTTCTCACCGGGTCTCAAATACTCCCGAATTGGCCAGTCTTTTTTCCCCCAGTGTAGGTCGCGGGCCCGGCTATCCCACAAGCAAAGGAAGCAGGGATATTTGGTGAAACCGGATTGCTGCCCTAATAGCATGGATAGAATTTTAAAGTCTCCACAAATCATCCACTTATGCTCATCATAACGAATCTTCTGAAGAATCAGGGCCAAATTCTCGTATTTTTCTTGGAGAATAACAGAGTGAGCAATAGGAACTGAAGCGAATGTGTTGCCATTATGAAGAAGAACACCTTTTATGCTGTCTTTTGATGAATCAATGAACAGCCGCCATTCAGCAGGATCATACTTGAGTTTAAACTTTTCCATCACTCCGTATATATCGTTGCAAAATACCAAATCTTCCTCTTTGCTGAAATACTTCAAAAATTGTGTCTCGCGGTTGCGGTACCAATAAAAGTTGTTCCTGGTGACAATAGATTTTTCTGTTTAAGCCGAGAACCTAGCAGTTGGGCAGCATCTTTTGGGAGTCCTAAATCCCGGACTAAATCATTCAATTCAGCTTGAGAGAAAAGTTCAGGTTTCGGATCTGGTTCAGTTTCAAACTCGGAAGTACTGGACTCATCGGGAAAAGCCATCTGATGAGTCTCATCATGATCAGAACCGTCCACACAAATATGATCCAAAGATTTTGGTGGTTCAGGCACAGGTACTTCGTTGCTATGAGGCATAGGCCTAATTGCTGAGGGAAGGTTGGGGTAACTTATTGCGTTCTTATTTTTTAAGTTGTATCCCTTCACAATGCAAGAGCAAAAATAGCAGTCACTGCTGTGGTCTCTTTCTTCACGCCACATCATAGGTAATCCGAAACGAAATGCTTGTTTTTTACCTTTCATCCATAAGCGTAGATCTTCCTCACATGTCTTGCACACTTTGTGAGGAGCCCACGGTTTGTCTTGATCGCCTAACTTCAAACCGAAATAGGCGAAATATACTTTAATAAATGCAGAAATGTTCCTCTGCCGCTTTTTCACGGTATATTCCCCACAAATAAAACAAAAACTGTCCGGAGAGTTGACGCAACCTCTGGCTCTGTGAGCCATCACAAATACACAGCACTGCAAACTACAACTGTAGTGAACCACTTCGGAATAAAGCTGGATTACGACTGAGCAAACAAAAGGTAATAATGAACTTGCAAGAAACTGAAATTTGACAGGAACGTTCATGTCGCAACCACCGTGTTTGAGCGAGCAAACGAGGCGAGGCGAACAGGAAAGAACATGCGCCAGCGCGAGTACTGGATTTAGCCCCCCGCCTCCCAATTGTCCTGTTAATGTATAAAATGAATACAAAACACTCTAAAATATCATGAGGGAGTGTTTCTAGTTAGTTAACCATTACAACCTCTATTTTGGGCCAAGAAAATAAACTGCAGTCGGCTAAAAAGAAATTATGTGAACATTCCTTATTTGGGTAAGAAATCTAATTTTGCAAGAAAACGTGACGTGATGGAACATTTTGGCTATTTTTCCTGGATTCAGCACCCCAAAATCTATAGGAATCAGTTGCAAAACTGGAGGCAGTTTTTTTGTAGTGTACCTGTGTAATTAAAAAGGAGATAGAGCAGTTTTTAAACTAGAAAATAGGGGAAGCTGGCAGTCCCCCAAGAGTGCATGGTTCAGAAAGGATACTTGAAGGGTACTAGAAAAAGAGGGAAGTTAAGACATCCTAACAGAGAGGTTCCAATAAAGATAAAAGTGACCCAGATGCCCTTGAGTACAGAGCTGAAAGATTCAAAATTATCCCTATCAACTGATAACCAGTTTAATGTGAATGAAACAGAACCTCTAAAATGCCTGCATGCAAATGGCTAGGCGTCTAAAAAATAAGATGGGAGAGTTAGAATATATAGCTCTAAATGAGAGGTTAAATATGATTGGTATCTCAGAGAGCTGTTGGAAGGAGGACAACCAATGGGACACTGTGATAGCTGGGTGCAAACTATATGGAAATGATAGAGTAGATCAAATTGGTGGAGGGGTTGTGCTTTATGTTAGAGAGGGCATTGAGTCATATAGGATTAAAGTTTTGCAGAAAATAAAATATGCTGTAGAATCTCTATGGATAGAAATTCCACGAATGGACGGGACGTCCATCCCCGCTATTCGCGGAACAGCATGATCCCCTATGTCTCTGGGACCAGGTAATTGTTGAAGTAGACCTGAAAGAGATATGTTTTTAGACTCTTCCTGAAGGTACTCAGATCAGAACATGCCCTGAAGTTTGGGGATAAGGAATTCCACAGGGTGGGCGCAAAGAGTGAGAATGCTCGGTTGCAGTTGGACTGTTTGGACTTGGTTTTCAGCCTGGGGATGGAGAGAAGGTTGTTGGTAAGGTATCATCGGGACCACTGTTCCCTCTAAGCTGTGCGCGTGTGCGCGCGCACACACCTCGCCGAGCGAGCGCACATAATTTACAACAGAGCGCACAAAAATTACAGCTCTGATTCTGATAGAAAACAACACAGACGTCTTAAAATTTAAAAGTTATGATTGTAATTTCTATAAATTTCCCACTTCATTTAGTAATCTATTTTCATTTAATTTGATTAAAATCAATGTGGTGTACATACTGTATTCTGATGTGTAGTCAAATTTTAAGTATATAACTCTGAATGTCGTTATGTGGCGCACAAAAATTTAACCTTCCTTCAAAAGCTGCACACAGCTGGTATTTTATGCGCACACAGCCTACAGAAAATTAGAGGGAACATTGATCGGGACCTCTCCTGTCTGGGTCTGGAGATCAAGGACTGCAAGCAGGTGGCTGGTTCTCAGTTCAAGTCTTTGAATGTAAAAGTTAGTGCCTTAAATCGGATTCTTGCAGTAAATGGTAACCAGTGGAGGTTCTCTAGGATGGGGATAATATAATCTTGATGAGAGGCACCATAGATTATTCTGGCTACAGTATTTTGTGCTATTTGCAAGGGGTGGAGGGAGTGCTTAGGCAGGTCTTGATATATAATATTGCAGTAATCTAATATGTGGGTGATCACTTGGCACATGATCCGGAAGAGGTTGGGAGCTAGTAAGGGGCACAGGTTCTTCAGAACTCTTAGCTTGTGGTAAACAGAGGATGAGATTTTCCTTATGCGACTGGGGAAGTTCAGTTGCTAATCTCTATTTAACCTGAGGTAACTGACTTTGGACATAACTTGAATTTCAATGTTGTCGAATCTCAGGGTTCATGGTGGAGAGAAGGCTGAGTTAGACAAGACATAAAGTGCTTCTGTCTTATTCATATTGATGCGAAGGTTGTGGAGGTGTAGAGAACAACAAACAGCAGGTGCATAGATAGTTGTCAGAAAGCATTTTATTAACCAAGCAAATACCAATGCGTTTTGGCCACACAGGCCTTCTTCAGGGGGTGCAAAACCTCAAAAAGAACAATAAAAGTAAATCAATGAATACAATCAAACCTAATTAATCATAGATAAATAAGTAAATAAATAAATAAATCTGTGAATAATACAAAAAGGGCCTGATTCTGTCCCGGACGTAGATCTCCTTTATACGTCCTGGCTGAGCCGGTCGTACAAAGGAGATTGCGATTCAGACCCCGTGGGGCACGTCTAGTCCCCCGGGATCAGAATCGTGAAAGCCTGCATGTACAGCAAAGCCTGACTAACTCAGTCAGGGCATTTAAAAGACCATATAACAATAATAATAGGAATCATAAAAATTACAGGACCATCTAAAAATAAGCATGATGAAATTACATGTGGCACGGATGAAGAATGGGAAAAGATAGTGAGGTTTTCTCAGAAACGTATTCTTGAAAACATGAACACCTCGTCATTTTTAGAATATTATAGACAGAAGATTTTACCCAGGGGGTTGAAGATCAATAATGCCCCTGGGATGTATACTGACGATGAAGAATTTATGGCTGATTGGATTAAGATTTTAAATAATGCTCTTTAGATTTAATGATTATATTGATTAACATATCCAGACACAAGACTGATATTTTAAAATCAAACACTGACTCTAAATTGGAGGCTTTGAAGGAAAGAGATATTAGATATGACACTCTCAAAAAGGATTATGATACAAATGATAATGATTATAAGATATTAGTAAAAGAAAGAAAGTTAAAGAAAATAAAAAGCGACGAGGAGGACTACAAAGATGGGACCATTTACTCATGGATGAGTAAACAGGCCCCATATAAAAGTGAGTCTAGGAAATATAAACTAGATTATTCCAAGGTGGAATAGAAAAACAAAGCAGAAATGCGATGCCATTCAGTGATTGAACAAGAACCTATTAGAAAAAAGAGTTGTGGTCATGTAGATGAACATTTAGATTCCTCCACACTCTTCTTCCCATCTGGCCCACCACCAAAGCAGAACCATATCCACAAACCATTTTTTTCAATGGACAATCTATGAAAAGTTGGTGGTCAGAAGACAAGCTATCAGCTTACATTTTTATTTTATTTATTTATTTATTTGCAAAACGTTTATATACTGCCAATTCCCAAGATCAGTGGCGGTTTATATCAAAACAACGTTGAAATACATGGAACAAAGGTAGCGATATTTAAACTGGTACATTGAACTGCAATCAAACTATATACAGGTAGCATAACAGAGTTTAGAACTATTTACAAGTTAATTACATCGTTTTTACATATATACATATTAATGGTTCATCGAAAGTTCTGCTATGGGAGTTGTAGTGAAAGTATTGGAGCTGGTATATTCGTTAATGAGTTACGGGGGATGGGAGGTCTTATCTAAGTCATTATCTATGATAGAGTAATATTGTGAGAACAGGTATGTTTTTAAGTCTTTTCGGAATTTTTGTAAATCTTTTGTTTCCCTTAATTGATCTGGGAGATTATTCCATAATGATGGTGCTACGAATGAGAAGGCACTGGTACTTGTTATTTGTTTTGTTTTTCTTATTGAGTCGATACATTATTGATGGATACATCAGGGCATAATCAACCCTCGCTTGGGGAGGTGGTTGTATAAAGGCTCTTGATTACATCTTCAATGTTTGCATGAGATGGTAGGTCAAAAAAGATTGACTCTGAGATGCCAGTGTGGATGGATAGTGGCTTGCAGTGGGAGCTACTCCTTGCTTTGAAATGAGATGGTCAGCCATGCTCTGTGGCATTGCTCTGTGGCATTGCTCTGTTGGCATTGCTCTGGTTGGTTCTTTTAAGATGGATTTCGCAATGTTAAAGAGCTCTCTTGGCTTGTTGAGTGCACTGCTGATAAGACTGCTGTGATGTTCCTTCTTGCGCTTGAATGTTTCCATAGAGGATACCCAAAGTGGTTCCATATAGATAGTGAGGGTGGTTGGGTCCTTGGAAAGCCTCCATTTGTGCTCAAGACAGCGGAGATTACACTTCCATCTCTGTAAAGAGGGTGAGTTCCAGAGTGCACGATTCCTGTACTTTGTTACACTCATTCTTAAGAGAAGCGATGGAGGCCCTGGATATGATACTGTTCCATCTATTGACCGAGTCCTTAAACTCAGCATCTTGGGAGACAATAAGATCGAGCTCTAGAGTAATCTCTGCTAGGAAGAGTTCCATGTTGAGTTGTCAGAACCTCTGAGGTGGGGGTGTTGCAGGGCAGAGGAAGAATTGTATGACGGGGTAAGTTAGGACATGTTACAACCTCTTCTGGGATAAATATAAGGTTGAGAATATTACACTTGGTGTGTGTGGGCTGGGATACAATTTGGGTATATCCCAGGACTTCTATGGCCTCAATGAAGGAACTGGCTTGAGTTATGGGGGTAGAAGAAAGGTTTAGGTCTCCAAGGAGAATGAGGAGCTTGTGTCTCCTATTTAAGGTACATGCAGTTTCCAGAAGGGAGGAGAGCTCTGAAGTATTACCATGAGGTATTCAGTATGATAGGCATATGGAAAAGGAGGAGCCAGAGGCTAGTAAGGTGTCAATATCATCAGAGGACTTGGCAGCTATAGGTCTGAGCTCAAGATTGATCCGGGTGATTAAGCAGACACCCCTGCCCCTGTTGTTTGTCGTGTTATAGGTGAGGAGTGTGTGGGAGGAAGGCACAGTTGGTTAGGGAGCACTGTGTCAATCTCTGAAAACCAGGTCTTGGTTATATATAAAATGTCGAGGTTGTGATCTTGGATCATGTCCGCACCTGAATTTTGTTCCTGGCAGAGCATGCGTTTATGAATGCACCCCTTAATGTATATGCAGACTTTTTTGATGTGGGAGGAGCTGTGTTGGGGAGGGTGAGGGGAATATTGATTAAGGAGCAGTATCTCTGCTGTATTAGTCTATGCAAGTGGATATTGTATGTAAATGGAAACTTATAAGGAAAAAGCCACATTTCCTACAATTAAATATGGTGGAGGTTCCATAATGTTGTGGAGCTGTTTTGCTGTCTCAAGAACTGGAGGCCTGGAACGTATTAAAGGAATCATGACATCAGAGGACTACCAAGGTATTTTGGAGTGAACTGAGCTACCTAGTGTCAGAAAGCTAGGACTGGGTCAAAGGTCATGGGTCCTCCAGCAGGACAATGACCTAAAACATACTTTGACTGAAGGAGAAAGTGATATGGAAAACCAGTTAAATAAATAAATACATCCACAAATACAAAAGAATTGTTAAAAAGGAACAAATGGATTGTTTTAAACTGACCAGCAATGAGTCCTGATCTCAATCCAATCGAGAACCTTTGGAAAGAGCTGATATCTGGTATTGGTAAATGAATCCTGGAAACATTCATGAGCTGGAACAAATCGCAGTTGAAGTGTGAAAGAAAATACCACAGACAGATGTATGAAACGTATAGATGGCTACAAGTAACGTTTGGAGGCTGTCATCACTGCCAAGGGTTGTGCAACCAAATATTAGTAAAGGGTGTCATTAATCCTATCTAGGTCCTATTTTGTTTCTTTTTCTCAGAAATTACTACATCTCAGTTGCACAGACATCTCTTTTTTGGTTGTATACTTTTGAACATACTATTAAAATAGCATGATGACATATAGTTGGAATATTTTCAATTATTTCTCACAATATTGTACACAACATACCTAAAATGCAAATTGCCAATAATGTTGACCACAACTGTACATATTAGGGATACTAAACCTTAGCATTTAAACCTTACCAGGGCCATAGTGTTTAACATAAAAAATACAGTATTGATCCTGAAAGTTCAATAGTTCTTCTAAATCCCCTTCCTGTCCCCCACCTTCACTTGTTTAATGATTCTCCATTTCAAAGATGAAAATGAATGCTGAACTTGTGAAACAGGAAATAGCATGAAATATATTTTATGACAAGAATGGCCTTCAAAAGAAAAGACTTGTGAACATGGCAGACACTAAAATTAATGACAGTGAAATTAATGTGATGCAAATTTGTGGGTTTTCTCTCTTATTCTCTATGTTATTGTCCTGCATTTTAAATAAATCTTGCCGTAGTGCATCCTCCAGTGATGTCACTTGTCCTAGACAATTCAAAGGCATTCTGTAGATCAACATGTGCAGGCAATAAACATTGCTGCCAAGTTCAAACTTACTAGGAAACTGGCTGTTGGTCTGCAGATTTTCTTGGAAAATATCTTTCTCTAACGAGACTTTCTGAATGTTTATCATACACTATTTACTAATTATGGAAGGTATTTGTGAACATTCAATAATGTGTTAATGCAAGTTGTTACTAAATAGACCCATGTAGCTCATTTACTAACAATGAAAAGTAGGGCATTATCGCATGTTGATTAATCGACCAATAGCTACAATACTTATATAAAAAATTCTAATATTGTTCTATTTATGGATGACTTTTTGTAGGCATAAAGTGGTAGTTTTCCTTTAAACTCTTGTTCTTTATTGTTTTAGCTTTTGATTTGTCTCTTAGAAATTGGTCCAGGACAAGGATTGTCAAACATGATTCCCAACTAATCAGAGTCACATCTGGGTAGTGATGAAACAAATCCAGACAGACTGGTTTAAAGCAGCAAACTTGTCAGAGCAACAGCTGTAGCAGGAACACATTGGCCTATAAGTTATATAGCCAGTCCAATCAGGGTTTGTTTTTGCAGATCCAAGGGGATGCTAGCGGTATGGAAGTGGTGGTTAGTATCTAATCTTTGTTAAAAAATTAGAAGATGTGTATGCTGGAAACATCTAAACCTCATTGACTGTCTCACTCACATAGCCTCTATATACTGAAAGGTCCCAGGATGATGGTTCAAGACCAGCAATGATGCATAACCTCCCTTATGGCAAGGAATTTAGGAAAATGAAGGCTGTTTGGAATTCCAGTGGTTATGAATATTTTTGAAGTTAAACTAAAACTCCATGACTGCATGGAAGTCAATATTCATCTGTGCCAAATCTTGTAAAAGTAAAAGGATTACTTATGATCTAAGCCAACACTGCTGAATGCACCTCGATGAGCTATCTGGCTATCTTTATACCTTCTTTTTATGTTATTTGTACTAACTGGTTATCTTTAACTAGATAACACTGCATACTGTATCAGTCCAGTTAAAGGGCCTTTCTACTAATAATTGTAAAAGTCATATGGTAAGTGTCAGGGGTGTGCCCAGCATATTCCTTGCAGTTACCACATTGAAAAGTCCTTTATTGTGCATTAAGGTCACTCACAATTACCATGGGTGCACTTAATGCCACATTATTGAGGTGACGTTAAGTGCAGTTGCACTAATTGCAACATTGGCAGTACGCAGTAAGTATCCTGCACTAACCAATGTGCAATCCATACCCGCTCTCCACTCATGACCTGCCCATTCCACATCCCATCAGATGAGCAATTAACGCAAGAATTGAAGATCGGTAACTGTCATGCCAGCATGATAACAGTTACTGTGGTCCAGCAATAACAGTTACCGTGCATTAAAATAATCTGTAATGCCTGAAGATTGAAGGATGGCCAATGTAGCCAATTTTTAAAAAGGATTCCATGTTGGCTGTCTCTCTTTAAGCCTTGACTATCAACATGTTCAGTAATTTTATTCTCTATAATGGTTTCTACCATTTTTCCTGGTACTGACGTCAGGCTCATTGGTCTGTAGTTTCCTGGATCACCCCTGGAACCCTTTTTAAAACTGGTGTTACATTGGCTATCCTCCAATCTTACTAATCTATTATGTTTTTTTGAAGATGTGAATAAACAGTTAGACAAAGCTGAGACAGTTGATATAGTGTATCTGGATTTTCAGAAAGCCTTTGAAAAGGTCCCTCATGAGAGACTCTTGACAAAATTAAAAAGTCATTGAATAGGAGGCAGTGTACTATTGTGGATCAGGAACTGGTTAAAAGATAGAAAGCAGAGGGTAGGGCTAAATAGTCAATTTTCCCAATGGAGAAAAGTGAATAGTGGAGTACCCCAGGATCTGTGCTGGGTCCACTGCTTTTTTAACATATTTGTAAATGACTTGGAAATAGGAATAGCGAGTGAAGTAATCAAATTTGCAGATGACACAAAATTATTCAAAGTTGTTAAAACCCAAGAGGATTGTGAAAAATTGCAAGAGTGTGCAGCGGCAGCCAAGAGAGTAAATAGAATGCTAGGAATCATAAGGAAAGGAATGGAGAATAAAATAAAGGATATTATAATGCCTCCATATTGTTCCATGGTGCGACAGCATCTTGAATATTGTGTGCAGTTCTGGTCACTGTATCTTAAAAAGGATATAGCAGAATTAAAAAAGGTACAGAGAAGAGCCACCAAAATGGTAAGGGGGATTGGAGGATACCCCTATAAGGAGAAGCTAAAAAGGTTAGGGCTTTTCAACCTGGAAAAGAGACGGCTGAGGGGAGATATGATAGAGGTCTATAAATCAATGAATGGAGTGGAACGAGTAAACATAGATTGATGGTTTATGCCATCAAAATATAGGAAGACTAGGAGACATGCAATGAAGCTACAATGTAACCTTTTAAGACTAATAGAGAAAATATTTTTGGTATATAAAAATAGCTAAAAATAAATACATTTCAGCGGCGGAGGCTAGATGCTTTAGTAGCACTAGCCGCTACCGCCGCAGCTGAGTATCCTCCCTATACTTTATAGACAGCTCATAAGCACATAACTTCCTTATCTGTAGAGTTTCAGATGCTATAAAAGTCATTTTATAAAACTATTGTCGCATGTGTGTAACAGTATACATGCGGACAATGCCTCTTATATAATTATCCATGTGTAAAAGGATGAACACATGTGCTTTTGCACAACTCAGGTATAGGAATATTCAGGGATAGCATGTGGAGTCACTATTTATGCACATGCGTTACACATACATGCCTATGTGCATACTTTCATGGGAACATTTGTGTATTTATATAATAGGCTTGAAATATGCACCTACTTGACCTTTACACATAGGTGGCCTGTTATAGAATTTCCCTGTAAATGAATAGTGGTGGGCTGAAAATCCATCTAGCCACCCAGCCACTATCCATATAGTGGAGCAGTGGTGGGAGGGCAGAATGAGAGTGGCACCAAGAAATTATGGGGCCGATATTGGAAATGTTAGGTGGCAGACAGGCAGGTAAATCTGACCGAAAACTGGTAAAAGTGGAAAATGCAGGCAAACCGCATATCAAGTGACATGCGCATGCATGGATATCATTACAAGCTGCCATGTCATAACTGTGTATGCATGGGGCGTAAAGGGGCAGTGAATAGGCTGAGCCTCAACATACATGCCGAATACTGATATTCAATGACAGCATGCGGCCAGATGAAAATGTGAAAACTATGCAACTCTAGGCCAGGGTTTTAATCGGTTAAGGGACGTTCCCATGGAAATCCTACTATATCACTACGTGGGCAAGTGCTGGCTATTGGCCCAGTTACATGGGCAAGAGACAATAAACGGGGCAAGTGATATGGTGGCTACCCATGCAACATCTGAGGTGGAGACACCACAGACGGGCAAGGCAACAGCTCCAGCAACAACTGCAGCAGACGGTATTGGCCCAGGCAAGGAGGAAACCCTACCGGACGCCCCGGCTGCAGCTGACCACAGAGGAGGTGTTCCACGCATTGAGACTCCGGAACTCCGCCTGCCTTTTGGGTCCTGCACATGGCATGGGAAGTATTTCAGAGAATGCTACCCTTGATGTTCTGAGTTTCAACATCCTACCTAAAAGCCTAAATTTAGCCTTCAGAACCTCTCTACCACACTTTCCTATGTCATTGGTACCAACATGTACCAAGACAGCAAACTCCTCCACAGCACTATCTAAAATCTTGTCTAGGTGGCACATAAGGTCCACTACCTTCACACCAGGCAGGCATGTTACTAGGCGGTCCTCTCGTCCACCAGCCACCCAGCTATCTACATACCTAATGATCGAATCATCCACTAAAACAGCCATCCTAACTCTCACATAGTCCTGGAGAAACCTCCTTGGTGTGAGAGCGTATTATATCTCCTGGTGGACAGGTCCTAGCTACAGGATCACTCCCTGTCTCACAAAGGTGATGCTCTCCTTCCATGTGACCTATCTCGTCCATGGTAACTGAGAGGTTGACAGACTGGAGGTGGGGCTTCAATACTATGTCCCTGTAGATCTTGTCTGTGTACCTCTCTGACTTTCTTATGTCCTCCAAGTCTGCTACTCTAGCCTCCAGAGATCGTACTTGTTCCATGAGGGCAAAGAGCTCCTTGCATCTAGTGCAACGTAAGACCCCTCACCAATTGGGAGAAAATCATACATGTGACACTCAATGCAAAAGCCTGGATAATATCCATCTTGCTACTGGACCATTGTCTGCATCTTAGTTTGAAAGTTTTGTTTAGATATTTAAGATCTTTGAAGTTACTAGGGATACATGTACTAATACAACTATACCAAATAAGTTTAAGGTACCAAATATGTTTAAGGGACTTCACCTCAAGATTAATTACTTTCAGGGCCTTAACTCATCTATTCCTGATGAGGATAGCCATCCTTTCTGCTCAAATAATATTGACCCTATTTGTCTTTTTATGCTAAGCTATACTCTGATTTGATTTAAATTAAAGCTCTCTGCTGATACTAGGCCCTGACTGAGTTTTAAACTTAAACTAGAAGCTCTTTGCTTAATGTTAAATTTAAAATGAAAGCTCTCTGCTGAGTTCTAAAATTTAAACTAAAAGCTCTTTGCTAATACTAGACCCTGACTGAGTATTACATTTAAACTAAAAACTCTCTGCTGTTTTTTAAACTTAAACTGAAAGCTCTCTGCTGGGTTTTGAATGTAAACTGAAAGCTCTCTGCTGAGTTTTAAATTTAAACTAAAAGCTCTTTGCTGATACTAGACCCTGACTGAGTTAACAAATACACAGGATTCTAATTTACAGAGATTAATCAGATTTAATCTAAAGAATTCTTTTTTCCCCAAGATTTAGAAAATTTTCCAGAAGTAATTACTTACAAGTGCAGATCTCTCTCCAGAAGTAGCAATCCCCTTTGGTAGTCCTTTTATGTGTCAGATATGTGTGCATATATAGTCCAAAGCCATTTCAGTGGCTACTTTTTTTTAGGAGATATTGGGCATTAAGGGGTTGAAGTGCAAGGGTGCCAATAATCTTGACCACAACTGTATCTATCAATATGGTGATGTAATTTGAAGACTGGGGGAATACCCTTGGGTATCTGTCAATTTGAGGGTGGGGTGTGATGGTTTAAGATTGGTTGAATTTATTTTTAACACTGTCTGGTTCTTTCTTTCAAGGTTTAGAAAATAGGCAGGTAGCTACCTATTCCTGTCTGTTGATGCTCATCAGCCTTTGACTCAGAGGCTTCTACCATCTTAATGAACTGGTTGGCAGTGATGATTATGGCAGGGATAGTCCTACAATGGTTCTCTTCTTTCCTTACAGAGAGAGTCCAGCAAATCCATCTTCTTGGTGGGGGTGCCCTCATGGCAGCCGCTATGGCATGGGGTATCTCAGGGATTGGCACTCTCTCTCTCACTTTATTCAGTATTTATTTAGCCCCTTTATGTAGAATTCTGCATCAGCTTGGATGCAAGTTTAGACTATAGGCTACCTGCTCTTCCAGTTATCGGCTTATCTCCCTCCTCCCTTTTGCATCTAAGCTACTCAAACATGTGGTTCACCACTGTTGTCTTGAATTTCTTTCTTCTCAAGCCATTCTGGACTCCCTGCAATCTGGCTTTAGTCCTTTATATTCTACAGAAATAACACTTGCAAAAGTCTCTAGCAACTTGGTCCTGGCTAAATCTGAGGACCTTTACTCTGTCCTCCTCTTTCTTGAACTGTTTTCTGCTTTTAGCACTTCTCCGCAATACTCTGTTCTAGCTTGGATTTAGGGGGCTCTGTTTTATCTTGATTTTCTTCTTATCTTGCAACCTGCACCTGCTATCCTGCTTTCAGTCGGTGTACCTTAGGGTTTTGTCTTGAGACCTCTTTTTTCTGTTTCTATACTCTCTCCCTAGAAGCCCTGATCACCCCCTATGGGTTTTAGAACAATATTTATGCAGATGACTCTCAAATTTACCTCTTTGCATCAGGACTGTACCTAGCCCTGTGCGAGTGGTGCGGCCGCACAAGGCGCAAAGGCTTAAGGGGCACATTTCAAATGTCTGCTGTTGCCTGTCACCACCACTTTTTCTTCTCTCAGCGGTGGCAGGCAATGGCAGACAGCTGAAATGCACCCCTTAAGCCTTCTCGCGGTACACTAAGCAGGTCTGGTCCCTCCCTCCTCTGAGGCGGCGTCAGAGCAGGGAGGGACAGATCTGCTTAGCATGCCAGCGACTTGCACAACGGGCATGCCTCTTCTCTCCTGCTGCCATCCAGAAAGTGACTGGATGGGGGGCGCACGCCCGATGTGCAAGTCAAACAGGGTGCGATTCACGCTCGGTACGGCCCTGCTCTGCACCTAAAATCTCTCCAGGTATCCAGGGCTGTATCCCAGCATGATTGTCTGACATTGCTATTTAGAGCTCCTTATCTTTCGTCCTAAACCCTCATCTCGCCTTCTCCCTACCTCTCTTTTTGTGGATAACACTACCATTCTCCTAGTGTCCGCAGCCCAGAACCTTGGGATCATCTTTGACTCTTCCCTCTTTTTCTCTGTACACATCCAACTGATTGTTAAATCTGACATTTCTTTCTCTATAACATCAGCAAAATCGGTCTCTTCCTTTCTGAGCACATTATCAAGACTCTTATCTGCCCTCTGGTCACCTCCCATTTAAGCTGTTGCAACCTGCTCTTCCCCAGTCTCCCTCTGAATCATCTCTCTCCTCTTCAATCCATTCAAAATTCAACCATACGGCTTATCTATTGCCAGTATTGCTCTGGTCACATAATGTCTCTTCTCAAGTCACTTCACTGGCTTCCTATCTGTATCCACATCCAATTCAAATCTCTCCCACTCACCTGTAACGTGCATTCATTCTGTGACTCCTCACTACTTCTCCTTTCTTATCTCTCCCTAGATCCCTCTACGGGAACTCCATTGATCAGGCAAATCCCTTTTATCTGTGCCCTTCTCTTCCACTGCCAACTCGAGTTTTCTTCGTTTGACCTAGCTGCACCATATACCTTGAACAGACTATTTGAGTCAATTCATCAGGCTCCATTTCTGGTTCTATTCAAATCCAGGCTTAAAACCCACCTCTTCAAGGTTGCTTTTGGATCCTGACACATATACACACCCTTATTCTGTTTACCACCCTATGTGTGCTATACCATTTCACCTTAATTCTATCATAATCCTTTTTGTTGTATGTCTTTGTCTTGAAAAGACTGTGAGCTCTATTCAGCAAGGACTGGCTCTTACAAGTACATGTGCAACACTGCATATGCCTTGTAGTGCTACAAATGATAAGACCTGGGAGTAGTAATAGCAAATTATTGAACAGTTTTCTGTTACCTCAGCTATTTCCTCATTGCACATTGTACAAAAGTTCAATAGTATTGCTCAATGGATGGCAGATAATGGATTATCAAACAACTTTAAGAAAATGGTGGCAATGATGGTTTGTAAGAATGTGTTCTATGTTGCCCCTTTATCTGTAATACTAAATAGCTCTGTTATTCCTATTAAGAACAAGATTTGTTACTTAGGGGTGATCTTAGATTCGCATTTCTCATTTTGAGAGCAAGTCATGAATTCAGTAGTGAGGAGTGCATTTTTTAATTCATAATTAAAACATACGTTACACTTGCATTTGGGAAAACTCAGATTTTTGGACAGTAATCAAACTGTTGGTCTTGCACCATCTAATAGGATCTATTTGGGGCTGCCACAAAGTGTTCTACAGTAAACACACTGCAGCAAGCTCAGAATGATGCCGTATTTAAGGAAGTCCGATCATATTACTCCCATTCTATCTGACCTCCATTGGTTACCTATTGAATTCCATTTACAATTCAAATGTTTGTGTTATCTTTTAAATCCCTCAAGTCATTAATTACATCCAAGCTGGGTGCATATTTATATCTTTATCTTTCCTTGGACATTAAGATATACCTCCCAGGATCTATTGACTATTCCGCCTGTTTCAGAGATTGGAAATGAAACAACACACTTGAGAATCAGCCTAAACTATGGAATGCCTTACCATCCACAGATTCTGCTAACCAGATAAATCCTTTTGAATACAGGGCCCTCTATATTTAGGCATTCCTGAGTGTAGAAAAATGGTAGGGTGGGGATGGGATTGGCACTTATGTGCATATTTTTATAAAATACATACATATGCACCAATTTCTACTACCACATCAAAGTACAATGTAACTCCCGCTTTGCAGCAGATGTAATGTGAGATGCTTTCGGTTAGGCTGTTTTATAAAAGTTTAAAGATGCATATGTTGCTTTAATAAAACAGGCATGCCCAGTGGCATTCCTGGCCCCCTTGTCGCCTCCCCCCACCCCCCCTCATCCACCCACAGAGGCAGCACGGCAAACTTACCCTAAAGATGGCTTGCCGCGCCATCTTCCTGAATCTGGCCACTCTTCTCTCACAGCCAAAGTCTCACGATTCACGAGACTTCAGCCAGGAGAGAAGACCAGCTGGACCCTCGAAGACAGCACAGCAAACCAGCTTTAAGGAAAGTTTGCAGTGCTACCTACCTGATCCTGGTAGGGGTTCACCCTCCTCCCATTTGGCACCCAGATGGGCCGTACCCACCATCCCGCCTTTGGTGTGCCACTGGCATGCCTATATGCCTTCCCTGTCTAGATGCCCTGTTATAACATTATTCTCCATACATGACTAAAAGTGAGAAGATTTTGAAATAAACTTTTAGTCACGATGAGACAAGGCATGTTTGGTGGTATGTTCAAGTCAGGAAGGGAAAATAAACAGAGATTACATTTTTAAATGTATTCATGTACTTTTATAGCAAAAATCTATCCTCACTAAAAGCATGTGCAATTATCCATGTATGTGTTCTACCCATAGATACTTGCACTGTGAAATTCTTCACATATTTTCCTTTGAAAATTAGTACAAAGATCACAGGTAAAAAGTATGTGCTGACTTTTCTTCAATGCAGTTAATTTGAATTTTGTCACCTCAATAAAAATGATCTAACATCATATATTAAATGGAAGAATAGGCTAGTGGTTAGTGGAGTGGACTAGGAGCCAATGGAACCAGGGTTAAAATCCCACCTAATGCTACTTGTGGTCTTGGGCAAGTTACTTAATCCTCCATTGTCTCAGGTACAAACATATTGTAAGCCCTCTGGGACAAAGAGATGCCTACTGTACCTGAATGCAATTTACTTTGAACTACCACTATTGGAAAGATATGAGCTAAATATATTGAGAATATCATCAATCACTATATTTAAGAACATAAGATATGCCAAACTGGCTTAAACCAAAGGACCATCAAGCCCAGTATCCTGTTTCCAACAGTGGCCCATCCAGGTCACAAGTACCTGTCAGGTTCCCAAAAGGTAGACAGATTCCATGCTGCTTATGCCAGGTGCAAGCAGTGAATTTCCCCATTCCACTATAATAATGATTTATGAACTTTTCCTCCAGGAACTTATCCAAATCTCTTTTAAACCCAACTACACTAACAGCTTTTATTACATCTTCTGGCAATGAATTCTAGAGTTTGATTATGCATTGAGTGAAAAAGTTTTTTTGCCGATTAGTTTTAAATGTACTACATTGTGGTTTCATTGCATGTCCCCTAGTTTTTCTACTGTTTGAAGGAATAAAGAACTGATCTACGTTTACCTGTTCCACTCCACTCATTATCTTATAGACCTCTATCATACATCCCCTCAGCTGTCTCTTTTCTAAGCTGAAGAGCCCTAACCTTTTAAGCATTTCCTCGTAGAGGTATTCTTCCATCCCCTCAATCATTTTGCAACCTCATCATCTTATTTATTCCAGATTAATTTTTGCATTTTTATTTCATCCCTTGTAAATATCCATCCACTCATTTACTCCCATTCACTCACATACTGTGTACAAGCACCATTTCTTTCACCCTCACCCTCGTATGGATTCTGTAAAATTACCCAAAAGAAACAGTTATTGTAAATCTCATATCAGACTGCCCCATTGAAGTCAAGAGAAGTGCATCAACCTTTTCAGATGCTGCCATTTGAGCACATCTTAGTACCTAACTTATTATTTTCATTTTGCTCCTATTAAGAATTTTCTTTATATGTTTCTAAAAACTCCTAGATTAAACTTGGAGGCTCTATAATGTTACTTCCACTGCTAAGTTTTAATGTTTAATGGATATTTGGAAGAGTGGCCTTGTGGTTGGGGCAAGGTACTTCAGGCCGGAAGGTCGGGGATTCAAAACCCACTAGAGGACAGCAACCTTGGGCCGGAAGGACTGGGGTTTCTAGTCCCAAAGGTGCTCCTTGTGGTCTTGGGCAAACCACTTAACCCTCCATAGCCCATGTTCCCTGTAAAATAGTTATCTCCAAGTTATAATGCCCTGTTCAATGTAATTTCAGTTTGTTCAATGTAAACTGCACTGATGCAGAATAGTGCAGTATAGCACAGTTACTTACCTGTAACAGGTGATCTCTGGGAACAGCAGGAATAAGTCTTCACATATGGGTACGTCGGTACTGACGGAGTCTGCGTGGGAATGCTCCCCAGCGTCCAATCAGAACACTTTTGGGAGCATCCCAACACGCCTGCGTGCTGCCTTCCCGCCTTTCCCAACTGCCTCTCTTCAGTTAAGTTTTAAAGCTGAGACAAAGAAAGAGAGAGAGCGAGAGAAAGGGAAAGATAGAGATAGAGAGATACAACTCCTAGGGGAGGTGGGTGGGTTGTGAAGACTTATTCCTGCTGTTCCCAGAGATCACCTGTTACAGGTAAGTAACTGTGCTATCTCCAGGAACAAGCAGGAATGAGTCTTCACATATGGGGACTCCCTAAGCTAAGATGCCCGGAGGGAATCCTAGCATGTTGCGAATCTAGAATGAGCCATGCTACTCCTCAGAACCTCAGGCATCCTGGGGATGGAGGGTAGGAGTTGAATTACAGAAAGGTGCGGTGGAACAGCTGGACTAGAACAGGACTGTGGAACAGCTGGACTAGAACAGGACCTCTATAGAGGAAGACCCTGTGAGATGAAATTTAATAGTAAAAATATTGAGTGCAATATTCTAATATGGACCTCCCTTGGTGGTATTGTAAAAAATCTATTGAGGTTCATATGGATCTGTTAGAAGAGCCAGTAGAAGATCCTCAAGGAGTACCTCACTGTGAAGTAGAGGTAATAAACTGTAGAAAAAACAAGTGGAGGTCAGAACCCTTCAGGGTGAGAAATGGCCCCAGGGGAAACTGGGGTAGTACAATGAGGTAGGGCTTCAGCGGGAAACGCAGAAGGTACTATTAGACAAAGCTTAAGCTCTTTTGGCCGAAGAACAGTACAATCCTAGGACCAAAAGGAAAATAAGTCTGACCGATTTGGACTGACAATAGAAATAGCCCATGTAGGAGAGAAGGGGTATGGAGACCCCTGTATCCGATAACAAAGTAAGGACAGACTTATGAAGCGTTATAGCTTTAGATTAACTGAAGATCCGCAATGTCTTTCCTAAATGAGGTCAATTAGGAAAGAAAATGTACATGGAGAGCTTCAGAGGTACATAACCCTGAAAGGTTATGGTAAGAAAAAATTTGCTAATTACCACAGGGAGTGGTTGTATGTGTAGAACCCTAAGCATGCTGGCACAGCATTGATAGGGGTAGTGCCCATCTGTCAGAGTCACATAGGAATATATGGATATATGAACCTAAACAGATAGATACATATCTATCTGACAGATATATCTCGATATATATATATATATATATATATATATATATATATATATATTTATAAATATATATACATATAGGAGTATATATGGATATATATATACAGAGATATACATGGGCAGAAGATACACAGATATTTATATATATATAAATATAAATATATATAGACACATGCCTCCACTTATGTAGATGGAGACATGCCTATATAACTAGATCCCCATTGGAATATGGGGAGAGAAAAAGATTCATCTAATAGCAAGAGGGGTGATACCTGCTTGAATAGATGCACAGAGAATCTTCTTTCCCTGGTTATGAGTGACAGAGTCAGAGGAATGGTCTCCCTGACAAGGAGGAGTCTAGATTCCTTTAAGAATTCGAGCTCTTGAATAACCAGGAAGGCCTACGTGAAAAATGCAGAGGATAACTTCAGTCTGCAGGCAGCAAGTCCAGATCTCTCTAGAACTCCAGTATGGTAAATGGATAGAGGACACCACTGGAATAAGATACCATATTGACCCGCCTATGAGGGCAAGATGGGTATCATGCGTCCTTCAGTTGAACATGAGCGTCCCCTGAAGTATTGGGAAGGAAGCATATAAGGATGAGCTGCAACGAAAAGAAAACTATCCCTGGTGAGAAGTCCAAAGGAGATGTGGACCAAGCCAGGGAATTGGCCATTCTTTAGGTTTTCACGTGATGTAAGGCCTGTGTCCTTTGTTTTGAAAAGAGACTTTACATGAGATGGTAAGGGTAGGGAACACCTACCAGTCATAGGAGCATGACTGGGTGAACCCCTCCTAACCATCTGGGGTTATCTGCTAGACAAGATACTAATGCTCTCTAGCAAGGGCCCATAGTGCAAAGCTACTCTGTAGAGTTGCAGAGAGCATGTTGCAGGTTGGTTAGAAGAAAAAACTGGCTGCTTAAAGCCAGTAGGTAACAAACTATTCTGCCAAAAACAAGGGAATTGGAGATGGCGAAGAATAGAAGTCAAACCAACAAGCCTGTAATGATAGGGTTTCCAAAAAAGGTTGATAACCTGTTTTGGGTTTACTAGTCAGGCCAGAAGGATTGCTAGTGGAGGACAAACCCTGGTTGTGTGATGAACAGAACCAGTGGTTTAACCACTAGAAACTGCTGCATTTGCAGCAATTACCAGGGCAGCGGAAAAAAATCCCTTTTTTTTCAGATTGGAAAAAGAAACAACAGACATAAGCAGGAGTGGTAAGACTTCCTTATTGTCTGATAAGCTGCCCTAAAGTAAGAATGTGAAAGGGGGAGACAACTCTGGAAAGGAAACCCCTTCCTGGAATAGGTAGAGAACCATAGGGGCTTACCAGTGTAATAGAACCACTCTTACAAACCGAATGCTGTAGTAAGAGGGCAGGTAAGACAGAGTTGAAGGAGACTCACGATAAAGTAAGTCTCTGAAAGGTAAGATGATACATGCTAGTACAGGGAAAACTGTCTTATTGATAGTTGTTAAACCTCTTTTTCCCAGTAGGAGGAAGAGGAGAAACCTGTTAAGTATAGGCATGATCATCATAAAAACTCTCAGAGCAAAAAGAAAGGATGTCTGGTGAAAAGAGATCCATGAGAATTTAGGATGAAATTAGTGTAGATGCTTCAAGTGAAGAGAAGCAGACTACACACTCTAACCTCCAAACAGGAGATGTAATGATAATCTATCAGAAACCCTGCGGCTGCTGGGTTTGCTGAACCTGTTGAGGTTGTGGTTTCTTTAGCCCGGTCTGATGTTTCCCCTGTCTGGGAACATCTGTATGATGGGTAGAAGATGGATAAAACTTTTTCCCCTTAGGGGAACAAAGTTTGTTAGGAAATTTCCTACAAACTGGGAAAGAGGAAGGCGTAGACAAGCCTCTGCAAACAGCAATGTCAGTGGTTAACTGAGCAGCTTGGAGTAAAGACTCCTTGTTAAAGAGATTTTTTCCAGTGCAAGGAGTATTTCCCAGTCTTTCCTGTACCCATTTGTCCAAGTCTGAAACTTGGAGCCAGGCTTTACGTCGTGCCCCTATAGCTATAGCAGAGGTTCTGCTAACAGACTCAAAGGAGTCTAGGGAAGCACGAGTAAGGAACCTAGAGATATTTTGAGCATGACTAACCAATAAGGAATAGTCTGCTCTTTTGGGCTCTTGAAGAAAAGGGGTCAAAAGTAGTAAATTCTTTGTGACTTCAAGAGATAATCCCATATAGAAAATATATGAGAGAATTCTTGCTGAAAGCATGGATACCTGGAAGGTTTGGGCATCCAAAGGCATCTAAAGTCTTAGACTCACAACCTGGCGGATAAGAAAAGAGCTTTTTAGTACTCTTAACACGCCTCATTGCTGATTCTACAACAATGGAATGATGAGGAAGTTGAGTCTTTTGAAACCCTGGAGAAGGGAGCACCTTGTATAGAAGATCAGCTGCCCTAGAAGGTGGGGATACCGTTAAAGGAGTTTCCCACATTCGAAAGAGCAGATCCTGCAAGGTCTGATGCAAAGGAAGCATGATGTCCTCCTTTGGACTCCAGGAAATATACAGAGATTCTGTATTCCCTGGTGCAAGATCTTGACCAGGTATAGAAATGGCAAGTGACTTTGCCATATCAAGTAGGAAGGCCTGAAAAGAAAAATCTCCAGAGGGAAGTCCTCTACAAAGAGGAGTACAGGCTAGATCTGTTGAAGAACTAGCATTGGCACCCAGGGATCTATCCAAATTCATTGGAATAGAAGACCCTAAGGGGTGGAGCATCAGACTGTCATTACAGGATGGTCGCCGGTACCGCAGGAGGTCGGGACCACAAGCAGTCGGTAGCGCATCGTCCATGCTAGGGATCGATTCCAAACTCGGTACTAAGGGAAGCAAGCCTGTTGAAAGAAGCATGGAAGGTACCGACAGCGATGCTAATGTTGATACTGGTACCGACTCCGGTACCGTATCCGATATGATACATAAATACCAGTCGGTGACAGCTCTACCGGTGCCGAAGAAACCGAGAGTGCCCGACATGGTCATCGGAACCGTGCATTCGGTACCGTCTGGTGTTGGTACCAAGGCAAGTCGGTACCCAGTCATGCAGACTGGAGATCGACTCCAGACTCCGCATCGAAAGAAGCGAATCTATCGATGCACATCTGGAGGGTACCGACGTCGGTACCAGTACCGGTACCGGGATCGATACCGATACTGGAAGATCGGTCTGCAGCGTCTCTAACGGGCCCGAAGGAACCGAAGGTGCCAGACTGCGATCTTTGGTGAGGAATGTTTCATCCAACACCATTGCCGATGCCAGGATATGGGTACCGCTCGAAGTGGATGCCACCACCGAGCATGGCTCAGGTATGTTCGGAGAGGGATGAACCTCAGGAACAACCTGAAACCCCATTAAGGATTTGGAGGCCAAAGACTCCCACCAGGGTTTTAAAGCCAGTGTGTCCTCGAGGGCAAGGCCAGAGGCATCTCTATGCTGTGCATGAGATCTACCACTTGAGGACTGGCTAGTCTTAACAGACTGTTTTTGGGTTACCTGATCCTGCGAAGAAGAAAGGGTGGTCGGTGCCCTGAAGTTGAATGGGGACCGCGTATCGAGGTGAACTCGATGCTGAAGACTTCCTCCGACTATACTGTTGCAGGAAGGACACTCCAGTGGATAGTGGTCAGGACCCATTCAGGGTAGACAACAATTATGAGTGTCTAAAATCAATTCTGTACCGCCACAGTTTGAACATTTCTTAGGGATAGTGGCTGGCGCTTCCATGAAGGAAAGTGAGTAGGCCTAGGAGGCCAAAAAAAACCGTCAGGCACTAACAAGGAAAAAATTATTCCTTAAAAAGGAAAAATTACAAGAAAAAAGAAAAGAAACACCGGCGGTACCGGTGGCGTCGGGGAAGGCAGACGCGACCACAAGAAAACCAAAAAATAAAAGAAGAATTTTCTGCGGTGACAAGAGAACGTCCTGCCGGCTCCGCGGAAAAACGAAAACTGAGGAGAGGCAGTTGGGAAAGGCGGGAAGGCAGCACGCAGGCGTGTTGGGATGCTCCCAAAAGCGTTCTGATTGGACGCTGGGGAGCGTTCCCACGCAGACTCCATCGGTACCGACGTACCCATATGTGAAGACTCATTCCTGCTTGTTCCTGGAGATATAAGAGAATGAAAATAAATATTTGCTATATGGCCTTTGCACACTGCTTGCTCACAATATGCTCTTTTCCCACCCAGTCCCTGTTCTGACTCATGCTACAAGGGTAGGATGGGGATTTTAGCCACGGGGCCCTACGTTACCTTTTAGCATGGCATGGGTAGTGTGGTTTAGTAAATATGCCCTTTACGGAAGAACAACCCAAACTATAGCTACACGACGCAGGGTTCCACATTACAAGTCACCACCCAGGTCAAGGTTCTAAACATCATCATGGATAATATGTAGAAATCCTCTGATCAGTGTTAAGCTGGGGCTAAGAAAGCTAATAGAATGCTAGGAATTTATAGCAATTATAAGGAAAGGGATGGGGAATAAAACAAGGATATCATAATGCCTCTGTATCTCTCCATGGGGCAACCATACCTTAACTAATGTGTGCAGTTTTGGTCACCACATCTAAAAAAAAGATATTGGGGATTACAAAAGGTATAGAGAAGGGCAACCAGAATGATAAAGGGGGTAAAAGGATGCTCCTACGAGGAAAGGCTTAAAAGGTTAGGGCTCTCAGCTTTGAAAAGTGATAGCTGAGGGGATATATGATGGAGGTCTATAAAATAATCAGTGGAGTGAAACAAGTAAACGTGAATCCGTTGTTTACTAAGTACAAAGACTAGGGGGAACGAAATGAAGCTTCAAAGTAGTGCATTTAAGACTAAAGAAAATATTTTTCACTCAGTTCATAATTAAGATCTGGAATTCATTGCTGGAGGATGTAGTAAAACTGTTAGTGTAGTTGGGATTTAGAAAGGTTTGAACAAGTTCCTGGAGGAAAAGTCCATAAAGAGAGAAATCCACTGCTTATCCCTGTTATAAACAGCATTGAATCTATCTACATTTTGGGATCCTGCCTGGTACTTGTACGCTGGATTGGCCACTGTTGGAAACAAGATACTGGGTTTGATGGATCTTTGGTCTGACCAATTATAGAAAATCTTATGTCATTACTTGTATGATTGTAAGTGTTTGTGAATCTCTATTAAGGACAAAGAAGAATTGCCAATATGAGAATTGAATTGTAAATAGAAGAAGACCTTGTGAATTTATTTGTGAAGTCAACACATCTCTTGACTTCAAGGTCGCAATTTTATAATAAGGCATCTATTTGAGAAGTCAAATAAGTTGCCTGTTTTTAAGTGTATTTTATAAAGGCTATGTAGGTGGCCTTATGGATTTCCAGAAACAGCCCCAATAATACTCAAATGTCTATGTACAAATTTACACCTTTTGATTCACATGCTAGTCATTTCCAAAATTGACTATTGCATCATGTTCTGTAATAGACTTCCAATATAATCCCTCAAATGCTTCCAATGATAGAAAATATAGTTGTGAAACTTTTTTCTGGAGCCTGTAAATTATATTGGGTCACTCCATTGTTTATTCACCATCATTATCTACTGTAAACTTTCATATTAACTTCAAGTTACTTATCTTTACTTATCAGCCACTTCATTCTCACTCACCCCATATCTTTCTGATCACTTAGTCCTTTATACCTCATCTCAATGCTTATTGTCCTTAAAAATTAATTTGCTTGTTGCTTCATCTTCCGGTCAAATTCACTTGAGATTTGTAAACGGGGGCGCTGGTCGTGAATGTCCACAGTCTTAGCAAAGGCAAAATATTATTATGACTTGCAAAGGATTGTGGGGGTTGTAGTTCATTTGTACCAGAATCAGCCGTTCACAAAATAATGAGTTGTGATGCTCGAGTGTAAGCAAAGAAAAACAGATTTTATTCATGGGGTTAATTCTCCTACACAGATTTACTTGGTAACACAAAAGGACACTTTATTTTTTATTTATTTTACTTTCTTATATACCGCACTCTTTAGTATCAGCGCGGTTTACATGGAACAAGGAACCATAAGTAACAAATATCAGTTTTTACATAGAACAGGGAAGTACAACTTGGATAACTTAGGGAGACATGCAAAACAACTATTTACATATATTAACAGTAGGCTTTGAGGAATAGCTTATGATCAATCTATGGATAGGCACTAGGATACGAAGGTTTCTAGAGGAGGGGTGTGGCTATGGTGGATTATGATTGATCTGGTAGTATTGTATAAATAAGTAGTGCTTGAGTGCCTTCCTGAATTGCATGAGATCGGTGATGGCTCGGATTTCTGGAGGCAGTGTATTCCAACACTTGGGAGCATAAAGACTGAAAGCTCTGTTGGATGTTGTTAGTGTGCATTTTGTTGATGCACTTGGTATAATTAGGGTGTTTGCTGATGTGGATCTTCTGGATCTGTTGGGCGGAGTGGGCTGAAGTAGATTGACTAGTGTTGAAGCAGTTATGCTGTGGATGGCTTTAAAGGTAAGTACTAGGGTCTTGAATAGTATTCTTCCGTGTGTTGCTTCAAGTATTGTACCCAGGAAAAACAAAACATGATATAAGGTAACTGAACTTCTTAAGCAATAAATCAATAAAGACCTTGATGGGAAACAGAAAAGGTCTTTTTGATGGCTCCTGCTAATGGCCTTCTTAGCAGTGCTCCAAAAGGCAAAAACAAACCCAAAAGTAACAAAAAAACCTGTTCTTTATCAAGGATAACTTTCTTCTATTCACACACACAAAAAAAGAAAAGTTTCCTTCCAGAGCTCACGTGCACTTGTGCCTGGTTCAATTACCAATAATTAGCCAGCTGCAAACCCCTTTGCTGGTTCACTCTCTCTACGTGGCTCAATCCTACCCTAAAGCTTTCTTGCAGAGACTTTTCTGGGTAGATAAAAGAACAAGTTACAGTTCCTTTTGGTGGTTGTTGTATTAGTGAGAAAGTACTTTAAAACAGCAGCCTAGACAGAGAGCAATCCATGTATTCATTCTGACCATTTGATATATCTCCTTCTTCCTCAAATATCATGGAATCAATATCATGGTCTGGCTCAGAGGAATTCCTTAATTGTTCACTCCCAGGATAATATTTGTTTCCCTGCTGTCTTCCTGGAGAAGAGCTAGGGCATAGATCAAAGTTCATACCTGAGCTTCCTTTGCTGTTAGGTTTCCTCTCCAGGTATCCTGGCCAGTGAGTAATCCAGCTTTTATGTCCAGCCTTCCAATCAAGATCCCTGGACACTGGGCCTCTCTTCACATACCTTCTTGCACCGGTCTTAGGGCCCCTTCCAAATGCAGCTGTCTCCTTCAAAGGTGCCGTCTGGGAATTCCTGGCTTTATAACCCCACTCCTCTGGCTTCCTCCAGTCCAATGGAGTATGCTTGCCTCTGGAATCACTCCTAACACACGTACGGCTGTGGGATCCTTCTTTAGACCTCCAAAATGTCTTTCTCTTCTTCCTTCCATGTTGCTTCTGCTGTTGTAGTCCTCTCTTCTTTCTCCAATGGCTTCTGCTTCTGTCTCTCCTTGTTCTCCTGGTTCTGTCTGCTCTGTCTCTGTGTAGAATATCCTTTACTTTTAACGTGCTTAGAGGGACGCTCCACCCTAGCACAGCCCAGGTGTGCTGAATCAAGCCCTGCCCTTGGAGATGAGTGATTGGGGATTACCTCATAGCTCTCCTGATTGAACACACGTTTCCCCACTTCAGCTCTTCTAGAGGCTGTTTGAAACCTGGTGCCTTCTGGGACTGGTAGTCTTTTATGAAAACATTCTGTTTTAGTATTTCTACCAGCAACGACAAGTTGCTTGTTCAGAGCCAATTCACCTCTTTTATAGCTCCCTCCTGAACTATGATAAGCTTCCTTATCACAGATTCTATAAAGGACAACAATTGTGTTTGCTCCTTCAATTTAGAACTCTCTTACATCAAATCTCCAATCTGAACATTCAGGACCCAGTCTTCAAAGGATTTATGCTCCTAACTTTGAGAGATATTCCTATATTAGCCTCTTTGAAAATTTACTAAGGCTGAGTGCTTCAATATTTTTGTCAAATTTCAGCAAACTCCTAAATTTAGAAACACAAAAAGTAAGTGGCAATGAAGGGTGGATTTAGGGTAGGGAAAAAAACTTCAGAGCTTAGCACTGATTTTCAGCACTAGACACCTAAATTTGGCTCATAAATCTAGGCAAATAAATAGCAGGCTTTAATTTAGGAGCATATATTTTAAGGTCCTGAATTAGGAGGAAGTTTTGGCTGAAAATTTAGGCTCCTAATTGTGGCTGAAAATAGGGTACAACTTTAAGAGTCTAAGGGGTATGTTTACTAATCAGTGGTAGTGGCTTCTGTGCGGTATCGGAGCCGCAGCCCCATTGAAGTCTGATATCGCATGGAAGCCGCTACCGCCGATTAGTAAACATACCCCTAAATTTAGGAGCTCAGCTATTTTTTAATATCGGGCCCTCAATAATTAAATTCAAACTGTCTTAAAACATGGTTTTCTAGTAAGCTTTTGAAGTCTCAAATTGAGGATTTGGAGTCCGTTAGGTATGCCTGGTACAGGACATGACCACTTTCTATTTTATATTTGGATGCATTTTGCATAAGCGATGGCACCTTTTCTCAAGGGTCAAGTTGTCTGTCCATACACATGTTTGTTTGCTCATGCCTAAGCATGCACAAACATACATATGCTTAGTCATTCCCCCTCCCCCACCCCAAAAAAAAGAGTGGTGCAGAAGAGTGGAGGAAGTGGCAGGAGATGAGAGCAAGACCACAATCACAACCAGGAGAACTGTTGGGGCCAGAGAGAGGCAAAGAAGGTAGGAGAAATTTAAAGGGCAATGATTTTGGAAAAGGAAGATGTGAAATGGAGGGTGGGGAATGAGTGCAAGGGGAAGGGAGGAAGGAACAGATTCTGTTAAGGGGAACAGAGGGGGGTAGCAGGAGAAGGGCAGGAGGTGGGAGGGAAGAGTGCAGTGGGTTGGAAGTTGAATAGATCAAAGCATGGGGAGAAAAGGCAGCAATGTGTACATGCTGAAGGCGCAACCCCAGTCTCCCAGAAGACCCACAGGCACTCCCATACCCCACACCGCACCTTGTACACAGGTCCTCCACTGTCACACTATACACACACAGGAACCCCATCCCCACACCACACACACAGCACTCCTGCACTAGACACAAAGGTAAACAGGCACCCCACTGCCATAGCAGACACATACACAGAACCACCCCATGCCTGCACCAGACACACACAGGCACAGAAACCCCACTCCCACACCAGACATACACATACAGCCAGCCTACCCCTGCACTATACACACACATGCACCCACACACCCCACCCCCGCACCAGGCACATACACACACATACAGGTACCCCACCCCAACACCAGACACCCCACCTTGCACCAGATTCATATATGCATGCAGGCTTCCGCATCAGACACCCACACCCACACCGGCATGCAACCCCTGCAACATATATACACACACACACACACACACAATCTGAAGATAGACTCAAATATATAGATAACACCAATTATAAAGATTCCTCATACAGTCCTTGCTACCATAACAAGACACATTTTATCATATCTTCCTAAACATGTATGATTTTGCAAATGAAGGAAGGGAAACGTGCCATTTTGTCACATTATAAGTGTGCTCTTTCACATGCATACATAGTTCCCAACAGATATGCATATACACGGCCCTGCATAAGCACACACACATGCATGTAGTCCCTAATATTCCCCATGACACACATGCATACAGAGCCTTTCACTCCCCATGTCACATCCACCCATGTAGCCCCTGACAGTCCCATCTCACACACACACACACACACACACACACACAATCCTGACACTTCTATGGCGCACACACAGATGAACCCCCTGAATACTTGATTAAGAAAATGGGAGAAACACCCATTGTGTCATGCTATGAGTGTGCACTTTTCATCTTGTTCCACTTTTATATTATGTTAGTGAGAAGAGGAAGGGCAAGAGTGGTATTGTCAGACTCAAGGGTGCAGGGGAGGAATATGTAGAAGCTGATGAGGATAAAGCGGAATTGCTTAAAAAATATTTCTGTTCTGTGTTCACAGATGAAGAACCAGGAGCAGGACCTCAGAAAACACCCACAAACAGGAACAGAAGCGAGGGACATCTTGAACAATTTTCAGAAGACTGTGTTTGTGAGAAACTAGCTCAATTTAAAGTAGACAAAGCGATGGGACCGGATGGGATACACCCTAGAATACTGAGGGAACTTGGGGACGTTCTAGCAGCTCCACTGACTGACCTTTTCAATGCCTTGTTGGAGTAGGTAGTGGTGCCAAAGGACTGGACAGAGGCTCATGTGGTGCTTTACACAAAAGCGGAAGTAAGGATGTGGTTAGAAAACTACAGGCCGGTTAGTTTAACTTCGGTGGTGAGTAAATTTGTGGAAACACTGCTGAAAGAGAAAATAGTGAGGTTTCTGGAGTCCAGTGGATTACAGGATCCGAGGCAGCATGGATTCACCAGAGGCAGGTCTTGTCAGACAAATCTGATTGATTTCTTTGACGGGGTGACCAGGGAGTTGGACCGAGGGAGAGCCCTAGATGTGGTGTATTTGGATTTCAGTAAAGCCTTTGACACTGTTCCTCACAGGCGACTTATAAACAAACTGAGCACCCTAGGGATGGACCCTAAAGTTACTGCTTGGGTTAGAAATTGGTTGGGTGGGAGGCGACAAAGAGTACAGGTAAATGGGGCTCACTCTGAGGAGAAGGATGTTACCAGTGGTGTGCCCCAGGGATCTGTCCTTGATCCGATTCTTTTTAACATCTTTGTTAGTGATATAGTGGAAGGGCTGTCGGGTAAGGTTTGCTTCTTTGCGGATGACACCAAAATCTGCAATAGAGTAGACACCCAGGAAGATGCAGATAACATGAGGAGGGATCTAACTAAGCTTGAAGAATGGTCTAGAATTTGGCGGCTGGGTTTTAATGTTAAAAAATGTAAGGTCATGCATTCGGAGCCTGCGCGGGAACGCTCCCCAGCGTCCAATAGGAAAGCTTTTGGGAGCATCCCACCACGCCTGCGTGCTGCCTTCCCGCCTTTCCCAACTGCCTCTCATCAGTTTTCATTTTTCCACGGAGCCAGCAGGACGTACTCCTGTCACTGCAGAAAATTCTTCTTTTATTTTTGTTTTTCTTGTGGTCACGTCTGCCTTCCCTCAATGCCACCGGTACCGCCGGTGTTTTTTTCTTTTTTCCTACAAATTTTTCCTTTGTAGGGAATATTTTTCCCTGTTTAGTGCCTGACGGGTTTTTTTTCAGCCTGTTAGGCCTCTTCACTTTTCTTCATGGAAACGCCAGCCACTATCCCTAAGAAATGTTTCAACTGTGGTGGTACGAAATTAGTTTTAGACACCCATAATTGGTGTCTACCATGTTTAGGTCCTGACCACTATCCGCTGGAGTGTCCCTCCTGGAGCAGTGTATCCAGAAGAAGTCTTCAGCATCGAGCTCAACTCGATACGCCGTCCCCATCAGACTCGAGGGTACCATCTAAAACTTCTTCTTCACGGGATCAGGTAACCAAACAAAAGTCTGTCAAGACTAGCCAGTCCTCGGGTGGTAGATCTCATGCTCAGCATCGAGATGCCTCTGGCCTTGCCCCCGAGGACAACTTGGCAATAAAGCCCCAGCGGGAGTCTTCGGCCTCCAAAGCATTAATGGGGTTTCAGGATGTTCCCGGGGTTTTTACCTCTACGAACATACCTGAGCCATGCTCGGTGGTGGTATCTGCTTCGAGCGGTACCGGTACCCCGGCATCGGCAATGGTGTTGGATGAAATATTCCACACCGATGATCGCAGTCTAGCGCTCTCGGTTCCTTCGGTGCTGTTAGAGTCACTGCAGACTGATCTTCCAGCATCGGTATCGATTCCGGTACCGGTACTGGTATCCACGTTGGTACCCTCCAGGTGTGCTTCGATAGACTCGCTTCTTTCGATGCCGAGTCTGGAATCGATCTCTAGCCTGGATGATTGGGTACCGACTCATCTCGGTACCAAAGACATTATTCCGGTGATCAAGGTCTGGCCCTCTCGGTGCCTTCGGTACCGCTAGAGTCACCTCAGACTGATCTTCCGGTATCGGTACCGGCTACGATACTAGTGTCGGTACCGTTCTCTACGTTAGCATTGGTACCTTCCATGCTTACTTCCACAGGCTCAGTACCGAGTTTGGAATCGATCCCTAGCATGGACGGGATGCTGCCGATTTGTCGCGGTACCGATCTTGAGCGGTACTGACGACCATCCTTTCAGGACAATCCGATGCTCCACCCTTTGGAGTCTTCTAATCCAGTGGATCTGGATGAATCCATTGGTACCAAGGCTTGATCTTCAACAAGTCTAGTCTTTACTCCTCATGGTAAAGGATACCCCTCTGGGAAAATTTCTTTTCAAGCGTTCCTGCTTGATATGGCAAAGTTACTTGCCATTTCTATACCTGGTCAAGATCCTGCACCAGTGGATTCAGAACCTCTGCATATCCCCTGGCGTCCAAAGGAGGTCATCATGCTTCCTTTGCATCAGACCTTACAGGATCTCTTACTTAGAATGTGGGAAACTCCCTTAAAGTTATCCCCACCTTCTATGGCAACTGATTTTCTGTACAAGGTGCCCCCTTCTCCAGGTTTTCAAAAGACTCAACTTCCCCATCATTCTATTGTTGTAGAATCAGCAATGAGGCGTGTTAAGAGTGCTAAAAAGCACTCTCCTTATCCGCCAGGTCGTGAGTCTAGCACTTTAGATGCCTTTGGGCATAAAAGCTTCCAGGCATCCATGTTTTCAGCAAGAATTCTCTCATATATTTTCTATATGGGATTATCTCTTGAAGAGGTCACCAAGAGTTTGCTACTTTTGACCCCTTTTCTTCAAGAACTCAAAAGAGCAGACTACTCTTTACTGGTTAGTCATGCTAAAAGTATCTCTAGGTTCCTTACTCGTGCTTCCATGGACTGTTTTGAGTCTGTTAGCAGAACCTCTGCTACAGCCATAGGGGCACGATGCATGGCCTGGCTCCAAGCTTCAGACTTGGACAAATGGGTACAAAAATGGCTGGGAAATACTCCTTATACTGGAGAAAATCTCTTTAACAAGGAGGATTTACGCCAAGCTGCTCAGTTAACCACTGACACTATTGCTTTCAGAGGATTGTCAACACCTTCCTCTATCCCATTTTGTAGGAAATCTCCTACCAAACTCTATTCCCCTAAGGTGAAAAAGTTTTATCCATCTTCTACTCATCATACAGCTGTTTCCAAACAAGGAAAACATCAAACCAGGCTAAGGAAACCACAACCTCAGCCGGTTCAGCAAACCCAGCAGCCGCAGGGTTTCTGATAGATTCTTCATTGAATCTTTCTTTCCTATTTGAGGTTTAGAACCTGTAGTCTCCTTCTTCTCAATAGAAGCATCTACACCGGTTCCATCCTAAACTTTACACATGAATCTCTTCTAAAGACACATCCATTCTTTTTGCTCACAGAGCTTTTCAGGATGATCATGCCTTACAGGTAGCAGGGTTCCTCCTCTACCTGCTAAGGGGACAACAGGAGTAACAACTATCAATAAGGTTGGCTATGCCTTTACCTTTGACAGTTTTTCCTGTATGAGCATGTGTCACAGACAATAAGGGAGTCTTATCACTCCTACTTATGTCTGTAGGTCCTTTTTCCCATCTTGGGACCAAAACCTTTTTCCGCTGCCTTAGCAATAGCTAAAACTGCAGGAACTCCTAGTGGTTAGATCTCTGGCTTGCTGACCAAGTAACCAGGGTTCGATCTCCACTATCAATCCTTTCTGGCCTTAGTAATAAGTCCCAGACAGGTTAAAAACCCTTTTTGGACACTTTATTGTTTCAGGCACATCAGTTTACCTTCTATTCTTAGCCATCTCCAATTCTTTGGGCTTTAGCAGAATAGTTTAGGTTGCATACTGGCACTTAAATAGCCAGTTTTTTCTTCTAACTAACCTGCAACATGCTCTCTGCAATTATACAGAGTAGCTCTACACTATGGGCCTTTGCTAGAGAGCATCGGAGTCTTTCCTAGCATATAATTCCAGATGGTTAGGAAGGGTTTTACCTAGTCATGCCCCCTCATGACTGGTGGTTTTTCTCTACCCTTACCATCTCCATTAAAGTCTCCTTTTAGAACAAAGGACACAGGCCTTAAATTACGTGAAAACCTAAAGAATTACTCAATTCCCTGGATTGGTTCACATCTCCAGTGGACCCCTTCACCAGGGATATTTTTTTCTTTTCATAGCAGCCAGTCCTTGTCTAGTATTTTCCTTCCACTCCCAATTCTTCATTGGAAGCTCATATTGAGCGCAAGAACGCATCATACTCATCTTGCCCTCAGAGAAGGGACGACATGGTATCTCATTCCATTGCGTCTTCTTCTCCAGCTGCCATACTGGAGTTATGGAAAGGTTCAGACTTGCTGCCTGCAGATTAAAGAGATCCTCTGCACTTTTTTTACGTAGGCCCCCATTCCTGGTTATTCAAAGGCTAGAATTCTTAAAGGAATCTAGACTTCTCCTTGTCAGTGAGAGCATTTCCTTAGCTCTTCCACTTATAACCGGGGAGAAAAGATTCTCTATACATCTCCTCAAGCAGGTATTACCCTTCTTGTTATTAGATGAATCTTTCTCTCTCCACATATCCCTATGTGGATGTCTTTATATATATATATAGATAGATAGATATAGATATATGTATGTATTGGTGTATCTATCTACATATACATATATATATATATCGGGATATATAATAATAGGTAGATATGTATCTATATACTTATCTATCTGTCTGTCTACGTTCATATATACATATATTTCCTATATGGCTCTGACGGATGGTCACTACCCCTATCAATGCTGCTCCAGCATGCTTAGGGTTCTACATAGACAACCACTTTCCTGTGGTAATTAGACATTTTTTTTACCATAACCTTTCAGGTTAGGTACATCTGAAGCTCTCCATGTACCATTTTTCCTAAGTGACTTCAATTAGGAAAGACATTCCGAATCTTCAGAAAATAGGAGGCTGCAACGCCTCATACTTCTGTCCTTATATTGTCATCAGATACAGTGGTCTTCAATACCCCTCTTCTCCTACAAGAACCATTTCTTCTCTAAGGTCAAAAGAGCTTAAGCCTTATCTAACAAGGCCTTCCGCATTTTCGCTGAAGTCCTACCTCATTGAACTACCCCAGTTTCCTCTGGGACTACTTCTCACCCTTAAGGGTTCTGACCTCCACCTGTCTTTTGCACAGTTTATTTACCTCTACTCTACAGTGAGGTACTCCTTGAGGATATTCTACTGGCTCGTACTAGCAGATCCATATGAACCTCCATAAACCTTTTACAATACCACCAGGTGAGGTCCATATTAGTATATGGCAATTCAATCTTTACTGCTAAATATCATCTGCATAGGGACTCCTATCTAGACGTCCTGTTTAGTCCAGCTGTTCCACAGCACATTCTTTTTAGTTCAACTCCTACCCTCCATCCCCAGGATGCCTGAGGTTCTGAAGAACAGCATGGCCCATCTTAGATTCGCAACATGCTGGAGACTCCCTCCAGGCATCTTAGCTTGGGAGTCCCCATATGTGAAGACTCATTCCTGCTTGTTCCTGGAGATAGCACAGTTACTTACCTGTAACAGGTGATCTCTGGGAACAGCAGGAATTAGTCTTCACAACCCACCCACCTCCCCTAGGAGTTGTATCTCTCTATCTCTATCTTTCCCTTCTCTCTCTCTCTCTTTGTCTCAGCTTTAAAACTCAACTGAGGAGAGGCAGTTGGGAAAGGCGGGAAGGCAGCATGCAGGCGTGGTGGGATGCTCCCAAAAGCTTTCCTATTGGACGCTGGGGAGCGTTCTCACGCAGGCTCCGTCGGTACCAACATACCCATATGTGAAGACTAATTCCTGCTGTTCCCAGAGATCACCTGTCACAGGTAAGTAACTGTGCTATATTGCTTCAGAATTTTCCAACTGCCCCAGTAATGGTTGATCCCTATTGTCACTTTTATAGCAGTGAAGATATTCCCATACACTTAATACAAAAACAAATTCACATAGATTCCCTCCTTTACTTCATGTGGTCCGATATCTATATTTCTATCATTTTCATTTAAGTCATAAGTTGTTGGCAAAATTCATTGGTTTCCCACTGCAGTAATGATGATAGGAGGCCCAAAGTCGGCTCACTATCTGTTAAAGGGGCTGGTGATGGTGGGATAAAGTAACCCTTCTGCACAGAACAAGGTCACTCCCACCCCTAAATACCCCTGCAACATCCTCCAGCCCATCGCCCACCTCTCCAAAACTTTCCCCCAGCTTTTAACAGAGGTTTTCCTGGTGGCTAGTGGAGGGAAGGAGCAATCTCTGGATGTATTGATGGCTGGGTTCATAATGCTACCACTGACCCTCTCACGGTAGTTTCTCTATTTGTAGTCGTCAAACTGCCAAATAAGGATGCACCTTAGTAAATCAGGCCCATAATCAGAACTGAAACTCTTATTTATTTATTTATGTATGTATGTATGTACACTTACAAACTAGATAAGCTTCACATGTACAAACACACAAAGATTTTTAAGTTTCTCAGCTATTAATGTATAATAACAATGCAAATTAAAATACAATACATTAGTCTCTTAACCAGCAGTACAATACATAAAATTCATTGCTTCATTTTCCTTTTCGCCATTTTTCACACACTGAGTCTTAAATTGATTCTCTTTCAGAAAAAAAGTAACTGTATTTTGGAAACTTTAAATATTTGGGTCGCATTGAGGGCAATTTTAAAATAGCTAGTTATATTTCTCCTTATGTATGTTAACATTGATCTGACTCTCACCATTGCTGTATTGAGATCATTAGTTATGATCACCCTTGATCCCTGTCTGGTGTATATTGTCCTTATCAGGTACTGCTCTTTTGAGTCTTGTGCCATAAATGTATGAATGTTTTTTTGCTAAACAATTAAACCCTTCTGCAGGTTTCTTATATAATGCCACAGTTTTCTCACTCCATCTACAAAGCAAAGAGAAATCCTTACTAAGTCAAATAGGCCACATCCAGCGTTCTGCTTTGATCTAATTTCTGAGTCACCCACCATAACAATTCTTCAGATTTGTTTGACAGGCTTTCCTTGATGGTTAAATCATGCTGCTTCTGAATCTTTAATCAATTCAATAGTCCACACTAGTTTCTTTTGGTATTAATTTTACTAAACATCCCCATAACCTAGATAAGGCTACGTGGTCATTGGTTATCAGATTTCTGATTTTATAACAAGGGACTAGGTCTGCCTGCCTCCTGTCCTCTGAAATCTCTTATGCCTTTAAATCAAGATTGAATCAGTAGAACTGCCAGAACATCATTTAATCTCTCTTAATATCCTAAGATGGATCCCACCTGGCCCCGATGCCCTCCACTTTCAGTTTTGCTTGTTCTATATGAACTCTATGTTCTGTAAATGAACTAAGAGCTACCCTTTTTCCATTTATTTTGAATTCTCAGAAAATCTTTCCATGCAAAATATGTTTCTCCAATAGTCATCTCTAGTGCTGAAACAATCTCCTGACTTTTTCACAGTCTTTTGTTGGCAAATGTTTTCTGCCATATTCCATAAAATGCCATTTATTAAATGTTTTGTTTGATTTCAAATAAATATTATTCTTATCCCCTGGACTACTATATAATCAGTGATAGTTTATCCTGCCAATAATGTGCTATACTATATTTTTCAAAATCTTCATGCAAGTTAAAATGATGGTCCTGTTGCAGCTTGTTTTCGGCATCATTTGAAAGTTAAGAATCATTGCGTAATGCTGTGAGTCAAAGAAACCAAATAATGTCTTGTATCTTATAATCCGTAACAGAACAAATAATAGAAATTTCATCACAGATAATAAGAGATAGAAAAGAAACACATGGCATTTGCCTTTTCAGAAAAAAGAAAGGCATACATTTTGCCACTGTTATCTTTTATTAATGGAAACTGATTATATGCTTGAACATTCACCCAAAAGGAACTGATAGAAATTCCTGTTAATAGGCACATGGGTCTCAGTACAAAACTCCGCAGTGAAATGTAAGGTCTGAAAATCAACACCTTTACTGAACTGCTATTCACATCAACGACCCAACATAACGTGCCTTTAACAGTAATTTACAAAAGGTTTTGTCTTTTTTTGTCATCGTTCTTAATCCTTGTAAATTTTCAATGTGATAATGTCCCATGCACGTAGCTCTTGCAAAATCTTCCAAATGGCTTCCTCAAATACAATTATGTGCAACAGAGATCGTATAAAAATGGTCCAAAACAAATTTCAAAAACAACCATCGCTCTGTTCCCAAAGTAACAAACAAATGGGTAAATATCTTTCTTCTACCTTTTTTCTAGTCACGAATGTTACCACAGTGGACATAGTAGAAAACTATTTTTGGGAACAGAGCGATGGTTGTTTTTGAAATTAGTGGGAGTAAAGATTGTTTGATGGTGTCTATATTTTTCAGAAGAGTCCCTGGTGCGGGTGAGCACTCCCCTGATGAAACACACAGAGTGAAACACTTGGGCGCCTTAGATGAACGGCGTTGGGACTTCAGAAATAATCACTAGTTGGGATATTTTTCCTCATCTTAAAGAAGACAGAACATTTACCAACAGTGGAGAAGATAAGTGCTTACGTGAGATCATGAGTGGTTCTTATGATAGGGATTAAAAAAAATTTGTTTTGGACATTTTTATACGATCTCTGTTGCACATAATTGTATTTGAGGAAACCATTTGGAAGATTTTGCAAGAGCTACGTGCATGGGACATTATCACATTGAAAATTTACAATGATTAAGAACGATGACAAAAAAAGACAAAACCTTTTGTAAATTACTGTTAAAGGCACGTTATCTTGGGTCGTTGATGTGAATAGCAGTTCAGTAAAGGTGTTGATTTTCAGACCTTACATTTCACTGCGGAGTTTTGTACTGAGACCCATGTGCCTATTAACAGGAATTTCTATCAGTTCCTTTTGGGTAAATGTTCAAGCATATAATCAGTTTCCATTAGTTCAAGAGTGATTTGCTTGGAGAACGTTGACCATAGATTACTGTTATCTTTTAAGCAATACAGTCTATATTGTTCTCTATCATAAAAGCTAGGAACAGTATGGGATGATGCATTTTAAAAGACTTACCACCGCTCAGCTCTCAACTTGTCAGCAATCCAGAGGAACATTAATTTAAAATATTTATGGATTACACATAAAGCTGAACAAACGCTGCATCTTGGACTACAATATTTCACTAGTTTAGTAAAATGTCCTTAACCTTGATCCCACAAATTTAGGCAATCTTTAAAAAATGCTTCTATCACCTGCTGTGACTACAAAATCTCTCTCCATATATCAAGAAAATTAATTTGATCACAGTGGTCCACGCCATGATAATGTCATGATGAGATTATTGTAATGGACCACATGTAGGTCACACCATTAAGAGTTTACACGAGTCAATCAGGATCGGCCCATCCATTAGGCAAGCTAGGCAGCAGCGGCAAACATGGGCAGCTGTGCCGCCCCCCCCCCCCCCAGCTGCTGCCGATTCCATACAGGGAGGGAGGCGGGTGGCAGCAGCATTTCCAAAAGTGGTGGCTTTTGGAAATACTGCCGCTGCCCGCCTCCCCCCTCCGAACAGAATTGGCGGCAGCTGGAGGGGGAACGATGGCAGTGGTGGCAACTGGGTGGGGGCATCAATGGGGGGGTGGCATCAGCGGGGGAGGTGGCCTCGAGTTTCTGCCTAGGGAGGCAGAAACCCTTGGGCTGGCCCTGAAGCCAATTACTTCAAAATGCTATAGCATGACTGATACAGATCTGCAAGCCACATGGCCATATCATATCCTTCTTCAGGATCTTATAGAGCCTAATTTAAAACTCTATCTCTAATTTTCAAGGCCTTCAGATGAAATGAGCCAGAATACATAAAGAATAAGTTAACCTTCTACATACCTTTGGGGCCTCTAGGTTTTTCTCCAGGGGCATCCCTAATTGTACCCTCACCAAAAAGATCACTTGATATGAGATCTACCAACGAGTTTTTTCAGGAACAGCTCCAATTCTCTGGAACTCACACCCAGAGGGGCTATGCCAAGCTTAAGAATACCTCTACTTCAGGAAGCCTGGCTCTTCTCCCAAGCCTTTAATGGCTGCGGTGACTATCCATTCACTCATACTGTTTCAAGACTAGCTTATTGCATATCCTTTAAGTGAGTCCAGCTCCATATACTTTATTCATCTGTACATATAGGAGGTTATTTTGGATGTCTGGAGATGGCATGTCTGGGGTATTCCCAAGAACTTGGACATCCCCACCAGATCTCAGAAAGATCCTGGACATCTGGCATTGTGTCTAAGGTTATACCTGCTCCAGGCATGAACAGGCATCTGAAAAGTGAGTGTTTTCTCCAGGCAAAGGTCTGGAGGGTATGGAGAAGAAACTACACTAATAGCCCCTTTATTTTACAATACAATGAACACTGATGGAGAATGGGAGCTCATGTTTTTGCTTTACTGTGCCGCTGGACATCCCCTTATCCTAGTTTCCATGAGATGGATATCCCTGCCCCATGCTTTCCTAAGAGGAAGATCTATGTGGCTGCCGGCATGAACGTCCACGATGAGGACATCCGTGTTACAAAATTTGGGCAGAGACATAGACATCCCCAGTATCCCGGATTTGATTTTCACATCCTTCATACAATGCCACTATTAATTTACCCTCTATCTAGCTATTTTTATTTATCCATATACCTTTGTCATCTTGTCTGTCTAAATGTCCCAACTGTACTTGTCCCCTCTGCTGCTTATTAGGATATTCCATTGTACAGTGCTAATCATTGTGAGTATCCTGTCTATGTCACATGAATATTTTACTGTGCTGTTTATTATGGCACATCATTTGTACTGTACTGACACTGATTATTCTTGCTATGTTATATGATTGCTCTATTGTGCTGCTTTTATGGTGCATCATACTATAAGTATCTGATCTGTGTTATTTTAATGCTCCACCATGCGGCCTATTAAGGTGTATCATTTGTATTCTTATTACACTATGTCGTATTTCTATTATATGAATGTTATATTATACTATTTTAAGGTATACATTATTGACACTATGGGTATACTAAAGAGCATTGGCACACCTGTTAGCAAGCGGTAAAGGCAGCGGCAAGGGTGTCATCGTGTGGTAAAGGCCAGGGTGAGCAGTAGGCATTCCAGTGGCAAGGGCGTTTGACACAACTTATCGGGCGCTTACAGGACATCGGGAGTTAAGGTGTCAAGCGTGCACCTTAACTCCTAAAAATGATAGTCATCTTAATATAGGCTAATGAGTCACCTCTTCAAAACTGCTTGTAGGTCCTGACTTCCTTATTGTCCCATGTAACGCTCATGGGGGTATTAATCATTTCCCTTAAAGAATAACTCTAGTCCCCTGTTCTCTGTTTGGCTGGCATGGATAAGTTGTAAGTTCTATGGAGTATGTTTACAGTGTTGAATGCGTGTAGTAGCGCTATGCTATTGATACGTCATAGGAGGGGTAGCACTCTTTTTGCATGTGGTTCCCATAGCTGGCATTCCCTGCTCAGAGGCTTTTTTTGTATTTGAATTTAGTGATGACAAGTTGCCTGGAGGGGGTGGAGGGGCGATAAGGGTAGCTGTCCTAGGTGATTCGGTATTAGGGATTTTGGGGGCTTAGCAGCTTAGTTTGAGACGTTAGGCTGGAAGTAGCCTAGTGGGCACCCTGGCAAGCTATGAGCTTGAGGAAGTCAGGGTTCATGTCCCAGTACTACTCCTTTACAGCCTCCTTGAGAGTAATTCTAGCCCCAGGTTATTGTTGATGCCCCCTTCAGCAAGAGATGCCTTGGAGATGGCCTCTTAGGGGCGAAGGAATGTCAGCAGGGTGTGGAGATGCATTTTAATGTTTTTTTTTATTTGTAAACATTTCATTATTACAAAATGAAACATAAACAGAAAATGAGATAAATAAATAATATTAGTAATCACAATTCAAATTTCAAACATACTCAAAAAGCCCACATCAATGGTTAGATGGAGTCCAGAAAAAAACAAAGGAAATAACTGAAAATTGCATACTTAGAGAAAAAAAAACCCTTTAAATCTCTATTTATAACTCAAATGCAATGTATGCCTTTGAGTCAATGCTGACTCCTGGAGACCCAGAAGCTCCTGGGTTTTCTTGGCAGTGTGACCAGAAGTAAATTGCCAGGCATTTCTTCTGATACAAACAAAGGGTTAAGTGACTTGCCCAAGGCCACAAGGAGTGCCAGTGGGAATTGAACCCTGGTTGCTTGGATACCAAGCCAGTGTTCTAACCACTAGGTTACTTCTCCACTCCACAGTCTGACAAAACCTGGCTACTAAGGTTCGGTTTCATCTAGAACAACACTATGAGAATTCAAAAAAATCTTCCAGTTGGGATACGTCAAAGAACACAATTGTTCCCCTGCAATGATACCAGGCACTTACTGGGAACCTTCAGGAAAAAAGTAGCCCCTAAAGCTAAGGTGCAAGGCTTCAAACCCCAAAAAAGCCTTGCACATTAATTGAGTGCGCCTGGAAACATTGGGGAATATGCTGAATTTTTGACCACAAAAAAAGCTCATTCTTTTTCTGAAAAGAAGGCTTCAATATTACACTTGTATCAAGTGTGGAATTGAAGGAGACCATTAGTGTTGCTCAAGTAAAAATCTAATCCTTTGAGGAGTCTAGAAATACAGATAAATCCAGGCTATTTACTAATAATGAAACAGCCTGATCTTCACCCCCCTCTGCCACAACTTTAACTCCTCTCGGTAAATAATAAATATTATTTAAGGATAATGTAGCATAATCATGATAACCCAAAACTTCCTTAAGATATTTTTGTAACAAAATCAATGGAGAAAGAAATCGTGTAATAGAGAAGTTTAGGCATCTAAGATTTTTAGCCCGAGAGGCATTCTCTAGATTCTCCATTTGACAATGGAGCAAAAGACTATCTTTGACAGAAGAGATGGCCATGCCCTGTATAATAGAACCCTGGGTTTCAAATTTGTGCAAACAAGTTTCAAAAACCTCAAACTGAGAATCATGCTAAGCGAGCTTCGCAACTGTCTCCTTAGTAAAATCAGCAAATTGAAACATAGTACTCCTAAGAAAAGCATCCTTTCGAGAAACTAAAGTCCATATGTCTTTTAAAGTAACATCAGTACCCTGTGCCAAAGCACTGGGAGAAGGCCCCTCAGAGGTAACCCCCTCACTACAGAGGATGGAACTTCAGAGCTCACAGCTCCATTGCCAGTCCATGGGGTAGGGATATTCACCCCCCCCCCCCCCCAATAAAGATGGGGAACAATTAGGGGAGTCCAGACTTTCCAACAGAGGCACCTTGGCAGACATAACAATGTATCTGTCCATTGGGTCCACAGTTTTAGATGGATTGTTATTACTTACAGAAAGCATCTTCTTATGCTTGTTCATGCCAAGCTTCAGGACCCACCGTCCTCCTCTGTGCTCTGAAGGGGATCCAAACGCCAAAAATGGCCCTTTTGGACATGCCCCTTCAGACGCATCCATGGCACATTCCACAGAACAGAGCCACATGCTAAGGGCCCCTGATGACATCAGCGGCACGCTATTGGATGATCCGGGCAGCAGAGCTGTTAGATTCAGATGGGACAGGTTCTGTTCGGGAGGTTTTTGGTGGTCTCATAGTTTTATCTCCCACACTTCTTGTGAGTTCCACAGGAAGTCCTTCACCAGCAATGGGAGCAAAGTGTGGATTCCATTGGCTTGACACACATTTCTTTTGGTTCTGGTGTTGGTAATTGTTGCTAGACCATATCATCTGTGTCTGTGCAGGATCCATATCTGATTTGGCACACTCTGTGTTCCAGTATCTTGCTAGATGGGGAATACTGCATCTTTAGTACCACACAAATCTGGTAAAAGGGCAAGGCTTTTGTTTTGTGTGGGCTTTGTTGTCAGTGGCTTCAAGGTTGGTGTTCATCTGGGTTTTGCACTTTGTTGTTTCCATACATTGGTGGGGAGCAGTACATATTCAGTAAATCTTGTTGCATTTTGGGAATGCTGGACTTAATTTGATGCTGGCTTGGATCATGTCCTAAGTGGCATCCAATGTACAGTCTCCAGTAATGGTTTTCAGTCCATCATAACTATTACTAGGGATTATTTTCGCAAGGTATTCTCGGTGGTTGTGATATATGGTAAAGGGATCACACACTCTTCTAGCCATGTGATATAAGCAATGAGCAGTTTGGTACTATTTAGATTATGCATCCCGCCACAGGCTCAATATATTCTTGTGGTGACCAGTCCATAGTGGTAGCTAATGGTAGTTAACTGTTCATATCTACTTCTGGTGTGGGTGCAGCTAGTAATTGACTTTACTAGATAGGATGCATTGGGAGGGCCAGTTGGGTGGGGCTGGGACCATAGAAGGGGTGAATATGGTGTGGTCAACTAATTCCTGGGTTGGTGAGCCCTACCATTTGGCTGGTCAGGAGGCTGAAAAGGGCTAGGCATGTCTCCTTGACAGCAAAGGGTTAGGTCTGCACAGATACCTTTGGTCCATGTGGTTTGGGATGAACCGCCATTCAGGTTGGGATGATAGGCAAGGTTAATGAGGATCAGGCTATTGGCAACTCTTTGGGATGGGTTGCCTCGGAGGAGTGAGGTATGGTTCATTTTGAAGGGATTCTGACATTCTAATTTTATGTGAGTAGCCTAGGGGATATTATCAGGATTCATACATGTTGACTGATCCCTTGGCTAAATTCCATTTGGTGAGGGATGCAGGTTGAACACCAGTGAGCGGGGGGATCCCCCCAACTATTAAGGCATGAAAGCATTGGGATGTAATAGCTTTCTTTTGATGAGTTCCTGGGTGCTTTCCTGCATGTATTCAGCTTGGAGGGCACAGGTATTCTTCTGGTGTCCTTAGGATGTTCTTGTTATTATGTCCTCTTCCAGAGCCTGCCCATGGTAATTTTGGTGGACTGAGAGAGTGTTTGTTCCTTTTTTGACCTGATCCAAAGGCTTGTGTAATGTTCAGGAGTGGAAGTGTAGAAATGGCAGCTCTGGGCACTCTGCGTGCAAAGGTTTGGAAATCAGGTTTGCAGAAGGCCAGCTCTAGCTTTCTTAGTGGGCACTGGGCAGCGTGGCACTTCATGGCACCTGTTGGGCGTCATGTTACATGGTTTCTAACACCGACTTTGTGAAAAGTGTGTTCTCGCAGTATGTAGATACAGAATAGCGGTTGATGAGAGATTGCCTTCCCTCATATGTGTCTGGTGTGGCCCCATGTTATTCTGGCTTAGGGAGGGAAGGATGTGGAACAGGTCATATGAGTCAGCAAGCTCTGCTGTGGGGTGAGGGAGGCATATTTGCTTGGGAGCTCTATAAGGGCACCTTTTGGCTGACGGCTACATCATTGTTTGGTTGCAGCATAGGGAAGTTTGAAAACTGGTCATTGTAGCAGGATGGCTACAGCTACAGGGATGGGGAAGCTGTCATCACTTGTGGTGGGGGAAGGACTTAGCTTTCTTCCCAGAATCAGCCAGGGATGAAAAAACAGAGCGAACAATGAGAAAGTGACAAGGATTCAGAGGCTAGCAGGTGCCATCACTTCAAGCCATGGTGCATGATCTGTTGTGCAGAGAATGAGAGGATCATGCACAGGGTTTTTAAAGGATATCACTATGGCTAGCTTGGCATCAACCAGCCAAGTGGTCGAGAGCAGTTGAGTACGTATGATGATAGGGGAATGAGTTTGGAACTGTGGAGGATTGATGCCCACAGAGACTGGTACGAGGGACAGGCCGATCTGGGAGATGGTGGGATTAAGAAAGACTAGCTATTATAAGTGTCCATTACTGGAAATAAATAAAACTGAGGCCAATGTACTGCCACCATTGTGGTGTCAGTGGAGTTATTTCAGCATGAGTATGAAGAAGAAACTGAGGGCAATATAATATGACTGAGCTCCTTCTGAGGGCAGTGGCCAATGCTCAGGGAGGGGGACTGGTGACCAAGGAAAGAAGCCGGGGATGGGGATTAAGAAGGAGAGAGTTAGCTGGAGAGTTTAGCAGGCTAGCGCCAATTTTGCTGAGGCAGGCTAGCAAGGTGGTAGTTGAACAGGGGTGGCCTTGCCCCCCCCCCCCCCCCCACCATCCCTTGCTGTTTAACTGAGGTCTGGGGAGGAGGTTAGGGAACTTCTATAATGTAGTTACAGCTTGGAGTGAGGGTAGGTCTTAGCCTGTCTTCCAGAATCGACCAGGGAAGAAGGATGAACAAAGCTGAATGATGATAAAGTGAGAAGGATTTAGAGTCCAGAGAGTGACACCACATGGTGCATAACCTGGGGCTACTGCAGGTTATGTGTGAGTAAGATGGTGGGCAGGATTCTTAAAGGACCTCACTATGGCTAGGTCAGCACCAACTAGCCCAGTGGCCAAGTGCAGTTGTAAACATGTGATGGTGGGGGCATGAGTTTGGTACAGTGGGGACTGATACCCCTGAAGACTGATATGAGGGACAGGTCAATCTGGGAGGTGATGGGATTAAGAAACGTTGACTATTGTAAGTATTAAGTACTGGAAATTAAATAAAATTGAAGCCAATTTATTGCTGTCATTTTGATGTTAGTTGAATTATTTCAGCATAAGCATGAAGCAGAGGTGTGAGAGCCTATGTTAGAGGGCCTTAACATCAGTGTTAGCAATCTCTCTATTTCATTATTCCTAAAGCTGTCCGGACACCAATTCAAGTAATTCTGATACTTCTTGGTTTTGTAAGCAGGCCATAAGTACATTTGGATACAGTTGTTTTACTGTTCATCTGTGTTTGTCTTCTAATCAGTATAAGCTTGAATCATAAATATTCTCAATTTAGAAAAAGATATTTTGTTTAAACTTACTATATTTGGTCTCAATGTTTACCATGATATTACCCAAAGCAAACAAGATATTTATATGATATTTTAATAGCACTGGCACTCAAAATGATATTCAAGAACTGATTAAATTACAATTAAATCACAAATACGAAGCTGTTGCAGCTGAAAGATCTAGATTGGTTTTAAAACAGAAAACCCTTTGGGAGCCAGTATTTAGATTTTCAAAAACTGTCAGTGATCACTGAGTTTCTACTTTCCAGCACTACTACTTATAAAGCTGTCAGCGAGCATGTCATTCTTGGTTTGGGTTATTTTTAACTGTTTCTCTTTTTTGCACTGTGAAAGAAACAAGCCAAAAGATGGAAGTGAAAGGAAAAGTGTATGTTAACCATTGGGTTAAGTACTAGTGGCTCATTTACTAAAGTTGTTAGGTGTTTAATGTGGTGTTTACCATGCACTAATAGTGTGAGACCACATTAAGAGTTAATGCAGCACTAATTGCCACATTAAACACGTGGGGTCATTCCGAGGCACGAATAGCGGGGATGGACGCGCGGGAAAGGGGCGGATGGGGGGAGGTGTTAGGGCGAGCAGTGGGCAGTCATTGGCCCCGGATGTAGAGGGCCAATTCCAATGTTGGACATGCATGTGCGGGGCCGGCAGCTTGAACAGGGAACTTGTTCCACCTCATAAGTTCCTCATAGGTGGAATAAGTTCCCCTAGTTGGCGGGGGACAGCGGGCCCGGGGTGCAGAAAGGGTGGGGGGGGGGCGAGGACATTCCCCACAGCCCAACCCTAGCCTTAGGAGGCCTGATCATGGTCGGGCTGTGGGGAAAGCACCTTTGCAACTGGCAGCCGGGGATTGTGGCTTTTCAAAGGAGCCGCAGTGCCATAGCAACCGGATGCCATGGCGCAGCAACTCCATTGAAAAGCCCTGACTGATCTATCTGGGCAAGGCCTGCACGTACAGGCCTGTCACAATTCTGATCCCGCGGGGCTAGATATGCCCCACAGGATCAGAATCCAGGCTCCCTCTGTGAGTCCGGTTCCGACCGAGCGCAGAGACGGCCACCATGAGACCATAGAGGGTAATTTTGTAAATTTGCACCTAATTAACTCATGTTTTCACATGCATATTTTAAGCCTATTTTATAAAGTCAAGTATGTGCCTACTTGATTTCATAAAATATTAGCACAAGTGGCAAGAGAACGAGCCCTAGAGGAGGTATAAATGAGCATGCCTACTTTTGCAAGTACAAATTTAAATTATTGTATAGTATAATCAAAGTGTGTACCTGCTCACACTGCCGATACCCTGTGAGGTGCAAACCCACAGTGAAAGTACACATGATGCAAACAACACACACACTTTCATACAGGGTTTAATCTGTAGATGAAAATGAAGTGGAACTGTGATGCTGGAGGAGGGAGCATCAGAAGAGGGGCTGAATTAGGGAGTAGAGTGATCGTTCTCTGCTCTGTTCCAGGCTCATCTCCTTCCCTCCTCTTCCCTGCCGACTGCCTGGAAGAGAGGAGATAGAGAACATCCTACTGCTCTGGAGTCTGAGAAGTGGCAGAACTGCGTTCTAGGCCGTTCCCCCAGAAATGGAGCCCTACTTTCACACTAGCAAGTATTTTATAAGAGGTCATTTGCGCGCATGAGTAGTTGCTGGCACCTAAAACTAGTTGCCTTCTTATAAAATTACCTTTCTAATGTGGAAATCGCCATTAAAGGGTGGGAAATTTGCTGCAACAGATCATTAAAGCTATTCTGTGTGGTGTCCAATAAAACATATATTTTAAAAAAATTAAAAAAAAAACCATAACAAATCACAAATCCTTCAACATTCAGGCAAAGATATCACTAAAAACCTCACTAAATAAAAAAAAGATTTCATTAGTTCTCAGAAACATTTGTTATTAATCTCTGGTCTTAGGGCTGGCAATTGATTTGAAAGGGTCGGGGCAATGACTGAAAAGACAGACTGCCTAGTTTTCACTAATTTTGTCACTCTCTGAGTCAGAACCTCTAATAAATAAGCTAATCCAGAGCATAAGCCATGAATGGGAATGTATCAATGAAGAATATCTTTCAAATATTCAGATGCTCCCAAATCCTCTCTCATTGTCTTATATGCCTGCCAAAAGATCTTAAACTTAACTCTCTGTTTAATGGACAACCAGTGACGGGTTCTAAAAGGAGTAATATGCTCTTATATATGACAACCCATGTGGAGGGCAATTCTATAAAGGGAGGCTGGATTAATGCATAGATTTGACTTAAAAAAATAGCAGAGCAAGTGTTTGCTAATGCATATAAATAAAGTCATGATCACTTGCACCATCTCTAGAGCTGTGTAAATGACAATGCCTATCCTACATGCATTTGGCTGCATTCTATAAAATACATGTGTAAATATGTGCTCCACCCATGTGCACGCCCACACTGAAAGTACTCACGATCAGCCCTATGAGTGTCCTTTCAGTAGCCCTACGACTACTGTATACTCGGGAGAGCAGATTTACGCACTTAAACCACTACAGTACTGTACATCGATTTATGCATGTAACAAATTTGTAAATCTAGTCACCCTTTATAGAATTGCATCCTAAAAGTCTTACTGCAATCCCAAGAGGTGTAGCTAACCACATCATGTGTTGTTGGCCATGCTGCTAATGCCTGATTGCAACTTTTTCTCTGCATTAAGTACAGGCAGGGCTGGCCCGTCCACTAGGTAGCCACCTAAGATGGCCAGCCCGGATGGGCAGCAGCAGCAGCACACATGACCGGCTGTGCCACCCCCCCCCCCCCCAGCTGCCGCTGATTCCATCTCAGGAGGGCGAGGTGGGCAGTGGCAGCATTTCCAAAAGCAGCTGCTTTTTGCTTCTGCTCTTATAAATACTGCCTCTGCCCGCCTTCCCCTCTCAAGACAGAATTGGTAGCAGCTGGGGAGAAGGTGATGGTGAGGCCAGTGTTTCTGCCTAGGGCAGCAGAAACCCTTGGGCCGGTCCTGACTACAGGGCTGCCTTCCCGAAAGTGCCCCCATGAGTTGCCATGGAGGTTTTGCAGCTGCCAGAGGTTAACGTTTACAGTTAACGTACATCAACTGTGACTCCTTAATGTAGCTTAGTAATTGAGGGCCTTTGTGTTTTATTGGCAAGTCTAGGAGAGCCCTGAAAGGAAATCCTCCCTCTCCATTAAAGAATTTGTATTTGTGAATACACCCTTGGACATACAGAAGTGTCCCTCAGGGAAAAGAGCTTACATATGTTTTTATTCCTGCTGTCTCATGAACATCTGCTTTGTTAGTTTCAACCTGCTCCTTTGGGTGCCAGCATCATTAGAAGCAGGGCAATGATTATTATCACTCAGTCTGGATATTCAGCACAATCACTATCTGGATACTGATGCTGAATATCCAGAGGATATTTAACCCCTTTCTTGTTTACCCCGAGTGACCATGCCCATAAGTACCTGACACTTATATAGTTTTTTCATATTTTTCACTTTACTACCATCAGTACTGGCACAATGCACAAGTCTTAGGGGTATGTTTACTAAACCGGGCTAACGGTTAACCCGGGCTATCTGCCACTAAGTCCCATATTATTCAATGGGACCTAGTTGCAGATAGCCCGGGTTAACCATTAGCCCGGTTTAGTAAACATATCCCTTAGTCTAAATATGATGACATGTAACCAGGACGTCCTCAGAAAATAAATGGAGAACAGTGGATCGTGGCCCCCTTAGATTCTTTTGAACAATGGATGTTGAGTAATGGGTTGGCTTTTAAAGTGAATATGACTGAGGTGATGGATTGTGCTAGGACAGCCCTACTCAGTTCTCCATTTCAAATTAATATAGGTACCTGGTCTATTCGAGTTTCTGCCAGGTAAGGATCTGAAAATAGTTTTTGACTCCCCCTTGACATTGTGATCTTAGGTCAAAGACAGTGGTTAGGAATGCTTTATATAAGCTTCATTTGTTAAGAAGACTTAACACTAGAAGCCCCAAAGAGCGTCAATTAATGCTAATGCATCTTCGAAGTTGTATACCAGCGTCACTGTTAGAACCATGTCAGTCTTGTTCTTTGACTTTGTTAGCAAAGTCAAGATGTTCAAATATGTGCATTGAAAATTAATAACAGATGCACCACCTAGCGGGAAAATGAATTTATACCTAGAAGCCCCAAAGTACGTCAATTGATGCATTCAATTGTCTTGGATGCATCAATTGACGTACTTCTAGGTATAAATTCATGTTCCTACTAGGTGGCGCATCTCAATCACTGTTTACAGTTTTACTCTGACATTACAAACAATAAACACATGTGACGTCATCACATACTGCACGTATTTAACAAATAAGTAACTTCACATTAATTCACATCTGCATTTCATGCTAAACGCAGTCGTCGTGATAATGCATCAATTGACGCACTTTGGGGTTTCTAGGTAAAATTCCTTTTGGGCTTCTAATGTTAAACTATTTATATGTCCAGACAATTCCCACACTGTCTTATAAATACTTATATTATCAAGTCTTCATTATTGCCATTCTTTTTATTTAGGTCTACCTAATAATTCCAAAACACTGTTGCCAGGGTTCTAATTTATGCTTGGCATTGCAATCATATATCACTTATTCTTTATTTATTGAAATGGCTCCTTATTCTTTGGTGAAAAAGATTCAAAATGTCCAGTTTAGTTCATTGAGCTTTAAATAGCAATGTTCTTCTCTATATTAGCTCTGTATTAAAATTATAGAACCCTCCCCATGCTCTTCAATCTATGGGTCAAAATTTACAGGATATTCCTTCTGCTTGACTCATACATTTGACTGAAACACATTCCTGAATGTTTGCAGTGGCTGCAGGGCCACCCTATCCACTAGGCGAACTAGGAGATCACCTTGAGTGGCCTGGTGGGGAGCATGGCTTAACAACCCTCCTGTGAATCAGCTGTCCAGCACCATGATGGGCTATAAAATGTCGACATTTGTGCATGCAGTTATGGTCTGCCACTCCTGCCCCCAGGAAGTTGCTTTGGGCGGGACAGGAGAGGTAGGCCATGAGCATGCATGCATGTGGGCACTTTCAGGCCCTATGTGCTGAAGCAGCGGCTGAACTGCAAAGGGATTGCCAAGCTGCCCCTCCCCCTGGTGAGAAAATGAACGCAGGAAAGGGGGGCACAGAGGGTTTGCCTAGGGTAGCAGAAACCCTCAGGCCGGCCCTGAGTGGCTTACCCATTACTGTAGATATCCCTACCAGGTGAAATGAGCTCTGTGGTTAATTCTTTGGGTTTCCATAAGACACGTACAAGTTGATATTCAGTGTCACATTCCAGTTAGCTGCATCTGCTAACTGGATACGTGATGCAGACCAGGAGATTCAGTGGTAGTCTACAAATAGTCAAACAAACATCAAAGAAAATCTCTGTTGCAAATATTCAATATAGTCAATTGCTGGACCCTATATCATACAACATTGACAGTCACTCATAAAATAAAATAAGGAGAAAAGGACCTCAGTTTCTCTTCTTTCTTCTCATTGTACGCGGATACCCCTGTGCCAAAGGAGAATAGAATCATTAGAATATCATGGGTCTAAAAAAAAACTTATATTATACAGTAGTTTTCCTTTTTTCTGTCTTTTTTTTTATAATGTTACATTTTTCTATGGTTATACTTTCCACTGTACTTTCATTTTTCAAATATCACAATAACATTCATTACAAAACTTTCACAGAAAACCCCTCGTTAATAAATGTTCCCAAAACATCTTTGAAATCGTTACAATGTGTTCAATATGTTTGATGTAATGTGCACCACTGTTTGTTGTGTTTCCTGTTATCACACTGAGTTACTTGTAAACCGCCTTGACTTGTAGAAAGACAGTATAAAAAAAACTGTTAATTAAATAAATAAATAAATAAAATTGCCGATTGCTGTATCAGGGACTTTCTGCTTACTTTACAAATCTCTGTGATACCGTTTATGATTTTTTTTGTAAAACAATCTCCTTAGGATAATGCGGGCAGTTGTGGGCAGGGAAAGAATGGAGCCAGAGATTATCCATATAGCAATGATATTCGGTGCTGCTATATGAATCTGGGTAACCTAAAACTGCAAAAAAGCTGTCCTAAGGCTATCTGCTGAATATCATCACTGGACAGAAAGCAGCAATGCTGACTACAGTATTTGGATATTCAGCACAGTCTACTATTTGGATTCCGGCACTGAGTATCAGGAACTTTTTAACCATAGCAATCGGCATTTTAAAAAATGCTGACTGCCACAGCTCAGCATTGATTCATTAAAATTTATGATGAAGCTTTGCAATAATTTTACCATTATCTTTGGTATTTCTCATTCTGTTTATTCTTTTATGATGCTGTATTAACACATGAAGTTTACTTGTAGTTTATGTTTATTTCATCTCTTTTAATTTTAGTATTGTTTTTAAGAAAGGTAAGTCAAACAAATTGTACCACCAATCTACCAGATTCCCAGCTGACCTTGGATTATCGTGGACTATTGTTGTTACTTGCATGCAATATACTGTATACCTTTGTTATGTTGTTTTTTGTATTTTTTATGAATATTATGAATATTTTGTTGTAGCCTGTTCAGAGTGGTGGATGTTTTATGGGTTAGAAATATCTTAAATCAATGTTCTGACACGTTGAAAGTGTAGAGTATGTTCTGCAGATCACTGAAACAAAAACTCCTACCTTAATGAATTTTCAATTATATTTTTGAGATGGCAGAAAGTGAAAATGTACAAAGGTGTGAAGACTTTTACAAGGCACTTTAGTTTTATTTTTGCTTTCTCCTGAATTTCAGGTGTTTTTTGGTGAAAAGGAATCTGTCAGACTCCTTTCACTAGTGAGCTCATTCAATCAGAAAAGGTTTGTGCACCGTTGAATCTATCTGCATTTTTTTCTCTTATGCCCTCCCCACTTAACTATCACATTGTCAGTTTTTGGATGGAGCCACACACATCAGAGATCCTTTCAGAATGCTACACAGTTGGACAATAGCTGGGATTTCCTCAGGGTCTGTGAATACTACCATTAAACAATTGACAGGTCTGACTGGCCCAGAGAGTACAGGATTTGAGCTGAGAATTCAATCTGTACACTATTATGGGGACAAGTTTCCCAGTTACAGAACTAATAGCAAATTTCTGCTTTTATGGCAGTTGCCATTCAGGTTTATTCCTATGCCTTCCAGAGTCTAAATTGATCTTGGATGCATTAAGCTGTTATAGATTTGGCAGCAGAAGAGATTGTAAATGGCTGACATCGGTCATAAAGGCACAATACAGTGAACAAAAAGGAGGTTCCCTTTCGCAGATCATGCTAAATACCAACTAAGGCTCAATCCATGAGCTTTTTTTCTTTTTTTTTTTATTTCAGAGGGTAAATAAATTTGGATTTTCTGTAACTTATGGCTGGTTATTTGGTAAAGGCTTTTTTTGTACACGTCAGTATATGTGCACAAAAATGCCTCTTATAAGATTGACTTGTATGTGCAATGACAAGAACGTGCATGCTTGCATGCAACTCTGTAGTAGGTGTTCTCGGCGGCAAGTTTGGGGTGGAATGGGTTGGAGTGATGATTAATATGTGTACTTTATAAAATATGAGTATTTGTACATTCTTTATGCACAAACATTTATACCTGTTCCTGAGCAAATATAAATGCCTTTGGCTTCATTTTAGTGGCAGTGATTTATGCTGCTTTACTGTGGCATTTTTATAAAGACATATATATCTTTATAAAATAGGTTACAAATAGGTAACCATCCAGGTGACGTTTTATAAAATTACCCTCAAACTGTATAAATACAGATAATTGGGGCTATAATTTTAGAAGTTAATTACACCATGCTTGAAACAAGGTTTGGTGCCATGAAAGAAGAGGGGCCACCATATATACTGTACCCACTCCACTAATATACATTTCCTAACTCCACCCGCTGACATCCTTCTAAGACTGATTCGCCAGGTTTTGGTGACGCCAGACCTGAATATATTTACACCACCACTGGACCAATGGAAATCCAACTTGGATGACTGCTGCGCTGCCTTCAAGAAACCACAAAATATTTTAATACATGCTTACTGCACACTTCCAAATGATCTTTCAAATGTTTGGTAATTGTAGGCTGATAATCCAAAGGCATCTATCTGGCTAGCAGTACTCACCAACCGGATAAGTGCTGGTGAGAGGAATATTCAGCACCACTCTCTGATAACCTCAACACCATCCAGATAATGTCAGGATGGTTCATGGATAGAACTGGGAAGAAATTTGAGGTTACCAGGTTAGCAGTAATCTTCAACCTGCTAACTGGATACCTAACTGCAAAAAGTTAGGAAAAGCCTGTCCTAGCTTTATGAGATTTTCTGTCTGGATAGCGGGTTGAATCTGGATAGTGGCCAGATAGTGGATACCAGCACTGAATATCCAGAAAAGTTAATTGTGGTGAGTGGTATTAAAAAAAATGCTAACCACTGTAGTTCAATATTCACTGTGTATTCTTTCGCACAATCAGAAAAGTCATTGTGAACAGTATTCACCGTCTTCAGATATTTTAAAGCCTTCCTTAAACTGTGAATACTTAAGGCAATTTTAATCATCTCACCAGCCATGGGCATAACATCATAAAATGGCCAAAGGCATAAATGCACAAAATATACAAATGCAAATGTGGAGCACGATTCTAGCATGGGCACGTCTGTGCCGTCCGGTTGGCCCTGAACAGAATGGGCCCGTTAGGACCAGATTCTGTACCTTTTGTTCCCATGACATACAGAAATGGGCCCAAAGATGACCTGGTGTCAGGGACGTCCTCCCTGCAGGATCCCATGGCTCAGACACCACCTCTTCCTCACCGCCTGACCCACAGCAAGCCACCAGGGTCTGGATCGGGTGGTGGGGACCCCCTGTATCTGGCCCCGGTCACACCATTCGTGTTGATTATTCCAACTTTGAGGTGGAATAATCAGCACGTCCTCCATAACCCCGCAGGACAAACAGGGCCGTAAATGGAATCGGTCCTATGCGCCCTGCCTCCTGGGCCAGCCCCTGTTCCACCCAGACCCCCGCTTCCGCTTTCCCCATCCTTCTGCTCTAGCCATGCGGAGAAAGCTGGAGTTGGGAATCGGGACAGGACGTCCTGCGGGGCTGCACCCTGCAGGACCCATCTCAGAATCGGGCCCATAGTTACTGAACCAGAGGTCATATCAGAAAGACTGATTAAGAAAGCTACCTAGAAAATTACATAAATATCAGAAATGTAATAGGCCAGAAGTACATCGGATGTTCAGACCTGCTAAATGGTTGGCTCTCTTCTATGGCTGCAGAGCTCCCCACACATACAGGCTACTTGTGTGGGAGCTCTGTTCGTGGGCGGGAGAGGGTGGGCCGGGGGAGGAGCGAGGGTGGGTGGTAGGCAGGGATGCGACCCCAGACATACAGGGCCAATTCTGAGGTCAGTCCTGTATGTCCGGGGTTGCACAGTTAGACGGAGGACCTATTCCACCTCGGAGGTGGAATAGGTTCCCCTGTACATCAGGGGATGGCGGCACAGAGAGCCAAGCTTGAGGTAAGGAGTTGCAGGGGGTTCCCTGCTGCCTGACCACAGCCGTGGGAGGCCCGATCAGAAGTCGGGCTCCAGGGAATAGGCCTTCAACCAATGCCGCTGGTGACTGCAGCTCCTTCATGGAGTTGCGGTGCCATGGCAACGAGACGCCATGCACTGCAGCTCCATGAGGGAGCCTGACTGAGTTAGCTGGGCAAGTGGTTGGATGTCCAGGATGCCTGGATGTCCAGCCACTGTGATATGATTCTGCTCCCGCTGGGATGTCTAGCCCCCACAGAACCAGAATCAGGTGCATCCCCTGGCTGTCTGGATGTGCCTCCATGCAAATAAAATTATGCCTGATTATTGATAGAAAGGCCAAGCAAGGGGGAGGAGGAGGAGGAAGGGGGGAAGATAAACTTAAAGAAAATCACTGATAGTGCCCCATATAAAATCAGGGTACTTGCCATCATGCATAATTATAATAATAACCCCTCCCCTCCTCCTTCCTTTGGTTTCATACATTGTTATTGATATATTGATATTTTATACTGACCTTATTTGGCCCTTCTATTTATGATTATCCATAATTTTTCTGTTATACTGATGCACATCGGACCTGCTGTCATGCTTTCTCACAAGTGGAAGAGGCTATAGCCTTGCTTGGGAAAGGGTTTTTCCTGAACCTTTCCCACCACTGCAATTTCAACTCCTTGATGGAGTCCCAGCCTAGGATCAGTGCCCTCCCGAGTACTGAGCTGGAAAGGAGGCTGTATTAGCAATTGATGCCACATTCCACTGTTCATGAAATGTCCCATCAGGCTTCCTCTATTAATGTGCTTCCTATAGTAACTGCATTCTTCATAACATGGGTCCTCAAGCACTTTTAAATATTTTCACACCTGGCAGGTTTTACAAGACATCCACTCTATTTTCTTGGGGGGGGGGGGGGGCAGGAGGGGGGTCTATTTCTCTTGGTGTTGCTGCTGGACCTGTGGCTGAGTATATATTCAGATTGTACGAGATACAGTGACACTACATGCTTAGGAACTGTTGTACGAGTAACCTGTGTGCACTAGTGTACAGTGCATACTTCTACTAATGTTTAAGATAATAAGCAACTGCCAATTGGTAAATTGTAATGGCAGAACTTTCCAAGCCTCTCTCTGCCTTTCCTGATCTCCTCCTCTTCCATGCCACAGAGATATTCCCTGTAGGAGAATATAGGAAGAGGAAATCCAACAAAGCTTTCAAACGTCTAGATGTAAAAGCAAACAGCAACAGCACTTCTAAGCTTAAAAACAAGGAGGAAGGTCTCTGCTCCCTTCAAGTTGTTTTTATTACTCAGTCTTTTTGTGCATTCAACTAGCAAGCCCTAGCGCCTCTTCCTCACTGCCTCAAAGTCAGACTTTAAGATCTCTGTTTTTTCAGTCTCTTTTTTTCTGCTTTATGGTCCTAGGTCCTGGGACACTTTCTCCGGAGAGACCTAAAGCTGCTGGTGTTCTCCATTCTTTTTTTTTCTGCTTTAAACTGCTAACCTCCTGCAAGTACACCATCCTCATGCTCTCAGTCAGAGAAAAAATGGTTCTCTGGGTTTTGTGCTAGGCTGTGTATTCCAGCCCTGCTATGACATCATGGCCCATGGGATTTGCAGATCTCAGGCAGGGATACGTTTCTCTGGCTAATTGTCAAGGATTTGCAGCATGAGTGGCTGAAATGTCTCATGCTGACTACTAGTGACCCCTCCTTGACCTTCCCCCTTTCCCAGATTTGCTCCAGTGTGTCTGTGCATGCACACATACACAAAAAAAATAAATAAAAAATTAATGAATGGTGATTTAGTAAAATTTTCTGAGCATGCACACTTAGTTGGCCCTGTAACAAACTGAAAATCATTATATTATAGATTTTTCCCTTCGTATGAAAACTAATGCACACTTAAAGGGTGGCCCAAAAAAAGTGAGAACATCTCGCAGCATATAAGTTATTTAAAAATTCAAAAAGACAGATGTAAACGATTGACAAATTTAAAAAAAAAAAAGATGATGACTGGAAATTGTCAAAATAAAGACGTTATATAGTTAAAAAAGATCAATAAGTAAACTATTTAAACTTTTAATTTACGAGATGTTCTCACTTTTTTTGGGCCACCCTGTATATTGCATTTGTAGATTGTCACCTGTAAATAAAATGAAGGCATTAATACTTAATATCTGCTTAGGTTTCCATGGATACGAATGTAGTTTATAACATACATGCATATCTTGCAACTCCAGCCCAACTTTGTCCAACCTCCATCCCCAGGAATACTTATGCTCATTCTACACAGAAGTACAGTACATGGTAGAGGTAATTTTAGAAAGTCATTACTGTTCGTGTGTGGTCACATACACGTAAATGACCTCTTATAAAATACCAGTGTTTAAGCATGTGCTTTGGCAGCAAGGCATATACTTTGCCAGTGGACGAGCACATAGGCAGAGTTGGGTGAAGCAAGGGCAGAGCATGCAAATACATGCATAGATTATAAAATACTATAATTTACCTATATACTTTTAAAATATAGCTGCAGTCATTGACACCCGTGTAAATGATCTTGCCTGCATTGTCCCCTCCTTGCACTCTCCCCTCCTGTACTGTTTTTATTGCACTTTCCCCTTCCCCTTCCTTCAACTTACCATCACCTTGGCTCCTCTGCTTTTTTTTCTTCCCTTGGTCACAACTTTGCACGGCTTCCTGTGCCAGCAGGATTTTGGTCGCCATCAGCACACTGCTGCTTTCCTCACTATGGCTATAGCTCTGACTTTTTCCTCTGCTAACGAGGATTGGGTCCCCATCAACATGCTGTTGCCTCCTTCATGCTGTCTCCACTGCTCCTTTTCAGGTATTGGGTATTGGGCCTGTCCCTCCCCCCCCCCCCCAGCCAACTCTTTCCTCATTCAAGTGGTGGGGGTCTGGTTTCCCCATCACTATGGCTCTCAGATTCGTTCTTAAGCCTTACACATTCCTTTGTGCATGTGCAAACAAAATAATGCAGATGGACAAATGCGCCAACAGACAGACGGATGAACTATTCGCAACAGCTGCTATCCCTTAAGCAAAGCATGCCTAGAAAGCGTAGTTACTCACCTGTAACAGGTGATCTCCGGGAACAGCAGGAATTTAGTCTTCACATATGGGTATCGTCAGTACCGATGGAGCCCGCACGGGAACACTCCCCAGCGTCCAATAGGAAAGCTTTTGGGAGCATCCCACAGCACATGCGTGCTGCCTTCCCACCTCCATACTTCTCTCACTTCAGTTGAGTTTATAACTGAGACCAAAGGAGAGAAGTAGAGAAAGAGAGAGATAGAGACAAACTCCTAGGGGAGTTGGGTGAGTTGTGAAGACTAAATTCCTGCTGTTCCCGGAGATCACCTGTTACACCTCTATATCTGCTTTAACATACTGGTCTTTCCCCTTTTGCTCTTTCCCCCATTTCTTTCATTATTCCTTTATCATCCACTTAAATTTCACCCTTCCTTTCTCAATCTCCACTTACTCTCCCAATACCCGACCAATCGTAGATTTTCCTTCCCTCTCCATCCTCATTCCCCATCCCCTTCTACTCCTCCCCCCAAATCAGCTCCCTTCTAGTTCTAGATCTACCCAGTATCTGCTCCCTTCTAGTCCCATTCTTCCATGCCCCCACATCAGCCTATTTCCAATCCTAGCCCCCCCCCCATATGCTCTCCAATCCCATTCTAGCCCCCCATCAGCCCATTTCCACTCCAAGTTCCCCATCAGCCAATTTCCAATCCTAACCCCCCATCAGCCCATCTTGAACTTTTCTCGGAACAAATACTTGTTATTTGTTGCCATCTTTTGACAAAATGGCATAGTCTGCCTGGAATGGTCAAGGGTTCTGGACCTTTTAGGGGCAGAATGACTAAGTTCTGTAGGTGGAAGTCAAAGACCCTGAGGGGGCTGGGTCTGTTGAGCCGGTTGAGCTTTTTGAGCTTGTGGCTTTCTCTGCTGTCTGTTCTGTTGTTGTCCCTTTTGGGAAACATGAAGTGGACAGTGAGTTTGATGAGTGTAAAATTGGTAAGACTTATTTTTCTTATTGAAAAAAGTTTCTTTGAATGTTTTCTTTTTTGCTGGGTTGGCTGTAGTCTTTGACAATCTGTTCAAAGTAGTATAGTCAGATTCAAGCTGATTAGCCTTGTCTTGCCAGTCCTTACCAAAGAGATTTTCTCCTGTGCAAGGAATATTTCCCAGTTTTTATTGCACCCATTGTTCCAAGTCTGATGCTTAAAGGCAAGCAATACAACGTGCTCCTATAGATATAGCAGAGATTCTGCTAAGACATTCAAAACAGTCAAAGTTAGCACGGTTCATAAATTTAGAGACATTCTGTGCATGTTTGACCAGAATAAGGTAGTATGCTCTTTTTTCCTCTGAGACAGAAGGACTAATGAGCTCCAAGTCTTTTGTGACTTCTTCTAGGAACATTCCCATATACAGATGTACGAACTGATCCTGGCTCCCAGCATGGAGGATTGAAAACATCGACGGCCAAAGGCATCGAGTGCCCTGGATTCACAGCCTGGAGGATTAGAAGAGTGTGTTTTTGCACTCTTGATTCTTCACATGGCCAATTTCACTACCATTGAATGGTGTGGTAACTGAGTTTTTTGAAAACCAGGACAACTTGGCACTTGGTACATAGTGTCCAGATGTCAGGAATGTGAAGATATCATTAAAGGAGTCTCCCACATTCTCAACATTAGATCATGTAAGATCTTGTGAATGGGAAGCATAGCTGCTTCCTTGGGAGCCATATGGTATTGTAGAATTCTTAATGCCTCTGCCCTAGGTTCTTTTTCTGGAATCACAGTGATTGCAAGGCCTTTTGCTAAATCACGTATGAAGTCCTGGAAGGACATATCTTCTGCGTTGAGGAGAGGGAGTTGAATCTTCTAATAGATTCATTCTGGTACTGGTAGAATCATCAGAGTCATCGGAATCGGAAGACTCAAGCAACGGGTGCTCCTGTGACTCATGGTATCGGTACCACTCGAAGTCGGTACCGAAGTGTCTCGGTTCCTGATCCCCGATACCGGACATTGGCATGGGGGGAAGCAGTCCTGTCAAATCAGGTTTTGTTGTATCGGTACCGATGTCGGTACCGATACCTGTGGAACCGTCTGTTGCGGTCTTAGCGGTACCGAGGCTGCTAAGAGGGCCGCTAGACTGCATTCAATAGTGAGGATTCTGTGATCCATCGCTCTTGCTGATGCCTGTGTGTTGGTACCGGTGGATGTGGCCACGACCCCAGAGCATAGCACCAGTAGTTCCGCAGAGGTCGAGGCCTCTGGAACATCCTGGAGCCCCGTTAATGCTTTGAAGCTCAAAGACTCCCGCCAGGGCTGTTTTGCCGGTGAAGTGTCCTCAAGGGAAATGCCCGAGGCATCTCGATACTTTGAAGGAGATTTTCCCTTTGAGGACCGGCTAGTTTTACTTTTGGTTACCTGAGATCCATGAAAGGAAGATGAAGCCCTGGAAGACGTTGATGCAACTGACATCGTGTCGGAGGCAAAAAGGGTACCGAGTTTTGCAGCTCTATTCTGCCAGCCCCTCTTGGTCATCATCATGCAGGAGAGACACTCTGTTGGACAATGTTCAGGGCCCAAACATTTTAGACACCAATCATGGGTGTCGATGACGGAGATGGTACCGCCACATTTTAAGCATTTTTTGAATCACTGGCTGGTTTCTCCATGCTTGAAGAAAAAAATGGGCCTAGTGTCCAAAATGGCGCCTAGCACACAAAATAGGGAAAAACCCTGAAGAAAAATATATGGGTTTTTTTTGTTTTTTTTTTTAAGAAAGAGGAAGAAGAGAACTGGCGCTACCGGTAGGTGTCGAGTGAAGGCAGACGCGACCACAAAAAACAAGAAATAAAGGTAGATTTTCTATGGTGACAAGGTACCGTGTCCTGTCGGCTCCGTGGAATATGAAGAACTGAAGTGAGAGAAGTACAGAGGCGGGAAGGCAGCACGCATGCGCTGTGGGATGGTCCCAAAAGCTTTCCTATTGTCGCTGGGGAGCGTTCCCGCGAGGGCTCCGTCGGTACCGTCGATACCCATATGTGAAGGCTACATTCCTGCTTGTTCCTGGAGATATGGTAGATTTGAAGAAATAGCATATATTACCTGCTGTATTACATGGTGTATTTAAAATACATAAAATCTATGCTTTGTCACATGAAAATGTTCCATCTGCCCCTACAAAAATGCTTTTAAAGTTGCTGGAAAAATTAGGTCTCTAGAAATGCCAGCACCATAAACTATGGAAGGAAAACTATGTGAGAGCATGCTAAACTATATACTTTCCCAGGGTTATGATGTCATAAATTCTAACACTTTCACTTTAAGTGCTCCAAACAATTCAAGGTTCATCCATGCAAAATAATTTCATTTTGGAGTACAGTGCTTTGATCTATAAATTTCAGTTTGTTTTATATTAAAATGAATGCTAATATAATACTAAAAAAAAGTTAACATAATATTAAAGTCTAAAGTTTCATTTTTATCATTAAAAGCTTTATGTCATTTCTAATTACGTAAGTACTGCAAAAGCCCATCAAGCAAGCATGGGGTTCATTTCAGAAGATGTATTGAAGGATATGGGAAATATTCTGTGAAATAGTTTGAAAGTAATTGTGAGACCCGTTTAGAACTTTGTAAAACTAAGTAGACTAATTACTTAATCTGACCCCCTTAACCATGGCATTTAGTCCATGTTTCAGATGAAAAAAAAAGATGTTAATGCACCAAAGTCTGATCTCAGGCAATGGATCAGAGAGCAGAAGACACAGCCCTGGATGAATACAGCAGAAGTGCCCCATCCCACAGACTTTTCTGGGAGTCTCCCAGGTTACCTGCTTCCACCCACATTCCCAGGCTCTTGGATCCCCTAAAGATTCTCAGGCCTTTAGGGAGAAATTTTATAAGGAGACGCAAGAAGGTTTGTGTTGTAAATGGCACACATCACGGTATTTTAGTGGTCTTTCTGTGTAAATCAGCACTTATGTGTATACTTTAAGCAGTTGCTATTCTAAAAGCACAAGCACTGGGCCAATCACACATACTTTCACTGTGGATGTGTACAGGGGTGGAGCTTTGGACAGAGTGCAAAATTATGAGAGTAAAATATAAAATACTATAATTTACATATGTTCTTTAAAAATCTAGGAGAGGGCATTTATACTAGCCATAGAGCTGGTGTATGTTGTTGCCCCTAGATTTAACTCACATTTTTGGCCTCTTAATAAAATAGGCTTAATATAGGCATGTTCTGGGTTCCTAAAACTAGGATCTTGGTTATAAAAGTACCCTCCATATGTCACTAGCACAATTACCAGAGCAGTGGGAAAAGTTGCCCATCTTCCTCCTCCTCTTAACACACTGTGGACAAATGCAAAGTCATGCACTTAGGGAAGAACACCCAGAACTATGTTTATGCAATGTGAGCTTCCACATTAGGAATCACCAACCATGAAAAAGATTTATGCATCATTGTCGGTAATACGTTGAAACTCTCCTTCCAGTGTGCAGTGGTGGCCAAGAAAATAAATAGAATGCTAGGAATCATAAGGAAAGGAATGGATAATAAAACCATGGATATTATAATGCCTCTGTATTGCTCCATGCTGTAACCGCACCTTGAATATTATAGTCAGTTCTGGTTGCCATATCTAAAAAAGGATATAGCAAAATTAGAAAAGTTCCAGAGAAGAATGGACAAAATGATAAAGGCGATACCCCTGTGAGGAAAAGCTTAAAAGGTTAGGTCTCTTCAGCTTGGAAAAGAGATGGCTGAGGAGAGATATGATAGAGGTCTATACAATAATGAGTGGAGTGGAGTAGGATGGCTAAACGTAGACCAATTGTTTACTCCTTCAAAAAGTAAAGGACATGCAATGAAGCTACAATGTAGCACATTTAAGATTAATTGGAGAAAATATTTTTTCAGTCAATGTGTAGTGTAGTGTAGCTGGGTTTAAAAGAGGATTGGACAAGTTCCTGGAAAAGAAGGGAATGGGTCACATGCAACATAAGAACGTAAGATATCCCATAATGGGTCAGATGAAGGTCCATGAAGCCCAGTATCCTGTTTCCAACAGTGGCCAATCTAGGTCACAAGTACCTAGCAGTTTCCCCAAAAGACACAGGTTTCACAATGCTTGTATTGGGTCAAGCAGTGGATTTCCCAGGTCGCCTTTAATAATGGTTTATGGACCTTTCCTCCAGGAACTTGTCCAAAAGTTTTTTAAACCCAGCTACACTAACAGCTTTTACTACATCCTCCGGTAACAAATTCCAGAGTTTGATTACACATTGAGTGAAAAAATATTTTATCTTATTAGTCTTAAATAGGTTACATTGTAGCTTCATTGCATGTCCCCTAGTCTTTTTATATTCTGATGACGTAAACAATCGATCTACATTTACCGTTCCACTCCATTCATTAATTTATAGACCTCTATCATATCTCCCCTCAGCTGTCTCTTTTACAGGTTGAAGAGCCCTAACCTTTTCAGCCTCTATCCATAGGTGTACCCTTCCATCCCCTTTACTATTTTGGTGGCTCTTCTCTGTACCTTTTCTTATTACGCTATATCCTTTTTAAGATATAGCGATCAGAATTGCACACAATATTCAAGGTGCGGTCGCACCATGGAATGATACAGAAGCATTATAATATCCTTTGTTTTATCCTCCATTCCTTTCCTTATGATTCCTAGCATTCTATTTGCTTTCTTGGCCGCCGCTGCACGCTGAGCAGAGGGTTTCAACATGTTATCCACGATGATGCCTAAATCTTTTTCTTAGGTGGTGGTTCCTAATGTGGAAACTTGCATCGTGTAACCATATTTTGAGTTGCTCTTTCCTAGACATCCACCCTATATTAATAAAGGTTACATACTGGAACAGCCCTTCCACTATGTGAAATAGGCAATGACCTAGGCTATCACAATTTTAGGGGCATCAGCACTAAAGATGTAGTAGCAGCAGGAGACAGCCAACTCAGTCTCCTTCCCTCTCCCCCCCCCCACCCCCACCCCATGGTCTCTTCCTACAAACCTTTTGGGGCACATGTCTTTTTTCCTTGCCCCCTCTGAAGGTTTGAAGGGGCCGACTCAGGAGGGGAAAGGGAAAGACATAATGCGGAACTGTGGGAAGTGATGGAAAGCATTGAGCCACCTGGTTGGGATGGCACATGTCGAAAGTCTGTCTAAGGTGACAGATAGGCTTGGACCAGCCCTGATTACATAGTCCATGCAGGAAGCATGGTGTGCAATTCTGGAGACCGCACCTTCAAAAGGATGTGAACAGGATGGAGTCGGTGCAGAGGGTTGCTACTAAGATGATTAGTGGTCTTCATTATAAAGCATATGAGGACAGACTTAAGGATCTTAATATGTACACCTTAGAGGAAAGGCGGGATAGAGGTGATATGATTGAGATGTTTAAATACCTCCATGGCATAAATGTTCAGGGAGAGAGCCTCTTTCAATTGAAAGCAAGTTCTGCGACGAGGGGACATGGGATGAGGGTGAAGGGAGATAGATTCAGGAGTGATATGCGGAAATATTTCTTTACGGAAAGAGTAGTGGATCCGTGGAATAGTCTCCCAGTGGAGGTGGTAGAGATGAGGACAGTAACTGAATTCAAAAAAGCATGGGACCAACACAGAGGATCTCTAAAGGTAAAAAGTGGACTGTTGTAGTTGTTATGGAAGGACAGACTAGATGGGCCTTGTGGTCTTTTTCTGTCATCATGTTTCTATGTTTCTATGTTTCTAAGCCATATTGCTCTAGGTAACACTGCTTACAGGCTGCCAGCACAATATGAAATATGTAAACATAAACTGTGTAAACCATGAGAAACTTTCAGCCACATTAAGAAGCATGGCTATAACAGAACACCTGATTGTTCTATTGCACAACCTTTACATTGATCAAGAAGCAACAGTTCAAACCGAACTAGGAGAAACAGAATGATTTAAAATCAACAAGGCTGCATATTTTCACCCTACCTCTTTAACTTATATGTAGAACAAATCATTAGAGAAGTAGGAATGTATGAAGACAACTGAGGTGTGAACATTGGCGGAAGTCTCATCAACAATCTTCACTTTGATACCACATTACTGGCTGAAAGTGAAGACGATTTGAAACATTTGCTTCTCAAGATCAAGGAATATAGTCTTAAAATGGGTCTGCACCTTAACATTAAGAAAACAAAGATCCTGACAACTGGCAAAATCAATAAGTTCATCATTGATGGAGAAGAAATGTTAATAGATGACAGCTTTAACTTACTTGGATCAACAGTCAATAAAGAAAGGACTAGCAGTCAAGAAATCCGATGACATATTGCTCTTGGTAGAATGGCTATGAAGGACCTAGACATAATTCTCAAGAGCAGAGATGTCTCTCTCCATTCAAAGATTTGACTTATCCAGGCCATGGTATTTTCAATAACATCATATAGATGCGAAAGTTGGACAGTGAAAAAGATAGGAAGAAAATTGATGCCTTTGAATTATGGTGCTGGTGACGAATACTGTGGATATTATAGACTACCCGAAGAACAAACCAGTCAGTAGTAGAGGAGATCAAACCTAAGCTTTCCTTATAAGATCAGATGACAAGACTTTGACTTTCATACTTTGGATACATCATGCGAAGAGAGAGATCATTGGAGAAAGGCATAATGCTTGGCAAGGTAGAAGGTCACCCTAAAAGAGGGAGGCCAACAATGAGATGAATCAATCCAATAACAGCAGCTATGGATACCACTCTATCAACAATGAGCTGCTTGGCTGAAGACCGAACAAAGTTTAGGTCAACTATCCAGAGGGTCGCCAGGAGTCAACACTGATTCGAAGGCACTTAACAACACTTAACAACACTTAACAACAAATATAAACTCTGTGGATAGAACACCCATTTGGATCCCAACTAAACCTTGAAAATTTGTCCTTACATATTGGGGACATTAAGGGTTTTACTGTTTATAACAGAAGCTACAGCCATGAAAATATGTAATGTCTGTCCATATGACCTTCCCCCGTGTGCTATGCTTTCTCCTCCAAATCAAGGTGTGTATACTTCGAAAATTTGACATGATTGTACATTTCTGTTTCGTTAATCAAACCGCTACTGATCGCTGGAAGTAGCGGTATACAAATGTATGCTAAATAATAAATAAATAAAATAAATAAATAATGCCATCCTAAGTATACCCAATCTGGTTTGATCTTGGAAGCTAAACAGGATTGGACATGGTTAGTAGTTGGATGGGAGATTATCTTGGAATATTAGGTACTGTAGGCTTACTGCACAGAAGAAAGGCCTGGCAATCTACCAAAAACACCCAGGGCATATGGTCAACTAACCATAGGGTCAACAGGAGTTGGCATTGAGCCAACACTACATAACATTTCTGGCAAAAATTCAAAATAAATCAGATTAATACTTGAAAGTAATTAGCTCAGAATACACATAGGGACAGATGGCCACATTACCATAATGACAATCTAGGGGGTCATTTACTAACAGTTAATGTGCATTATTTGCCACAGACCCTACTGCATAAAAATGAGATTGTAACAAATAACAGATGTTATCAGCATTAGCACATATTCTCTTAAATATGTGCATCAGTTTTCGAACAAATGGTAAAATCGATGAAAATCACAATTTTTGGTTCCTTCCAGCATCAACTAACCAAGTGTGCATGCTCAGAAACTTTTCTGAAATTGCAATTCATGAACTTCATTTTCATCCTGTACATGCTCATGATCAGATGCACTGGAGCCAATTTGAGAGGGGAAGGAGGTCAAGGAGGGGTCACTAACAACCAGCACAAGGCAAATCATACAGCAAAGTCTTGACAGGTATCCAGAGAAGCCTATCCCTTCCTGAACTCTGCAAATTCCATGAGCCATGATGTCACAGCAGGGCTTTCACACACAGCCCAGCACATACAGAAACATTTTGGCTCTGACTTTCAAAGAGTGAGGAAGAAATGCTGGGCTAGCTGGGCTTCAGATAGGAGGAAAGAAGATAAAAATGAGTGGTAAAAAGCACAACTTCAAGTCTGTTTTGAGGGTGTGGGGGAGGGCTTTCTGGGCTTTACTCGGAAAAAAGGGAAGAAAAAAATAAAATAAGACGTGCAGCACCTTCAAAACTGTCTTTTATGGAGCAGGGCCTCCTTGGGGCATACAATTTCAAAGCAGAAAGACACAGAGAGCTTGAAGGCTGACTTGGAGCCCCTGCTTCCTGGGGCTTGTTAATGCAAAGCACAAAATTAAAAAAAAAACAACAACAAACACATACATTAGAAACAAGCCTGATTCAAGGGAGCACTTGTGGCCTTTTTCCTATCTGTCCCTGGGCTGAGGCGAAGAAATTCAGCAAAGGCAGAGAGAGGCTAAGGAAGTCCTCCCGCTATACTTTGCCAATTGTGAATAGCTTGCTAACTATCCTGAGCATTGCTGGAAGTTGTGTATATTGTGAACAAAAACCTTGACAGTAAGAAAGGGGAGGAAAGCTTACTGTATCTCTTTATATTGCCAAAAGATACAGTGATATCATTCTTTTGTTATGATCTTGTTCAGCTACTGTCTCAGCAGCTGTGCGGGTGCGAGGAAAACAGGGCATGTGCTACCATTAGGCAAATTAGATGGCCGCCTAGAGCGCCAGCCCACCAGGCAGGGGCAGCGCAAGGGGAGGTGCGGAGATTCATTGTGGGGCCTCATTTGCATAAGATGCATCATTTGCATAAATATTTCCATAATGTTAACATGCACCTTTAGTAAACATGCCTCTTAATGAGTGTCTGGATAAAGAAAGACTACCAGATTTCTAAATTACTATATTCAAGTGCCAACCACCAGGCCCATTAGGAAGTATTATAAACATTGACCATTTAGAACCCATAGCAAACCCACCGTATCATAACAGCACTACCAGGACTCACAAAGCACCAAACCTTACCTATCAAAAAGGCAATACTGCAAATATTAAACCAATATATCTCAGAGAATACCAGTACATCTCAGTGGGGGAAAGAGAACAAGTGGGACTGTCAAATAGAAACTACAAGAACAGAATACTTAAGCTTGGTTACACATGCAGAACATAGACCGTTACCACACAAGGGACAAGGGATCATAATTTATAAATAGGAAGATAATAATTAAATTTGGAAGCCCAAAAGTCAAACATGAAATGTACAACACTGGAGAAATAAAACTATAAATTAATTTCCTCTTGCACTAATCAAAAACGTAAAGATGTTAGCGATACACATTTCCCAGACCTGACATATTCCAGTTAATAAATTCAAAATAAAAAGTATTTTTCTACCTTTTGTTTGGGCATTTTATTTTTCAGTTGCAATTGCTCCAGTCACTTTCTTCTGGTTTCTTCATGTCTTCTAATCTATTTGTCCTTTCTTCTCTCTTCTAGATTTTTTCCATTCTCTCTCTATATCTGCTTTAACATACTGGTCTTTCCCCTTTTGCTCTTTCCCCCATTTCTTTCATTGTTCCTTTATCATCCACTCAAATTTCACCCTTCCTTTCTCAATCTCCACTTACTCTCCCAATACCCGACCAATCGTCGATTATTCTTCCCTCTCCATCCTCATTCCCCATCCCCTTCTAATCCTCCCCCAAAATCAGCTCCCTTCTAGTTCTAGATCCACCCAATATCTGCTCCCTTCTAGTCCCATTCTTCCATGCCCCCACATCAGCCTATTTCCAATCCTAGCCCCCCCCCCCCCATGTGGGGCCCTGTATGCTCCTTTCCAAACCCATTCTAGCCCCCCATCAGCCCATTTCCACTCCAAGCTCCCCCATCAGCCAATTTCCAATCCTAACCCCCATCAGCCCATTTCCAGCCCTATTCCAGCTCCCATCAGCCCACTTCCAGTCCTATTCCAGCCCCCATCAGTCCATTTCCAGTACTGTTCCCCCATCAGCCATTTCCAGTCCTATTCCAGCCCCTATCAGCCCAATTCCAGTCTTAGCCCTTCCCATCAGCCCATTTCAAGTCCTATTCCAGCCCCCGTCAGCCCATTTCCAGTCCAAGCTCCCCTCATCAGCCCATTTCCAGTCCTATTCCAGCTCTCCATTAGCTCATTTCCAATCCTAGCCCCCCATCAGCCCATTTCCAGTCCAAGCTCCCCTCATCAGCCCATTTCCAATCCTATTCCAGCTCTCTATTAGCTCATTTCCAATCCTAGCCCCCCATCAGCCCATTTCCAGTCCCAGCTTACCCTTCCATCACAGCCCATTTTAAGTCCAAGTTCCCCCCATCACAGCCCATTTCCAGTCCTATTCCAACCCCCATCAGCCCATTGCCAGTCCGAGCTTCGCCCCAACACAGCCCATTTCCAGTCCTGTTCCAGCCCCCATCAGCCCATTTCCAGTCCAAGCTCCCCCCCAACACAGCCCATTTCCAGTCCTATTCCAGCCCCCATCAGCCCATTGCCAGTCCGAGCTTCACCCCAACACAGCCCATTTCCAGTCCTATTTCAGCCCCCATCAGCCCATTTTTAGTCTAAGTTTTCCCCCATCAGCCCATTTCCAGTCTAAGCTTCTCCCCCATCAGCCCATTTCCAGTCCCAGCTTACCCTCCCATCACAGCCCATTTTAAGTCCAAGTTCCCCCCATCACAGCCCATTTCCAGTCCTATTCCAGCCCCCATCAGCCCATTTCCAGTCCAAGCTCCCCACCAACACAGCCCATTTTCAGTCCTATTTCAGCCCCCATCAGCCCATTTTCAGTCCAAGTTTCCCCCCATCAGCCCATTTCCAGTCTAAGCTTCTCCCCCCCCCATCTGCCCATTTCCAGTCTCAGCTTCTCCCCCCCCCATCAGCCAATTTCCAGTCCCAGCTTACCCTCCCATCACAACTCATTTCCTGTCCAAGCTTCCCCCCATCACAGGCCATCTCCAGTCCTTTTCCAGCCCCCATCAGCCCATTTCCAGTCCTATTCTAGCTCCCTATCAGCCCATTTCCAATCCTATCCCCCCCCCCATCAGTCATTTCCAGTCCAAGCTTCCCCCATCACAGTCCATTTCCAATCCAAGCTTTCCCCCCATCACAGCCCATTTCCAGTCCTAGCCCCCCCCCCCTCCCTGCCTGCCGAAGAGCCCTGTGGCTGTCTAAGGGGCTTCAGAGGGAGCCAGGAAAGCCCGCACAAGGCCCCAGCTCCCTCTGCACAGCTGCCAGCAGGAAAAGTGTTTTCCCTCACGCTGGCGGCTGTTTCAGTGAAGCGCGCTGAATGCCGGGAAAGGTTAAAGGGCATTGCCCGGCACTCAGAAACAGCTGCCAGCATGAGGGAAAACACTCTTCACGCTAGTGGCTGTGCAGAGAGAGAGCCGGGGCCTCGCATGGGATTCCCCAGATCCCTCTGAAGCCGTCCATTTGTGCAAGTATGAAGTTCGCGCAGGCCCCCTGAAGCACGAGACCCTGTGCAAACAACATTCTCGCAGACTGTATGGACCAGCCCTGCCTCCGGGGGGTGCCCCCCACATGCCCATTGCCCCCACTGGTGCTCCTCTCTGGGGTCAACAGAAGTGGTAATTGCCCCTGAAACCACAATGGAGCACTTACTCTCCATCTCTGGGGCTGCGTCACAGTTTCGTTCTCTCAGCTTTGGCCCCCCATACCACAGACTTCCAGTTTATGCAAAACCAGAAGTCCAGGGTGGAAGAGGCAGATTAGAGAGAATGAAATTGTGATACAGCCCCGGAAACAGAGGGTAATTACTGCATCATGCTTTCAGGGGTAATTGACACTTCTGTCAGCCCCATACAGGGGCACCAGCAGCAGCAATGAGAGTGGGCGGGGGGGGGGGGGCAGCAAGATAGAAGATCTGCCTATGGCACCTCCAGTCCTTGCACCAGCCCTGGAGGAAAGGGACCTTACTGTATGTTTCTATTCCATCCCATGGTCAGAGAATAGAGTTAAGAATAGAGCGGTATATAAGAGCCTGTAAGTAAATACTGAGACACTGCACTTATGGTGACAGTGCTGTGGGGCTACAGAGGCCTCTTGGGTGGGGGCAAAGATCTTAAAGATAGGCAGTCCCTGGGTGCCATTATCAATGCAAATACATGCCCCCTCTCCCTGGTCCTTTGAAGATTATCAACAGCAGGCAGCGAATATCCAGTACAAGAGATAGCCAAGACTGGGCTCGGGACCCTGGGTATAATATCTGAAGCAGCGCAGCTGTGGAGGTGGGAATGCACCTTACTGTATCTATTCCATCCCATGTTCTAGAATTATAAAATAAAACCCGGAAGTCCCTGGTTACAAGGGCTGGGAATTCAATCCGATTAGAGCATTCACTGGACAAACACATCCCCTCACCCCCCACCCCCTCTCCTTTGAAAAGTGTCAGCAGGAAGACAGCATAACTGGGTAGTACAGGGCCTAGCCAACGCCAGGCATGGGACCCCAGCCATAGTTTCTGAGGCAGCATACTAACCTGAGCAGTCAGCTACAGAAAGTTACTTCATGGATAAAGAAAAACAAACTTGTTCTAAACGCAAAGAAATTGGAAGCTATCTGCATTTCATTTTAGGGAAAACGGAGACCTTTTGTGCCAAAAAATAAATTGACCCCCAATTGTAATCAGAGATAAGATGAAATTACTTGGCGTAATCTAGGACAAAGATTTATCCTTTCGTTCCCATATCTCTTAAACAGCAAGGAGCTCCTATAATGCACTTTACAGAATTAAATCCCTGAAACACTTTCTAGATTCCAGGGCTCTTAAAACACTTCTGCATGCTCTTGTCATAGCGTGCCTAGGCTACTTAACTCACTATTTAATGGCCTCCCAACTGAAAAGGCTCCAATTAGTCCAGAACACAACTGTAAAGCTCCTCTATGGTGCAAAGAAAAGTGATATGCTTCACCCCTTCTCATGAAGCAACACTGGCCCCCTATAGTTAGCTACTTTAAATTTAAGTCCCTCCTTCTGATCCATCTTGCTTACTATACTGGGTTCCCACTTTATTTGAGCATTCTCTTGATTCTCTATATTCCAAACAGGACAATAAGATCTTCACAAGCAAGCTATCTGTCAATGTCTTAAAAAACAAGGCTAAGACTAGCCTTCTTTCAGAACAGCACATTTAGCTATTAAGCCTCCCAGTTCTGGAACGATCTACAACAAGATAGCTCATAAAAAAAGTACAAGAAGGGCCTAAAAACTTGGTTCTTTATTAGTATCTTCCCCTAACCTTTACTCACCTCAGTATAGCTTAATCTAATAATCATCGGAGTGGAGGAGTGCCCTAGTGGTTGGGGCAAGGTACTTCAGGCCGGAAGGTCAGGGGTTCAAATCCTACTAGAGGACAGCAACCTTGTGCCGGAAGGACTGGGGTTTCTAGTCCCACAGGTGCTCCTTGTGGTCTTGGGCAAGCCACTTAACCCTCCATAGCCCATGTTCCCTGTATAATAGTTATCTCCAAGTTATAATGCCCTGTTCAATGTAATTTCAGTTTGTTCAATGTAAACCGCACTGATGCAGAATAGCACGGTATATAAGAGAATGTAAATAAATAAAATATCCTTAACCCCTAGCATCTCCCTGTTATATGTTGTTGTGCTATTCATGCCTCCCTCATGTGAAATTGACAACCGCTGCTTCATGTTTTGTCATGTGTTTAGGCTGCTTACTCCTCTTTGCTGTAACAGCTATGCAACAAAAATAGAATAGTGGTATATTAAATCTTTAAATAAATAAAGGTACTCTAGGACCACACAGGCTTGTTGGGAGGAGCAGACCATTAAAAGGCAGTCCCTCATCCCCAGAGTTGGGCATCCAGTCCCACAGATGCACTATCAGAGCAAATACAGTACATCCCCCTTCCCTATTCCTTTGAAGAGAATCAGCAGATAGAGAGTGTAACTAGGTAAAGAAGGGCCTAAGGCCATGCATAGGACCCCAGCCATGATATCTGAGGCAGCACACACAGGCCTTTTGGGAGGGGCAGGCCACTAAAAGACAGGCAGTCCCTGGTCTCCAAAGCTGGGCATCCAATCCCACACAAGCATTAGCTGCACATGTATAATGCCCCTCTCCCTACTCCTTTGAAGAGTGTCAGCAGGCAGGCAGCATAAGTGGGCAGTGCAGGGCCTAGCTAAGGCTAGGTGTGGGAACCCAGCCATGGTATCTGAAGCACTGCAGCTGTGGGGGTGGGAAGGCACCTTACTGTATCTATTCCAATAATGCTGATAGAATAATAAAGCTGAAATCATTAAAAATCTAAATAAAACCTAGAAGACAATCAGTCTCTTGTTCCAAGAACTGGGAATACAATTCAACTGGAGTATTAGACAGGCAGAAATATCCCCCCATCTCCGCTCCTTTGATGAGTGTCAGCTGGTAGATAGCATATTGTCTCTGAGGCAGGGCACTTGGGGTGATGGTATGCCAGGGCAGCACAAGCCTACAGGATGCTACAAGACAGGCAGTCCATGGGTCCCAGCACTGGGAATCCACTCCCATTAGAGCATTAGCCAGGCAAAAAAAAACAAAATCCTCCTCCTAATCCTTTGAAGAGTGTCAGCCTAAATCTGGCTTAACCTTTTTCCTGGCACTACCACAAAAACGCTATTAATTTCTTAACAGTGTTCTTTTTTTACTACATGCAAAGACTGCAAGATGTAAGTATAGTGTCAATAGATTCAGAGTTTGTGTTTGTAGTTTTTTATCTATGTTCCTATACAGGAACATTGCCAAGAAATTATACGTTCAACCCATGCAAGAGAACATCCTACTAGAGCGCAAAAATAACAGATAAATCAAGCAGATACTAGTGACTAATACTACAGTATGCATGTCTGTCACTTGTGGTAGTCCACAAAGCAAGATTTGCCCTTATTGGAGTGAAGCCGGACATTGCAGACCCTGCACATGACCGTAGTGTTCTTCAAACATATGCGACAGCGTCCTTGCACGCAGCTGATGCGTTCATGAAGTAACTCCTGTGCCTGCCAGACATCTTTTGGCAAGTTGGCTACGTGATTTGATCTGATTGAATGTTCCTGAATGGCAGTGTCCTTCAAGAGACAAAAGGTGATATCACGTCAGATGATCCATTTCACTTCCTTGAAGGTGACAGTGTATTTTCCAAGCAGCCACAACAGATACATTCAGGACGTTTGTGAAGAGTGGCCACCACCATTTCTTTCCATGCACAGATGGCCTGTAGCTTGCTAAGAGCCTGTCCATGAGATCCACTTCACCCATTCCTTCATTATAGCACTTCACCACAAAGGGTTGAGACACAGCAACATCTGATGTACACTTGACTCGGTGAAGTGTGGTTTGAAGTGGGTCATGTGTGAGATTGTTGCTGGCAGTGCAGCCAACAAAATTGTCATGCCACTTTGCTACATAGACTGACCCATCACATCAGTAATCATAGTCTCCTCGTTGGCCACACTTCTTCATGTCCTTTGTACTTCAAAGTTCTTTGTGTGCTCCACCAGTTCTCAGTTCCCGAATGGTTCCTTTAGCTGCAACATTTCTCTCTGCGAGTGACTTGATCAGTGTGTAACTTGTAAAAAAATTATTGAAGAACAGGTGGTGATGAATTACATCTGAATGCTTTTCAATAACATCAACCATATGGTTTATAACCCTGGAGCCAGAGGTTCCATCGAATGCATAGAACTTTCTCGCCCGGTGTACAGCTTAATGTTGTAAGGGTAGCCGTCGATGCCACACATACACCACCACTTAAAACAAAATCTAATTGGTTTTCCTCTTATAAACATTTTCTTGCTGTGGCGGCCAAAGTACGGAGTCATAGGGGCTTGTTTACAAAGCTGCGGTAGCGGCTTTTGCCCAATATCATGAATTCAATGGGGCCGCGGCTCCGATATCGGGTGGAAGCCGCTACCACGGCTTTGTAAAGGAGCCTCATAGACTCGTCAATACTCAATTCATGGTGGAAAAACTCAAACTTCACCAAATTCGCGTTGACGGCAGTAATAAGTGGAGCAACCTTAGCCGTCTTGTCGCCTGCTTTGAGTTCAGCATTGTCAGCAAAGTGAAAGTATTTTTTGATGGTCTGATACCTCTTGCTGCTCATGGCCTCATGGACAATAGGCACACCTAGATCTTGTTGACTGCTCCAGTAGTCTGACTCCTGTGGCAGGACGTGATAGCCAGACAACAGCAGGATTCCCAGAAAGCGACAAATTTCATCCACTGTGACTTGAAACTGACTGTCGTTCTTATCTCGGTTAGCGTAAAGGTTGCTTTGTGTTACAATTTCTGTCAGCATTTTGTCATCGAATATAAGGTTCCATATGGAAAATGGAGAAAGCGACAACAGAGCAGGAAAACTGTCAGGTAAATGACTTGGCACCAGCAATGAAATTACCTTAGTGAACTTTGTTGATTTTTTCCACTGAATTGCCTGTTTCTGCTTCAGATTTTTACACTTTTTTACTGGAGGACTGCTTTCATCTTCACTACTAGCACTCTCTCATCTTCGTCTGTCTCCTCTGCTATCACTTCCAGTTCACCAGCAGTTTCAAAGGGGTCATCATTGTTCAAATTGTCAGGAACATCTTCAACATCACTGTCAGCTGCAGAAACACCTTCAGACAGCGGCAACACAATGATGGTTGTCAGACGAGTTAAACCTTCCACAGTTGACATAGCATCTTGGACTGTAACTGCCCGATGAATTTTGCTACGTCTGGTGCCATAGAAGATTTTTGTATCCATTATTGATCAAAACTGAAGGAATTATCTGAAAACAATGCGCATTGGCAATTATTAGTCAACTTTTGGATAATCCTTGCAGTGTTCCTATATAGGAACATGAGACATATACATAAAATTTACCCCCCATCACAAATCAAATAAAATGTGAGTGCGTGCAACATACACAATGATCAGCGTCAAAATGTAAAACAACCAAGTATCTCAAAATTATAAATGTTAAATTTGACTCACACTCAAATTGTAAAAAATGTGAAACTTTAAGTGAAATTAAAACTGTTGTGCAACTGAGACCATTTAATGTTTGCACCGCTGTTAAATATGACATAAAAAATAGGTAATGTTTGTCATGTTCCCAAACAGGAACATTGCTGGGAAAAGGGCATTACAGCACCTAACACAGGCATATTATAAGAGAAAATAGGGTTAAACGAACAATTTTCTCAATGGAAAAAGGTGAATAGTGAAGTACCCCAGAGATTTATGCTGGGCCCGCTGCTTTTCAACATATCCATAAATGACTAGGAAATGGGAATAATGAGTGAGGTGATACAATTTGCAGATGACAAAATGATTCAGTTTTAAGAACATAAGATATGCCATACTTGGTCTGACCAAGCTCCATCAAGCCCAATATCCTGTTTCCAACAGTGGCCAATCTAGGTCATAAGTACCTAGCAGTCTCCCCAAAATACACAGGTTCCCCAATGCTTGTATTGGGTCAAGCAGTGATATCCTGGGAACCTTTTAATAATGGCTTATGGACCTTTCCTCCAGGAACTTGTCCAACCCTTTTTTAAACCCAGCTACACTAACAGCTTTTACTACATCCTCCGGTAACAAATTTCAGAGTTTGATTACACGTTGAGTGAAAAAATATTTTTCTTATTAGTCTTAAATAGGTTACCCTATAGCTTCATTGCATGCCCCTAGTCTTTTTATATTCTGATGACATAAACAATCGATCTACGTTTACCCATTCCACTCCATTCATTAATTTATAGACCTCTATCATAATCTCCCCTCAGCCATCTCTTTTCCAGGTTGAAGAGCCCTAACCTTTTTAGCCTATCTTCATAGGAGCATCCTTCCATCCCCTTTACCATTTTGGTGGCTCTTTTCTGTACCTTTTCTAATAACGCTTTATCCTTTTTAAGATACGGCGACCAGAATTGCACACAATATTCAAGGTGCGGTCACACCATGGAACGATACAGAGGCATTATAATATCCTTTGCTTTATTTTCCATTCCTTTCCTTATGATACCTAGCATTCTATTTTCTCCCTTGGCCACCGCTGCACACTGGGTCGAGGGTTTTAACATGTTATCCACAATGATGCCTAAATCTTTTTCCTAGGTGGTGGTTCGCAATGTGGAACCTTGCATCGTGTATCCATAGTTTGGGGAGTTCTTTCCTAGGTGCATAACTTTGCACTTGTCCACATTAAATTTCATCTGCCATTTGGATGCCCAGTCTTCCAATTTATCAAGACCCTCTTGCAATTTTCCACAATCCTCATGAGTTTTAACAACTTTAAATAGTTTTGTATCATCTGCAAATTTGATAACCTCACTCGTTATTCCCATTTCCAAGTCATTTATGAATATGTCAAAAAGCAGCAGACTCAGCACAAATCCCTGCAGTACTCCACTATTCACCTTTTTCCATTGAGAAAATTGGCCATTTAGCCCTACTCTATACTTTCTATTTTTTAACCAGTTCCTGATCCACAATAGTACACTGCCTCCTAGCCTATGACTTTTTATTTTTGTCAAAAGTCTCTGATGAGGGACCTGGTCAAAGGCTTTCTGAAAGCCCAGATACACTATATCAACCGACTCATCTTTGTCTACCTGTTTATTCAAACCTTAAAAAAAACAGATTAGTAAGACAAGATCTTCCTTGTCTAAAGCCATGTTGGCTGTCTCCCATCAAGCCATGACTATCTACAGTACATGTTAAGTAATTTTGTTCTTTATGATGGTTTCTACCATTTTTCCCAGTACTGACTTCAGGCTCAGTGGTCTGTAGTTTCCCGTATCACTCCTGGAACTCTTTTTAAAAATTGGTGTTACATTGGCCATCCTCCAATCTTCAGGTATCACAGATGATTTTAATGATAGTTCACAGATTACTAATAGCAGGTCTTTAATCTCATATTTCAGTTCTTTCAACACCCTTGGATGTATACCATCCAGTCCAGGTGATTTGCTACTCTTCCGTTTATCAAATAGTTGTAATACATCTTCCCAGTGTATCAAAATTTCTTTCAATTCTTCTGCAGTATCACCTTTAAATACCACTTCAGTCATGGGTAACATCCCTACATCTTCCTCAGTAAAGACCGAAGCAAAGAATTCATTCAGTCTCTCCACTATAGCCTTGTCCACTCTTACTGCCCCTTTTACCCATCTATCATCTAATGGTCCAACTGACTCTCTCACAGGTTTTTTGCTACGAATATACTTGAAAAAGTCTTTATTATGTGTTTTTGCTTCCACAGCAAGTTTCTTCTCAAATTCTCTCTTTGGCTGCCTTATCAATGCCTTGCATTTAATTTGCCAGTGCTTGTCCTGTTTCCAGTTTTCATCATTTGGCTCTTTTTTCCATTTCCTGAAAGATGATTTTTAGGCAACAGCAGCCTCTCTGACCTCATCTTTAAACCATTCTGACAGTTTTTTGACTTCCTTCCACTTTTCTTAAAGTGTGGAATACAGCTGGTCTGGGCTTCCAAGATAGTATATTTAAACAACACCCAAGTTTGATGTAAGTCTTTAAACTTTACAACTGTTCCTTTTATTTTTTTCTTAACTATTTTCCTCATTTTATCATAGTCTCCCTTTTGAAAGTTAAAAGGTAGTACTGTGGATTTCCTTATCATCCCTCCTCCATTAATTAAATCAAATGAGATCATATTATGATCACTATCGCCAAGTGGCCCCAACACCCTTATCTCTTGCACCAGACCTGGTGTTCCACTAAGGACTAAGTCCAAAATGGCTTCCCCTCTGGTCGGTTCATGAACCAGCTGCTCCAAGAAGCCTTTATTTATTTTATCTAGAAACTTTATCTCCCTAGCATGTCCTACCGTGACACTGACCCAGTCAATACCGGGGTAATTGAAATCACCCATTATTATTACTGTTCTGTAACTTTTGTTAATTTCTCTGATTTCTTTGAGCATTTCATCATCTATTTGTTCATTCTGTCCAGGCGGTCGATAGTACAACCCCACTGCCATTGCCTTCCTCTTTTAACATGGAATTTCAATCCATAGAGATTCTACAGCGAATTTTGTTTCTTGCAAAACTAATCCTTTGTGACTCAATGCTCTCTCTAACATAGAGTTCAACTCTTCCTCCAATTTGATCAGCTCTATCATAAAAGGATTGTGAAACTTTCAAGAGGACCTTGAGAAACTGGGAGATTGGGCATCCAAATGGCAGATGAAATTTAATGTGGGCAAATGCAAAATTATGCACTTATGGAAGAACAACCCAAACTACAGTTGCATGATGCAAGGTTCTATGTTAGAAATCACCACCCAAAAAATGGATCTAGGTGTCAACATGGATAAGGCATTGAAATAATCCACTCGCATGCAGCAGGATCGGGAACTGGTTAAAAGATAGAAAGCAGAGGGTAGGGCTAAATGGCCAATATTCCCAATGGAAAAAGGTGAATAGTGGAGTACCCCAGGGATCTGTACTGGGTCCGCTACTTTTTGACATATTCATAAATGACCTGGAAAAGGGAATAACTAGTGAGGTAATCAAATTTGCAGATGACACAAAACTGTTTAAAGTTGTTAAAACCCAAGAGGATTGTGGAAAACTGCAGGAGAATCTGGATAAATTGGAAGACTGGGCATCCAAATGGCAGATGAAATTTAATGTGGACAAGTGCAAAGTTATGCACCTAGGAAAGAACAACCCACACTATAGTTACAAGATGCAAGGCTCCACATTAGAAACCACCACCCAGGAAAAAGATTTAGGAGTCATCGTGGATAACATGTTAAAACCCTCCGCCCAGTGTGCAGCGGCGGCCAAGAAAGCAAATAGAATGCTAGGTATCCTAAGGAAAGGGATGGAGAATAAAACAAAGGATATTATAATGCCTCTGTATCGCTCCATGGTACGACCGCACCTTGAATATTGTGTGCAATTCTGGTCACCGTATCTTAAAAAGGACATAGAGTTATTAGAAAAAGTACAGAGAAGAGCCACCAAATTGGTGAAGGGGATGGAAGGCTACTCCTATGAAGAGAGGCTAAAAAGGTTAGGGCTCTTTAACCTAGAAAAGAGGCGGCTGAGGGGAGATATGATAGAGGTGTATAAATTAATGAATGGAGTGGAACGGATAAACGTGGATAAATTGTTTACGCTATCAGAATATAGAAGGACTAGGGGGCATGTAATGAAGCTACAGGGTAAACTATTTAAGACAAATAGGAGAAAATATTTCTTCTCTCAACGTGTAATCAAACTCTGGAATCTGTTACCGGAGGATGTAGTAAGGGCTGTTAGTATAGCTGGGTTTAAAAAAGGTTTGGACAAGTTCCTGGAGGAAAGGTCCATAAACCACTATTAAAAAGGGACCCAGGATATCAATGCTTGGCCTAGTACAAGCACTGCAGAACCTGTGTCTTTTGGGGAAACTGCTAGGTACGTATGACCTAGATTGGCCACTGTTGGAAACAGGATACTGGGCTTGATGGACCTCGGTCTGACCCAGTATGGCATTTCTTATGTTCTTATGTTCTTATGTTCTTAGCAGCCAATAAAGCACATAGAATGCCAGGAATCATAAGGAAAGGAATAAAGAATAAAATAATGGATATTATAATGCCTCAGTATTGGTCCATGGTGTGACCACATCTTAAATATTGCATGCAGTTTTGGTCACCATATCTCAAAAATGAAATAGTGGAATTAGAAAAGATACAGAGAAAAGCAGCCAATATGATATAGAGGATGGAAGGATACCCCTATGAGGAAAGGTTTAAAAGGCTAGGGCTTATCGGTTTGGAAAAGAGATGGCTGAGGTGAGATATGATAGAGGTCTATAAAATAATGATTAGAATGGAATGAGTAAATGTAGATTGGTTATTTACTCCTTCAAAAAGTAAAAAGACTAGGGAACATGCATTGAAGGTACAATATAGAGAATTTAAGACTAATTGGAGAAAGTATTCCATCCAACGCATAATCACACTATGGAATACAATGTCAGAGGATGTCGTAAAAGCTGTTAGTGTATCTGGGTTTAAGAGAAGTCTGGACAAATTCCTAGAGGAAAAGTCCATAAACTATTATTAAAATGGAGTGGGGAAATCCACTGCTTACCTGGAATAATTTTCATGGAATCCGTCTACCTTTTGGGAACCTAATAGATATTTGTGACCTGGATTGGCCACTATTGGAAACAGGATTCTCGGCTTGATGAACCAATAGTTTGACACAATATAGCATATCATGTGTTATATGTTCTTATGTTCTCCAGCCAATCCGGATGCTATGCTGGCTCTCCAGGTATAATTTAGGATCTTCCAGCCAATCTAGGTGCTGTGTTGCATCCTGGCATAATTTAGAGCCTTGTAGCCAATTTTACTGCTCCCAAAGTACTTTGGTGTGCTTCCATCAATTGTGGTGTTGCTTTGCACTCTTCCATTATCTTGAGGCGTTCATTGTGTGCTTGGTATCACTTTGCTATTCTGATGGTGGTTTCTGGTTTCTTTGTTCTTCCTGTGGTGCTCCTGTGTGGTGTGTGGCACTCTTGATGGCTTGTAGTGCTTTTACAAATGCCTGCCATCAAGTTTCAAGCAGGTTTGTTTGAGAACGGATGGCAAGCCTGACTAGTGCACTGCAAATTTGCTTCCCCATAGACTTTAAAGGGGACCAACAGGATGAATTAACAAACTCTTCATGTTCTTGAAACCCAATGGATATATATACAAATGAACAAAAATGAGCCCAAAAATCTTTGGCATACATATGCCTATTAAGTGTTGATAAATAACCTTCTTATGGGCCAGATTCTTAATCAACAGATTAAAGGTGGTTATTTTAAAAAACATAATCACAATTTACACTTGTCAATGCTATCTCTTGCAGTATAAAGTGCCATTTTAGAAAAGGCTTGTTTTACACCTGAATACCTATAGCACACTGAAAGTAGAAGGGTCATGTTGTGGATGTGGTGGATGTGGTCTAGATGGAACCAAAAAATACACATGTATTCTCCATTGCATATAGGGAATGTATGTGCAAGTCTGAAATTGGCTACATCTAGATTTATACTTGCTCCCTGGCATGAATAAGCGTTTAAAAAGTGTTCATTTTGGCCAGCCCTTTACAAGAGGGATTAAGGGGGATGGTGTCCTTAGTCCCTGAATATTTATTTCCCCCTCCAAATTAAAATGAGGCAGAAACTGAGGCCTCTCTAGGTGAGTAAGAGTGGCTGCATGTCTATGCTTGAAATGCCGACGTCTAGACATTGTGACAAAGTGAGTCACACTACATGTCCCAGGAGCCCTTGGGATAGGAAGACCCTCCCCAGGAAGAAGAGAGAACCAATTAAGACAGGACACACAGGTGGATTGGTGCTAGTAATCAGCAACCAAGGCCTTACGGTGGGGGCCCAGGCATATGTTTGGAAGGGCAGTGCATGGGAGGAGAAGCCCGGGAGCAACCCATGGAAGCCCAGTCTTGTGAAGATAAGGAGAACCCTGAACCCATGGAGGTACAAGAGATGCGAAACTAAAAGCTCTAGCTCAGGGGCAGGTTCTGTTAAGGATTAAGTGAACCTGAAGGGAAGAAGGGTGTGGGAGCTGAGATTTATAATGCATTCATTGAAAGACGTTGTGTTGAACTGAGCTGATTTGAGAAGTATTAGTTGTTTTTGTTATAATTTTGTGTTGTGAACTGGAGAGCTTGAAGCTAGAGGCCAGTCTCTAATTCTGCTGCTGAACCCCAGTGCATTGGTGATAGAGATGCCGCTCATGGGACTCTACTTGCCCCATTTCTCCTGCTGTGAGTGGGGAAGAGGAAGGGCCACTCCAGGCCTCGGGGCTCAAGAAGCCTAGGGGATTGAACTTGGAGTGAGGAGATTGTGTGCTGCACTGGCTGTGGATCTTATATCACAGCTCCAAGAAGGCCTGGTTTGGATCCGCTCGCTGCTGCCATGAAAGAGGTTCATCTTCGGGTCTACAACATGTAAGTGGCCAAGTTTACTGTGTCAATATTTCCCACATGTATTTGTAAATGGTTCTGGCTGCTGCACGTGGATATCAAGCCCCATGCATTCCTGCAGTTCCTTCTCTACACGGCCCAATTTTAACAACCATGTCCGTTTTGAGAGACAGAGATATGTCGATTTTACTTTGGCCTCACGCATGTATACCTTCTCTTCTAAAGTTGACACTCATTTGCAGACCACTCATTTGCATTTCTACGTCCCTCCCACTTCATAAATGGCCTTTCTCAAATGTGCCTTAAACTCTAAGGGCCCAATATTGAGTTATGCCAGCTATGCGTCACTATAGCACATACCCATGTGTGCCAACCTGTAGCGGCAGAGCGCAAACAATCCAATAATACCAGGAGTCTGTTCAGAAGGTCCAAATCATTTATTGTGCACAAGACTCAAGCAGAATCACATTCAAAATGGCTGAGCAATGGCTGTTAGTAAAACAACAACTTTTATACTTTTCTTCTCCGGTCTAGACATAGGCAAACCTTTCATTGGTCCCAGTAACCCCTTCTGCCCCATCTATTGGTCCCGGTGCCTTTACGTAGTTATCCAATGAGGACCTTTGTCTGGGCTCAGCACCTTTTTCCCCCCCTTACAGCCCTCATTACAATGGTCAGTTCTTAGGCTCTTGATACATCTCTTCTCCAAGGTCACTAGCTGGCTAGAATATGTGTGAAAGCAGGGCACTGTAACCTTTCTTTCAGCAGAGTTAATTAATTCCATAGAAGCTTCTCACATTCTTATCAGTACCAATTAAAGCAGTTTTTTCTATTTCTCCTAAGTTTCGATTCTGCTTAGCTATGCTTGATTATGTTTAGTTAAGTTTCAATTCTATGGTGGCAGTATTCAAAGGGTTTTTCATTCTTCTGGGCCTAGTCACAGGCTTCATTTACAGGTCAAGCTGCTTAGGCCTGCCTGCTTAGTTCAAGCAGCATGGATCATAGGCCTTCACCTACCACATTCCCCCCTTTGATTAATCTCACCCTATGGCTAATAAGGTGTGAGATTTAAATCACTTAATTACACTGGGGTTGGGTTACGACCAAGCGTACCAGGATTAGGGTGCCATAAGGCTAAAATCTTAGTGGCAGTCTTTCGTTCTACTGTATTCTCTATAACACTATTAATAGAGCGCATACAACATGGGATTATACATGGTAACAACAAAAACAAAGCTACAAATACCAATATTATCATAGCAAAAGTAGTAAGTCCTCCCAATCCGGAGAAGATAGATTCAAACCAATTAGGTATCTTAAGACCATGCCAAGTCTGTACTGGCACATAGGCGTGCTTTCGCATGTTTTCAGCAATATTTTCAACTACCTGACCTTTGTCATCTATCTTCAAACAACAATTGGTTAGATTCAATTTACCACATACTCCTCCTTCAGCTGCTAATAAGTAATCCAGTGCCAAGCGATTCTGATATATTGCAGTACGCATTTGTGTGCTCTGTCTAGCTAGAAGTGTGAGTGCTTGGCTAGTTTCATTAGTTATTAGTTCGACAACTGCTTGCAAGCGTATAATACGATTTATCATATACACAGGGGTCCGGTATCCCCAGGTGCCATCCTGCTCCCAAGTGGCAGGTCCATAGTAGGCAATAATTCTTTCGGGTGGCCAATCATCACCATCCCATCTCTCCCATTTCCCTATCTGTAAATCTGCTCTCTTATGTCTCTTAGCATACACCGGGTAACCTAATTGTTCTCCCTGCTCTGTGGGTAACAGAAAGAAAGAAGGTCGGATGGTTCCTAAGACGCATGCCCCTCCCCAATGAATAGGGAGTCGAGCATATGCTCGGGTTCCACAGATCCAATACAAACCAGGTGGGGCTTGCCAGGCATGAGGTTGGGCAAGGTCGGTCCAAAGATCGGCAAGCTCAGGGAATTTTACTAATGGATTGGTAGGTTCAGGTTCATCAACTCCTGACCACCAGGACGTCTGTTTTGTGGTGTCATTATAAAACCTTTGACTAAGACAGACAAGCTGTCCCACTTTCAAATTGAACTGGGGTCCGGTTCGAGCATAACACAGACATCCAACTATTGGGTGTGCTAATACCCATTCACTTGTGGTCTTATGTGGCTCAGTATGATTATAAGCTACTGAGTAATTTAATTCTTGGGCCTCGCAGGGCCACTGGTCACCCATTCTAGTTCCTCCACAAAAGTAACAATCTGAAATGTGGAGACTGGATACTACTGCTCCAGCTAATTCTAAGAACAGATTTTGATAAGGGTGAGGGATGTCAAACTTATTTATATGCATAGTTTCATAGAAGGCATTATGTATATGGTACCTTGATGAACGATGGGCCTGGGTGTTTAGTCTAATATATACAATAGTGCCTGGATCTGACCCAGAGCCTGCAATACGTAGTCCAAATTTATACCCTTGTGTCCATGCACTAGGATTTATTATATGTAACTCTAATGGATTACATGCACCCTTTTTACATTTTTCTGGATTCTTTACATATGGCTGATGTAAGGCAGCCATTCGATTATCTCTGGTATTCTCTATCATACCAGTTTTCCATGTGGCATAGAAAACACATTCCCACTTTGGGCAATAGTAATCTTCAACTGGTGCTGTGCTATATTCATTTGATAAAACTCGTTTTCCTGTACATGCTCCCCATCCAGTAGTTCCTTCTGGACACATATACTTGTGATCATGATAATATGCTTTTTCCCAGTTAGCACAATTAGAACGACTATCCCTATTTATAGCATCACAAGCATCAAAATACAAAACAGCATTCTTTGTAGGATCAGTAAGTGGGGGTGTAGCATTAAGTAAAGCACCATCTGCATCATTCCATCGTATTTCTAGAGTATAATAGGATGGGTTCTGATGCGGGTTAAAACAAACTTTAGTATTACCCTTAGTACAAATGTTCAGTTCAGTGGTATTATATATACACCGACTTACTGTACCAGTGCAAGTATAGTAAGAATGATAGAGCAAAGTCTGAGTTACTTTCATTCCAGTCCGAGTAGAAGTAATGCAGGCAGTACATGGGGGTAAGGCAAAAGTGAGTTCAAAGCTCCCCATGCAGGCAACCAGAACAAGATAGAAGCAAGGATGCATGTTGATTGTAGTCATTCTGAATCTCCGCTGGAAAACCTTGACCTCGACGTTCACTGCTTCTTGACACAATGTTGACCCGTCTGCTAATGAAGCAATTCAACGGGTGTCAATGTTGATTGAAGATCCTCAAGTTTCCGCTGTATGCCAACTTACCAATCGTAGTTGGCCTGAATAAAGTCTGTAAATGTAAAGTTATTCAGTGTACCACAAACGTACACATTGGGTCCTCTCCAATCCCAATTGAAAGAACAAGTTTTGCTGTATTGGAAACAGCAATCCTCTTCGAAAGACTTGTGTACTGTAGAGCACCGTAGTTCTTGGGTGGCCCAGAAACGTTCTAGGCCGCTGGTTGCCGCCTCAGGGTGAGTCGCAAAGGAATATCAGGATGCTGCATCACAGTCCACTGATCTGGGTCTGGAACTGCTGCTGGCTTGACTCTGCTATGATGGATCCAGGATTCGATTTCTGCTACCTTTACGGCTGTTGGTGTAGACAGGATGACGGTGTATGGTCCCTTCCAATGGGGTTCCAGCGGTGTCTTCTTCCAATATTTGATCCACACCGAGGTACCAGGCTTGTAGGGATGCAGGGGTTCCTTCAAGTTGATAGGTAACTGGTCCTGTATCCACACATGAAGAGTCTGCAGAACAGAACTAAGAGCTAGGAGTTCTTGTCTGGTTATCTCTGAACCTATCTGTGTCAAACTACCCTTAACTCCCTGCACTATTGGTGGGGGTTTACCATACATGATTTCAAAGGGAGAAAATCCTGATGATTTCACAGGAGCTGAGTGTATCCTAAGTAAAGCTATTGGGAGAATCTGGGGCCACTTCAGGTGGGTCTCCTGACATAGCTTAGACAACTGAGATTTTAGAGTACGATTCATTCGCTCAACTTTCCCTGAACTTTGGGTTCTGTATGCAGTGTGTAACTTCCATTGTATCTGCAGGGCACTTGCTAACTGTTGGGTAATTTGAGATACAAATGAGGGCCCATTGTCCGACCCTATTACTGCAGGAATCCCAAATCTGGGGATAATTTCCCTCAGTAAGACAGTGGTGACTTCTCTGGCCTTTTCAGTTCTGGTGGGGAAAGCTTCCACCCACCCAGAGAAGGTGCAAACTAAAACTAACAAGTAACGATATCCACTGGCTTTTGGCATTTCAGTAAAGTCCACTTGTAGATTGTGCATAGGGGTTACACCACCTGACTGAACTCGGGGTGGTGGTGTAGGACCCTGCTTGGCATTGTTCTTGGCACAGGTTAAACACTGGCGAGCTACCGAGGCTGACAGAGCTCCCAACAATGCAATGCAAAAATGTGGTCTGAGTGCTTTTTCCATTGCGTTTTTCCCATAATGTGTAGCTTGATGAAAAGCCTTTACAAAGGCTGGTCCCAATGATTCAGGGATTACTATTCGTCCTGGAGGTTGGCTACCCTCTGTTGGTGGCAGCTCAATCCATCCATCTTTCAGTACCCCTTTTTCTATAGTACAATAATAGTCCAAATCTTTCGTGGTGTATCGTGGTGTCCACAGGTTGAGGGGTACAGGAAACAATACTGCTTGTATTGATGTTGCTTGTGATGAAATTTGTCCTGTCATGGCTGCTTTGCATGCTGAGACATCAGCAAACCTGTTTCCTTGGGCAACTTCTCCTCTTCCTGTTTGATGTCCTCGGCAGTGCATGACAGCAACTTGTACAGGGGCCCATACCGCATCCAACAACATTAATATTTCTGGGCCATACTTAATTGATTTGCCTCCGGAGGTAATGAGTCCTCGTTCTTTGTACAGAGCTCCATGAGCATGTAAAGTAGTGAAAGCGTATTTTGAGTCTGTGTATACATTCAACTGAAGTCCGGCACCTAATACTAGTGCCCTTGTGAGTGCTATCAATTCCGCTTTCTGTGCTGATGTTCCTGATGCAAGAGCTGATGATTCAATGACTTTTTCCCAGGTAACTACTGCATACCCTGCACAGCGTCGTCCATCGATGATGAGGCTGCTTCCATCCACGAAGTAAGTCTGGTCGGGGTTTTCTAAAGGCACATCAGTTAAATCAGGTCGACTTGAAAACACAGTGTCCGTGACTTCTATACAGTCATGTTCTGGTGGGTCCTCGCTGATTGGTATCAATGTGGCTGGGTTGAAAGCATGGCTCACTTCCAGTTGTATTCGAGGATTTTCGCATAGCATGCTCTGGTATTTCAGCATTCGAGAGTTGGTGAACCAATGATTTCCTTTCTGTTCCACAAGGACAAGTACTGCGTGTGGTACTGTAACACGTAGGTTCTGTCCTAAGGTGAGTTTGTCTGCTTCACTCACTAACAATGCTGTGGCTGCAACAGCTCTCAGACATGGTGGCCATACTTTGGCTACAGTGTCCAATTGTTTTGATAAGTATGCTACAGGTCGCTCCCAATGTCCCAATGTCTGAGTTAACATTCCTAGAGCGTTCCCTTGCATTTCATGTACAAATAGATGAAAAGGCTTCTGGACATCTGGTAGTCCAAGTGCTGGTGATGACATTAATGCTTTCTTCAAGGTTTTAAAAGCTTCATCTTGATCGGGTCCCACTCTAGTGGTGACTTCTCCTCTCCTTTGGTGGCTTCATATAGTGGTTTAGCAATCTGAGCAAAGTTAGGTATCCATATTCGGCAGTATCCTGCTGCTCCCAGAAAGGCTCTGACTTGCTTCCTGGTGGTTGGGGTTTGGATACTACACACGGCTTCTTTTCTTTCTGGTCCTAATTGTCGGCTTCCTTTGGTCAGCCGGAAACCCAAATACTTTACTTCTGTTTGGCATAGCAGTGCTTTTGCTCTGGAAACTTTGTATCCAGCTTCATCTAAGAGTTGTAAAAGGTCATTTGTGGCTTGTACACACTCACTCTCCGATGTGGTTGCTACCAATAGGTCATCCACATACTGAAGAACCACTCTTTTCCCAGGAGTTACAGGATAGCTTGAGAGATCTTGATTTAATGCAGCACTAAAGATGGTGGGTGAGTTCTTGAATCCTTGAGGCAATCGTGTCAAGGTGAGTTGGCCCCGTCTTCCTGAGACAGGGTCCTGCCATTCAAAGGCAAACAGCAATTGGCTACTCGGGGCTAATCGTATGCAGAAGAATGCATCTTTCAAATCCAGAACAGTAAAATGGATAGCTTCAGCAGGTATCAGTCCTAAGAGTGTATAGGGATTTGGCACAACTGGATGTATGGTTTCAACTGCTTCATTCACTCTCCTTAGATCTTGCACTGGGCGGTAATCACCTGTCCCAGGCTTCTTAACTGGCAGAAGAGGTGTATTCCAAGGTGATTGACATACTTTGAGAAGGCCATACTCCAGTAACCTTAACAAGTGGCGGCGAATGCCTTCAATTGCGGGTCTTGGGAGTGGGTATTGTTTAACATGTACTGGTTCTGCTCCAGGCTTAAGGGTCACAATTACTGGGGCTATGTGCTTAGCTAGACCTGGTGGATTACCTTCTGCCCATACCCCAGGAGGAGCCATAATGTTTGTTGGCATACTAAAATTGGTATCAGGAACTGGCTTAGTACTATAATATCTCCACTCTTCTTCTCGGGGAACAGTAAGCACCATTAATCCTGCAGGCTTCGAATTCACAGTCATTTGCATTTCTCCTTTCTCAGTAAAGGATATTTGGGCCTGCAGTTTGGCTAGCATATCTCGTCCCAGTAGTGGCACTGGACACTCAGACATGTAGAGGAATTGGTGCGCTATTTGCTGTCCTCCTAGTTCACATACGCGGTTTTGCAGAAAAGACTTGGTGGCTCTGGCACCAGTTGCTCCCATAATAGTGACTGCTCTTGTGGACAAAGGAGCTATTTGCTTATCTACTACAGAATGTTCTGCTCCAGTATCAACCATAAAGTCCATGAATCGGTCCCCTATCTTTAAGCAGACCATAGACTCCTGGGGACCTAAGGCAAATTCGGAGCCTGGTCTGTCCTAATCTGCTTCATCTAAATCATAGTTCGTTGCGGTTGCAACTCCTTCTATGGCCTCCTCTCTTTCCCGTTGGAAATGTACTCGATTTGTTCCTCTGCGATTCTGTGATCGGCCTCTCTCCCTCTCTCCCCAAGGGGCGTTCTCTCCTTCTTCATGTGAGGCGTCTTCGAGTTGCGGGCATGCATTCCTCCAATGTCCTTCTTCCTTGCAACAGGCGCATTGATTCACGCCCAATGTGGGCTGGCTATCTCCTCGGCCCCTCCCTCTGCCTCTGCTCCTTTGGTTAGGGACACCTCCCCTTCTCCGTTCAACTAAAGCGGCAGCCAAAAGATCGGCTTTCTTCTTCATTTTACGATCACTTTCTTTCTGCCTTTCATTATCACGATTCACATACACCTTTTGAGCAACTTCCATTAGCTGTGACGTATTCATGCCCGCAAACCGATCTAATTTCTGTAGTTTACGTCTAATGTCTGGTTGGGACTGGCTGACAAAAGCGGCATTTACCATGCACAGACTCTCTGGTACAGCTGGGTCATAGGGCGTGTACATTCTGTATGCTTCGGCTAGTCTTTCATAGAATACTACTGGGCTTTCATCTGCGCCCTGGACAACCTCGGCTATCTTGGAAAGGTTCATGGCTTTCTGACCCCCCTTTGTAAAAGGCCTTGGCGAAACCGAGCTAGGGCTCTGGATCCTATATCGGTGTTTGGATCCCACTGAGGATCTTCATTAGGAAATTCTCTCTTTGCTGCTTCGCGGTTATCTATTCCTCCTCCTCCCTCTACTAGAGGATTTTCTGCTAACCAATTGACAGCTGCTTGCATAATTCTCATCCGCTCCTCAGTAGTAAATAAAGTAGACAGGAGTTGATGGCAATCTGACCAAGTAGGCTGGTGGGTTTGTATAATTGTATTCATTAACTCTGTAGTCTTGGGGCTTGTCAGTGTAAGAGGCATAATGCGTTTTCCAATTCAACAAATCAGTAGTGGAGAAAGGCACATAAACTAAACTTGTGGGTCCCGCTACTATCCGGTTTTCATCGTTCCTTACGGGCACTCCCGGGACCTGCCGCAGTGACAATAATTTCTTAGTAGGGCCTCTCTTCCTCAAATTATGCTTAGTCTGGGAACCCTCGCTTGCAGCAGATGAGCCTGCACTGACAGTTGATTTTACACTGTCAGTCTCATACTGGGAAGACGATTCTCCTTCTTCATGTTCTGACTCAAGATTTTCCTCAGTCTCGAGCTGATCGGCCTCTTCAGGGGGCGAATCATCTAGCTGAGCTACTGGCGAGTCAGGGGGTGGAATTTGCCGGTCCCGGGAGGCTGCCGCGGGACGCGGTGGTACTCTTACTGGGCGCTGAGCTGGGAGCTGTCTAGTTACAACTTCCGGGGACTCGGGATCAACATAAATAGGCTTCTTAGCTATCCCTGTCCTCTGTGTCTGTTCTGTCAGTGCTACCATTATTCTGCACTGTTCTTCATAGCAGCGCCGGGCCCAAGGGGGCGGGCTTTCACAAATACTTAACCAGGAATCTATGTAGGGAAACTGATCGGGGTGCGCTACTCGCACCTTCCGATAAATTGACTTTATGATTCCTATGGCAAATGTTCCATCTCGGGGCCACATAGGATCTAATGCAGGCCATTCCCTAGTGCACAGAACTTGTAATCATGACGCAGTCATTTTCACCCCATAATCTCCTGAATATCCTTTATTAAAATACTTAATCATACATTCTAATGGAGTGTGCATAGTAGACCCTGCCCCTCCCATATCGATGTGTGCACGCAACAACAAACAGAAGGGAAAAGGAGGGCGGACCGTGGGTAAGGGGTCCTCACGGCCCTAGAAACATTCAAGGGAAACAAAGAACAAGACAAGACGAAGGTCGCTTCCTCCTTTTTACGACCTGGACGCGGTCGCCCGGCCAGGAACTGCGTTACTCAGGAGTCCGCCTTCGCTTGGTCTATGTTACTAGACCTCTCAATCACACTTCATTCACACAAGCATGCTAGCAACGTATCCCAAAAAGCCCAATCCTATCTCTTCTGACTAGGCTATACCAAATTCGTACCAAGAAGACGGTAGGTTCACCTCGCGAATACACTATGCAAGGTTAATTGGACCGCCTTGAGAGGTGATCAAGCTCTCTTACCAAAATTCACAAGTTCACAAGTTTCAAGCTGCAGTTCTGACTCATCTGTCTAGACATTCCCCAAATCTATACTCACCGGATCCGGTCCCCGCTCCCGAGCAAGCGCATGAGTTGGACCTTGGACTCCCCTCATGGGTTCGAAGTGTTGGCTCCGATGGGGTCCGGCACCCGCCGAGGCCTGGCCCAGCTCCCTCCGATGCAACGGGACCGGTGGCGCCTGGGAGCCGAGCCCACGTCGGGAGGGCACGAGCCCGGCAGGACCAAACCTATAGAGGCGGAAAGTCGTGGTATATCAGCCCGTATACCCTATACTAAACACACGTTCCCGGCCAACGCACCAAGAATATGTAGCGGCAGAGCGCAAACAATCCAATAATACCAGGAGTCTGTTCAGAAGGTCCAAATCATTTATTGTGCACAAGACTCAAGCAGAATCACATTCAAAATGGCTGAGCAATGGCTGTTAGTAAAACACAACTTTTATACTTTTCTTCGCCAGTCTAGACATAGGCAAACCTTTCATTGGTCCCGGTAACCCCTTCTGCCCCATCTATTGGTCCCAGTGCCTTTACGTAGTTATCCAATGAGGACCTTTGTCTGGGCTCAGCACCTGTTTCCCTCCCTTACAGCCCTCATTACAATGGTCAGTTCTTAGGCTCTTGATACATCTCTTCTCCAAGGTCACTAGCTGGCTAGAATATGTGTGAAAGCAGGGCACTGTAACCTTTCTTTCAGCAGAGTTAATTAATTCCATAGAAGCTTCTCACATTCTTATCAGTACCAATTAAAGCAGTTTTTTCTATTTCTCCTAAGTTTCGATTCTGCTTAGCTATGCTTGATTATGCTTAGTTAAGTTTCGATTCTATGGTGGCAGTATTCAAAGGGTTTTTCATTCTTCTGGGCCTAGCCACAGGCTTCATTTACAGGTCAAGCTGCTTAGGCCTGCCTGCTTAGTTCAAGCAGCATGGATCATAGGCCTTCGCCTACCACAAACCCTTAACCCCAGATATTCAATGCTGGGGTCATATGCAGCCCTGGCACTGAACATCCAGGTTTGTCGCACAGCCTCCCAGATGCAGTAGATAACCAGGCAATGCGATATTGTATGCTGTCCAGTTAGTTGCTGTGGCTAAAACATAGGCAAGATTTTGCCTCACCCTTTAGCTGCAGGTTCCTAACCGGGCAGTATGCAAAACCACTGTTGCCTGGTTATCGACTGTGGCCGCCTCCGCTCCTCCCTGGAATGCCCACAACACGCCCCAATGCTAAGCAGCTGTAAACTGTATAAATGTCTTTCAAATATTGGGCCCTAAAATATTTGAAACTAGTCCAAAAGATGCACTGTAATCCAGACTTTATGAATTACATTTTTATATAAAACTTCATCTCAGTAAAAATTACCAAGGAAATATGTTTCTCGGAAATCTGCTGAACAGAAACACAATGATTTATTAACTCATCTATTTTATAATTTTACCCATCCATGTATGTACACAAGGGAATCGGCAATGCCTTTTTCAGAAAACACTATTTCACAGATGCCACATTCTAATAGTAAACATATTAATTTGTACTGAATATAAATATTTTTATAACAATAAAAAGTAGAATACATTTTAAGTTTGGTGATTCCAAGAAATAATAAATCGTATATATTAAATCTTAAAATTCTCTCTGTACTCAGTGTCCTAGTTTATACATTAGGAAATTTCTTAATAATATGAGATACGCATTTATAAATTTAAAATATTAATAACTGCTTCATACTGGAACTTTCTTTCCTTATTCAGAATCCAGCGGTCTTAGCAAATCAAAATAAGGAGTTTAAAGGGAAAGCAGTCGATTTTCTTTATAACAACTCAAAGCAGAAACATTGGAAAAGGCTCATAATTTTGTAAATTAAAATTACAAAAGCACAGGCAGATTTTGCAGTTGGACTATAGTAGGCATAAAGGGTTCCCATTGGGAGCATAAAACACCATTTTTGATATTTCATTTTAGGATTATTTTGAAATTATTATGTTATGTAAATTATTCTATGGGAATGGTCCTATGTACATGGTACAAATGTTGAGTTATGCAGATTCTTTTTGAGTCTTGCTTTCGTCAGATGGAACCATGTTGGCTTATCATGCTGCAAAGGATCATAAACCAGCCATCACAGATCTTATAGCAAACCATAACTTGGACTTACTAATGGTCACAGAATCCTGGCTTACAGACACAGACACAGTCCTTCTAAACCAACTCATCCCACCTAACTTTTCTATCCACACCTGCCACAGAACCAGCCGAAGAGGCGATGGGGTTTTCATCCTGGTAAAAACCGAGCTCCAGTATCGGCTGCTATTCTCCAAAAGCACGCTGCACCTACGGCATCAAGCATAACACCGTAAATCTCATCTATAGAGCTCCAATCTCCCCTCCGGAAGATCTCTCCAACATAATCGACCTAGCCTGTAACCCTGAAAACCCACGCAAACCTAACTGGTTGTTGGGTGACTTTAACCTTGCATCCCTGCAACCCTCCCATGCTAACACTTTCCTTGAGGCAATGACTGAACTCGGCTACGAACAGGTGATGAACGTTCCCACCCACCACAGAGGGAATTCACTGGACCTGATCTTCGCTCCACATGTGGTTACAAGTCATGGACGCAACCTCAACCTTTTCATCACCCCTGTCCCGTGGTCCGACCAGAGCTTAATCATATTCCAGATTCCTTCGCAGCAACATCAAGACCCACCCAGCCGCACAAATACAGCCTCATCATAAGAACATAAGAACATAAGATATGCCATACTGGGTCAGACCAAGGTTTGGTCAGACCCCTACCTACCTATCCGACCTACTCACTTACCATACCCCCTCACGCAGTCTTAGGTCCATTCACATCAATCGCCTTCACCTCCCAGCACCCTCCAAAGCTCACTTACAATCGACTAGGAAAGCAGCATTTTTCTACTTAGCCCCATCTCTCTGAAACTCCCTGCCCATCGCCCTCCGTACAGAAGAATCCTACTCCAAATTCCGTTCCCTCCTTAAAACACATCTGTTCTCCCTAGCCTTCCCCCCTGAGTCTTAAGTGTTCACTCTTATTACTCTACTCTCTTAACCCTTCTGTCCTTACTTACCTCTTGCTCTATCATTTATTGTAATTTCCTCTTTTTTTCTTGATATTGTTTTGTAAACCGCCCCGATGTTATGGGGGGCGGTATAACAAATGTGTACTAAACAATAAACAATAAGGTCCATCAAGCCCAATATTCTGTTTCCAACAGTGGCCAATCTAGGTCATATGTACCTAGCAGTTTCCCCAAGGGACACAGGTTCCACAATGCTTGTATTGGTTCAAGCATTGATATCCTGGGTCCCTTCTTAATAATGGTTTATGGACCTTTCCTCCAGGAACTTGTCCAAACCTTTTTTAAACCCAGCTACACTAACAGCCTTTACTACATCCTCCGGTAACAAATTCCAGAGTTTGATTACACGTTGAGTGAAAATATATTTTCTTTTATTAGTCTTAAATAGTTTACCCTGTAGCTTCATTGCATGTCCCCTAGTCTTTTTATATTCTGATAAGGTAAACAATCGATCTACGTTTACCCGTTCCACTCCGTTCATTAATTTATAGACTTCTATCATATCTCCCCTCAGCCGTCTCTTTTCCAGGTTAAAGAGCCCTAACCTTTTTAGCCTTTCTTCATAGGAGTATCCTTCCATCCCCTTTACCATTTTGGTGGCTCTTCTCTGAACCTTTTCTAAAATCGCTATATCCTTTTTAAGATACGGCGACCAGAATTGCACACAATATTCAAGGTGCGGTCTCACCATGGAACGATATAGAGGCATTATAATATCTTTTGTTTTATTTCCCATTCCTTTCTTATCATACCTAGCATTCTATTTGCTCTCTTGGCCGCTGCTGCACATTGGGCCGAGGGTTTTAACATGGTATCCACAATGACGCCTAAATCTTTTTCCTGGGTGGTAGTTCCTAATGTGGAACCTTGCATCGTGTAACCATAGTTTGGGTTGTTCTTCCCTAGGTGCATAACCTTGCACTTGTCCACATTAAATTTCATCTGCCATTTTGATGCCAAGTCTTCCAATTTATCAAGATCCTCTTGCAATTTTCCACAATCCTCTTGGGTTTTAACAACTTTAAATAGTTTTGTGTCATCTGCAAATTTGATAACCTCACTCGTTATTCCACTTTCCAGGTCATTTATGAATATGTCAAAAAGCAGCGGACCCAGCACAGATCCCTGGGGTACACCACAATTCACCTTTCTCCATTGGGAAAATTGGCCATATAGCCCTACCCTCTGCTTTCTATCTTTTAACCAGTTCCTGATCCACAATAGTACACTGCCTCCTATCCCATGACTCTTTAGTTTTGCCAAACGTTTCTCATGAGGGACCTTGTCAAAGGCTTTCTGAAAGTCCAGATACACAATATCAACCGATTCCCCTTTGTCCACCTTGATTATTCACTCCTTCAAAAAAACATAACAGATTAGTAAGACAAGATCTTCCTTGTCTAAAGCCATGTTGGCTGTCTTCCATTAGATCATGACTATCTACATGCTGAGTAATTTTATTCTTTATGATGGTTTCTACCATTTTTCTCGATACTGACGTCAGGCTCACCGGTCTGTAGTTTCCCGGATCTCCCCTGGAAATCTTTTTAAAAATTGGTGTTACATTGGCGATCCTCCAATCTTCAGGTATTAGAGATGATTTTAATGATAGTTCACAGATTACTAATAGCAGGTCTGCAATCTTATATTTCAGTTCTTTCAACACCCTTGGATGTATACCATCTGGCCCAGGTGATTTGCTACTCTTCAGTTTATCTAATAGTTGTAATACATATTCCCGATGTATCGATATTTCCTACAATTCTTCCGCACCTTTAAATACCACTTCAGTCATGGGTAACATCCCTACATCTTCCTCAGTAAAGACCAAAGCAAAGAATTCATTCAGTCTCTCCGCTATCGCCTTGTCGCCTCTTAGTGCTCCTTTAACCCCTTTATCATCTAATGGACCAACTGACTCTCTCACAGGTTTTTTGCTACGAATGTACTTGAAAAGGTCTTTACTTCGCGTTTTTGCTTCCGCAGCAAACTTCTTCTCAAATTCTCCCTTTGCCTGCCTTATCAATGCCTTGCATTTGACTTGCCAGTGCTTGTGCTTTTTCCAGGTTTCGTCGTTTGGCTCTTTTTTCCATTTCCTGAAAGATGCTTTTTTGGCAACAACAGCTTCTCTGACCTCACCTTTAAACCATGCTGGCAGTTTTTTGGACTTCCTTCCACTTTTCTTAAAGCGTGGAATACAGCTGGTCTGGGCTTCCAAGATAGTATTTTTCAACAACAGCCAAGCCTGATGTACGTCTTTAACCTTTGCAACTGCTCCTTTTAGTTTTTTCTTAACTGTTTTCCTCATTTTATCATAGTCTCCCTTTCGAAAGTTAAAAGCTAGTACTGTGGATTTCCTTACTATCCCTCCTCCACTAATTAAATCAAAGGCAATCATGCTATGATCACTATTGCCAAGTGGCCCCAACAACCTTATCTCTTGCACTAGATCTGGTGTTCCACTAAGGACTAGGTCTAATATGGCTTCCCCTCTAGTCGGTTCATGAACCAGCTGCTCCAAGAAGCAGTCATTTATTTCATCTAGGAACTTTATCTCCCTAGCATGTCCTGACATGACACTGACCCAGTAGATACTGGGGTAGTTGAAATCACCCATTATTATTACTGCGCTGTAACTTTTGTTAGCTTCCTTGATTTCTTTCAACATTTCATCATCCATTTGGTCATTCTGGCCAGGCGGTCGATAGTACACCCCCACTGACATCGCTTTCCCCCTTTTATATGGAATTTCAATCCATATAGATTCTACAGCAGATTTTGTTTCCTGCAAAACTTTAATCCTTTCTGACTCAATGCCCTCTCTAACATAGAGAGCAATCCCTCCACCAATTTGATCAGCTCTATCATTACGATATAGTTTGTACCCAGGTATCACAGTGTCCCACTGCTTGTCCTCCTTCCACCATGTCTCTGATATTCCAATCATATCTAACCTTTCATTTAGTGCTATATATTCTAACTCTCCCATCTTATTTTTTAGACTTTTAGCATTTGCATACAAGCATTTTAGAGAATGTATTTTATTCATATTAATTTGGCTATTGTTAGACATGGGTAATTTGGGATCCTTAAGCTCTGTCTGCTCCATACTTGAGGGCATTTGGGCTAGTTTACTCTTTTGTGGAACCTCTCTGCTTTTGGTAGTATCCTTCAAAGATACATTCTTCCGAACCATCCGCTCTTGGGCGACTGTCGGTTTTCCCCTAATATCTAGTTTAAAAGCTGCTCTATCTCCTTTTTAAAGGTTAATGCCAGCAGCCTGGTTCCATCCCGGTTAAGGTGAAGTCCATCCCTTCAGAAGAGCCCCTCCTTTCCCCAGAATGTTCCCCAGTTCCTAACAAATCCAAAACCCTCATCTCTGCACCATTGTCTCATCCACGCATTGAGACTCCGGAGCTCTGCCTGCCTTTTGGGTCCTGCGCGTGGAACGGGAAACATTTCAGAGAACGCTACCCTGGAAGTTCTGGATTTCAACTTCCTACCTAAAACCCTAAATTTAGCCTCCAGAACCTCCCTACCACATTTTCCTATGTCATTGGTACCAACATGTACCAAGACAGCAGACTCCTCCCCAGCACTATCTAAGACCTTATCTAGGTGGCGTGTGAGGTCTGCTACCTTTGCACCAGGCAGGCATGTTACCAGGTGATCCTCACGTCCACCAGCCACCCAGCTATCTACATGCCTAATGATCGAATCACCAACTATAACGGCTGTCCTAACCCTTCCCTCATGGGCACATGGCCCTGGAGAAACGTCCTCGGTGCGAGAGGGTTTTACATCACCTGGAGGACAGGTCCTAGTTACAGGATCACTTCCTGCCACACCAGGGTGATGCTCTCCTGTCACGTGACCTCTCTCCTCCATGGCAACAGGGATGCTGCCAGACTGGAGGTGGGACTTCAGGACTATATCCCTGTAGGTCTCGTCTATGTACCTCTCTGTCTGTCTTATGCTTTCCAAGTCTGCTACTTTAGCCTCTAGAGAACGGACTCGTTCCCTGAGAGCAAAGAGCTCCTTGCACCTAGTGCACACATAAGACCTCTCGCCAACTGGGAGAAAATCGTACATGTGACACTCAATGCAAAAGACTGGAAAGCCCCCATCCCGCTGCTGGACTGCTGTCTGCATCTTAGTTTTAAGTTTGTGTTTAGATCTAAGTTATTTACTTACTAAGGGCTGCTATGGATATTTATACTAATAAAACTGTACCTAATATGTGTAATATACCTTGTTCACCTGAAGCTTAGCTAATCTCAGGTCCTTAGTGTATGATTGATTTGGGTAACGAGCTTCACCTGAGAGCACCTCCTGCCTTTTAAGATGTATAAGTACCTATAAAGCTACGATTATCCCAGGGGTGGGTGGGAGGGAAATAACACTTATTAAAAGAGGGCTGCTACACAGTACCCTGTCTTGTGCTGCTGAGGTAAGCTATATTCTGATTTGATTTAAATTATAGCTCTTAGCTGCTGCTAGGCTCTAACGTCTTATGAAATTTAAACTACAAGCTCTCTGCTGGGTTCTAAATTTAACCAGAAAGCTCTCTTCTGTGTTTTAAATTTAAGCTAAAAGTACTTTGCTGATGCTAGGCCCTGAGTGACTATTAAATTTAAACTACAAGCTCTCTGCTGGTTATGAAATGTAACCAGAAAGTTCTCCTCTGTGTTTTAAAACTAAAAGTACTTTTCTGATGCTAGGCCCTGAGTGACTATTAAATGTAAACTACAAGCTCTCTGATGGGTTCCAAATGTAACCAGAATGCCCTCTTCTGTGTTTTAAATTTAAACTAAAAGTACTTTGCTGTTACTAGGCCCTGAGTGACTATTAAATTTAAACTACAAGCTCCCTGCTGGGTATGAAATGTAACCAGAAAGTTCTCCTCTGTGTTTTAAATTTAAACTTAAACTGCTGCTACTAGGCCCTGACTGATTTAACAAAAAATAGTGGGTTCACAGATTAATTAGCTTTAATACAAAGAATTCCTTTTAGAAAATTACCAGAAGTATATACTCACAGTTGCAGATCTCTCTCCAGAAGTAACAGTCTCTTTTTCTAGTCCTTCTGTCATTAAATACTGGTCGCTTCAAACCCCTTGACAAGGAAGAGTTTACCAAAAATGCACTTCCAATACTCGAACAGCCATCACATAACCTCAATGATATGATCACTAGATGGAATGCCACCCTGAGCTCACTTTCTCAGCTACCTCACTCAGACAAATCACTAACCTCCAACAGACTGGCAAGAAAAATAAAGCCAGCTCCCTGGTTCTCTGCAGAACTGTAGACATCTCTTCTTCTCCTTAGGAAGCATGAAAACGTTCTCATTCCATAGTTGACCAATTAACATAAATTGACCACTTAAAACTTCACCGTGAGACAATATCAGACAAAATGAGAGAATGCCACTCCAAGCTCCTCCACCGCTCTCTAAACAAACCCCGGGACCTCTTCAGCTTAGTAAAATCCCTAACTAAGGAACCATCCCCTCCTCAACCAGAACCAATACAACTCCAGTTATATGCTGACTACCTCCAAACCAAAGTCCTCAAAATAGACATAGCACTAAGACCCACAACTAGCCATATCCCCTACCTACAGCCACCGCTCACAGAGCTCACACCTCCAGCCAAGAGAAACATCGAAGACCTTAGTGCCACCATCAATACCACCACCGCACCAAATGACCCATGCCCAGCATACTGGATCAGAGCAATGCGCATGGAACTCAGCCCAATTCTAGCCAACATCATAAGACTAGCCTTTTCAACAGGAACATTTCCTTCATCTCTCAAACAGACGTCCATATGACCCCTCCTGAAGCACAACAGACTAGATCCGCTGAAGGCTGAATCATATCGCCCGATTTCAAGTATACCCCTGCTAGCCAAAATAATTGAGAAGGTTGTCCAAAGACAGATCCAGCATCACATTGACATAGCAGCCCCCCTGGATCCCTGCCAGCATGGGTTTCGGGAATCTCATGGAGTGGAGACACTACTCGCCACGCTAACCAACACCTTAAACAGAGGGATAGACAATATTAAAAATGGGTTTGCACTTATTTTCCTTGACATTGCTGCTGCATTCGATTCTGTCAATCATGATCAGCTCCTTACTCGCCTCCATGAGAAGGGAATCCAGGGCTTGGCTTGGGATTGGTACAAATCCTACCTAGCAGACCGATGGCAACATTTACGAATGGGATCCAACACATCCGAACCATTTCAGCAACATTAGGGGGTACCCCAAGGCTCCTCTCTGTCCGCGCTACTCTTTAACATTTACATGCAGCCTATATGCGAAATCATCCGCTCATTCGAAATCTCCAGCCTGATCTACGCAGATGATGTCCTGCTGTTCACACCAATCAAAGTCATGCACCCCGACTTTACCGCTCTAGTGGAATGCTTTAATGCAATCACCGACTGGCTTCAAGCCCAGAACTTCCGCATAAATTTCAAGAAAACTGAGGTCCTGTTTATTACAAAGAACAAAAATGTTTCTCCTCCCGCGACTTTAAAGGTGAGAGACGCAGAACTCCCAAAGTAAACCCGCGATACGCTACCTCAGCGTTGCGCATGACCAACACCTCGACTTCAAAATGCACATAAACAACACCACCAGGACTATATACAATAAAATCAAGACACTAAGGCACCTAAGACCTATGTTGGCTCCCGATGATTTCCGAACAATTTTCCAGGTGCTGGTAACACCACATTTCGACTATGCGAATGTCATTTTGCATGGCCTCCCCAAGAGCACCCTCAACCCGTTACAACTCCCGATGAACACTGCTGCCCGCGTTCTCTGTGGAGTATCCAGAAGAAACCACATCACTCCCATCCTTAAGGACCTTCACTGGCTACCGATAAACTGCAGGCTCACATACAAGGCACTACTCCTCACCTTCAAAGCCATCAACAAGATATCCCCCTAGTCCCTCACGGTCCTCCTTACCCCCACCCCCAATAACAGGTCGAGAAGGACAGTAGCCACCAACACACTGATTATCCCCATGGAATCTACGAAATGTACGCAAGCAACTAGGAATAGAGCCTTCGCTTTCTATGCCCCAAAGTGCTGGAACAACCTCCCACCTAGTATCAGATCGATTAGAGACCTTACACAATTCAGGAAAGCCCTCAAGCATCACCTATTCCTTCTACACTTCTCGCAACCAAACGACACTTCTCCACCTCGCACACCCCAATCCACTCAAGCAGCGCCCAACACATCACAAACAAACTAGGACAAGCCTAATCTCTGATCCATCCATTGGATGTTTAATAATATCAATCTAAGGTGTATATAACAGATCGGTGATAGTAACACTATGAATACTACCAATACCTAAACTGTAACAATGAATATGTGTCGATACATATGCTATAACGCTTACTGTAAACAACCGATAAGACACAGTCCTAACCAGGAGGATTGGGTCTAACATCTAACATGTAAATAGTCACCTCACCACATCTTTTGATGGTCCAATGTAAATAGTCCACCCAGTTACAACTCCAAGTTACCGCTCCTGTTCAATGTAAGCACAAGGCAGTTCTGCCTTGACTGTTCGAGAATTGTTAATTGTAAACCGCACTGATAATAAAGAGCGCGGTATAGAAAAGCTTTTAAATAAATAAAATAAAATAAATAAAAATAAATAAATTGAAGAATACATTTGATAAGCTGTTTAGTTTTCAAGCCACATTGAATTGTAATAAACTTCCTTTGGACATGCAGCAAGAAAAGGACTATTTGCGACTTAGCCTTCATTTGAAGATATTTTTATATCAGCAGTTTATGCAGTCAGATACCATGGATAGTTCATTAAAGCCAGTTTGAATACAGCAAGGGACACTACGTCTTAGTGGTGGATTTTGATTACGTTTTTAAGTTTATTTTAGCTTAGATAATGAACTGTATAAATTAGTTATTGATTGGTATGATGATTGCATATTGGAAAATTTTAATATGGCTTGTTATCCACTATGAACTCTAGTAATAAAGGTGGTCTATAAATGCAGTATGTAAGTACAGTATATAATGTCTACTTCTGGGGGGTGGGGAAGATTTCAAACTAAAGGGGGCTATGATGTTGCATCTAAGATGCCGGTAGTGCTCAAAACCATAGTGCATTAGGTGCAACACCATCACATTAACTGTTGGGGACATGGAAATAAAGTTCCCAGCAATTAACGAGGGGCACCCTGTCCTAACGTGGCCTAAAATTAGCACTTACCTCCACCAATGGGGATGGCGGTAAGTGTGCTAATCGCATGCCATGCAGTTAGACTGAGGTGTGCTGACTACAAAGCACTGATCTTGCCACTTCTCTGCCCCAATCTACCCACTTACCGCCCCAATGCATGAAGTGGTGTGGAAATCAGGCCATAATAACTGTGCTGGCCCCACGCTGAGTCATAGAACAAAGTTAACATGTGTTTTAACCTGTGCTAACTGCTTAGCGCCATTTAGTAAAAGACCCCTTAAGAGTATAGGAATCATTTTTCATCTCATTTATTACATTTATTACATTTAGCAAATGCTGCTTCCAAAAAAGTCTGTAGTGACTTACACTAAACATCACTTATAACAAAACATATGGGGCCCGATATTCGAAGGGCATTTACAGTTTATAGCCCAGTAAACCATGTAAATGCCCTAAATTGGAATATTCAACTACACTTACAAAGTTAGTGCCACCGAATATCCCTTTCAAATCCTGCTATATGCCCCGATGCTCTGCAGTTAGCATTGGGGCGTGTTGGGGCTGTTCTGGGGTGGAGAGGAGGTGGAGACTGCCACTAACTGGGTAGCAGCGATATTGCACCGCTACCCTGTGAGCGATCCATGGCTAAAATTAGGCCATCTGGGAAGAGGTGCAATATCGCTTCTACCTGGTTAGCATCTGCGGCTCTGGGGCATGTACAGTGACGCCAGTTATTCATTGCCATTGCCGCAGCACTGAATATCTGGTGTTAAGGGTTGGCGGGCAAGGCTATGTACTGTAGCAGTGCATAGCCTTCCCAATACAATATCAGGCCCATGATCCATAAAACATTCTCTCAGTCTCTTTGCCTTGTTTTAAAAAGTACGTTCATAGTTGGCTTGCCACTAACATTTCCAAATACCACCATAATTCTGAAATGGGAAAAGTTACATGCATTCTTTTAGCCACCAAACACCCTGATATTCAATCACAATGCAGACCGGTATCATGCATTTGAAAATTGGTTTGCTCCATGGGACCTAAAAAATACACAGGCATCTCTACAGATAGGTACCTTACTGAAAATGTACCCATGCATACTGTGACGCGCCCCGGTCGCACAGCACCCCCTGGTGGCGGCGTAGTGGTTCCACCGAAGGGCTGGGACCGGGGGTCACCAAGATGTTTGTGATCAGGGTTGGCCAGGTGCGAGGGTCAAGGGCCAGAGCCTTGTGCCAGCCTCGTTGCCAACTCCCAAAGAGACTACAGTCTTGCACAGAAGTGGAGGGAAAAGAAAAAGGCTTTATTTTCCCCTTTTTGCACTAAGGGTTCATAACATAGGATAAACACTCCGGTACGTAGCAAAACAAGTCTTTACAGCAGATTTTGAAAGTAAGAGATGGAATAACCAAAAACTGTTAACTTCACAGTGTCAAAAACATCCAATAGCAAATTACTTCATTCACTCAATGAGCTCTGGAACGCTTCTATATCACTTCCAGCACAGTATATACATTCCATAGGACTATCAATGTCCTCCTGTACAGATTCCACCTGCATGGCCTCCTCTGACTGCTCTGAGGGATCAAAGTAAGTGTCCTTCATGTGAGTTCGTCTCACTGCTTCCCAAGGCTTGGCAGTTTGTTTGGGCCCACGGTTCAGCGTGGTGGAATACCAAAATGGCATTTCTTGCTCTAGAGGTTTAAAAACATTCTCTCTATAATGTTTTCCTCTAAAAGTTCTTTTCTTGCTCAAACTATTTTTTAACTTTTGCTTTGGCTCTTGTTTTAAATAAGGAGAACCACCTTCCCAGGATTCTTCTCTTAGCTTGACTTCAGGCACACAATAACAAAGGTTAAAAGCTTTACCTTTAGGTTTCCGTTTGGTTCTCTAGGGTGAGGCTGGAGGCCTACCTTGGCTGCTGCCTTCAGTATCAGTGCTCTCAGGTATATTCCTCCTGCTCTCCCAGTCTTTCCTCCTCTGGCCTTTGAGGCCTGTTCTCTTGTGGGCTTCAGGGCCCGGTCTGGCTTGGCTTCGGCCTTCTCGGCCTGTCCTCTCTCTTACAGGACTGGTTCTCCTTTCCCAGCCTGTCCTTTTACTCAGGCTTGCTTGCGGCCTAGATCCCACTCTTGGGCTAGTACCTTCATAGCATCTCTTTGGTCCTTCTCTGGAACACGCATTCGCTTGGTCTCTCCCAACTGGTGAGGGTGATCTTTCCACAGCTCCCTGAGTAGTAGCTCTCCAAGCAGACGAGGTTTTAGCAGCTGAGCTTCTTGCAGGTAAGCTCCTAGCAGATAAGCTTCCTTCTGACTCTTGCTTGCTTCTTTTTAAATGTGAGCTTTTGGAACATGAGTCCTGCCCACTAGGGCGTGGTTCTGTGGTCTCTGTCCTAACTCTCCTGCTCCCTCTAGGTCAGGGGTCTCAAACACGCGGCCCGCGGGCCGAGAGCATTTTGTGCGGCCCGCGACCCGCGAGTATCCTTTCTGCAATTTTTGCTACTTTTACTCACTGTTTTCCGGCTTAGCGCGATTCCCGGGGCTGCATACAAAGTTGGGTTGCATGACCGCGTCACGCGCCTGCCCTCCACCAATCAGGGACAGGCAGAAGGAGGAGAAAAAGGAGGAGGGGGGGGCCCGGCCCAGAAGCAGTCTGAGCAGCCACGAGGTATCAGCGGTTTATGAAGCATCGCCTGCTTGGAGGAAGGATCGCCTGCTTGCACAGCTCTCGGCAGGTAAGGAAGCAGTCTGCCCAGAATTAAGCCAGCCCTGCCTCCCTCAGTCCCTCTCCTCTTCGGCTTAGAACCGCGAAGGGAGGAAATTTCAGCCGGCTTAACAGAGTCCCGAGGGAGGAACTCTCCCTTCGCGGTTCTAAGCCGAAGAGGAGAGGGACTGAGGCAGGGAGGGAGGGAGGGAGGGATGGCTGTGCGGGGGGGGGCCTGTGATTCTTGCTGAGGGAGGCCTGTGATTCTTGCTGCGGGTGGGTGGGAGGATGGATGGATGGATGTGGAGGGCTGTGATTCTTGATGAGGGAGGGAGGGAGGATGGATGGATGGATGGGGGGGGCTGTGATTTTTGCTGAGGGAGGGAAGATGGATGGATGGATGGGGGGGGCTGTGATTTTTGCTGAGGGAGGGAGGATGGATGGGGGGGCTGTGATTTTTGCTGCTGCTGCTGCTGATGATGATGATGGATGGGGGGGGTCAGAACTGGTAATGTGCTGTGGGCTGGGGGTCAGAACCATCACCATTTCTGAACCCCCCAGCCCCACAGCACATTACCAGTTCTAAACCCCCCAGCACAATACCAGGGTGCTGTGGGCTGGGGGGCAGAACTGGTAATGTGCTGTGGGCTGGGGGTCAGAACCATCACCATTTCTGAACCCCCCCAGCCCCACAACACATTACCAGTTCTAAACCCCCCAGCACATTACCAGTGTGCTGTGGGCTGGGGGGTAGGTCATGTATTGTTCTCTGAAATGTATTGATTTAATATTTGCAGTGTTGCCTTTTGATAGGTAGGGTCTGGTGCTTTGTGAGTCCTGGTAGTGCTGTTATGATACGGGGGTTTGCTATGGGTTCTAAATGGGCAGTGTTAGTAGTAGTTCCTAATGTGCCTGGCGGTTGGCACTGGATTATAGTAATTTTCTAGTCTTTCTTTATCCATGCACTCATTATGCAACATTATGCAAATATTTATGCAAATGAGGCCCCTTATGCAAATGAGCCCCCCGTGTCTTATGCGGCCCCCGGGTTACTTTACAAGTCCTCATTCGGCCCTCAAAGCAATTTGAGTTTGAGACCCCTGCTCTAGGTGAATCCTCTGGAAATTGCAGGCAATTTCTTTTTCTTTCAGACTTCAAAACTATTTTTCTCTCCAGAAGAGGGTCCGCTGTATCACAATACTTATTAAATTCTAGTTTAGCAGCATAAAATTTCCTATTTAACCGCAATTTTAAGCATTGACTTAGCATCATCAAATCCTAGGTATTCTAGACTGCAATAGCCTTGCCTTGCTCCTTAATAATATAGGGGCAATAATAGGAAATTTTGAGGAATATAAACTTGTGTTTTGCAGCATACAAATGTGATCTGATTATTTTTGCCTCCCCCTCCATATGCATTCACTATATAGCATATTCAACTGTAACAGGTGTTCAGTCTTCACATATGGGTGACGTCGGCGCCATTGGAGCCCAGGTGGAGTATTTCCCCAGCTTTCAAAGAAAGTTTTTGGGACATGCTACAACGCATGCATGGTCCCCTTCCTGCCCAATGGTGTTATCTGGCTCAGTCAGATGACATAGATAAGGATGGTAGTAAAAAATAAAACAAGGTAGGGAGGCAACTCCCAGGGGAAAAGGGAGGGTTGAGAGGACTGATTCCTGCTGTCCCTGGAGAACACCTGTTACAGGTAACTACGCTTTCTCCAGGACAAACAGGAAGTCACTCCTCACATATGGGACTCCCTAGCTCTAGGCTGCCAAGTATCGAACCACGAGTTGTAGAATGTGAGTCCCCACTGAGACACTCTACAAGACCCTAGCGTCCAGCGACACTATCACTCCGGTAGCCTGAACACAGGAGAGTCGGAGGACAGGAGTTGCCTCCACCCTGAGAATATTAGAGTACTGCCTGGCCAAATGCACTGTCCCTGCAGAACTCGCTTTCCAGGGCGTAGTGAGCTGCGAACGTATGAACTGAAGACAGCGTGGTGCCCTTGCAGGTCTCCATCACCAGCACTGGGTGGAGGTTGGCAACTGATGTGGCCATTGCCCTCATGCGATGCGTTGTGATCCGGTGCTCAAGGGAGAGGCCAGCTGGCTCATAGGCAAGGGCAATACAGTCTGCCACCCAAGTGGACAGAGTTCACTTAGTCACACACAGAGAGCCCCAGTCTTCTGGGGTCAAAAGACACAAAAAGCTGAGGGGCTTTGAGATGAGCCTGGGCCCACTGTAAGTAGGACAGGGTCCATTTGCAATCCAGTGTATGCAGTACTAGTTCCTCCTTGCTGGCATGAGGCCACGGAAAGAATGTGGGGAGGACCACCTCTTAGTTGAGGTGGAAAGGAGATACCACCTTCGGGAGGAATTTGGGGTGTGTGCAGAGCACTACTCTGTTCTTCTAGAACCTTGTATATTGTGGATCTGCCACCAAGGCCTGGAGATTGCTCACTCTTCCAGTGGACATAAGGGTCACCAGAAAAGTCACTGCCCAAGACAGGTACCACAGGTGGCAAGTGGCTAGGGCTCAAATGGCAGTTTGGTGAGCTGGGAGAGCACAAAGTTGAGGTCCCATTCCGCTGCCAGAGGAGACCAGGGGCTAGCCCAAGATGGGTTTCCCCTCAACAGGGCGATGGTGAGTGGCTATTGCACTCAGATGCACTCTTACTGAGTTAGACTTCAGCTCGGTGTGGGACAGGTGCAGTAGGTAGAGTACTAATTGCATATGGCAGGAGAAGGGGTTCTCCCTTCTTTCTGCACACCAGCCAGAGAACTTTCTCCACTTAAAGGCATAAGCATGTCTGGTGGAGGGCTTTCGGAAAGCCAGTAGGATCTCCTCAGTTTCTCTCGGAAGATTGAAAGTGCTACCCTTTCAGCAGCCATGCTGTTAGTGTTAGGGATACCAGGTTTGGGTGTAGGAGTGGTTCTGGGGCTCGGCCCAGTGGGACTGGGAATGTCACCAACAGGAGAGCAGTGGAAACCAGGGCTGCCTCGGCCACATGGGGGTGATTAGTATGACTGACGCCCTTTCGCTCTGGACCTCGAAGAGCGTCCTGGTGACCCAGGAGATTGGTGGGACTGCATAGAGTAGGCCTTCAGACCACAAGATTGGGAAGGTATCTGCAGCCAGTCTCTCCAAGTGCGACAGGCACAAGCAGAAGTGAGGCAGCTGCGTGTTGTCCAGAGAGGCAAATAGATCCTTCACGGGCCTGCCCCAGAGGTGGAAGAGCCTCTTGGCCACCCTGGAGTTCAGGCACTATTCATGCAGCTGAAGGACTGGCCTGGGAGGTAGACTGCTCGCAAGAGCATGTTGTTGCAACCTGCAAAGGAGAGGAGGTCATGTACCCCCCTGCTTGTTGATTATATAACATTACAGCTTGATTGTCCGTCTGGATCAGTACGGACTGGTGTTGCAGGCAGTGGTGGAATGCTCATAGGGCTAGGAAGATCGCCCTGAGCTCCAGGAGATTCATCTGTAAGAGTGACTCCTCCTGGGACCAGCTGCCCTGTGTGCAGTGGTCTCCACAATGTTCCCCCCAACCTAGGAGGGATGCATCCATGGTCAGGGTTCTCTGAGGTGTAGGTGCTTGTACAGGCATTCCCGCCCGGAAGGGTCGGACGTTTTGCCACCAGTTGAGGGATTCTACCAGTTGGTGGGTAACCCTGACCCTGTCCCATAGCCTGCCCATGGCTTGGGTCCACTGTGAGTGGAGGCACCACTGGGCTGTCCACATGTGCAAGTGGGCTAAGGGCATTACATGGACCGTAGAGGCCATATGGCCCAGTAGACGGAGGAGGAGACGCCCTGGCACTGACTGGTGATGTTGAACCTCTCCTGCCAGTTGTCTGAGGCATTCTGCCCTGTCTCTGGGGAGGATGACCTTGACTTGCAGCATGTCGAGCTGAGCACCTATGAACTCCAGATTTTGGGCTGGAGAGAGGTGGGATTTGGGGTAGCTGATGAAAAACCTCAGGTACTGCAGAAGAAGTGATGCAAGTTCTGCTGCCTGACTGGCCTCTGAGGCTGTGCTGCCCCTGATTATCCAGTTGCCTAGGTAGGGGAAGACAAAGGCCCCTTGCAGATGCAGGTGGGCGGCCACCACAGCCAGGCATTTGGTAAAGACCCTTGGTGAGGAGGCCATGCTGAAGGGTAGGACCCTGTACTGGTAGTATCCTCCTCCTATCACGAACCTTAGGTACTGCCTGTGGGAGGGGTGGATTAGGATGTGTGTGTACGCATCCTTTAGATCCAAGGAGCACAGACAGTCCTCCTGGTGGAGGTAAGACAGCAGTGTTCCAAGGGAGAGCATCTTGAACTTCTCCCTCATTAGAAACTTGTTTAAGTTTCACAGGTCTAGTATGGGTCTGAGGCCCCTAGTTCTCCTTGTGACAAGGAAGTACCTGGAGTAGAAATCATTTCCCACAGGTGTTTGGGTACAGTTCTACTGTGTTGTCCCTGATCAGACCTGTGAGGTCTGTGAACAGAAGAGTCTGGTGAAGGAAGGATCATACCGGCTCTCCTGATAAGAACCTGGGTGGTATCTGCTGAGAGTGGAGGAGGTATCCTTCCCTTACCACTTGCAGTACCAACTGGTCCGAGGTGATGTTGGCCCATCTGTGGGCAAAGAGTGCCAGGCATCCCCTCCTGTGGGCTGGTGAAGGTCTCCTGGGGAGGGGAGGCCCTGTCTTGGGAGTGGATGGGAGCTGGGGCCTGAGACTTCAGTATTTTTGTCCTCTCTGATGTGTGGCATGACTATCTCTCTGTATGTGCTAGGGTAGTATGTCTCTATATATGCCTTTCTGGGTAATAGGGATGTGCATTCAGTTTTAGACAAATGGAGCCATTTTGAACTCCTGTAGCAATCTGTTTAGTTGTTTTTGTAATTGTTTGTTTCATGTATGCCATATTGATTATCCATAAAATTCAACATGTAAGAATTTAATAAATAAAATTAAATAACTAAATGGTCATAGGTCTTCACTGTAGTCTATGAAGCCGTGAAAACATCATATATTTTCATCTGTTTAGAACAGCAGTTCTCAACCGGTATTGTTGCAACACACTAGCGTGTCACAGGCACCCGGGAGATGTGCCATGTAGCGGACACGGTCAGCATTTGGGAAATGTGCTGCAGAGCCGGCACAAGCAGCAGCAGGGGCAGGAGACGCAACTGTACCAGTCCTTTGTTTACTATAGATTCAGCCATGCTCCTTCCCCGTGCTTGGGGCTCTCCTTATGATTTCAGCTCTGAGTGTGTTCAACACACTTGGAAGTGAAATTGCTTAAGGGCCACTTGCTGCTGCAGCCAGGATAAAGGAGCACAGCTGAACCTCTACTAGAGAAGAAATGCCGCTGTTGGTGTGCTCGCGTTTCCTGCCCCTGCCTTTGCTTGTGCCTGGCTCTATGAACAAATTGAAGCTGCACTGTTGGGGGTGAGGAAGGGGAAAGGGAAGGATTGTGAATGAAGATGTTTCACTGTTTTTTTTTTGGGGGGGTGAGGTAGAGGTGAGAGGACAGGGGAATATGGGGACTACAAAGAGGGGGAGAGAGAGGGATGATGCCAGGCTACAAAGGTGGAGGGGAAAGAGAGAGAGGAAAGATACAGGGCTGTATAGGTTGATGGGGGTGGGGGGTAGAAGGGAAATGTGGGTGAGAAAGAGAAGATGTTGGCCTATGTAGGTGGGTGGGTGGAGAGGGGAGATGCCAGACTAGGTTGGGTGGGTGGATGGGAAACAGAGTGGGGAGATGCTGAACTACATGGGTAGGTGGGAAGCAAAGAAAGTAGGATGATGCAGGGCTATGTGAGTAGGTAGATGGATGGGTGTTGGAGAGGAGGGATAGAGAATGAGAGGGCAGGGATATGATAGGCTTCAAGGGTGGGTATGGGAGCCAGAGGGAGGAGAGATGCTGGGCTACAAGGGTGGGTGGGAGAGAGACTAGAGTTACCAGGCTACAAGGGCTGGTAGATGCTGGGCATGGAGTGGAACCTTGTGGGGGTTGTCAAGGAGACACAAGTAAAAGAGACTGGTGAGTACAGAGAGTAGAAATGTGGTAATGGGTGAAAAACCGAAGGAAATAAGAGACCAGGGAGGGAGGGAAATGGGGAAACGGCCAAACCTGGGAACATGGGCTGGGTAGGAGATGGATAGTTGATAGATATGTGAAAATTAAAAAGGAAGAGATTGAGGACTAGAAGGTGAAAACAGTGAGATTTGAGTGGACAGAGCAGCCGGAAAGAAAGAAAAGGAGAAGAGAGGAGACAGGATAAATGGACAGCATATACTAGAAAGGGATGGCAGAAGAAAGGTGAAGAAAGAAAAGAGAAACTGGGACCAATGTGATCGGGAAAAATAAAATATCCAGACAAGCAAAGGTAGAAAAAAGTATTTTATTTTGAATTTATTAACTGGAATATGTTAGCTCTAGGAGATGTGCATTGCAAACATGTTTGATTTTTATTCAAGATGAAATGCATTTCTTTTTTAGTTTTCCAGTGTTGCAGTATTTGCCAAGTTTGACTTCTTGAGATTCCCAGTTCAATTTTTGTCTTCATATTTCTATTTCTAATTTGTGGTTTCTTGTTCTGTATTTGGTGAGAGTCTGGAGTTTTGCATGTGACCAAGATGCGGTGGCATTGGTGTGTTTTCTGTAGAGATCCGTAGTAGTCCCACTCGTTCTGTTTTAGGAGAAGTAGGTGCATTCATGTTCTACAGCCCAATGTAATATTTGTAGCGCTGCCTATTCTTTGGTAGGGTTCTAGCTGCTTGAATCATAGAAATTAGTGCTGCTGTGTTATGGCTCATTTGCTACATATGTGAATGGTGGGGGGGTCAGGTTTTATGTTCTTTCACAATGTGCCTAAGAGTGGGAAGAGTTATGTTGCTGTTACTCAAATGACGTGTATCAGAATATTTTTTGTATGCTTACTTCCATGGAGAAATATCCTAGCTCTGATCTGCACCTGTTGTAGGGTTTTTGTGGATGCAGAATGTAATTACATTTAACAACTATATAGTGTCAGACCAAATGTCTGTGAGGGTCACGTGTGCAGTATGTCACATATGTGAGAATCATCCATCAGATGTGTCCCGTCAGAAAAAAGATTGAGAACCACTGATTTAAATAAGTGTCACTAGAGTCAAACCTATGATCCTTGGGAGGAGGCTAGAAACTTGGAGATGATGCCAAGACACTACAAAGTCAAACAATATGCCCTCTGAAAATTGCAGTCATTGCAGCTGTGACTCTCCTATAATCCACTTCATTAGTTACAATTTGTAAAGCAGTGACCTGGTCCTTGTTTCATATCTTTACAATGCAGTACTGCTTGGGCCATGCCAGAGTAATGAACAGTGTCTTTGGTCAAGTTGTGCTGGCCAATATACCTGGATGATCTAGCTGCTCTGAAATATGAGACAATGCATAAAAATGTGAGCAACTTTGAGGATGGGAGTCACCTGCTTGTCGACTGAAAATGCATTGTAGCTCATCTTCTTTCTGTAGACAGCAGGATTGATCAGGCACACAGTCCCCTCTCCCCAACTTCTCGAGAACTGCATTCATTCTTGAGCTATGGAACCAAGAAGGCTGCTGCACATGAGAAGGACTGCATATGTTCAGAACTTCACACTCAGTTCTACGTTCTGAGCGAACTGTTCCATCCTAGTGACATGAGATGACGTCATCCACTTTTGGCCTTGATCAGTCCTGCTGTCTACAGAAAACATCTGTTCAGGTGAAAAATTTGCTTTCTGGTTTGAGAGGAAAGGCCCTAGAGCCTTTCTCCTATCCCACACAAAAACTACCAGAATGTCTTCTACATTTTTCTGAGTATGGTTTGAAGACTTACCCCCGAGTTACACATCAGTTCAAGTGACACTTGCTACCACCGAGTAGAAGGTAGCTCTATCTTTATACAGCCTCCAGTTGTCAGGTTTATGTGGGACTGATTTCAGTTGAAGATTCCCATAACGCCACTTGTGGTATGTTGGGGTCTCAACATGGTATTAGCCCAGCTGATAAAAGCTCACTTTGAGCCACTAGATTCTTGTGAGATGAAGTAGGTCACCTGGAAAGTCATAGTTTTGGTGGTGGTTACTTCAGTGCACAGAGTCAATGATCTCCAAGCTCTAGTAACTACCCCAGTCCATGTATGAAGCTGGTTCATAATAAGAGGGTTCTATACCCTCATAATAACTTGCTGCCTAAGGTGATATTGAACTTATACCTTAACCAGGCAACCGCCCTTCCAACATATTTTCCCAGGCAAAGTGTGTATGTGTATGATCTTCAGGTGGCTAAACAGGTAGAAAAGGCAATGCCAAAACCAGAAAGATGTTTGGGTGCATAGGGAGAGGAATGGCCAAAAGAAAGGAGTCTCTGGTAAGACCTCATTTGGAGTATTTTATGCAATTCTAGAGACCCACCTACAGAAGGATATAAACAGGATGGAGTCTGTGCAAAGGGTGGCTGTTCGATGTATAATGTCCTTTTGCAATGTAAACTGCTTTGACTGTAGGATAAAGTGATATACAAAAACAGTTAAATAAAATCTCAACATGTATACCTTTGGAAGAACGGCAGGAGAGGGGAGATAAGATAGAGACATTTAAATGGCATAAATCACATGTGGAAAGCTTCTTTCAATTGAAAGAAAACTCTGCAATGAGGGGCAATACAGTATATTGAAGGTGATAAAGGATAGACTCGGGAGTAATTTGAGGAAATCTTTCTTTATGAAAAAGGGGTGGTAGATGCATTGAAGAGTCTCTTGATGGAGGTAATGGAAATGAGGATTGTATCTGAAGTCAAGAAAGCATGGAGTAAACACAGAGAATCTCTAAGAGAAAAAACGGACTGTAAAGCTTTGGAGTTGGTATGGAAGGGCAGACTGGATAGACCGTATAGTCTTTATCTGCTGTTATTTTTCTCCATTTCTATGTGAACAAGCCTTACACAATTCTGAATTAAAAGGAGCCTTACCTTCAGTCTGGAAAAGACTGAAGCCCTTAGAAAGAGCATCAGGCTTTGTGTTTCATTTGATCCCCAGAAATCTGGAATTAGTGTAGCTAAATGCACACTGTCTGATCTGATTGCACCTTTGTCTATAATTTCCAGAAAGGTCTGACTCTTTATCTTTATCTTTATTAAAATTTGATATACTGCTGTGGAAGAGCATATCAAAGTTCACAAGGTTAGGGGCCATAGCAGCATCAGTGGCCCACCTGATATCAGCCTCCACCTCCAAGGAAAATATCTAGAAGGTTGTGATGTGGAGTTCTTTCCATTCATTTATATCACATTACTGTTTAGATCAAGATTTCCAACAGGATAGTAGGTCAAGCAAGGCCTCTTGCAGGTTTAGAACTCGGCATATTGACTGCATGTTCCATTGTTCTTGTTGCATGTTCCCCTTTTTATTTAAAGATACTCTGTAACTAGGGATTCCCATCTGTGATTAAAACTGCCTTGCTTATCCTCACAAAAAGCAAGTTGCTTACCTGTAAGAGCTGTTCTCTGAGGACAGCAGGATATTATTCCACACAAAATTCTCTTGCTTTTTGAGGGAGTTGGCTTCTCCAGTTTTTAGCTATATGTCAACCTGAGGGGGGCCTGCACAAATGCCTGAAAGCTAGTCAAAAAATATATTAAGTAACTTCAATACAAAAAATGATCATCCTGAGGTACATTTAAGGTGCCTATGTTTTTAAATGCTACACCTACAGTCTTGCAGTCTTGCATCAAGCATTGCCATAAAAACTGAAATTACAGATGTCCTCAAATATGTTTGCACTGATGAAACTATTAATCAATAAGTAGTTTGCAGCAGCACTCACTGCAGCTTCCACCCAAGGAAGATATTGCAACATGTCCCACATCTAATTCTTACAGATATTTTCAATGCCTGAATAGGTTATATTTAAAAAAAAATCCAAGAAATTGGAAGGAGAATTTATAACTGAATAAATCATTGAGGTTTTCAGCGTGATCTAGGTAAATGGAATGCCAGCATCGGGGACTGCAGTACAATTTATCTGCAGCCTCAGAATCAAATGACTGTACTACCATACAGTAAAGAAACAGTTTATTAATAGCCATCTCCAGGGCCGGATTTACCTTGAGTGAGGCCCTACGCCAACAAAAATTGTGGGCCCCCAGCAGGGGCGGCCCAAGGGGGGTGCGGACCTCATTTGCATAAGGGGCCTCATTTGCATAAATATTTGCATAATGTTACCATATACTAACTTTTAGTAAACGTGCCTCTTAATGAGTGTATGGATAAAGAAAGACTAAAAGATTTCTACATTACTATAATCCAGTGCCAACTGCCAGACACATTAGGAACTACTACAAACACTGCCCATAGTAAACCCGCCGTATCCTAACAGCACTACCAGGACTCACAAAGCACCATACTCTACCAATCAAAAGGCAACACTGCAAATATTAAACCAATACATTTCAGAGAACAACAATACATGACCTACTGGGGAAAGAGAACAAGTGGCAATGTCAAATAGGAATTATATAAACAGAACACCTCAGCTCAGTTACACATGCAGAACATAGACCATCACCAAACAAGTAATCACAATTTAGAAATAGGAAGACAATAATTAAACTGGGAATCCCAAAAGCCAAACTTGGAATGTACAACACTGTAGAAATAAAACTATACATTAATTTGCTCTTGTACTAAACAAAGCGCAGATGTTAATGATGCACATTTACCAGAGCTGACATATTCCAATTAATAAATTCAAAATAAAGAGATATTTTTCTACCTTTTGTGCATTTTTTTCAGCTGCAATTGCTCCAGCCACTTTCTTCTGGTTTCTTCGTGTCTTCTGCTAACTCTCCATCGTCTGCTGTCCATTTGTCCTTTCTTCTCTCTTCTAGATTTTTTTCCATTCTCTCTCTACATCTGCTTTAACATACTAATCTTTCTCCTTTTGCTCTTTCCTCATTCCTATTTCATCCACTCAAATTTTACCCCTCCATCCTCAATCCCCACTTACTCTCCCAATACCCGGCCAATTGTAGATTTTTTATCCCTCCCACACAAAATATTTTTCCCTTCTCCATTTTACTCTTCCAGCCCCATCCCATTCTAATCCTCCCCCAACATCAGCTCCCTTCTAGTTCCAGCCTCACCCAGCATCCATTCCCTTCTAGTCCCTGCATCAGCCCATTTCCAGTCCTAGCCATCCATCAGCCCATTTCCAGTCCTAGCAACCCCCCAACCCAATACCAGTCCTAGCCCCCCCATCACCCCACTTACAGTCCTTAACCCCCCATCACCCCATTTTCAGTCCTTAACCCATCACCCCATTTTCAGTTTAAGCCCCCCCTATAACCCATTACCAGTCCTAACCCCCCATCAGCCCACTTCCAGTCCTAACCCCATCAACCCATTTCCAGTCAGCCCCCCATAGCCCATTGCCAGTCCTACCCCCCCCCATCAGCCCATTACCAGTCCTAATCCCATCATCCCACCTCCAGTTTTAACCCCCCAGCCCATTTCCAGTCCTAGCCCCCCATAGCCCATTACCAGACAACCCCCATCAGCCCACAGCCCATTACCAGTCTTAACCCCCCCAAAGCCCATTACCAGTTCTAACCCCCCCCAACAGCCCATTACCAGTCCTAACCCCATCAGCCCACCTCCAGTCTTAACCCCCCAGCCCATTTCCAGTCCTAGCCCCCCCCATAGCCCATTACCAGACAGCCCCATCAGCCCACAGCCCATTACCAGTCTTAACCCCCCCCCTAAAGCCCATTGCCAGTTCTAAGCCCCCCCAACAGCCCACAGTCCATTACCAGTCCTAACCCCATCAGCCCACCTCTAGCCTTAACCCCCCCCAGCCCAGCCCAGCCCAGCCCAGCCCAGCCCAGCCCAGCCCCGCCCATTTCCAGCCCCAGCCCCCCAATAGCCCATTACCAGCCCTACCCCCCCCCATAGCCCATTACCAGTCCTACCCCCCCCCCCCCCCGGCCTAAAGAAAAATGTAATTTAAAAAAAACCTGGTGGCTGCCGCCGCGGGGCCCCCTCTGCTGCCGCGGGGGCCCCGTCTACAAGCTGAAGCGGTGCGGTGCGGTCGGGTCCGGTCGGGTCTCTCCCTCCCTCCTTCCCTCCCTGCAGGCTGCGAGAGACGCGAAGATAGAGCGTCTCCTCGCGTCTGTGTTAAGCCGGCAGGGGCTGATGGGAAATCCCATCAGCCCCTGCGGGCTTAACACAGACGCGAGGAGACGCTCTATCTTCGCGTCTCTCGCAGCCTGCAGGGAGGGAGGGAGAGACCCGACCGCACCGCACCGCACCGCACCGCACCGCTTCACCTTGTAGACGGGGCCCCCGCGGCAGCAGAGGGGGCCCCGCGGCGGCAGCCACCAGGTTTTTTTTTTAATTGAGTAAAAAAAAAATTACCTGGTTCTTTTTTTGTGGGCCCCTGCCGGCTGTGGGCCCTACGCCATGGCGTACATGGCGTATAGGTAAATCCGGCCCTGGCCATCTCCATTGAATTAGATTTTATAAAGGTTCAAAATGCTACCATGGCAGTGTAAAACTATAACACCAATGTCCTCTACCAACATGAGTATTGTAAAGCTGCCTGACACAGGTTTCAGTGGCTGGTGGGAATGCTGCATACAGAACATACTCTGGACTTAATGAACTAGCTCAAGTCTGCAGGTTTGTTTTATACACCACACTGTATTGCATATAGTTCCCTTCCTTCATAATAAACACTGCATGTTTAGAAAGATGAACTGTGACTTGCATTCCAGGTCAATTGATTGTCCATCCAATAAATTAGAATGTAGTTAAATATAGACAGACCATCACCAGATCCCTCGTGTTGGATGACTGGCAGTTATCCGTGTTTCCCATTCTGCCACTGACTAAAATTAAAAGATACTAGAAACCAGTACATTTGTTCAGACTTAACAACTTTCTTATGACTGAGCTAGGAATGTGAAACCTTAGGGATTACAGACAATAAGGGGATAATTTCAACAGGAGCCTCCTAAATGTAAGTGCAAACAACGTGTAGAAATCTAGTGATTTTTGTCATATTTGCAAGTAAGCGGGCATTTACATGTGTATTTGATGCAGTCGCTATTCTGAAAGTACATGTGGCATGTATTAGGGTGGAGTCTGAGCGGAGCATGGGCGAAGTGTAACCCATGGAAATTATAAAGTACTGTAATTTACGCACTTTCCTAGCAAATCTAGATGTGAGCATTAATACCAACTCGCGCCTTAAATTAACGCACATTTTCTACCACGTGCATCACTTACTTTTTGTAATAGGCACAAATATATTTGTAAAAGCGTGTATAAATCTAGGTGTGCCTTATAAAATTACCCCTTTTATAACTAGATATCTGGAAAACAACTTTTGCCTGTTTAGCCTTATACATGATCTTTAGAAACACCAAAGCTACCTCCTGAACAGACTCTGATTTAATGAAATATTAATCCAACAAATGGTTAATTAACTATTGCTTCTTGCTCACCCAGGTCAACCTAAACAATTTGATCCAGCTCTGCTTTTCCCAGCTATGCACGCAGAGATGTAGATCTGCTTTTCTCAGGAAAATCTGAACTAGAGCTGCATGCATGTAATAAGACCAGGACAGGATAAATCGGGTTATCCACAATGAATATTTGTGAGATAAATTTGCTTAGAATGGAGTGCAGGCAGATCTTTCATTCCCAGCATTTTGCTATTCAGCCAACATAGAGGGAATTTATTTTCCATGAGTTAACTAAATAGCAGATAACATGATGCAATTAACTATATCTTTTGGGGTTGCATCAAGTCTTTTACTTCACCTGACATGTTAACAGTAAACTCGTAGTAACTACCCGCGTGTTAACTGTAAGGCATGCTCCCGAGTTAGATGGTTAATGCAGAAATTACTGTGCACTAACTGTTATGATGCCAGAGAACTGTTAGAGTGCAGTAACTCTCATGAAGTTAATGCAGCTTAGTAAACAGAGACCTTAGTATCATCATGACAAAGAAAAGACAAATTCCTAAACATTTTTAATAAGCACAGTTACAGTGATATGACAAAAATGTTTACAAAACAGGTTAGTTTGGAAAGGGTGTGTGAGTGTGTGTGAGTTGTTTGTATGTGGTGATATGTGTGATGGGTCTGGTGAACGTGAGGGTTAGGTGGCAAACGGGTGTGGAGATGTAGTGAGATGCTACATGTTTTGTGAGGGGTGTTTGGGGACTGTGTGAGATGTGGGGCAGTGTGTTGCAGGCATAGGGAATGTATGTGAGTGTATAGGTGAGGTATGTGTATTTGAGACTTTATATGTTGAGATTTTATTTTATTTATTTATTTATTTTATTTATATTCTCTTATATACTGCGCTATTCTGCATCAGTGCGGTTTACATTGAACAAACTGAAATTACATTGAACAGGGCATAATAACTTGGAGATAACTATTTTACAGGGTGTGAGTCTACATGAGTCTACATGTAGGAGTTGGGAAGTGTATGGGGAATATTTGACAGGCTGCGTGTATGGAAGCTGTATTGTCTGAGGGGGTGAGGTATATTGGTGTGTATGGGATTTTGGGAGAACTGTGTGTGTATGACTGTATGTAGGCATATACAGTATGTAGGGGTGCATATACAGTATGTAGGGGTGCATAAAAAAATCTCTCTCATGCATATTCATTAGGAATAGCCTGAAAAGCTGAAACATTTGTGGCCCTCAAGAACCAGATGTGTCTAGCTCGTTCTCCTAAATACGAGCTGAATCAGAGAACAATGGAATATTATTAACTGATAATTGTCAGCAAGAAATGGAGGAAGTAATACTAAATAAAAGAGAAAACAACCATCCAACTTTATTAGCTAAATCTGAGATGATGAATACTCATTCATGCCAAGCCAAGATAACTTTAATTTATTAATTACATGTCTCCCAATGGAACAGGCTAGGACATCTTTTCTTACTTATGACAAGGGTAGAATTTTAAACAGTTTACCATTTGCTAAGGATTAAGAAAATTCATTTGATTTCATGTGATACCCTCGCATCCTCCACAGAAACTGAGTCACCTAGCACTTGATAAACAGCACTTAAAAAACATGGGGTAACTTGCTATGTGTCACACGTTAAGCTGATGATCAAGGTAAGATACAGTATGGGATATTCAGGTTTCAAAGCTCAAAGTATACTTCAACAAAGAGATGACAGTAATAATGTCATGTCAGATTCAGAAATAACAAAAATTTGCCTGAACACACTCTTCATGTAAGGATCCTGGTCTTACTATATTTGTAGAATTTTAAAAGATTTTCCATATTTCGTTTTCTACATTTCATTTGGAAAACATACTTCTACATTTTGCTACCTCTGTTTATCTAAATAGGTTGTGAAACCTAAATGTTGTTAGAGGATAAATAAATCAGCCACATACAGTATGTAGGAATGTCTAGCTAAAGCAAGCCTTTTAGTATAAAGAGGGTACTAATGCACAAAGTGTTGTCCTAATATATTTCCCCCAACACAAGTAAAGATTTAAACTAGAATCTTTGGGACACTATTCGGAAGCCCTTATCTGGATAAACACAGTTCTTATCTGGATAAGGACACTGACAGAGCCTTGGGACTTCTCTTTTTCTCTCTCTATACCCAGTCCCTTGATTCACTCATCTCCTGACATAGTTTTCAGTACCATCTTTATGCTGATGACTTTCAGATCTACTTCTTTGCATCTGCAATCTCTCCAGGAATCCAGATTTGGATCTCTGCCTGCTTATCTGACATTGCTGCTTGGATGATCCACTACTGTCTGAAATTAAAATTGAGCTTCTTATCTTTTCCCCTAAACCCACCTCCTCCCTTCCTTCCCTTCTCTATTTCTGTGGATAACACTCTACTCCTTGTTTCCTTGGCTCACAACCTTAGAATCATGTTTGACTTCTTCCTCTCCTACTCCCAGAGCTGGCTCAAGGGCTTCTGCTGTTCTAGGCAGAAACTCCGGCCTCACCGCCCCCCTCCCCCAGCTGCCATCGATTTCATCTCGGGAGGGGGAAGTAGGCAGTGGCAGCCGGTTTTGGAAATACTGCTACTGCCTGACTCCCTCCCCAAATAGAATTGGCAATAGCGGGGGGGGGGATGGCTCATCATGTGTGCCGCCGCTGCCACCGCCCACCCGTGGCAGCCACCTAGCTTGACTGGTGGACGGGCTAGACCTGCCTACTCTACACACATCCAACAGTCAGCTATCAGTACCTGGTGGAGACAGCATGAGAAGGTGGGGTGGCTCATGCCACCCACTGCGGCCACAGATGACTGGAAACAGCCAGAGGCAAAGAAATGTAGGGCACCAAGGAGCTTGACCAGACCCGGTATGGCATGCGACCGGCCAGTCAGGGACTCGAGGTCAGGTCTTAGATCCTCATAGAGCTCCCTAGTAGCCCCTGTGCTCAGGCGGTAGAGGGAGATGACCTGGTCCTGACGCATGCCCTGGAACTGGGCCCTGGGTCTGCAGAGGCGAGGCTGGTGAGCCTGCAATTCGGCATGCCTCCCACGCAGTGCCGGCACAGCCCCTGCCTGGCCTCCCCCCACAGCTACAGGTCTGTGTTGCAGTGGGACTGCACCCATGTCCTGTGCGTCAGCTCCAGGAACAACCGCAGCCCCTGCACATCCCCCAGTGCACAAGAGGCCACCACAAAGCCCACCATAATGGACACTATAAACTCAACCCCCTCACCACTCACCAACCATGCCACTACCCCCCCCACCAGACACCAACCCAACCACTCACCTCCCCCACCACTCACCAACCATGCCACTCCCCCTCACCAGACACCAACCCAGCCACTCACCTCCCCCACCACTCACCAACCCTGCCACCTACATCCCACACCACCCACCAACCTAGCCACTCACCTTCAACACCACACACCAACACCAGTACCCACCTCCAGCACCACTCACCAGCCCAGATACTCTCCTCGCCTAACCTGACTCTGTCCCTCTTCTCGCCTCACCAACACCAACGCACACCTTCCTTCTCTGTCACCTACCCAAACCTCTCAGTGCGTGGCTCATCTGCATATTTATGCTTCATTTTCCATCTGCGCGTGCGCACGTTGTGCATGCGCAATGGCAGCAACGTGGCGTATGTGCAGCAGCAATGCGTGAGGTGTGTACATGGAACCTGGCGCCACACATGCACATGCAGACTATATTTCTGTGTAGGGCCATATGCATGTGCGGCGCCAGCTCCCCCAATGCCCTGTCCATTGCAGCGTGCGCAGAACCATGCGGCGCACATGCGCATAGCCTGTATGTGTCTGCATGTGTGGCGCCAGGTCCTGCGCACACCGCAACTGACACAGCTTTGGGGGAGCTGGCGCCGCACATGTGTATGCCCCCTACGCAGAAATAGTCTGCATGCGCATGTGCGGCGCCAGGACGGAAAATGACACATAAATAGACATGCAGATGTGCCATACGCTGAGGGGTTTGTGTAAGTGACGGAAAAAGAAGGTGTGCATTGGTGGTGGTGAGGCGAGGACAGAGACAGGGTCAGGTTAGGAGAGGAGAGTTGCTGGGCAGGTGAGTGGTGGTGGAGTTGGGTGCAGTGTTGGTGTGGAGAAGGAGTTGGGTTGCAGGGTTGGTGAGTGGTGGGAGAGGTGACTGGCAGCGTTGGTGAGTGGTGGGGGTGGTGAGTAGCTGGGTTGGTGAGTGGCAGGGGTGGTGAGTGGCTGGGTTGGTGAGTGATGGGGTTGGTGAGTGGCTGGGTTGGTGAGTAGTAGGTGAGGTGTGTGGCTGGGTTGGTGATTGGTGGGGGAGGTTCTTGGCTGGGTTGGGGAGTGGTGGGGAGGTTCGTGGCTGGGTTGGGGAGTGATGGGGGAGGTGAGTCGCAGGAGGTCAGACATGGCCAGAATACAGAGGGGGGACAGGGAGAGCACGGACATTCCGGGGGCTGACATGATAGGTGAGGCATCTGGGGAAACACCAGGGACCCGGCCCAACGAGTCGGGAGGGTTGGGATACCAGGTTCCAAGGTTGCAGGCCCATCTGGTATGTTTGGCCCCACCCAGGAGCAGACAGAGGGGCGCCAATAAGCCAAGAATAAGCAGAGGCCTGTGCCTGATGAGGAGAGGAGGAGGGCAATACGATTCAGCCAGCAGGAGAACCACAACTGCTGGCAAGTGTCCTTGAACACTATGAGGACCTCCGTGGCCGCATGAGCTCACGCACACCTGTGAGCATAAGGACCCAGGTGTGGGAGGAGGTACAGGAGGCCATGGCACAGGCAGGGGGCCACCAAGGGACCTCAACAGTCTGAGGAAGAGATTCAACAATATTAGTCGGGGGGGTCCGTGCACACATGACCGCCAAACGCAGACATACTAGTGCCACTGGCGGGGGTGGTCCCTTCACCCCAAGCCACCCCAAGCCTCACACCCCTGCAGCTGCAGCTTGCTGAGCATCTAGGCCCGATCTACCTCCATGGACTGTCCCCGGCGCTGGACATGGCCCACCCACAAGCAGGTATGTCCGAGACATGCAGCACATGTACAGCTATCCACCAAGCACATACTGTGTCAGCCACAGGGTGGTGCGGGCCCATGTCCTGAGAACAGGTGTGCCCCAACAGACGCAGGAAAGGACACAGGGGCAGCAACATCCAGCGATGTGTCCCCAGGGAGGCTAGGACAGGTACCTAGGAGTGTGCTGCGGCCATGCACAGTGGTGGATATGATGCAGCACTGAACAGATGTACTGAACGAGGGGGGGTGGGCCACTCGGTCGAGCAGGTAGATTGACACCACTCCCCAACCGTGCACAGGTGAACACATTGATCTGCAGACAGGGATGGCCAAACCCCCCTCCCCCCCCCACATATCTGTCCATGCCGCGTATAACCCTACATGCCACATATGTCAAACATATCAGACAAACACATGGATGCAGCATCCAAACCTCTGTCACAGACGCAAACACACACCACATGCAGACCAGGTAACAGACACACCAAGTCAGCCAGGCATCCCACTGACCACCCCAGGACACCCAAAGCATGGGCATATGTGCTGATACACCTCCACCAACACAGTGAACACACCCTCCCGTCTCCATGTCATGTCCCTATCTCCAGACCCACTGGCCCTTGCAACAGATGCACCTACACCAACACTGACACCACCAGGGGTCAACCCCCTCACAGACACCGCATTTCTGGGGACACGGTTCTGCTCCCCCCCCCCCAGTGCAACCTCATGCATGGCAGGGCCCCCCGCATAGGCAGTCCACAGGGTGCACAGTCCTGCATTGCTCCCCACCTACATGGGCCAACACTGTACTTGTCCCCGCACATGTCTGGATGTCCGCCATGCCACCAGCAACATCTCCCACCCATACCCGCACCCCCCCAGTGCATACGTCACCCATACACAATGTCACAGGCCCCACCCATCTTGCAGGGTCCCATGCACACACCTGCCACATGTAGCTCTGTGCTCATAGTCCATGTCTCACACACATTCCAACCCAGAATCCAACTTGCCAATGTGGCGCTGCACCTCACGCACCACAACGTGCTGCCCACCCCACCCAGGTACATCATAGTCGACACACATGTGCCGACCTCATTGTAGGTGGCGTGACATTGCCTAGAGGCATCACACACATTGCCCATTGTAGTGATGTCCAAATGGTCTCTATGTCTGTGTCAGTGTCAACCCCATATCTACTGGGCACCTTTTTCCACCCCCCAGGTGACATCCAGGCCATCGAGGCGGGCGAGGAGGAATATGGCGAAGAGCCTGAGCCAGTGTGGGACCCCGAGGATCTGTATCCAGAGGCTGCTGCCAGCACTGCTCCAGACACCACAGGGGCCGATGTGATGTCTGAGTTTGTTGGCGCACCGGAGCACAAACATACACCACAGCGGTGTGTTCCTACCATCACCACAGTGGCTGGGGAGGGGCCGGAGGAAGTGGGGGTCAGTCCCACAATGCCACCACCAGGGCCTGAGGCCACACCACCAAGCACAATGCATGTCGTCCTCCAGGAGCAGAGGGCACACACAGCGTTGGCACACAGAGATACTGCAGGTAGGTAACTGGCAGGATGCTTGCATGTGCTGGTGTGACACACCAACCCCCAGACACAGTGGTGGGGGCAGACACATGCACAATGACAGTGGCCCTCCACACATACATATGCCCCCCTGGTCATGTCTGGGGAGGGGTGGCATCTTGGGGAATGGCCATGTCATGCACGTATGGGTGTGTGCAGCAGATGTCTCATGGGTCACAATCCCTCCCACCCACAGGTACTCGCCGGGCATTGCTGGCACTATGGATGGAACTGTGTGGACAGCAGGAGGTACAGCTTGCCCAATGCCAGGTGGTCCGGGCCCTCACTCAGGTGGTGCTGGGGCTCCACAGAGACGTGTAGGAGCACAACCAGGAGACATGGCATCTGCATGGGACAGACGTAGAGATCGCAGCGGGGATAGGCCGGGTGGCTGACACCCTCAAGGCCATGGCGGCTAGGGTCCAGCAGCCAGCTGCAGCGCCAGAGGCATCGGCGGCCCCGACACAAAGGAGTGTGGGGAATCGTGGGCAGGGGTGGCCATGCAGGCAGTAGTGCTGTCAGTGTATGTACGACAGGAACTCACAGCAAATACAGTCTTTGTTTTGGTTACCTATGTGCACATGTCCACTGTTTGTGTCGGGGGTCCCATGGGTAGTCTGTCCCCATTGGGGTCACCATGGGCACATGTGCCCTACCATGCCGCAGAGTGGCAGGGTGTCTGCACCAGCAGCCAACATGACAGATAGCTCCACACATGCCCTGTGTGCCATGCACCGTGCCATGTGTGCACAGCTATACATATGCCGGGGGTTACACCCTACCTCCCCCTCCCACCTGCTGTATATGTCTGCTTGATCACTGAGATAGTGGGGGCATCACCTCTTTTGTCACCGCATATCATCCACATCGAGCTATCTACATGGGTGACCAGTCTATCAGACACACACCAAGGTCACACACTAACCGCACATGCTTTGACTACAGACCCGACGGACAGATCTACCTAGCTGCGGCCAGTTGCTTATATCCCTCCAGTGCCTGTCAGCAGCCATTGCTTCCCCACACCAGCAGAGAAACCCTCTAGTAGCCTCACCACCTCACCCCCCATTATACACATGGATACTCGAGTCCATCTCATCTAACCAGCTTCACAGGTACAACTCTCTTACCTCTTCACCATCCTGTCACATGGAGCATATCCCTGTTACAGACTGACTATTCGTGACAACGTGGATGTCTCCATGTCTGCTGAACTGTGCAGCACATGGCTACATCAGGGTGTCACCAGGGGATACATCTGGATACGCAAATGGCGCTCCCCACTCCCTGTTGTGGGCCCTAGTCCATGTCTGTGTGACACATACACACCGGGACATGCACACAGGTGTCACACTCACCGCTACAGTATGTATTTACAGAGGACACATAACCATTGCAAGGGTTGCCTGATCACATGATGTTTTACTTCACATTTGTGTCAGTACTTGCCATACAAGTGTTGGGTAGTCCATAAAATACAACACTCACCCACAGGCGGGTAAACATCACAACTATAAAACGTTTGGTGATATGTCCCATGCGGTCAATTGCCATTGGACCCCATGTGCTGGTCGCAGGTCCCAGGACAGCGAAGGGCAGGCTTGCCATGTGCACATGTGTGCCTCACATACCTGGGGGCCCTCCGTGAGGTTATGGCTGGGGATGCGCTGTGAACATGCCATGATTATGCTGGTGGCGCATCACCTCAGCCATACCCTCAACAGCAGCTGTCAGCTGCGTGATGACATGGCCATGGTCTCTCAGGGACCTCATGACGGTGTCCATTGCCACACACAGGGGATCCACACATTAGCCACCATACACACACAAGGCGGCTATTGTCTGGGTGGTAGCATCTGCATGGCCCCTGTGTGTGGCAATGTGTGGGGGTCCCACACTGAGGCCGTCATGGGGCAGATGGCAGGGGCCCCCACCATCCAGGCCCTCCATGTCTTCCTCCCCCACATCCATGCTGTCCTCCACCGCAGCAGACCCATCCTCGACTTCCGGCCTTCCAGTGGTCACGGGGGGGGGGGGGCTGCCACCGTGTGTTGCTGGTGCGGAGGCCCCCTCCCCAGCATCTGCAGCCTCTGTGGAGAAGGCAGACATGAACAGTGCATCATGCATTTCGCACATCACAGACACATTGTATGTGGCACCACAGGCTGCCGTGTCCCTGGGACATGGTGTGGCACCATGTAGAGGCTAGGGCACTCAGCGTCACCCTCGGCCATTGCCTCACACTGCCTCACGTAGGTACCCAGGGCAGTGTAGCCGCATCTCTCGCCCCTTCTTGCATAGATCTTCTACCTGTGAGGATAAGCAATGTTTGCGGCCATTAGGGTCCTGCTATCCCTACACATGGCAAACTACATGGCACACATGTCTGTGGGCAAACGGGGGCCGCTCCTGGTACAGCCAGTGTGTCCCATACTAGAAACATAGAAACCTAGAAATATGACGACAGAAAAAGACCACATGGCCTATCTAGTCTGTCCTTCCATAACAACTACAACAGTCCCCTTTTTACCTTTAGAGATCCTCTGTGTTTGTCCCATGCTTTTTTGAATTCAGTTACTGTCCTCATCTCTACCACCTCCACTGGGAGACTATTCCATGGATCCACTACTCTTTCCGTAAAGAAATATTTCCGCATATCACTCCTGAATCTATCTCCCTTCACCCTCATCCCATGTCCCCTCATAGCAGAACTTGCTTTCAATTGAAAGAGGCTCTCTCCCTGAACATTTATGCCACGGAGGTATTTAAACATCTCAATCATATCACCTCTATCCCGCCTTTCCTCTAAGGTGTACATATTAAGATCCTTCAGTCTGTCCTCATATGCTTTATAATGAAGACCACTAATCATTTTAGTAGCCACCCACTGCACCGACTCCATACTGTTCACATCCTTTTGAAGGTGCGGTCTCCAGAATTGCACACTATACTCCAAATGAGGTTGCACCAAAGACTTATACAGAGGCATTATCACCTCCTTTTTTCTGCTAGCCATTCCTCTCCGTATGCACCCAAGTATCCTTCTAGATTTTGCCGTCGCCTTTTCTACCTGTTTAGCTACTTTAAGATCATCAGACACAACCACGCCTAGGTCCCGCTCTTCTTTAGTGGACAAAAGTACTTCACTCCTATACTATATTACTCCCTTGGATTGCTGCAGCCCAAATGCGTGACCTTACATTTTTTAACATTAAATCCCAGCTGCCAAATTCTAGACCATTCTTCAAGCTTAGCTAGATCCCTCCTCATGTTATATACCCCTTCCTGGGTGTCTACTCTATTGCAGATTTTGGTATCATCTGCAAAGAGGCAAACCTTACCTGAAAGCCCTTCCACTATATCACTAACAAAGATGTTAAAAAGAATCGGACCAAGGACAGATCCCTGGGGCACACCACTGATAACATCCTTCTCCTCAGAGTGAGCTCCATTTACTTGTACTCTGTCGCCTCCCACCCAACCAATTTCTAACCCAAGCAGTAACTTGAGGGTCCATCCCTAGGGTGCTCAGTTTGTTTATAAGTCGCCTGTGAGGAACAGTGTCAAAGGCTTTACTGAAATCTAAATACACCACATCTAGAGCTCTCCCTCGGTCCAACTCCCTGGTCACCCAGTCAAAGAAATCAATCAGATTTGTCTGACAAGACCTGCCTCTGGTGAATCTATGCTACCTTGGATCCTGTAATCCGCTGGACTCCAGAAACCTCACTATTTTCTCTTTCAGCGGCGTTTCCAATAATTTACTCACCACCGAAGTTAAACTAACCGGCATGCAGTTTTCAACCACATCCTTACTTCCGCATTTGTGTAAAGGCACCACATGAGCCTCTCTCCAGTCCTTTGGCACCACTCCCGACTCCAACGAGGCATTGAAAAGGTCAGTCAGTGGAGCTGCTAGAACGTCCCCATGTTCCCTCAGTATTCTCGGGTGTATCCCATCCGGTCCCATCGCTTTGTCTACTTTAAGTTGAGATAGTTTCTCACGAACACAGCCTTTTGAAAATTGTTCAAGATGTCCTTTGCTTCTGTTCCTATTTGTGGGTGTTTTCTGAGGTCCTGCTCCTGGTTCTTCATCTGTGAACATAGAACAAAAATATTTGTTAAGCAATTCCGCTTTATCCTTATCAGCTTCTACATATTCCTCCCCTGCACCCTTGAGTCTGACAATACCACTCTTGCCCTTCCTCTTCTCACTAATATATCTGAAAAATGTCTTATCCCCCCATTTTATTGCATTGGCTATTTCCTCCTCCTTTTGAATCTTTGCCTTCTTGACTACTTTGCTAGCTTCTCTAAGTTTTTCCAAATACAAATGCCTGTCTTCCTCTCTCTGTGATCTCTTGTATTTCATGAAGGCCTCCCTCTTTTTCTTCACTTTTTCAGCTACTTCTTTTGAAAACCATAGTGGTCTCCTTTTCCTTTTACCTTTATTTACCATTTTAACAAAAAGGTTGGTTGCCCTTAAAATATCCCCTTTCAGTTTTTCCCGTTTTTCTACATCCCTCAGCTGTTCCCATCCAACTAACGACTCCCTGAGGTATTGGCCCATCTTCGCAAAGTTAGTCTTCCTAAAGTCTAAGATCCTCGCCTTTGAATGGATTAAAAAGTCCTAATACTGAACCACACCATCTGGTGATCCCTGGATGCAAAATGATCTCCTACTACAACATCAGAAACACTTTCACCATTGGTAAGCACCAAGTCCAGTATGGCCCCTTCACGTGTGGGGTCTGTTACCAATTGCCTGAATAGTTCTCCCTGTAGAGAATCCAGGATCTCCTTACTTCTAGATGATACTGCAGCAGGAATGTGCCAATCAACATCTGGCATATTGAAATCTCCTATCAGTAGCACTTCCCCTTTCCTAGCAATGCTGCGCATTTATTTATTTATTTATTTACATTCTCTTATATACCGTGCTATTCTGCATCAGTGCAGTTTACATTGAACAAACTGAAATTACATTGAACAGGGCGTTATAACTTGGAGATAACTATTTTACAGAAAACATGGGCTATGGAGGGTTAAGTGGCTTGCCCAAGACCACAAGGAGCACCTTGTGGGACTAGAAACCCCAGTCCTTCCAGCCCAAGGTTGCTGTCCTCTAGTGGGATTTGAACCCCCGACCTTCCAGCCTGAAGTACCTTGGCCCAACCACTAGGCCACTCCTCCACTCCACTCCTCCTCTGCATGTCTTCAATTAACTCTGTCCACCTCTTCCTCTTGTGAAGGAAGTCTGTATATCACACCAATGTAAATAGATTTCTCTTTCCCTCTTTCTAGTTTAACCCACAATGCCTCCCCTCTCCCTTCTAAGCTCTGTAATTCCAAAGCTTTTATAGTACTTTTTACATATAGTGCCACTCCTCCTCCCCTATTTCCTACCCTGTCCTTTCTGAATAAAGTATAGCCAGGTATAATTACATCCCAATCATGGTTTTCTGTGAACCATGTTTCTGTAACTGCCACTACATCCAAGTCAGCCACTCCCACCAAAGCTTCAACATCAGGGATCTTATTTCCCATGCTACGGGCATTTATACACACTGCTTTCCATATGTTACCCCTGTTACCCATTTCCATAAAGTTATTTAATGTATCACCTACCTGGGGGCTTTCACTTACCTGGGGGCTTTCTTCACCCATCCCCAACAAATCTAGTTTAAAGCCCTCTTCAGTAGATGAGCCAGTCTACTACTGAAGACGCGTTGAGCTTTCTTGGACAGATGGATGCCATCTCTGCTCTGCAACCCTTGGAACAGCATCCGATTGTCTAGGAAACCAAAACGCTCTCTCTGACACTATCCATGCAGCCATGCATTCATCTCCAGGATGCGAGCCTCTCTGCCTTGGCCTTTACCCTCAACAGGGAGGATTGAAGAGAGCACCACCTGTGCACCTAACTGCTTCACCCTCTGTCCCAGCACCATGAAGTCACTTTTGATACATTCCGAGGTATACCTGGCAGTATCATTTGTTCCAACATGGATTTGCAACATTGGGTAATAGTCAGTGGGCTTGATGAGTCTCGGCAAACTCTCCATAACATCTTGGATTTTGGCACCAGGCAGACAGCATACCTCTCTGGACATCAAGTCTGGTTGGCAGATGGATGCCACAGTACCCCTCAGAACAGAGTCTCCAACCACCACTACCCTTCGCTTCCTTGTGGTCACTGATTCTGCAACGTTGGGGTACTTGAGCTCTGGTTCTTCCCTTTCCAGGGATGCTTTCACCTTCTCCACTTCCAGGGCTGCATAATGGTTCTTCAATTCATGGGCTGGAGAAGTTGGATTGGTGATTTTGCAGGCTTTGGTGACTTGTGTCCAACCATCGACATTCTGTTGGCACCCATCTTCTCCTGTGCTGGAGAGCTTGGTTGCTGCAAGAAGCATCTCATCAATGTACTTCTCACTGTCTTGAATGCTCCTCAGCCTCGCCACCTCCTCTCTGAGTTCCTCCACTTGTTTCCTCAGAGCTTCAGCATGCAGGCACCCTGCACATGGAACCAGTCCTTCAACTGGCATTAGGACCTCTGTCTGGACCGAGGCAGAAGCTGTAACGGGGGCAACAGCTTTAGCGATATAATTTTTCCCAGCCATTGTTCTGTTCGTGGAGCTTAGGTATCTGTTAAAGCAAAAGAGAGAGATCTACCAAGTACCAGCCAGTTTCCCAGCTGTCCTTTCAGAGAAAAAGCAGTTAAATCTCCTTAATTATATTCAAAATGTGCTGGTCCAATTCTCTGTGCTTTGTCAAATGGGATGGTGCCCTATAAGGCAAGACTACTTGCTAGGGGTGGGTGGGAGTCGGGGTCGGTAGGGAGGGAACTAACACCTGATTAGGTGTTAGCACTTCCCAAAGCTGAGGAGGTTATTGGAGTTCAACCACCTACTGTGCTCAAGGAAAGTCCCACTAAAGCACCAAAAGAAAGTAACCTTGCTTTAAAAATGTACAAAAAACCCTTTTAAGAGCTCCCAGTCAGAGAGCTAACAATTTAATATAATAAAACAAACCCTTAACTCTTTACTGTTGGTTGATCTGGAGAGCTCCTGTAGGAAAGCCTGAACAGGGCAGGGCACTGGAGCCTTTTATGCAGGCCCTCAGCTGCTCTCAGGTAATCAGGCCCACTAACTCCTGATTAGGTGTTAGCAGTTCCCAAAGCTGAGAAGGTTACTGGAGTTCAACCACCTACTGTGCTCATGGAAAGTCCCACTAAAGCACCAAAAGAAAGTAACCTTGCTTTAAAAATGTACAAAAACCCCTTTTAAGAGCTCCCAGTCAGAGAGCTAACAATTTAATATAATAAAACAAACCCTTAAATCCTTACTGTTGGTTGATCTGGAGAGCTCCTGTAGGAAAGGAGCTGTTGGCACCTCCACCTGCATGTGTAGGCGTGAGGATGGGCATGTGTCGTGTGACACCTACGTACCCTGTGTGTTGCCTTGCAGGATTCCCATGCCATGTACCTGCCATCCCCTTGCCTGACATGACAGCAATATGGCATGTGCGGCATTGCCATTCTGGTCTCCAGGGGATGTGAGTCCATATCCTCAGTGCAGTCCAGCACACACCTCAGCACACGCCATCTCTATCACCTATCCACAGTTTGATACAGGTTACTCCAACAAACAGAGCCAGGAGATCTGCTGCGCTGAACTCTCTTGAACTTCCGAGACTCCTTACAAAATGCTCTAAATCAACAGCCGCTAGAGCCTTCTCACTGTTTGCACCCAGAGCCTGGAATGCCCTCCCACCCGAAATCAGAGCCATTACTAGCCTCACGACTTTCAGAAAAGCCTTAAAATATCACTTGTTCCTATTGTATTACCCTGAAGCAACTCCGATGGAACATAGCATCCGTGTTGACCTTTCCCACGTGATACCAATGGAAAATGGCTAACCATGACATTCATACCTACACTCTCCACTCTTACCACATTTATACTGCTCAATAATCGTATCTAATTACCCCCACATTGTAATTAACCTTTGTAATTAACCAGTATGCCATGTATATAGTTTATATTATTTACTCCTACATATTTACTTGTACATAGTTTACCACGTTTGCCCCAAGTTCTATACCCTGTTCTCTGTAAAAAACCAATGCTGTTTGTATCATTGTGTTTAAACTTATTCATATGTAAACCGCACTGATTATAAGCGCGGTATATAAGAAATAAAAATAAAATAAAAATAATAAAAATAAATAAATAAAAACCTCGGTGTTGGGATGACGATCCCACATCAGCAGGAACCATCACCATGACACCAGGGCCTTGTATACGCATCTATGCTGGGTCCTTTGCAACCTGGGGGTGAGGGGGAGTTGGGATACTTCATCTATAGCAACTACCATTACAACGGGATGCCCGTTAGGGCACTGTGATCTGGTGTGATGCCTCCTGGGGATGGGGTGGAGCTGGAAGCCTGCAACAGCAACAACAGCCATAACACCAGGATAAGTAATAGACCTCTGTGATGTGGCCTGGGGCCTCCTGGGGGTGAGGCGCAGCTGGGAAATGGCACCTGGAGCAACCACCATAACACCAGGATGTGTACTACACCTCTGTCGCCAGGTCTGTGGGCCTCCTGGGGATAGGGTGCTGTTCCACACATCAACAGCAGCGGCTACCAGACCGCCAGGATGACTACTTGACCTCTGTATTCAGGTCTGGGGCCTCCTGGGATGGGGGTGGTGTTCCACACATAGACAGCAGCACCCACCATACCACCAGGATGTAGAATAGACCTGTGTCATCTGGTCTGGGGCCTCCTGGGGATAGAGCAGAGCTGGGAACCTGCAATAGCAATTCCCACCATACCACCAGGATGCATATGAGACCACTGTGATCTGGGCTGGGGCCTCCTGGGGATAGAGCAGTGCTGGAAACCTGCAATCAAAGCACCCACCATACCAACAGGATGTAGAATGGACCTGTGTCATCTTGTCTGGGGCCTCCTGGGGATAGAGTAGAGCTGGGAGGCTGCAACAACAGCACCCACCATACAGCCAGGATGTAGAATAGACCTGTGTCATCTGGGCTGGGGCCTCCTGGGGATAGAGCAGACCTGGGAACCTGCAATAGCAACACCCACCGTACCACCAGGATGCATATGAGACCACTGATCTGGGCTGGGGCATCCTGGGGATTATCCAGAGCTGGTAATGCATCACAGCAGCAGCCATCAGGACACCAGGGTGCCTAATAGAGCTCTGTCATGGGGCTGCCACTCCTGGGAGTTGGGCAGAGGTATGAACTGCAACAGGAGCAGCTAACATGGCACCACGCTGACCTCTGCACCTCTGTTTTCATGTCTGGAGCTCCTGGGGATTGGGCATATGTGCACACAGCAACATACGCAGAAAGATTGCTCACAGGTTTGGCCACAGACAGGTGTCTGCCCCATGTGGTGCATGTCTTATGTGTTTTGATTGCTGGATCTTGTGTTGCACACCTTCCATTTTGTGACCTGTCCCCATACACATACGTCACATGGGTAGTGTACTACATGGTTGAAGCTCCTTGTGATGCGCACCCACGCCCTCCTGATGCGTTCAAGATTCTGGCGTTTTGATGCACCTGGAAAGAGGCGCGGCTGCCCGGTGCAGATTAATGCTGCCAGTTGATGTAGGTCCAAGCGGGTAAATGCTGGCTTGTGGGATCGCCACATGAATACAAGTCAGATACGGCAATTGTCAGCCACGGTGGCTGGCTTTAGTTTACAGCATCGCATGCCTTATGCGGTTTGGCCTGGGCCTCATCTGGTGCACCTTAGCTTTCAGCGCCTTATGACGCGCTTTCTGTGATGCAACACCACGCCTCTCCTTAAGGTACAGGACAAAGGTAAAGGTGTATTAGGCTTGCGTCATTGATTGTAGCGATGTGTCTGACTGTTACAAACACTCAGTAGTTGTAGTACTCATCTTGCTGTTGGTGCACTGGGGATTCAAACCCATAAGCAGTGACTCTGAGGGCATTGTATTGACCAGTATGCTATGCCTTTTCTCATAGCATGGTCTGATTACACAACCATTGCAGGTCAACCCAGTAACTGTCAGCTGTGCTTACCGGAATCGGGTAGACCACCAGCTACGGCACTTTACAGGGTACCTTAGGTTTTCCAGCTGAGGTGATGGTTTATTTTTGGTGGACACACTGATATTTGCTATGGGGTATGTGTACTACACCATCCTAATGTTACCGGCGGAACTCCCAGCGATAATGTGAGCAATGCCATATAGGGAGGTGGGCGTGCCGGCGTCCACGTAGCATGCACTGTGTATCGACCGAAAGGAGGCGCATTGGCTATTTACACGTGGTAACCTTAATTTCATGGCAGCGCTGTGAGAATACATATAGAGCTGGAGCCCACTGGTTAATACAATGACCACCAAGCCAGAGGTAATGGGTTCGGTCCCTCAGAGGTCTCATCTAATAAGGCTGTCTGAGGCAATCTCTTTTGCTGCATGTAACAGTCAGACACATCTCTACAATCTGTGCTGCCAGAAGAAACACCCTCACCTCATTGCCATCACCTACAGAGCCCTATAGGGCGGGGGGGGGGGGGGGTGTCTGGACCCACATGTGGATTAGGGGGCACTGCCTACCGACCTGCCCTCTTGGGCCCAGAGTGGGAGGACGGATCTGCCACCAACAGACCCACACTCTACATCTTTGCAATGGTGGCAGTGAAGAGACATGATGAAGGGCTGTGGGACCAGCAACCCCAGTCCTGTAGGGAAAAGGGCACCCTCCAGGGCAATCACTGTAAATCTGTTTGCATGACACAGGGCACTAGCAGACAGGCAGTAGGCATGGAGATGCTCAGATGCCCCCCACCACCATCTGACATTTGCCAGCAGAGGGCACGGTCAGTCTCCACTCACTGCATCCTGCAAGGTGCTCCAGCCATACACACGCTAACTGCAGACGGTCTGCTAGCTAGTACATAGTGCATGCGCCAGGTGAAACTGTGTGCACCCAGAGGTGGTATGTCAGTGATTGGGCCCCAGCCAGGGGAACTCCCAGATATCACTTGAAAGAAAAACTGTATAGCACTATGTGGGGACCTAGACATGCCTTGGTCACTGCTCAGTCAGGGTGAGAGTGACCGCCCAGCATGACATGCTGTGGTCACCCTGTCCGTGCAGGTGGTGGTCGGACACTACAATGTCCCAGCCATTGCCCTATATCCTGTGCAGATGCATCCTGCCCAGGCTGCCCTGTCCGGCCCATACCCACGGTACCTTGCTCCTCATTATGCACATTGGCAGGCTAACATTGAAAACAGTGCAAGCATTGTGGGCTCATTAAGGTGTGGACAGCCACAAAACACTGGATAGACATACACACACTCCCACACCTATTTCAGCATTGTGCAAATATAGAGATGGTTGGCAGCCCTAGCAGCCACACCAGTCCTGGGCATAGTGCAAGCATTTCTATGGTACTTAATACTGTTGGGGTCACTCTCCGGGGTGGTAAACACTGTCAGAAACAAACACCGAAACACACTCCACAGATATCAGAAATGTTGCTCTGATGGATCTCTGTTAACAAATTGTGTTTCATGTTGGACTTGTTATCTAACATTACTCATAGTAACCGTTTTGATATTTGTAGAACGTGTTTCCAAGTTTATGACGGCAATGCTGAGGTATGCAGGTTCCAGTATTGGGCCCTGTGCAGAGCAGCATCTACCAACAGCCTGACTCTCCATGAGACTTTGGATAGTGGAGCTGGCCGATGCTCTGGTGCAGAGGTTCCCAACTCCGGTCCTGGTGGGCCCAACATGATTCAGGTTTTCATGCTGTCCCGAATGAATATGCAGGAGCTACATTTGCATACAATGGGGGCGGTGCATAACAATGCATCTCAAGCATATTTCTTAGGGACAGCATGAGACCTGAATGTTGTTTGGCCCTCCGGGACTGCAGTTGGGAACCTCTGCTGTAGGGACTGCACATGTCTATGGTGAATGTGCTCTGTAGGGAAGGATATAGGCGTTTATGGCATGTTTATTTTATCTGCAAAAACAGTTCCTTCTTTATTACCACGGTTTAGTACTGGGCAATATATGGGGACATGGTCTGCAGGAGCCACAGCTGAGACTTGAACCTGTGACCTTCTGCCCCTGAATGCACTGGCTGGATGTACTGCACCAAACTATTGCTACAGAGGCAGGTCATTCCCTGGAGATACCATTACTGTTCGTCAGACAGACAGACGTCTTTTGCAGTGCACGGCACCCACCTAGACAGGGCTTTGCCTTGGTCTGCTGTGGACAGATGCCACTGCCCCCTCCTCCACCAGCACCCCTCCACCACCATGCTGACATGCCTTTATGCCGGTGGTGCTGGTGATGCGCAGTCCCAGGCCATCCAGTGTCCCGGTAGGCGGAAGCCTATGGTGTGTAATCTGGGGTAGGGGTGCCTGCATAGACATCCATGCTTCCCCCCCACGGCACCGCCTGCCAATGTTCTGTGCCCTTTGGGGTGTTTGCTGGGAACTGTCCCCTGGGACACTGTGGGACACACACACTCGTGGGCATGTTTGACCTTGATCAGTTGCTGATATTCTGTGTCTGCTTTTCTATGTGTCACCTAGGCATCTGCCTAGCCTGCCCTCTGCCCCAGCTGCACCACTGCATGTCACACCTGCAGCCCACTGTATCCCATGTGCAGCTTCACCATAGTGCCCTTTCGTACTTGGGCACTGTCTGCTGCTGCTGCACATGTATCACTACCATCACTGTTCTTGGTCTCCCTGCCTTTGCTGTACATTGCTGACTGAAATGGTTTCTCTCTCCTTCACTTTTGCCTCTAACGCCAGGTTTTCACTCACGCTATTTTTCGGACCTTTATTTCACAGTGATAGTGTGCCCGGGGCCTCTCCCCACCCACTCTCCGCCCATTGACCCCCTTCTCTCTGCCCCTGGGGAGCCTTACTCCATCCTCTGGGGAGCCTTACTCCACCCTCGGCGCACCTTACTGCCGCAGGAGACATTATCGCATGGTAATGCGCCATTATCGCACAATAACGTCACAGCTGCGACGTTAGCGCTGTTTAGTAAACATACCCCTTAGTGGCATGACTAATTTTCCATCAGTGTCACTATGCTCACTTAACTCCTCTTGTCAAATCACTTCATTGTCTCCCTATCTGTTTCCGCATCCAATTCAAACTTCTCCAACTAACCTATAAATGCATTCAATCTGCAGATCCTCAATAACTTTCCTCTCTTACTTCTCCCTACACTCCTCCTGAGGAATTCTGCTCTTTTGGCAGATCTTTTCTATCCATGCCCTTCTCTGCCACTACCATCTCCAGACTTTGATCTTTCCACCTTGCTGCTGCATATGCCTAGAATAAACTACCTGAGTTAGTGTGTCGGGCTCCATCTTTGGCTCGAGTCAAATCTAAAAAACTCATCTCTTTGAGGCTGTTTTTGGGTCCTGATCCCCTTTGCCTCCTGTTCACCTCCTATGTGTTTCCTTACCGTTCCCCTAGATCTATCCTAGTCCCCAGTTCTAAGCTCTGATGAGCAGGGACCACCTCTTGCATGACTCTGTACAGTCCTGCATATGCCTTGTAGCACTATACAAATGATTAGTGGTAGTAATATTCAGCAGCAGTGCCAAGGTACTGAATATCTCCGAGACCATCTTGGCACTATCTGGATAATAAACTGTACTAACGTCACTTTTCAGAGCTTTATACTGTGTAGCTACTAATGTTTGTGAAGCTCCACTATTTACCATTAATTATTATGACTAACTCACTTTTTGGATTAGCGATCAGGTCTCAGATTTAACGTCGGCTGCTCACTGGATCTGCTTGTATGATGCAGTGAAGAACGCCATTAATACATCAATGACCTGTTATTATCGCTATTTTTCTGTTTTTTATCCCAAGGTTTATTTTGCTTTTTTCTTATTGACTTATCTTGTCGAAACTGCTAGTTACAATCAATGGATAATGTCTCTTGAGCAACGTTCTTTCTCATCCGCTGGGCTGGGCTAAACTCAATAACCCGATGACAAGACTTCTCAGTCGAATCTTCCTGTTACCAGATTGTAATATAAACAGTACTCTCAACTTCTGCTCCCAAGCAGTATTTATAGTTGCTCAAGAGACATTATCCATTGAGATAAGTAATTTTTCTGATAAAAAACCTTGATCATCTTCCTGAAAGTATGATTGTAACTAGCAGTTTCGACAAGATAAGTCAATAAGAAAAAAGCAAAATAAACCTTGGGATAAAAAACAGAAAAATAGCGATAATAACAGGTCATTGATGTATTAATGGTGTTCTTCACTGCATCATACAAGCAGATCCAGTGAGCAGCCGACATTAAATCTGAGACCTGATCGCTAATCCAAAAAGTGAGTTAGTCATAATAATTAATGGTAAATAGTGGAGCTTCACAAACATTAGTAGCTACACTACCTGAATAATGGCAGGGCAGTCCGAGAGCAGAGAAAAGGTGGTGGCAGCAGCTATCTGAATAGCAGTGATATTCAGCTGCTATCCAGATAATTTCCACCCTTGAGTGCATAATCTGTCTGCATAACTTTGGATAGCAAAAATGCTGTCCTAAGTACTATATGGAGAGAAGCTGAACATCACCACTATTCACTAGCACTAACTGCAGTATCCAGATATTCACTACCTTTCCAGTTGAATACCCTTATCGGAAAAACAGGATAAATGCCATATCCATCAGGAATAAAATCCCTGCAATTATACACCGAAACCCGGCTATCAGATGCAGATAGTGTACTAATAAACCAACTAAAAATAGATGGCTATGAACTTTTCAACTGCCCATGAGATACCAAAAGAGGGGAGGGGGAGTACTCATAATGAGCAAACATGAATTCAAAACTACCCCAAGCATATGCAGTAACATTGAAGGAATGGATATACTTAAAATAGAAAATAAAAATATTGCTATATGCCTACTCTACAGACTCCCCTCACCTAACCACGAAAATCTCACATCAATACTAGAATCAGCCTGCTCATCCTCCAAAAAACCCCCACACATTATATTAGGTGATTTCAATTTGCCCTCACTACATAACTTGCATGCCACATTTTTCCTTGACACAATGGTAGACATGGGTTATCATCAATTAATAAACATGCCCACTCATAATAAGGGCAACACCCTCAACCTTCTATTTCTCCGGAAACCATCTACAAACCGACCTCTCTATTCTCATCCTCAATCAAAACAAGTTCCATAGTCAGACCATTGCATAATTTATGTTCAAATCTCTTATTAATTTCACAATTATACACGTTGCACACAATCCAACCCTTCTTACATTGGGAGTCCAAGTGCCACCCCCTTAACAGTCCAGCAATATATAAGGTATTCCGCTCAACATGAAACATAACTCGTTCTAACCATTATAGACATTATGAGCATAATTAACATTATAAACATTATGAACATTGTTTTTCATCACACACCCATCTCTCTACCTACCCCCTTGATTATCACTCCCCCCTCCCCCCTCTTCTTCCTATGATACGTTTCCTTCCACCTTACCTTACCTCTCAACTCCCTTCCCTTCCCTGTTCCCCCGGAGGAGCTGTAAAGGAGGCTCTATTGCATTTTGTTTCACACATTTAATAATGCACTCTGCTCCTGTGAAGTCAAGGTATTCAGGACTGGCGTCTACAACTCTATGAAACTTTCCCAATGCTTTCCCCCAAGCTGCTTTGCTGTTAGTCTTTCCATCTGCAACAGCTCCAGGAGAGCCTGCTCTCAGATGTCAACCCCTGGGGTGGGCCCCTCAAGCCAGCAGGCCAGCAGCCCAGCAGCCCAGCAGCACCTTCTTCACCATTAGGAAGCCTCGTTCCATCAAGGTCCATTGTTGTGGTTCCACCCATTGTCCCATCACTTCCCAACTATGGAATAGGCAGATTTCCAACCTTTATGGAACTGATCTCCCCAGCATCTCAGCCATCCTGGTACAGGCCCATAGCCACAGAACCTGTACTTTGGGGCATTGCCAGAATTTGTGTAAAAGAGTTCCCCTCCCAAACTGACACCACCTACAGTTGTCATCCTCCTGTAAGCCTGCTTTAAAAGCCCACCTATCACTTATGTATGCTCTCCATAAAAACTTATATTGCATTTCCTGCAGGTAGACCCATTTCACACCCAAGGGAATTTTTTTTAAAAACATTCTGCAGACTTTCCAAGGTGACCTCCTCTGCCCCTTCCCCCACCCACCGTTCCATCAATCGATTCAGATATTGTAGATCCCCTATAGGGCTACCATACTTCTCCCTTCCTCTATGCGGGTCCCCTTTCCAGCACTTTCAACAGCAAAGCCAATAAGACCAGAGTCCCCTTTCAACATTTCATTGACGTAGTGTTGTGCCTGTAAATAGCAGAAGAACTCCTGTCTGCATAGGGATTATGTCACTGTTAGGGACTGAAAGCTATCAACCCCCACTCCCCCCTCTTTGCACAGGTCTTCAATACACAGGAGGCCCTTCTGGGCCTGCTCCATAAAACTTTGGATGTTAGGCCCGGTTGGAACTCTGGGTTCCCCTCTAACAGGAGCAGCTGTGAGCATTTCCAATCCCATCCATATCTCCGACAGAGGGCCCGCCACGCCGCTTTCAGAGCCCCCAAGTAAGTCCCACCGTACAAGTTCACTGGTATAGCTCGACTATGCGCATGTAGCATATATAAACCATGGTACGGGGCAATTACCCAGTTCAATTGTTGCAATGGCGCGCAACCCCCCTCTGTCGTCACCAACCCTGCTAGGTGTCGTGTCATATATCTGAGGTTGTAGTTGCGCAGTGAGGGGAGATCCAGACCTCCCTCTTCCCCGTGCCTCATGAGTGCCTTCAGAGGAATACGAGCATGTCTCCCCCTCCATAGGAAATGACCCAGGTGCCATTCAAAGCACTTCCAATCTTTACTCAAAACCCAAATAGGCAATATGCGGAGTATATAAAGCCACCTTGGCAATTCGACCATTGTGAATAAGGCTATCCGGCTCCTCAGGGATAATGGCAGGGTGACCCATCTCTGAAAAGTCGTCCGAGCTCTCTCCAACATTCCCGGTATATTACACTTATACAATTTCTCAGGAACATCCAGCAATTGAATTCCCAGGTACCTAAAGGATCCCGATGCCCAGGTCAAGGGAAAAGACCCCTTCCAGGATTGCCTAATCTGTCTACCCACATCCAGTGCCATTGACTTGGTCGCATTAATTTTAAGTCCCGAGAAACTTCCAAACTGAGCTATTATTTGAAGTGCCCGGGTCAACGATGTCTGCAGGTCTCTCAGGCAGAGAAGCATATCATCCGCAAACGTACTCAATTTCATCTCCTCTCCCTTGCCCATTCGCACCCCCACTACTTGCGAGTCATTTTGGAGAGCCTGTAGAAGAGGCTCTAATGAAAGTACAAACAGGAGGGGTGACAGGGGGCATCCCTGCCTTGTACCCCTTCCCAGCGTAAATGGGGCAGAGAAAACTCCATTGACCCCCACCCTTGCCTAGGGTGCTACGTATAGGATCTGGACCCACTGCAAGAAAGCACACACAAAACTGAACCCCTGCAGAGCCTCCCACAAGTACTGCCATGCCACCCTATCAAACGCTTTTTCAGCATCTAAGCTTACCAACAACAAGGGTGCTCCTTCTTTGATACAGTATTCCATCCCCACTAGCAATTTCACGATGTTCTTAGTGGCCTCTCTTCCCTGTACGAATCCCACCTGTCGTGGGTCAATTAATGACGGCAGAATGGGGTTCAATTTTCCCGCCAGGCACTTCATGTCCCTGGGGAAGCATCCCTTCTGATATATCATTTCATACATTGCCAAGAGGGTGAAAGTAATTTTGTGCTCTAGAATCTTATAATATTCAGACCCGAATCCATCAGGGCCCAGGGCCTTATGGGGTTTACCCCCCCGAATTGCTTTCTGTATTTCCCTCCCCGAGATGGGAGCATTCAGGACCCCCAAATCCTCTTCTCTTAGCTTAGGAAGCTTGAGCTCAGTGAGGAACCTCCGACTCTGCTCAGGGTCCCCATCTTCTCCTGTATAGAGCTTGGCATAAAAATTTCTGAAAATGGCCGCAATCTGCTGCGGTTGATGGTGTATGTCACCTTTCTCACTCCTTAGGATAGGGACAAAACGCGTACCCCCTGGGTCTCTAACCACTCTGGCCAATAGTCTCCCCAATCTGTTGCCAAATTTATACAACTGGTGTTTATAATACTGCAAAGACATGTTAGCCCGCCTCTGTAGCAGCTCACTAAGGGCCGCTTGGACTCTCATATACTCCTGCTGTGTGACTGTATTTCGTACTGTACTCTGTCTCCTCTGTAACACATGCAGAGTATGCTCCAGCACTAATAGACTGTGGTCTAAGTGTTTACACCTTTGTATAGTATAAGTGATGATAGCCCCTCTCATTACTACTTTACTTGCTTCCCAAAACAGAAGTGGTGAACATTGGGGGGTATCGTTAAATGCTACATAGTCCTCCTACTGTTTTTGGAAGTATGCCCTGAAGTCCTCGTCCTCCCACAAGTATGTGGGGAATCGCCATCCCAGCTTTCGCGGGCTTTGAGTCTCCCAATTTACCCAAACCATACCATAGTCGGAGACCACTACTGGCTCGATTCCTGCCTGAGAGACCTGTGCGAAGCCTCCTACACTCACCAAGATGTAATCGATTTGAGACCAGGTCGGATGTGCTCTAGACTGGTGGGTGTACTCCCGTATCCCTGGGTGCAAGGCACGCCACACGTCAATCATGTCACCCATCCTACACAAGTAACCAATCCCTTTCTTGGACCAGGCTCCTACTTCACATTTCCCTGACTTGTCCAGCCTCGGGTCATGTGGGCAATTAAAATCCCCTGCCAGAATCAAGTTCTTCCCCCTGCCTTCATGATAAACTTCAGCAGATCCTTAAAGAAGCCATGATCATAAACATTGGGGGCATAGACGTTCCCTATCCAGAATTCCTCTGGGTACAGCTTTGCTTGCAAAAATATATATCTCCCATGGGGGTCAGTCTCACAATTTACCACTTCCAATGGGAGGCCTTTCCTTACCAGGACCACCACCCCCACCTTCCTGGACCCGGACGCTGCCCCATAAGTTTTTGCCACCCACTCCCTTGCTAGCTTCCCATGTTCCACCGCGTTCAAATGGGTCTCCTGCAGCAATGCAAAGTGTGCTCCTTTTCTCTTAAGAGCCTGCAATATTTTGGTTCGCTTTACTGGCGAGCCAATCCCCCCCCTATGTTCCATGACATGATCTTTACATTATTCATCATATCTTATCAGTAGTTTAACAATGATTGTATTGTTCTGCCCTCCAGGCTCTAGGAGCCGCCCAGCCTCGGCTCCACGTGAGCACTCAAAGCTTCCCCGGATACCCTTCTTCCTATTCTGTTGTCTTTCCCCTTCCAGGTGTTTCTCATCTCCTCCTGGTACTACATCCCTCTCCCCCCCCCCTCCCCTTCTCTCCCACTCCCTCCTCCCTTGCCCCCGATCCCCCAACCCCACACACCGCAAACCACACACCCCAACTAAATCACTCAACTCCACCCCCCAACACCCCCTCTAAACTAACCCCCCCCCTCCACCTCCCTTCCCCCTCTTCCCCCCTGTAAACCTGGTAGCCATCGCTAATATCCCTAGTGGGATAGATCACTGTCCACACTTCCGGGCCGCCCCCTTCACCCCAAGAAGGTACCAGGGGACATCAGTCCAAGAACGTTATCCAATTCTTAAATAGGGCTGCCAGTGAGATCCGCCGCTTGGCACCAATCGTTGCTGGTACCTGCTGCAGTTGGCTATTGTCCTTAGGTCTTACAGTACCTGCGACAGCAGACTCCGGTATTCATCACTACTCCTTGTCCTTACTCGGTGATTTTTCCTGTTGCAGAGTTGCAAGAAACTTCTTTGCAGCCAGGGCTTGATCAAAAGTGTGCGCTGCCCCTTTATGAAACACTCTCAGAAGAGCTAGGTAGCACAAAGCAAAGCGGATGCCGCATCTTGCCAACTCACTACACAGTGGCGAAAATTCTTTCCGCTTTGTGGCTTTCATGGCGTCAAATCTCTCCTACTAGTTCTCTTCGACATTCTCATACGTGCAATGGATGATACCAAAAAGGTATTCATCCTTGTTTTTCTAGACATTGCCTCCGCGTTCAACAATGTCAACCACAACACCCTACTCTCGAGACTTGACCAAGGAATGAGAGACATCATCACGGATGTGAGATGGATCCTTGAAATCAAACAAAGCAAAGAGGAAAGAAAAAATACAATCAATACAAATCTTTACATGATAGACCACCATAAGAGGGGTGAAAAAATAGGAGAATTCTAAGAAATATTTTATCAAATAATAGGTTTCCCACATACCGGAGAGGGCCAAGTACAGCAGAAACAACTGGAATGTGCTTACTATGTTGCCCCTACTATTCCCAAACCATCCTCTCTTACACTAACAAATTCATTTAGCTGACCAGAGTCAAACAACAAATCAATTTTACCCTCAAAAGAAACCACACATTTACAAGGAAATTTTAAGGCAAACCCTGCCCCCAAAAGGCCACCACCCTTGACCGCAAGACCAGGAAAGATCTCCTTTGGACCTGTATAGACCTAGAGAAGTCAGGAAATAGATGCACAACCAACCCCAAAAAGCTAGTTTGCATATATTACAGAAATATAATTTTAATAGAGTCTCTATCAGTCTCAAACAAAGGTAGCCACCAGAGTAGTAAGTTCAGTGACTACCTCCAGGGAGGATTCCAGAAAAGAAGTTAAATTGAGCTGACTATGTCCTGCAACCCCTAGGATTGAGATATACAAAGCTTTAACCAGGGGAGGAAGATTATCTATCTGATGGAAAACTCAACACTTCCTTCAAAAATTTCCTCACCATGTCCACAGAAGTAATTAGCAGATACTTGGGGAAATTAAGGAATCGGAGGTTATTCTTCCTAGACTGGTTCTCAAGAAAGCCAATCCTCCGGACCAGAATTTTCTTTTCCTTAGTTTGTGCCAATAATAATTCTTTCTAGCTCATGCTTTGCTGTTCCAACTTCTCAACTCTCCAACCTGGCTCAAACGTTGAGACTGATCAGGAAACTCCGCAGTAAAGGTCTGCATCTCCATCTTTAAAGCAGTCATTAAAGCAGTTAATGAAGACTCCAGGCCCTTCAGGGCTTCCCACAGCATCTGCAACAACATACAAGCAGGTTTTACCAATTCACCCATGCCTTCTCCAGAAGGGCCCATCACTCGCTTTCCACTTAACTCCACCGGCAAGGATGTCTGCAATAGCCCACGGAACACATGACAAACTTTAGTGCACTGTAGAGCCGCTGCACTGCCTCTGCCAAAATCACTTTCAGGGCACAGAGGAACTGCTCTCACTCTGGGCCTCAACGAAGCCCCCTCGGTGCTCCAGTCCTGAGCAAAAAAACCTGAACCGGCCACAGCTTCCACCAATCTCAGCAGAGAGAAGTCTGGGCACTCATCCAATGTAACCTGCACCTTCACCAAGCTACTGACAGCATCAGGACCTCGCCTCAGCTTCCCTTTCCTCTTACCCAGGATAGCAACACCGGAAAGAGGGCTGAGGGCTGAAGGAACAGGAAAGAACTGGCACTGAGCTCCCTGACCTCTCCTGGTAGGATGCCAATACGAAAGCTCCTCCCCCTAAGGGGCATTTTTTTTTAAACTATAGGTTAACACATGTTAATGAAGTTAAGTGCTATTCTATCCATAGACATTAAAGGGATGTGGGCACTTAACGTCCGTTAACATCATTAATGCGCCTTTAGAGTAAAAGGGTCCTTTAAATTTATGCCTGGCCTTAAGCTCGACCCTTCAAAATCCACTGTTATGTGGATCTCAGGCTGTAACATCAAGATCACAACCCCACCTTTAAATACATTACATTCCAATAACCTTGTCTGAATCTTTAGAAATTCTAGGCTGCATCACTGATTCTGAACTCTCTTTCAGTCTTTAGATCTCAGCAGTGATCAAAGTCTCAGATCTTCCCTTACGGAGAATACAGTCCATAAAGAATTTTCTAAATGAAGAAGTTTTACATTTATGTTTTTGTCATTTCCAGACCACATTACTGTAATGTCCTATATAATGGAACCTCCAACTCAGATATGACCAAGTTACAAAGCTCAGAGAATAAAGCCATTAAACGCATTTACAATACCTAGAAATATGATCATGCAGCTCCACTCCTCATAGAGAACCACTGGCTTTCCATCATTTATTAAAAAACTTAATTCTGGTTTTCAAAGCTCTCATATCTTGTCTCCCACACTATTTAGCCTCATTCCTCAATCCATATGTCCCCTCTCGTCAACTATGCTCTCAAGGAGCAAATTGGCTGGTGTTCCTATCACCTTACCAGACACGGTTGCAGTCTTCCCAGATAATGGCCTTTTATTTCCTTGCCTTCTCCCTTTGTAACTTGTTGCTCACTAATTTACATTTGGAACCATCCTTTAAACAATTCAAGAAAAAGCTGGAAACACATTACTTTGTAATGGCTTTTTAAAAGGAACCAGGTCGAAGGCACAACAAACAACTATAGATGCCGATACTTTGTTTCTTCTTCCGACTAAATCTAATCTACTTTAGTAACCTTTCTATCATTCCTCTACTAGATTATAGCTGCTTTTCCTATTTTGATGTCATGAAAATTATATTTCATACTCAATTCTACAGTAAACCGCTTCGTTGTAAGAATGAAAACTAATAACAAACTACCAACCGCTAATCAGATATTGGCTGAACATTGCAGTGTTTTAACTATCGGATATTTTGAAGGTTGGGCCCAAGTGCTTAGGTTTGCCATGTTTGTTATGTTTAACTATATCTTTTTTATTTCATGCTGTCCTCTGTCCATCAGTTCTTTGCTCTCCCTTCTTTCCTTTGCCACAGTTTGGCTCGTGTGTATTATTTATCTTAAGTATTATCTATCAGGACACTATTTAAACTCTGTGGTGCTTCTTTTTTAAATGCTGGATGCAGCTTTTAAATAAAATCTGAATTTTCAGCACCAGTAGCTGGATCATGCTGAATATCAGGAGTCACTGCTGCCTGCCATGCACTAAACATCATTAACGGGATGGGAACAGCTGGGGGATGTAGAAAAGCAATGGACAAAACTGAAAGGGGATATTTTAAGGGCAACAAACCTTTTTGTTAGAAAGGTAAATAAATATAAAAGGAAAAGGAGGCCACTATGATTCTCAAAAGAAGTAGCTAAAAAGGTGAAGAAAAAGATGGTGGCCTTCATAAAATACAAAAGATCACAGAGAGAGGAAAACAAGCATCTATATTTGGAAAAACTTAAAGAAGCTAGCAAAGATTAAAAAAAATAATAAATAGTTAATGCAATAAAAAGGGGATAAGACATTTTTCAGATATGTTAGTGAGAGGAGGAAGGGCAAAAGTGGTATTATCAGACTCAAGGGTGAAGGGGAGGAATAGAAGCTGATAAGAATAAAGTGGAATAGCTTAACAAATACTTCTGTTCTGTGTTCACAGATAAAGGGCCAGGAGCAGGACATCAGAAAACACCGAGAAATTAGACTTACCTGCTAATTGTAGTTTCTTGAGGAACTCCAGTTCAGTCCTCCACCTCTGGTTAGTGTACCTCCTCCTGCAGCATGGAGACTGGGCATGTCAGAATCGTGACAGCACTGGATGTAGCCTGCTGGTCTCTCCCATCAACCCCAGTGAACTATTGACAAAGCAGACTTAAAGGAGCAACAAATAAGTAGCTATAGCATTAAAATCAACTCTTAAATTCAACATTTAACTACTAAACTAAATTCCCCTTAATTAAGAAGAAAACTTCCTTTTCTCCCTTTCTCTTTCCTCCATGAACCAATAAGAAAGAAAGAAAGATAGAAAGAAATGCTAGAGTAAAAGAACCACAGCAATCGTGAGAGTACTACAAGTTTTTCCACTTACTTTGTGACTGGTACTCCTCCCCAGACCGAACTGACCCGGGCAGGATTGAGGACTGAACTGGAGTTCCTTGAGGAACTACAATTAGCAGGTAAGTCTAATTTCTCTTTCCGTATCATTCCTCCAGTTCAGTCCTCCACCTCTGGGATGTAACAGAGCAGTAATCATTGGGAGGGACCTATCCACCCGGGTCTCAACACCGCCGACCCGAAAAAGGCATTGCTGTCTGTCTGAACATCTAGGTGATAGTGTTTACTGAAGGTATGGAGAGACGATCAAGTGGCCGCTCTGCAAATCTCCACTGGCGCAACCAAACCATGCTCCGCCCACTACGTCGCTTGCGCTCTAGTAGAGTGAGCTCGCAAACCCACAGGCACCTGACGACTTTGTAAAATATATGCGGACGCTATTGCCTCTCGGACACATCTGGAAATTGAAGCTTTGGCTGCCACTTCTCCTTTATGGGACCGCCAAACAGAATAAATAGGCATTCTGACTTACGAAAAGGTTCTGAAACCTTAGAGTATTGACGCAGAACTCTCTTAATGTCCAAGCGACATAGACTACGGACCGAGTCGTTCTCCTCCGTATGCCCCAATACTGGCAACAAGACAGCCTGATTCATGTAAAAGGAAGAAACTACCTTGGGCAAAAAGGATAGAACTGGCCGAAACACCACCTTTTCCCTAGAAAAAGACAAAAATGGCTCTTGACAGGACAACGCATGGCATTCCGAAACTCGCCTCGCCGAACAAAAGACCACTAGAAACACTGCCTTTAAAGTTAAGCCCTTGATGGAAGCTTGATGCAAGGCTCGAAGGGTTCCCTAGTTTATGCCCCCAAGACCAAGCTGAAATCCTATGGAAGCACCACTATTCTGTGAGAAGGCAGTAGCCTAGACACCGCTTTTAGAAAACGGATCATGTTGACGTGCGAGCCCAAAGATACCATAAGAACGGAAACCGGGGAAGAACGGACCTGCCGCAGGGAGCACCAGTCCTCAAGCATACGCCATATTTGCATGTATGCTAAGGAAGTGGACCTCTTCCTGGCCTGAAGTAATGTCGCAACTACCGCTCCTAAGTAGCCATTTTTCCTTAGCCTCACCCTTTCAATGGCCAAGCCGTAAGCAAGAATCGATCCACCTGAGGCACTCGAAGCGGACCCTGAACCAAAAGATTCGCCATTGCCGGCAATCGCAAAGGATCCCCGTTTAAGTCAAACTAGATTGGCATACCACAGATGTCTCAGCCAATCTGGTGCCACCAACACGCCTTTCCCCCAATGCATCTTGATGGGCTGAACCACTCGTCCTAGTAGCACCCACGGGGGGAAGACATAGAAAAAACCGGGCGATGGCCAATGTCACATCAGAGCATCAATCCCCTTTGACATTCTTTCTCGTCTTCTGCTGTAAAAATGACTCAACTTGGCCGTCCAAAAAGTCGCCATGAGATCCATAATCGGAGAGCCCCACTTGTGGACTATCTGGACAAACACTTCCAGATGAAGCTCCCATTCTCCGGCATTCACCCAGACTCTTCTGAGATAATCTGCCATCACATTGTCCGTTCCCGCAATGTGCGCTGCCGAGATCACCTGTAGTCACAGCTCCACCCAGGCAAATCGAGCTGCTGCTTCCTCTTCCATGGCAGCGCTTCCCATGCTGCCCTGCCAATTGAGATAAACCACCATTGCAAAATTGTCTGACAGCACCCGCACCACTTGACCTTTCACCGTGGATTCAAACGCCAGCAGAGCTAGAACCACTGCTCGCAGTTCCAAATGGTTGATCGAACACTGGATCTCCTGGTCGTTCCAAGTTCCTTGTGCCAAGAGATCCCCGCAATGTGCTCCCCAACCTGCGAGACTTGCATCTGTCAACACCGGAAGCCACTGCGGTTGTTCCAGTGGCATGTCTGCCGCCAGGTTTCCTGGGCAAATCCACCCCTGAAGGGACTGCCTGACCCACAAAGGACAGGGAAGACGTTTGTTCAGAGAATCATTCTGGTACAACCAGCGTCGGAGCAATGACCCCTGCAACGGACGCATGTGGGCTCTGACCCATGGTACTACCTCCAGGGTCGCCACCATCGTCCCTAGCATGCAAAGATAACTCGAAGCTGACGGAGCTGGAGTCGATACAAACTTGCACACTAGCTGCCAAAGAGCTTGAGCTCACCAATCTGGCAGAAACACTGCTCCCAATCGCGTGTCGAACCACACTCCTAAAAACTCTAAGACCTGAGAGGGAACCAACCGACTCTTAGATGCATTGACTACCCAGCCGAGACTGTGAAGGAACTTCACTACTCTGTTTGTAACTTGAACGCTCTCGGCCTTGGATTTCGCCCGAATCAACCAATCATCGAGATATGGGTGAACTAAGATTCCCTCTTTCCACAGAGCAGCTGCTACCACCCCCATAATCTTGGTGAAGGTGCGTGGAGCCGTTGCTAAACCGAAAGGCAAGGCTTGAAATTGACAGAGCCCCCACAGAAAAGCGAACTTTAGAAATTTCCGATGAACTGATCTGATCAGGATGTGCAAATACGCCTCGGTAAGATCGAGGGATGTTAAAAATTCCCCTTGTCGAACCGCCACTATTATGGACCGCAAGGTTTCCAAACGAAAATGAAGCACTCGTAGACAGCGATTCACCCCCTTGAGGCCCAGAATAGGACAGAGGGACCCGTCTCTTTTTGGCTCCACAAAAGAAATAGAGTAACGACCAACGCCGTAGAGCTATTGAGGAACTGGCACAGCCGCTCCTAACTGTAATAGACGATCCACTGTCTGCCGAACCACTCTCGTTCGCTGCTGCCCTCTGCAAGGAGAAAAGACAAACAAATCTAGTACCGGTTGGGAAAATTTGAGCACATAACCTTCACATATTACCTCCAACACCTACTGATCGGGTGATATCTGGACCCTGACAGGCAGAAACTCCCGAAACTGTCCTTCTATCAGCACCCGGGCCTGCCTCGCTTCATTGTGTTTTTCTGGATGCTGAGGAGGAGGTAGCTGCAAACCCTCTACCTGCTCCTCGAACACCCCGAAGCCCTTGCGCTCTGGAGGTAAAACGTCCTCTTTGAAAAACCGCCTGAAGTCCTGAAACTGACCGCGCCAAGATGGCAGGGGTCTCCCTTGCTTAGGCTTATCCTACGGCAGCCTTCTGCCTTTGGACTCTCCCAAATCCTTAACCAGCTTCTCAAGATCCTCACTGAACAACAACTTCCCCTTGAAGGGAAGCTTTCTAAGACGTGACTTAGAAGAAACATCCGCCGCCCAATTTCTTAACCAGAGATAACAGCGTGCGGCTCCCAGGGAAGCCATACTATTCGCCAATGCCCTGATTAAATCATAATGGAATCCGCTAAATACTCCGAACCTGATTTCAGCCGTGTCTCATCCATTAAATGCTCCTGTGTTTGCTGAGACGGCTGTTGCAAGTGTTGTGACCACCTGAGGCATGCTCTCTCCACCCAAGCCCCGCAGATGGAAGCTTGCAGCGAGAGAACATTAACCTCAAAGCTTGTTTCAATAAACCTTTTACTTTTCTGCCTTGCACATCCTTCAAGGCTGCACTGCCTTCCACCGGAATAGTCATCTTTTTCGTAACCGCTGAAACCGCTGCATCTATACGCGGTAAACGAGACCTCTCCTTCTCCTTGTCTGCTAAGGGGTAGAGCCTATCCAGAGCTCTCACGCCATGCAATCCAGCTTCCGGCACATCCCATTCATCCTGGATCATCCGGTCAACTACTCGGTGACCAGGAAACACCGCTTGAGTTTGCTACAGTGCTTGAATGAGAGGGTCCTCCAGCCCCTCTTCTTCCGCCAGCTGGATCAAAGTCAGGTTGAGTGCCTGAAGAGACTCCGTAATGAGTTCCTAAGCTCCTCTTTGTGGAAACCCCTTATGATACTGGCCTGATCCTCATGTTCTGGAATTTCCCCCTCCTCGAGTTCTTCCATACCTGATTCAGGTACCAAATCTACATCCTCTACATTAGGCCAATCCAAATCCAATGGCTGATCCTCTAGAGGCCGGGCCCTCTTAAGAGGTCTCACCAGACTGCTAGCAATCCTTTCAGAGTCAGAGCGCTGCACCCAGCGGCAAAGGTTCCGTCACCGTCCCCTGCTGATGCAAGCAATATGCTTGATGCATGATCAGCATAAAACAGGGGAGAAACCTCCAAGAGCTGCCCCAGACCAAGCTGGAACCACAGAACACCCTGGCCCTGCCCAGCTGTCTAGAGGGGGTCCGTACGAAACCTCCAGCTTGACTCACCTTCGCCCACAGTCGGCGGGCTCTGAGCCCCCACAGCAGCTTTATCTGGAACACCCTGCTCGCCCCTGCGGGCGAGAAGGCATTAGTGATTAGACACAAAAAACTATGTCTCAGCAAAGAAAAACCCAACTAAAATAATAATTCCTTCCTCTGGTTGGCTGGGGGTTTTTTTGGCCCAAGACTCAAACTAAAAGAACTAAAAGAACCATAAAAGAAACGAAATCAAATTAAAATAGCTTTAAAACAGGTCCAAAACAGCTTTAAAACCACTAAAATCTGTTCCATAAAGACCTTGCCTTCACTTCAGCGACAGTGCGATTGACAACGCTGCAGCAGACTCGCAGCCTAAAACACAGCTGGGCCTGTTTGCTGCTGCCAAAGCCTGATCTTGGCACCACCGTCTTCCCGACTGCTCGTGCCTAACTCGCCGGATCAACTTACCATTGCTGCCGACCTCCCCCGTGCTTGCAAGCCCAGATCTCCGCTTTGCCAGCATGATCGAACGCCCTGCAATCCGCGACACTGCTCAGCTTAAGAAGTGTGCTGCAAATGCGGAGAGGGCTTTCCGTCTTCAGCTGCACTGCTCACACCAACCACGTGGCCCTCGGGAGCGGACAAGCAGCACGACAGTACTGCACAACTCTCCTCTGTTCAATCCAGGAGGAGAAAGCAGTTTAAGCAATCGGAGCCGGTCTAAGAAATACAGGTAAACCACAAAACACTGGTTTGATTCCTGCTCTTTTTTTTTTTTAAAAAAACAGCTGTAAAAATAAACGAAGTGATAGGGAAGAAAAGAACAAAACAACCTTTAAAAACTCCCTCTCCTAACTGCGCTCCTTATCCATTTCTCTAGTGAGCCTAGCACCTAGGCTCACTACGTCCTCCTGCTGCATGGAGACTGGACACACTGGGGCTGATGGGAGAGACCAGCAGGCTACATGCAGTGATGTCATGATTCTGACATGCCCAGTCTCCATGCTGCAGGAGGAGGTACACTATCCAGAGGTGGAGGACTGAACTGGAGGAACGATAAGGAACTGTTGGGGATTTTGAACAATTTTCAGAAGACTGTGTTCATGAGGAACTAGCTAAACTTAAAGTAGACCAAGCGATGGGACCAGATGGGATACATCTGAGAATATTGAAGGAACTTGGGGACATTCTAGCGGCTCCTGATTTAATTTTTCAATGCTTTTTTGAAATCAGGAGTGGTCCAGAGGACTGGAAAAAGGCAAATCTGGTCCCTTTACACAAAAGTGGAAGTAGGGATGAGGTTGAAAACCACAGGCTAGTGAGTAAATTATTTGAAACGCTGCTAAAACAGAGTAGAGTGAGGTTTCTGGAGTCCAACGGATTGCAGGATCCGAGGCAGCATGGGTTTACCAGAGGCAGGTCTTGTCAGACAAATCTGATTGATTTCTTTGACTAGGTGACAATGGAGTTGGACCAAGGGAGAGCCCTAGATGTGGTGAACTTAGATTTCAGTAAAGTCTATGACACCGTTCCACACAGGTGACTTATAAACAAATTGAGCACCCTAGGGATGGACTCTAAAGTGACTGACTGGGTTAGAAATTGGTTGAGTGGGAGGCAACAAAATGTACAGGTGAAAGGAGATCACTCTGAGAAGAAGAATGTTAGCAGTGGGGTGCCGCAGGGATCTGTCCTTGGTCCAATTCTTTTTAATATTTTTGTTTAGTGGTACTGAAGAAGGGTTATTGAGTAAGGTTTGCCTCTTTGCGGATGATACCAAAATCTGCAATAGAGTAGACACACAGAAAGGAGTAGATAACATGAGCAGAGATTTAGCTAAGCATGAAGAATGGTATTAAATTTGGCAGCTGAGATTTAATGTTAAAAAAATGTAGGGTCATGCACCTGGGCTGCAAAAATTCAGGGGAGTGGTATAATGTAGGGGGCAAAGTACTGCCCACGAAAGAAGAGCGGGACTTGGGCATGATTGTTTCTGATTATCTTAAACGGGCTAAACAGGTAGAAAAGGTGACAGTGGAAGTCAGAAGGATGCTTGGGTACACAGGAGAGGAATGGCCATCAGAAAAAAAGGCGATAGTTTCTTCTGTATAAGTCTCTGGTGTGACCTCATTTGGAGTACTGTATGCAATTCTGGAGACCACACCTTCAAAAGGATATAAACAAAATGGAGTCTGTGCAGAGAGTGGCTACTAAAATGGCTAGTGGTCTTTGTTATAATGCATATGAGGACAGACTTAAAGATCTTAATATGTATATGTTAGTGGAAAGGCAGGATGCAGGAGATATGATAGAGATGTTTAAATACCTCTGTGGCATAAATGCACAAGAGGAGAGCCTGTTTTGATTGAAAGCAAGCTCTGCTACAAGGGGATATAAGATGAGGGTGAAAGGGGATAGACTCAGGAGTAATATGCGGAAATATTTCTTTACGGAAAGAGTGATAGATGCATGGAATAGTCTCCTAGTGGAGGTAATAGAGACAAGGATAGTATCTGAATACAAAAAAGCATGGGACAAACACAGAGGATCTCTTAAGGAAAAAAGGAGACTATTATAGTTGATATGGAAAGGCAGATTAGATAAGCCATGTGTTTTTTTTCTGCTGTCATGTTTCTATATTTCTACAGAGGAAGATCCCCTGGGATGGAGGAAGCTTCTATGGACTGGTTTGATGGCATGATACATGATGTATGTATATGTTTGTTATACATGATGTATGTATATGTTTGTTCCATGTAAACCGCGCTGATGATAATAGTGCGGTATATAAGAGATGTTAAATAAATAAATAAATAAATAAAATGATAAGGGATTAAATAAGAATAAATGGATGCACTGTAGTGAAGACCCCTAAAGCAGTGGGAGTGGGGCTGCAATACTGGCAGTGACCACCCAGAAGAACTCAGAAAGACTAATGCAACAATAAGATAGACTGAAAGCCCCTACAGTGAAATGCTAATACTTCTGGCAGAAGACCAATAGTCAACAAGAACAGTAATAGGGGATGATGAATTTGAGGGCAATCTGTCACCCAGTGATAGCTAGGATTATTTGGGAATCAAGTTGGCTAGGCAGGTATCCCTTTCCTTTGTCAATGCTCCATGTTCATCTTTTCTGATAGAAGGACCCTTGTTCAGTCAATAGTATAGTAGTATCTGTGCTGCACTGCATGAACCGCCAAACAAGTACAATAACAGAAATTTGAAAAGAGCTTTGAGGCTCTTTGACAGTAGTAGGCTGGTAGTGTCTCCCCACCGCGCCATGTTCAGTTTCTCCTAGACTCGGGTTGTTAGGAACTAAAGGCCAAAGCAGGTGGCAGAACATCTAATGAGGTGTAGAATGACAACCCAAAGGCACCTGCAAAGATGCAAAGCAGGAGAAGGATGAGAAGTGGCCAAATGGCCAAAACGAAGAAGAAAAAAATCACACTGCTCAAAGTAACACAGCAAGAAGGGCAGCAACAAACCTGCATGCATTAAAAGAAAGCAGAAGTCATACACTGACAATCCAAAAGCACCCACAAAGACGCAAGCAGGAGAAAGATGAAGAGTGGCTTAAAATAAACCAAAGCACACTGGTCGCAGGGCAACGCAGCAAGAAAGCTGGCATGCACTACTCAAATCATCAGGGGAGGAGCAAAAGACAGCAGCGAAACAAGCCATGAGAGCTGTGCCAAAAGAGTGTCACAGGCAGCAGCGGCAGAGAGGCAAGAGGAAAGGAGATTTGTCTTTTTTTTTAAATTTAAAATTTAAACTTTTTTTGTGTCAATTTTGCCATATGGGCCTTAAGGAACCCACTGCAAACACGATAGCAGGCCACAGAACAGCTGTGCAGTCAGCAGCAGGATTGGCAACCACTGCAATACAGAGGGGTTCAGATTGTGAGAGCAGGATGGAAAACAGAGGAGATCAGCACAGAAATGGCAGCACAACTAGGCAGGCATGGGCAGCAGAGGGAGACTTTTTCAAGTTCTTTTTGTTTGTTTTGGTTTTAGCTTCATTTTTATTTTCTTTCTTTTAAGTTTTGGCACAGGGTGTGTGTGGGGGGGGGGGGGAGGGGGGGAGAGGGGGAGCTTGAAGGTCCACACTAGAAATAGGCTCTATTCCTGTAGAGACTGTCAAAAAGACAGCTAGATACTAAAGACAGAGAGTGTGGGCAACTGGCTCCTCAGTTCAGATTTCCTGCAAAATATCTGGTAACCTTGTACCATTTATTTGCAGTGGGAAGTAGAGGAAGGGACAACTTAGTTCCAGTTTTGAGCAACAAGACCTGAAGGAGGGAAGAGACATCATTACTTTGCACCTCATCCATCTCATGATAGCAGCAATACTACTTCCAAGCAAACAAATCGACAAAGAAATAGAAACAGTGATGAATTTCCTATGTACTGTGCAAAATATAAAAATAAATTTTAATTCCAAAATCTGATATTTTCTAATCACTAAATTGAAAATAAATTTTTTCAGCCTTCTCTATTTCCATTGCTGAAATTGGGGACAGGAGACAGGAATAAACGTCTTAAAGCTCTAACAGAATCCTTCAAACAAAACGGATATCGTCCTAAAATCATCTCCAAGAAAACTGCATCCCCACTCAAAACACCCAATACAAGGAAAGAAGAAACATGGAACATATACTACAGTAGTTGTGTAACTTATAACCCAGAACTAGAAAACCCAAAGAAAATTATCAAAGATCTCCAATCCCTATTTCTGGAGGATGGCTTATTAAAAGAAATCTTTCCTACTCCAAACTTCAAACTCAATCCAAAATGGAAGAAAATAGCACAAAACTCTACAAAAATGCATGGTGCAAGTTATGCCAACACATATCACAGGAAGCTATAACCAGAGCATGACAAATCCCAGGTGCCAGATTGCTAAGGCAACTAGAAATTTTCGTCTTGCGACTGGGATTTTCATGCTGTTGTCTTTGAAGGGGTGGGGGGTGGGGGGATTACACTACTTCTGTGCTGCAACCACCGATGGAGCAAGGAATGTCTCTCTGCACAGCACAGCTCGAATTCACACAGCGCCACATGGTGTAGAGAGAAAGTAGACTCTCTGCTGATAGCAGCCCAACCCACTAGGCACACCAGCTGAGCCATCTTCATGCCAACTCCAGCTCCTTGCATAGGTGCATAATTAACCAGTCTCCACCTCACTGAAGCAAAAAAACACTTATCAGAGGGCTTATCTAGTATGAAGGATGTCCTGCCACTGCCATGGGGATCTTTCAGGCATGCCTCTGGTCTGGGCGTGCAGTGATGATGCCGGCATCAGTCAGCTGATGTAACTCCTTTGCTTCCCCGGTGGCAGATAAACAATGAGAAGAGTATTGGCAGCAGTAGGGAGCTTGGGGACTCTTCTTTCACCATGTGCCGATTTGCACCTTGGTTGAGCTCCATTAAGAAACGGGCCAACTGTTAACTGCTTTGACAAAAGAAGCCACAGCCACATGTTCATGGTCCTTCCTTGCTTTGTGGCTGACCACATGGCAGCTGCAGCTCTTCAGCATGCTCAGCTATCTGCGGCCTGACCACCTGCCACCTTAGCTCGGGTATAAGTCTGGTGCTGATTGCGCAGTCTTGCCACCACTCCACCAGTTCTGCACAGATGCCAGAGCTCCCTTCTTTCCCATCTCAGTCCCTTCCATTATGGCTACAGCACTGATCACATGAAGCAGTGCCTCGGCATTACCACTTACCTTCTCAGAGGCACAGGCTGGAGATGGGATCTTCAGTGATTCTGAGGAACTGTTTGCTTGGAAAGGGAGGGGAGGGGAAGGCTGACTAGCTTTCTGGGGTTTGTAGAGAATTAGGGGGTAGGAGGTAGGGACTGGCTGGAGTGACTGGCTTGCTTGCTTGCTGTGGGGGCAAGGACTGAGAATAGTATGGTAGCTTACTAGCTTGCTAGGGAGATATGGACTAGATAGGGTTGACTTGCTGACTGGCTTGCTATGGGGCAGGGATTGAGTATGTTATGGTGGCTGATTGGCTTGTTGGGTGGTGAGGGCTGGCTGGGGAGAAAGTGAGTGCGAAGGGGTTGGAGTGGAGAGATTGGTGGGGGGAAACCAGAATAAAATAGGGACTGGGTGATGACAAGATGAGGGGGAGAAAGACAGACTGATTAAGTAGGGAGGTGGGCTACTGGCTGCATATTTCCGTCAGTGGCTGCAGGAGTGCCTTCAGGGCCTGATTTACTAAGCTTTCTTTTTCCTTAGACAAAGAATGGGAAAAACAGCCTTAGTAAATCATGACATAATGAAACTATAGCAGGTCTCAAAAGTGCCCCCCCCCCCCCTCACTCCTCAACTTCTATGGAAACAGGTGAAGGGGAAGTGTCTCAGTCACTGGCTCCCAAATCCAGAGAAAATTTGTCAAGGCCTTCTAACTACCCAAATGGGGATCATATGAATAAATCCATATATGTGTTGCCAATCATGTTTGGTTTTTTTGTCCATGGTCTGGATCTACTTCTGTTTGCCTGTGTTAGTGGGATCTACAGCCCATAAAAGAAGGTTATCAGCAAGGTCTTTTTAATTTTTATCTCAACTTCATAGTTTTATATGATCCACAGTTTTCATGATCAAAGATCTGTTTGATGAGAATATTTTAAAGGCCGACATATGGCTGACTCTAAGTTTGTTTCAATATAGACACATTGAGGTACATTTCACAATGAGATGTTCAAGTGCAATCTGGGATGTCAAAGCCAGAACCTCTGAAAAAAAGCAGGCACATGCAAGTCTAGACATGATTTTGGAAATGTGGACGTGCCCAATATGCACGTGTATCAAATGTCTATATAGACGTCCCCAGGATAGCATTCCAGCACCACCACATCTAATAGCATATTGGTTAGCGTAGTGGCTAAAGAGCAGAGTGGTCAGAGTTCAAATCTCAGTGTGGACCTTTGTAATCTAAGGCTAATCACTTAATTCACCATCTTCTTTACACTCTCTGGATGTTTTAAGATGAAAATAAGCATGTTCCTAATGCTTGGAGCAGGTATAAACATTGACATGCCTGCAGACATCTCCGATGTTTCTGAGATTAACTGGGGACGTGTAAGTACATTGCCACTCCCAGGACACACTTCTGTGTCTGCTTGGACATCCCTGCACTGGAGACATCTGAGAATGACAACAGAGATGTGTGTTTGTGATTTCAATGTCCATGTGCATGTCTTCAGATGTCCAAATCACACTAAACCTCTTAAAATGACCCTCATTGTTAAGTATCAGTTCCTTAAATGCAAGTAAAAAAAATCCAGAATTTCAAGTGAATTCCAAGTAGATTTGTTGGCTACAATGGAAGCATAGCACTGGTAACGTATACCTACAGAGCTCCTAAACATTCTGTAATCCTCTACTACTAATCATTTGTATAGTCTACAGTAGGAGAAGTTTGAACTGGATACAGAAATGGAAAAGGTTAGTGCATGTAAATTGCTTGTGTGCCTATGAATTAATGTAGATGCTATTGAATTGGGTGCTTAAAATAATTTAAGTGCTCAAATAAAAGGGACTTTTTAGAAAGGACATGGAGAGGCGAATCCCACATCCATTTCAAGACATGGAGAAACAGATCTGTATTTTACAAGAGGTTCTGGCTAAACACAGAGTCCCTTGGAATATGGCTGCAAGCCTGCACAGGTATGCTCTTGCCTGCCTGGCAAAAGCAGTGATTTTAGGAGGCTGCATGTGGGGGAAAAAAGTCATGGAAATCACCCCCCCCCCCACTTAGACGTGAAAGCAGACTCCTAAAATCACTGTGCTGGCACAGAGGCATACCGATGCAGCAATAGAATCTGGCCCCACCCCAGGACACTCTCCAGCTGCCCTGACCAAATATCCCTGTTAACCGGCTAAATCATGGTGATCCTGATATTCAGTGGCACTATCCATATAGGGCCGCTAAATATAATCACAGACCCAGCCAAAACCAAGGTAGTCTGTGGGTGGAGCAGGGGCAGTCCCCAGCACCTATCCAGTTAATGGCAATATTCAACTGCTAACCAGATTGCTAAACCACAGGTCAATGGCTGCCCTAACTTTATCCAGTTTGTGCTATCCGCTTAGTGGCTGAATATTGGCGCTAACTGGATAGCCAGTGCTCTGTTCGGTGAAATTGGAAATTCAGCATGTGAAGCCAGATAAGCTCTAGTGCTAGATATCTGGTTTTATTTAAAGCAGCAGCATCAAGGTGCTTTAAAAGCACTGACCTCTGTCGCATTGGCCCCAAACCTTTAAGTCCACACCATGCCCAGAATACGCCTCTTTGAGGAGTATTGGCTTTTATAAAAATGCTGCTTAGATGCACTCGGCTATTTACACATGTAAACCCACCATTTGCACATATAATTTTCTATGCAAGCCTTCTAAATGGGGCCAGCCTCAGATATTGGGCACACTAAGCAAACTTTCAGCCTTACACCCCCCCCCCCCCCTTCTCCTTCTCCTCCTGAGATTTTGCTAATTAAACTCAACAGTCATGATCATCTGAACAACAATCCTGTAAAAATACATAACTGGACATCATACTTGTAAATATGACAAGTATGAGCTCAGATGAAAAGACTAGGACTTTCATACTTTGGATACATCATGCAAAGAGAGATCATTAGAGAAAGACATCATGCCTGGCAAGTTGGAAGGTGAACACAAAAGAGGAAGGCCAGCAATGCAATAGATCAATACAACAGCAGCTATGGATGCCACTCTGTCACCGTTAGCCACCTGACGGAAGACCGTGCACTGTTTAGGACAACAATCCAGACGGTTGCCATGAGTTGGCACCAACTCAACAGCAATTAACTACAACTTGTAAGTAATACACTTTGCTTTGTACCTATGTATATGCCTGCTTTCTCTTTATTTGAGGAGTACTTGGTGGTACTAAGTATTAGCACTTTTTTCGCTGCCTGATAAATTTGAACCTTGGTCCTAATATGTTAATCAAAGAGCCCCGCATATAAGTACAGGCACCTTTTTTGCTAGGAAGAAAACACTGGGTAAAGAATGTGCTGATAGCACTTTGAGTTTGCTGACTGTCAGAATATATTATTTTGCTTTGAATGCTGCTGCCCAGAAGTTGCTGCCCTAGGCAGCTGCCTAATCTTCCTAATGGTTGGGCCTGCCCTGCTTTTAAAATAACCTCTAATGTCTTTTTCCCAGATCTGTATTTGCAAGACAAGTGGTTGCAGATCCTAATTCCTACTGTATTCTCGACTGATACGCCAGAAGCGGATGGGTGACTGGTCTCTCTTGGCCTTTACTTCTGCTTTTTTACCTGTCCCAGGATCTCTACAGCTCTTTCTCTCTGTATTTCTCAAATGCTCTTTTAAACAAAAAATAGAATTAAGATCCCTTTAGGATGACTTTTTCTAAACGAATCTAGCTCTCAGAAAGATTCTGCTTTCAATTCTTTCCATAGACGTCTCTGAAACTGATTAGAACAAAGTTGGCAACACTTTTAAAGCATAAAGGGCTCAATATTCAGAACTACTTTTCTGGAGAGCAGCACCTGGCCAGGGTTATCTAGTGCTTTTTAGTGACATTGTCTGGAAAGTGCCACTGAAATGCTTCCTGATTGCCTTGACATTATCCGGATTCGGCGAGGATATTGCATGGGGGGAGAGAGCGAGGGTGAAGCTGGTAGTTATCTGAATAATGGCAATATTCATTCTGCTGTCCAGATAACTATCCACATAGAGTTAGGACAGCAAGAACACTGTCCTAACTTTATCCAGATAGATATCCTGATAGCAGATTGATCAACGCTATCTGGAAACGGCTACTGCTCGTTACTCTATCCAGTCATTCTGCACCAGCCATTACTCGGATATCCATGCTGAATATCTGGATTTCTTGGGGGGGCTGTCAGAGTCATGAGTTAAAAAAAAAATTAACTGTGGCTGCTGAATACAATAACTTTAACTTTAATAAAATCTTATTATTGTTATTTTTAAATTGATCTAGTAGTGCTTTCATACAAACAGTCTAAAGAAATAGCACAAACTATCACAAGCGATTAACTAGTGCAAGATAATAAACTGCACAGTAAATTTAGCCATGTTATTGAGCAAAGTTTCTCAGTACCCTCAACCAGTAAGATGGTACAAAAAATAAGCTGCCTACCCTTTTTCAACTAAAAGAATTAAGACCCCTTTAGGTTTTTCTATTTACAAAGCTAATCAGTTTTGAGAAGGCTTCTACCATACAATCTTCTCAAAGGCTTTTTCCTTCTGACTAACATGGTTTCCAAATGCTCTGGATGTGTGAACCCCTTATTAACCGCATAAAGTTCAAGGATGCCCAGTTCATCTCCACTCTTCCTGGACTTCTTCAGCACCAAGTTTTTTGCCACTAGCCCTCTTTATCTCCCTTCCCCTTCTGTCTCCAACAGTCTGTCTCCTTTTTTCTCCTTCCCCCTGGGCAGTTCCATCAAGTCTCTCTCTTCCCCACTAGCCAATCCCTACTAGCCTCACTCTTTTTTCTTTTTTTGTTTTGGGGACCCCCCTATAATGGTTTCCAAAGGCTTCTACTGAGTAAAGGGGAATCTGCTAGGCTCTTAAAGAGACCTCAAAATAAATATGTACATTAGAGTAGAGGTCACATGTGGGCTTATTTGGCAGCTTAACCATTAGCATTAGTACCACAAGACTCCCATTAAAGGCTAAGTGGCACTATTCTGAATCCCTACTAGACACCAAGGGAGACACCCCTGTAAAGTAAGTACCAGGAGGATCAGGAATGGAGGGTCCTCAGAGAGGGGCGGAAGTCTCTGGTCAGGGTGGAAATGGAATAGACACGTTGTTAGCAACACCAGCGGGCCCATTAGGGGCCTGATGTTCCCAGGGAGGAACTAACAGACTGTAACATTAAGGGGGGTCATTTTGAAAACTCTATTCATGCTCTGGATGTCCGAAAACAGGCATAAAGATGTCCAAAGCACACAGAGACGTCTCTAGAGCCATTTCAGAAGCCAGCTCTGGGGATGTTCTTAGCACAAGGACGTCCACGTCTGAACAAAGGCATGGTGGAAGTGTGACTGGGGTGTTCCCATGAACCTGGATATCTCCACCTGATCTCAGAAATGTCATGGAAGTCCGGCATCGCATCTAAGTTTAGACTTGCTACAGGCATCTGTAAAGTGCTCATTGTGGCTGAAAAATATCCAGAGTGTAGAGAAGAAAGCACCCCATCATCCCCAGTACTCAGCACAAAGTCAATGATAGCAGCAATGGATTTGATCCCTGGTTGCCCTGTTCCTAGCCCACTACTCTAATCATTAGGCTATCTTAAATGACCAGGTTCTGAAATACAGTTCTAGGAATTTCTATCTAGACACCCTCACAGACATCCATATTGGGCATGTCCACGTTTGTGAAATCCTGTCTACGCCTGGTTGCACTGTTATTTTTTCCAGACATTCTAGCTTAGACGTCCCAGATTGCATTTAGACATCCCTTCTAAAATTCCTTCCATATGAGCTGCTTTTCATGCATTTGCAACTCCATTATTATGCCTCTTGTACTGTACTAAAAAAAAAAAGTGTAAGGCCAAATAAAGCACAATGGTGCCATTTAATGTGTGCTATTTGACACAAAAAGTGTTATTCACTTAATGCAGATTATATTAACTACCTCTGTATGCCTCTCACATCAGTTTCACGGCAACTAGAAAGCTTGTTAAAATCTCTTACAGCCAGGCCAGCTCAAGGGGTTATGGTGTCCTGAGACACCTTTTTGCTTTTGTGCCCCCCATCTTTGGGCCAGTCCTGCAGTATGAGCTGAAAAAACAGGGATAAATTCTCAGCCAGTATGCTCACAGGCACAATGCTAGGGTTTAACGTAATCCATATACTCAGTGCCATTATCTGTAAGGATAGTGGTGCAGCATACATGGAGAGATAGTGACCGTGCCAGCACTATCTGTTTCATTTAAGCCTGCTATTCAACAAGCCTAAACTCCATATATCATTTATCTGAAAAGTGGCTATTACCATATCTAGATTATGCTTTGGCCCATCGCTCCTCCCCTAACTGAGCCCAGAAATATACAGATAAATATAAGGATTTTAGAGATTGAAATAGTTCAATATCATCCATATGAAATGATGTGTTCTCTGGTGAATGCATAATTGCCTTTGAATATTGATCCAATACAGTAGAGTGTTCATTCACATGGAACATTCCCAGAACAACAAATAAAACTCCACCAATGGGTGCAGAGCAGAAGTAGAATGTTTCACTTTATGACTCAAGACACAAAGAGTTCAAAAATGCATGCTTTAAGCATTGCAAAACAGGTGTGTTTCGGATGAGTGAGCAGATAGGTGTTTTTGTCAGTGAGTGTGTGACTGCATAGTTAGATGGATTGTGTGTGAATGAGTAGCTGGGGGATGCCTGAGTGATGGGGTAGCATGGGAATAGTAAGGAAGGTGTGCAAGGCAGCAGTTGTGCACAGAGGGGAAGTTCTGAATGGAGGACGTGATGAGATCTTCCCTATCGTTCCTCCTCTGCCTTCTTTCCTCCCCTCTCTTCCGTCTTTCCTTGCTTTTCCCTCTCATCTCTCTCAAACTATCTTTCTGTTTCTTCTCCCCCCTCCTTGCTTTATTTCGTACCCACTTCCTGAACCTGTAGTCAGGCCAGGGCCACTTGTTCCACCTGTGCCAGTGGGGGATGAGTCCCTACAGACGCTATCAATTCTCTGTCTGCAATTGTGGGGGAGAGCTTCACTTGCGTGCCAGACCTGAAAAAATTCATATATCCACAGAGTTTTCTTTGCCTCCCCTCACCATCTTTCTTCTGTTACAAATATTTTAAACAATTGTTTCAGAACTATCCTTCCCTCCTCCTGAATTCCGTCTGTAAATTACCTGCTTGGCTCTCTCCCTTCTCTCTTTCAGTTGTCACAGTTTTAAAAAAAGGAAGAAACCCCTATCAGGAAATCCCATCTGTCCCTGCTGCCCTTAAAGGAACAGTGCCAGATGGTGATGCTGTCTTCCTGTCCAAAAAAGGAAATGACCTTTATTGGACAGCAGGGAGAGAGGGACTTTCTCCAGCTGGCATTGGTCTTTAATGGGCAGCAGGTCCTAACAGTCTCAAGAGTTAGGCTATTGCCTATTTCTGACTATCATTGTTTTTGCAAATGTAAGTTTGGATTTCTATTTAATCTATATGCTTGTCAAACTCTTTCATTCTATTTTACCTGAGTAGAAATACTTTTCCATTTTTTCTGTTTCTAGTCAAGATACTAATGTTCGTTATCTCATATATCTGTTGTATCTTGAGACAGGTTTAATTTAACACTTAAGGAAGCCCTATTTTACTTTCTTTTCCTTTAGAAGAATTCTTTCAGAGTTTCAGAACTCAGGACAGCTCATTGTACAATTTTCTAACAGCTTGTCATTGTTACACCCTTTAAAATTTATCACAAAAAAACAACACCTTTAGAACAGGGTGCAGCAGCTGCCTACCCTCACTCCATCTTCCTTTCCCAGAACACCCCAGTAACTCTCCAATGTCACTCTCCCATCCTAGGCTCCGTCACCTGCTTCCAGTACCAGCCTCTCAGCCAACATGTGCTCCCAGAAATGTTTGCTCTGACTTTTGTTTCATCATAGAGTTATTAGAGTTGCACCAGTCTTCCTGTAGCAATCCAATGCTTCTGGGATCACAGTTATCAATCTGGCCCAGAAGGATCTGAAGATAGCAGGAGGAATTTCCTTCCAGCTTCCTACTACCTGCCTGGCTTAGCCTCAGATTGCTTCTTCCTTCCCAAAGCCAATATTCGAAAGGCATATACATGATTTACAGCCCAGTAAACCATGTAAATGCCTTAAATGGGGATATTCAACGGCACTTAGATGGTTAGTGCTGTTGCATATCCCCTCCTAACTCCCCTACCTGCCCCGATGCTATTCGGTTAGCATCGGGGCATGTCGGGGGCGTTCCGGGGCAGAGCAGAGGCAGCGACAAGCACAAACCAGGCAGCAACATTATTGCATGTTGCCAGGTTAGCGATCTGCGCCTTAAAGATAGGCAAGGAAAACCTTTGCCTATCTTTAAGACGCAGGAGCTAATTGGACAGAATGCAAAATCACTGCTGCCCAGTTAGCTACTGTGGCTTCCTGTGTCTGCAGTGATCCCCAGATATTCAATGCCGGGGCTGCATATGACCCTGGCATTGAATACCACAGTTAAGGGTCAGCGGGCAGGGCTATGCGCCATAGGGGCACATAGCCTGTCCAACTGAATATCAGGTCCTCATATTTTTGTTAAATGCTTTCTTGTTAATACTCAAAGAATCTGACCATTTTAACTTGAAAAGTCTTACATTCCTTGAGTTTCCTTTTATTATCCTGAATTCTTATGCTGTCAATCTGCATTCTGCATCCTGACCACACTATGCTTTTGTGTGGTGCCTGTATTGTAGATATTTTTAGATATCACGTGGGATGCAGAAACCAGTCTAGAAGCGTGATACCGTGGAAAGACAGCTTTATTGAACCATTGACAAACCGACACAGGCTGTGTTTCGTTATCCTTCGTCAGGGGTTTGTCTGGCATATACTAGAAACATAAATATATAAATGCTTAAAAACATAAAAGAACAGATCACTAACAGCACAATCCATAAATCAATAAAATGATAAAAACCATCAAAATGAATTGTACAGACAATAATTAAAAACATCATATAGAAATCGATAAAAAACAAAAACAAAAACAGAACAAATGTACCCAAAGAACATTAAAAGACTAAAAGCATATAAACATATGGAAACTTAAATACCTCTGTTGAAGACCATTAAACCAGAAGGTCTTGTACCATACTGTTTTAAAACTATAGGAAATCTGTATATTCTAAAGAGGATGTAAATAAATAGGTTAAAAACAGTCATAAACAATACATATGTGAAATATGTCAGTGGAACACGGAGAACGGAAGAGTTAAAAATAAAGGACTGTTAAGCTTAAATATACCCTGCAGTAAGGGAAAGGGATGCAGGAGTGAGTCAGCGAGAAAAGACACTTGTTAAAAAAAGGGGGGAGGGGGCCCTTTGTGTGTTACAAATGATAAAAATGATAAAAACATTACACAAAAAGAAGACATGGTCTCATCTTATGAGTTTCCTCAAAAGAATTAATACTTAACAGAAACCTAATCTCAACGTGTGCGATGTATCAAACGTCCAAAAAAATGTACTAATGAACAGGGCTTTTCTATGGGAGCAACCTGTTTAGCATATTACTTAGACGCTATCATCCAGTTGAGAATGTGATGTCTGAAAAAGAGTAAGTGCACTGCAAAAGGGGAGTGTATTCTAAAAACAATGAGACTGTCAACTGAAAATAGTAGATGTCTGTATGCATTCATTCTACGTTGTCCCGTACTTCACTTTTTAACTATTGTAGTTTTTCTTTGATCTTCCAGTGATATCTATATGAGCTTATCCAACTTTTTATATTTAAGCTCTTATGCAATTTTTTCCATATTCAGAAATTATGTTTCAACATATTATGTAATTATTTTTGAGGTACGTCTCCTTGGGTCTTTGTTTAAATCATAGTGTACAGGACAACGTAGAGGAAACTCATAAGATGAGACCATGCCTTCTTTTTGTGTAATGTTTTTATCATTTGTAACATACATAGGGCCCCATCCCCCCTTTTTTTGACAAGTGTCTTTTCTCGCTGACTCACTCCTGCCTCCCTTTCCCTTACTACAGGGTATATTTACGCTTAACAGTTCTTTTTTTAACTCCTCCGTTCTCCGTGTTCCACTGATATATTTCACGTATGTATTGTTTATGACTGTTTTTAACCTATTTCTTTACATCCTCTTTAGAATATACAGATTTCCTATAGTTTTAAAACAGTATGGTACAAGACCTTCTGGTTTAATGGTCTTCAACAGAGGTATTTAATTTTCCATATGATTATATGCTTTTAGTCTTTTAATGTTCTTTGGGTACATTTGTTCGGTTTTTGTTTTTTATCGATTTCTATATGATGTTTTTAATTACTGTTTTTAATTATTGTCTGTACAATTCATTTTGATGGTTTTTATCATTTTATTGATTTATGGATTGTGCTGTTAGTGATCTGTTCTATTATGTTTTTAAGCATTTATATATTTATGTTTCTAGTATATGCCAGACAAACCGCTGACGAAGGGTAACAAAACACAGCCTGTGTCAGGTTGTCAGTGGTTCAATAAAGCTCTGTCTTTCCACAATATCACGCTTCTAGACTGGTTTGTGGATATTTTTATTATAAAAACTTTCTATATCAAGTAGTAAAACTGGTACAGGAAAATCCCAAGTAAACCACTGCACTCAAAGGCAATTATAGATTTATGTATTTATTTTATTTATTTATTTACATTTCTTATATACCGCGCTATTAAAAATCAGTGCGGTTCACAGTGAACAGAACAATGCTACAATGCGACAACGACACAATGCGCTTACAGAGAACAGGGTAGTAGCTTAGGGGAGAACCTGGGAAAACTATTTACATAGCATTTTACAGAGCTACAGAGTATTCATAATTGAAACAAGTTTGATGGCATCGGGAAGTCTGTACCAGGGGGTGAGCTGATTAACCATTCTCCCGTTGAGTTAGAGTTTGGGAACAGTTAGGAAGGGGGGGTCAGAGGGCACTTCCTATGTTTTCCAGGGCTAGTTTCAGGATAGTGTAAGTGATAGATGAGGTGAAATCCCTAAGCCAAAGGGGTTATCCAAAATGAGCTGCCTATCAATGAATAGGCTGACTCTACTGCTTATTGCTCCAAGATTTAGGAAATGGAAAAAGCCAACAGAGATTAAAAGACTGGGTTGATGACTTGGTAAACAAGAAGAGACACAACAATATTAGGACCTTTAGAGTTCTGTAGATGGTGGGTGTAAATTTTCATAAAGATAGAAACTTGGAAAGGACAGTGGTGTAATGCCTATACTTAAAGAAGATCTGAAAATGTGAACTTTTTGTACCTTTAACACCGACACCTTCAAGGTGCAACTGATTCATAACAAAACTTAGGATATTTGCATGGTTTATTTACCTTCCCATCCAGCTTCACAAGATTTGCCTTTAATTTTAAAATGGACATTAGTTGCTACTGTTGATTTAGATAATAGCATTATAAGGGCAGACTAATATAGATTTTGAAGTTGTTCCCAAGTAGCATTTTGTTGAAAATGTTTTGCTTGGTATCGATATGCTGAATTTCAAACAAAGGGTTACTTTCATGATGAATGTGGGGAGGACATACTACTACTGATCATTTGTATAGCGCTACAAGGCATATGCAGCACTGTACATACGTAGTTCCTGCTCATCAGAGCTTACAATCTAGTCAGGACAAACAACACAACAGTTGAGGACAGGGATACAATTAGGGGAATGACAAGGAAACACTCAGGAGACTAGGCGGATCACGATCCAAAAACGGGCTCGAAGAGGTGAGTTTTCAGCCTGGTTTTGAAAAAAGCCAGAGATGAAGCCTACCGTACAGACTCGGGTAGTTTGTTCCAGGCATAAGGAGCAGCAAGGTGAAAGGATCGAAGTTTGGATTTGGCAAGAGAAGAGAAGAACATGGATAGAAGTGATTTGCCAGAAGTGCGGAGATCCTGAGGAGGGGTGCAGGGAGAGATATGAGAGGAAAAGTAGAGAAGAGTAGCAGAGTGAATGCACTTATAGGTCAGTAGGAGAAGTTTGAACTGGATACGGCAAGGGATAGGAAGGCAATGAAGCAACTTTAAAAGAGGGGTTATATGAGCATATCAAGGCTGGTGGAAGATTAGCCATCCAGCTGAGTTTTGAACAGATTGAAGGGGCGTGAGATGATTCAGAGGAAGAACAGCAAGGAGCAGGTTGCAATAGTCTAGACAGAAGGTGACTAAAGAATGGATAAGTGTCTTTAGCTGATCTTATAGAGAAGGAAGTGACAGGTTAAAGCTATCAGTTGGATGTGTGTGGAGAAGGAGAGGGAGAAGTCAAAGATGGCCCCGAGGTTGTGAGCCGAGGAAACAGGAAGTAGAGCTTGAGAAAGGAGGAAGGGGGAGGTGGGTTTAGGGGGAAAAATTAGAAGCTTGGTTTGGCCATGTTCAATTTCAAAGAGCGGTGAGACATCCAGGTGGCAATGTCAGGCAGGCAGAGATCTGAGCATGGATTGCCAGAGAGATTTCAGGTGTAGAGAGGTAGATCTGAGAGTCATCAGCATATAGATGGTACTGAAAACCATGGTAGGAGATGAGTGCACCAAGAGACTGGGTATAGAGGGAGAAAAGAAATAGGCCCAAGACAAACCCAGGGGTACACCATATGAGAGAAGGATAGCAGTGGAGGAGGATCCATCAGCACAAATGCTGAAAGTGCAATGGGAGAGATAAGAAGAGAACCAAGATAGCACAGAGCCCTTGAAACCAAGCAAGGACAAGGTATCAGAGAAGATGGTGATCAACCGTGTCAAAAGCAGCAGAGAGGTCAAGAAGGATTAGGATTGAGTAAGGTGATATTAAACTTAGCTGCTAATTGTTGTTCTTTGAGGAACTCCAGTCCAGTCCCGCACCTCTGGGGTAGTATATTTCTTCCAGCAGCTTGGAGACTGAGCATGTTATCTTTTTGATGACAGTAGTACTAATACAGAAGGAACCACCCACAAGCTCCAGTAACCTACTAACAAAGCAGACTCACAGGAGCAGCAAATAAGTGCATAAACTTAAATCAAACAAATGTTCATCTAAAAACTCTAAACCTTCCCCTCCCTTGGAGAAGAGATTCCCTCTGCCCTCAAAATGTGAAGGCTTACCTGTAGCCCACTTAGGGCGAATGTATGCAGCACTGTGAGACAGAGAATCCTTTAGGCACACTTGGCACAACTTTCATCTCCATAGCACCTGGCTCCTTTGGGCCAATGCCTCAGCCAAAGAAATCCACTTCAGGCTCTGGTCACCGGCAGTCGGGGAGGGATCCAGGATTGGACTGGAGTTCCTCAAGGAACAACAATTAGCAGGTAAGTCTAATTTCACCTTCCTTATCATCCCTCCAGTCCAGTCCCACATCTCTGGGGATGTATCGGAGCAGTTAAACTTAATGGGAGGGACCTGCCAGACCGGCCTGAAGCACTGCTGATCCAAAACAGGCATCTCCTACCACCTGGATGTCCAGACGGTAATGCTTAGCAAAGGTATGAAGTGAAGACTAGGTTGCTGCCCTGCAAATTTCAACCGGCGGCACTAAATTACATTCCACCCAACAGGCCGCCTGAGCCCTCATGGAATGAGCACGCAACCCCATCGGAACCGGCTTACTCTTCAATATGTATGCCGACGCGATTGCCTACCTGATCCATCTTGAAATTGAGGATTTAGCCGCCACCTCCCCTCTAGGCAGCCCTCCAAAAAGTACAAATAGACAATTTGACTTGAGAAAGTCTATAGTTCTCATCAAATAACACCTTCAAACACACCGCACATCCAGAAGTTGCAACTGCGGATTGGAGGACACATCTGCAGTGTCCCCGAGGACTGGCAGGAGATGGACTGATTCAAATGAAATGCCGACACTACTTTGGGCAAAAAAAATGGCACTGTTCTCAAGACCACTTTCTCTCTGAAAAAGGAAAGGAACAGCTCTTGGCAAGGCAGGGCTTGAAGCTCCAAAATTCTGCGCACAGAACAGATAGCCATGAGAAACACTGTCTTGACAGTCAAGTCCTTCAGGGACACCCGGTTCAAAGGGCTCTCCTCCCAGAGCCACCAGAACCAAATTGAGATCCCAGGGTGGCACCACCGCCATCCGGGTGCGTCCCCGACACTACCCACCTGGACCTTCCGCGATAACAGGAAATTGCCGCCAGATGCACCCTTAGGGAACTAGCCACAAGGCCCTTCTCGAAACCGGCCTGCAAGAAGGCTAAGATATCTGGCACAGACTACGTGGCTGGCTGAGCCTTCCTGCCCTCAAACCACGCCTCGAAAATAAGCCATACCCGAATGTAGGCAAGCAACATAGACTTCCTCCTTGCCTGCCGTAAGGTCGAGATCACCGAGCTCGAGTAGCCTTTCTTCCTTAATTGCATTCTCTCAAGAGCCAGGCCATAAGTGAGAATCGATCTACCTGCGGCATGCAGACTGGCCCTTGGGTCAGCAGATCCTCTTGAGCCGGAAGGCACCATGGGCGATCTGCCAGAATCCACAGTAGGTAGGCATACCATGGTCTTCTTGGCCAATCTGGGAAATCAGAACTACCAAACCCCGATACCCCTCGATCCTCTGCACCCGGCCTGTCAGGGCCCATGGAGGGAAGACAATGAGGAGCCCCTCCATGGGCCACTGCTGCAGTAGGACATCTGGACCCTCTGACATCCTCTCCCTTCTGATGATGAAGAAACGGCAGGCTTTGGCCGACTCAAACATTGCCATTAGGTCCATAACAGGGGTGCCCCAGCATCGTACCACCTGAGTAAACACTCCTAGTTGAGAACCCACTCTCTGGGATCCACTCGTACCCAGCTCAGATAATCCACCATCACAATGTCAACTCCTGCCACATGAGCTGCCAACAGCGCCTGAAGGTGACTTTCAGCCCAGCTTAACAGTCTCCCTGACTCCTCCTCCAGGACCACGCTGTCTGTGCCTCCCTGGTGGTTGATGTAGGCTACCATGGTTGCGTTGTCCAAAAGGACTCTTACCACTTTCTGCTGCAACCACAGCTGGATGCTCCAGAGCGCCAGGGCCACCACCTATATCTCCAGCCTGTTGATCGACCAACATGCCTCCACCGTGCTCCACAGTCCCTGGGCAATGTGCCCTTTGCAATGGGCTCCCCATCCTAAAAGGCTGGCATCTTGTGGTATAGTTTTTTCTTGTTTAAATGGTATTATTGTAAGATTGTTCCACTCCTCATAATGTGGACTGTTATATGATAAATGTGATTTGTTTGGATTTCCTTTATTATGTATTTTTCTTTTTATATTTCCTGTTACTTATTGTATAAATAAGTTTAAATATTCAATAAAATATAAATTTATAAAAAAAGGCTGGCATCTGTCATCAGCGGGACCCATGGTAGAGACTTCAGATTCCTCGGGCGTAACCACCATTTGAGTGCCTGCCTGGTCACCAGCGAGCAGGTGAGCTTCTGGGACAATGGCTGTGTCTGGTGAGATCACCGCCTAAGCAAAGCCCTCTGCAGCAGCCGCATGTGCATCCTTGCCCTAGGCACCAACTCAAGAGTGGCTGCCATCATCCCTAGTACCTGCAGGTAATGCCACACCAACGGTTTTGTCCGCCTTAGAAACTTGCACCAACCTCCAAAACCCCTGGGTAAGCTGTTCCAGTACTATAGTTCCTGAGATGGGACAAACTGACTCTTGGTCATGTTTACTACCCAATTTAGACTTTGCAGGAACTGCACCACCCGGGAAGTTGCTCATTCGCTTCGTTCCTGGATTTTGCCCAAATCAGCCAGTCTTCTAGATACAGATGGACTAAGATGCCTTCCTTGCGAAGCACCGGTGCTACTAGCATCATAACCTTAGTGAAAGTATGAGGTGCCGTTGTAAGACCAAACAGCAATGCCCAAAACTGGAAATGTCCCATTGGTACTGCAAACCTGAGGAATTGCTGGTGTTCTGGCCATATGGGGATGTGGAAATACACTTCCGTGAGGTCGATAGACATCAGGAACTCCCCTGCTCTGACTGCTACTATAACAGACCGCAGGGTTTCCATGTGAAAATGCGGGACCTGCAGACAGCGGTTCACCCCCTTGAGATCGAGAATCTCTTTTTTGGCAGTATGAAGTAAATGGAGAACCAACCGCAGCCAAATTGGTCTCTGGGAACCGGCACCACGGCCCTGAACTGCAGAAGTAACGTTAGGGTGTCCTTTACCGCTGGCGCCTTGCATGGGGACTGCACAAAAGAGTTGGCCACCAGCTGAGCTAGCTCGAGAGCATATCCTTCCCGAATGACATCCAATACCCATTAGTTGGAAGTAATCTAGACCCAGGCAGGGTAGAACTCTGGCAACTGACCTCCAATGGGCTGCATCGCTACCTGGGCTCCCCTCGCTTCATTGTGCCTTATTCAGTCCCGAGGACAAAGGGGGGACAAAACCCTTGCCTGCCCCTCAAAACCCCTGAAACCTCTGCCCTCTAGAGGGGAATCTCCCCTTCTGGAAGGGGGTAAAGTGGGATGCCCAAAACCTCTTGAATTCTCACAGCTGAGTCCGGGCCCCAGGATAGGCGTGGCTCTGTTTCTGTTATCCTTGGGCAGATGTCCACCTTTGGACTCCCCCAAGTCCTTAACCAACTTGTCGAGGTCCTCCCCAAAAAGGAGTTTGCCACCAGAAGGAAGCTTGCTGAGTTGCGTCACCCAGTTTCATAACCAAAGGTAGCAACAAGCCGCCACTGCAGAAGCCATGCTTTTCGAGAGACCTCTGATGAGGTCATAGTGATTATCAGCCAGATAAGCTGTACCGGACTCCAATCTAGCTGCCTCCACAGCCTAGTTTGCTATTGGCTCATCCTGCCGTTGCACATGCTGTGACCAGCGGAGACAGGCTCAAGCCACCCAGGATTCGCAAATAGAGGCTTGTAGCAAGAGAGCATTGGTATCAATGCCTGTTTTAACAGGGTGTCCAACTTCCTATCTTGGACGTCCTTGAGCACTGCACTACTTTCCACCGGGATAATTGTCTTCTTTATGACAGCCAAAACTGCTGCATCCACTCTAGGAGACGGATAGAGGCGTGCCATCATCCTTGCCCCCTTAAGGTTAACCTCCGGGAGATCCCATTTCTCCTGTATCACCTGCCTCATTACTCTATGTACTGGAAAAACCTTCTATGTCTTGTGTACCACTTATAGCAATGGGTCCTCCAATGACTCGTCTTCCCCCAGAAGACTTGCATGCATATTAAGAGCCTTAAGGGATTCCGTGATGAGCAATGGCAGCTCCTCACGGCGGAACACATGAACAATGCTTGCCTGCTCTTCCTGCTCTGGGATCTCCCCTTTTTCCAGATCCTCATCTGCCTGCAAGTCCACGTCCATGTCTGCTTCCTCGAGCCCTTCAGACAAAGGAGACTGTCCTTGACCCTCCTCTGAGGGTCCATGGGCCCTGTTTGTTTGAACCCACACTGCAAAGCAGAGGAACCGGCTGGCTCCTGCTGGCGCAGGCAGAAGGCCTGATGCAGCAGGAGCACAAATTCAGGCAGAAACTACCCGGGATCCCTGCCACGCCCAGGCTCTGGGATGCAGATGTTTCAGGAATGGCCGGAAGATAGGGATCTGTCTCCTGCGGTAGCAAGACTGAGCCCACTGGGTCCTTCGCCTCCCTGGGAGGAGAGAGTGCCATTTCCTGGGCAGCCCTATCCCTAGGGATTGTTCCATCGAGGTGGCCTCTTGCGCACACCCCCTGCAAATGCCAACCTCTGAGACTCTCACGTCGGGTCCCATAGACAAGACACTGTGGTCTGGCTGGCATAATGGTAGTCAGAAGAGGAGGCACTTCTCAAATCCCCAGGCCCTGTCACTGGCCTTACTGAAGAGAAATAAAAACCCTTCCTCTTCCAGTGTTCTCCAATTACCTTTTATATTTTATACCTTTAAAATATAAGGAATAGTAACACTTAAGGCTGCCCTCCAAAGGTTTAAGAGGACTTGATGCCCCGTGCCATAGTAGAGAGGAGATAGCATGAATAACATGCAGTGAGCACGATGCAGCAGCAGCGAGAGCAGAACCACTGCCCCTTTTTCTCCCACGCTGCTCCTAGCTGCTTAACATGTGGTTAGGCCTTTTTACAGCACCCTGGACCTGCCCACTCCCTCTGACCAAATTCTTCCGTCACAAACTAACGCCCCTATTACCTCTTACTCTCCGAAGCTGTCCGGTGTAATTCGGGTATGCTGGCGCTGCTCTCCTCCTCCCCTTGCGCTTAGCCAACAATCACGGCTTTGGTACTGAGAGGGAGTCAGCAGCAGAGATCCCCGGAGCCTTTTAATCACCCCAGCAACTCTTCACCCAAAAGTGGGTTCGGGAGCTGCCAAATCCCCGGTCTCACAGGAAGCCTCCAAACACTCCCCACAGTCGCAGATTTAAAGCAAACTTAAGAATCTTTTTCATACAATTACACTACAGAATCTGTTGTCAAAAATGTGGTTAATGTTTGTAATATAACTGAGTTTAAACAAAATTCTTGGATTCAAGTTTCTTGAGGATAAATCCATAAAACATTATCCAAACCAACGGGTGTTTTTACTGCAGATCTGTTAATGAAACTGAAACTTGTTACTAGCAATCAGCAAGCTATTATTAAAATCGACCACTATGCTTGCAATTTAACTTCAGTTCCTTAAAAAGAATATCAGGGATTAACCAGGAAACCATAGACCAGTGAGTATGGCATCAGTGCCAAATAAATGGTAGAAGGTATTGTAAGAAAATAATTACTAGGCATATGTAGAGAAACAACGTACTACGGAAGATATACCAAAGTAAAAATAAATACAACTAAAAAATTAGCAATATCCAACTAAAATGGGGGGAACACAAGGAATATAAAACAGAATCATGCACTGTACCACACTTGCTAATAAACAGAAAAAAAATGTGAAACAAACAGGTGTTATATTCACTCGGTGAAAATTATTAATTCCCATAATTGCTCAGCGTCCAGGAGATAAAGTATGTACCTTTTAATGGCCAAAAAGCGTTTATCTTACGTGATCAATGTCCTTTTATATATGCAAAAATTATATGCTCGATTGTGTACCAAAAACATAGTCCATTAAAAAACCTGGCTATACAGTAGAAACAGCATGGGTCATAAGAAAAAATGGTATTGATATGTTTACTCAAACAGAAAATGCCTTGATGTTTCAGGCATTGCCTGCTAGAGGGACTCTATAAAAAAAGCAAGCTTACCTGTAGCAGGGTATCTCATAAGATCATCCTGATCAAAGTCATTCTAATGCAGATTGGAGCTTTTTCTGGTGACATCCCTGATTTCAGTCTGCTGATTTAAAAGTTCCTGTTTGGCCTGCACTTTTAGATTCCAGTTTGAAGTTTTAGATTGAGGGACCACATCCTCATGCAACAAATTCCACAGCTCGATGTTCCATTGTATAAAGAATCCTTACCCCCACTGTGTTGTAAATCTGCTACCTGTAAGTTTCATGGAGTACATTTCAACTGGGAGTTCAAACTGTGTATATATATAATGACACTGCATACATATGTTATGTATCTCACATGAGGGCATAATAGGTCCATGCATTAGTCTCTGACAGGTTGATAAAATCCTATGTAGGTCAAAAGAGAATATCATATATTGATTCATGCAGTATGTAAACATCAGGTAGCAGATTTAAAACAAATTAGGGAAAGAATTTTTATACAATGAACAATCAAGCTATAGAATTTGATGCTGGAGGATATGGTCAATGCATCTAACATTGGTCGGTTAAAAAAGAGGCCGGTACATGTTCTTCAAGTTAGAGTCTATAAACAATCATTAGACAGAATAACTTAGAAAGAGCTATTAACTTATTCCTTTGAGTGAGCAATAAAAAATGATCTATTCTTTGGGATCTGTTGGGTATCTTCCAGTCACCCAACAACCACTATAAGAGAGGATGCTGGCCTAGTAGACCCTTGGCCTTCTAGGGCACATCTTATCTTCTTATGTTCTTCTAGGACTGAACAATATGGAATAGACTTTCCTATTGGGATCTTCTGGGTACTTTTCAAGTGACCTAGAGTGGCCACTTTTGGCCTAACAGTGTATTGGTCTCATCTAGCATGGCATTTCTTATGTTAATATATTAGACTCATAAAAAATAATTTATGCCTGGAGGGACCCAAACACATCTAATACTATTCAAAACATTACCTGATGGTCTCATAATATATGATATTCCCCTTTGACCTACTAGATAGGACTCCAGCAACCTTTCAAAGGCTAATGAATCATTTACTATGCCCTCATGCAAGATATGTAACAACATACTTAAACAATGTCATTATATATAGACAAGTTTGAACCACCCAGATTAAATATCTCCTAGACACCATTAGGCAAGCTTATATGATGGCACATCCCAATAAAAGTACTCCATGGAATGTGATGATCTAATATTTGAAGCATACAACAGGAGGCAGAAAAGTAAAACACCATTTAATAAAGTAGATGTCACAAAGTATTCTTCTCAGTTTGTAAACTTAGGGGTATGTTTACTAAACCATCTTAATGTTCCCGGCGTTAGCTCCAGTGATAATGTGAAGAATGCCATAAAAGGAGTGGGCATTCCGGTCTTAAGGTAGCATTTCAGGTTATCGCGTGATAGAGGGAGCCGTGGCACGATAACGCGCGTTAGCCTTAATTAGGTGCACTGACCTAGAAACATAGTAACAGAGGTGTACCACAATGGTTAATATATTGACTGATGAAACAGGGGTCATGAGTTTGATCCCTGGTGGGCTTAATGAGTAAGGCTGTCTGAGGCATTACCCTTTACTTTAAATCAGTGCTGTCTGAGGCATTTTCTTTTTTAATTTAAATTAGTGCTGCCAGCAAACACACCCTCACAGTGCCGTAACCTAAGGTGCCGCATAAGGCGCCCTATAAGGCACTCCAGAGGGCACATTATAAAGTGCACTTTCGGCCAAGGCACCTTATAATGTTCCCTATAGAGCGCCTTATAGGGCGCCTTAAGGTTACAGCACTGTGAGGGTGTTTTTGCTGGCAGCACTAATTTAAATTAAAAAAGGAAATTCCTCAGACAGCCCTATCAAATAACACCACTGTGGGATCAAACCCATGATCTCTGCCTCTACAGTCAGTGAAGTAACCAGTGGGCTACATCTCTATAGCTACTAGCAAACCCCTGGCTTGCTACAGAAGGACAAAGACCATTCTGGAAAAAGTGGGCAGAGAGTTCACACGAAAACTTTTATTTAATCTTTAAAACTGTGGCCAAACCCGACACAGGCTGTTTTCGTATTATACTTCATCAGGGGTAGTCAAGGCACACTCAAAGGTGTCTAATCGCACCACAAAAAACACCACGACAGAACTCTGAAGTTCAATTCAATTGGAATCCCATACACTGCTTTTGACATCGCTCGATAAGTTTATTTATTTGTCAGGACATAGTAAAGTTCACGTTACTGCGTATGACTTCTCTGCAATAGGAGTGCACATCATGGCAGTCTAACAACATATATCTTATAGGAACTTCAGAGTTCTGTCGTGGTGTTTTTTGTGGTGTGATTAGAAACCTTTGAGTGCGCCTTGACTACCCCTGATGAAGTATTTTATTTATTTATTTATTTATAGTCTCTTATATACCGCACTATTCGGCATCAGCGCGGTTTACATGGAACAAGTATAATACGAAACACGGCTTGTGTCGGGTTTGGTCACAGTTTTAAAGATTAAATAAACGTTTTTGTGTGAACTCTCTGCCCACTTTTTCCAGACTGGTCTTTCTCTGCTTACTTTGTGTGGCAGAGTTGCTGTTTTTGCTTGCTACAGAAGGACTGCAGATCACCACACAAACTGTCTACTGTGGTTACCAGGATAGGGGTAACTCACCCATACCCATGATGCACTGCACATGCAGATCAGCAGTCTACAGATGATCACAAGATGGGGTATGCACCCCCACAGCACCTCAGCCTGGTAGTGGGAAATGACCGTGTGTGTTACTGGCACAGAGTAGCTACAGACCGTCATGTTATGCGGGTACTGTGCTCACCCTGAGGGCGAGGTGGGGCATCCAGCACCAGGTCTGCAGCACCTGGCTTAGCCAAGATAGGCTATGCTGCAGGTTGCCATCAGTGCCAGTGTGTGATAGATAGTCCTTGCAGACACACCTAGGATACACCTGTGTCCATCCATATTTCCCAATCATGTCTAGCCCTTGTAGACTATGATGCACCCAGAATAGTGCATATCTTGTGTGGGTGCCATGGTCACATGATTTGAGTGAAGGGGGGTGTTTGGACCCATAGGTGGATTATGTAGCACCACCCAACCTGCCCTCTGGGGCTCAGGCTGGGGGGACAGGATCTCCCACCAACAGATCCACATTCTACATCCCTGCAATGGTGGCATTAGAGAGGGACCATCAACCCCAATCCTGCTGGGGAACAGGCACCCTACAGGGCAGTCAATGCAGATCTGTACACATCCATAAGGCAATGGCAGACAGACAGTAGGCCTAGAAATGCTCAGCTGCCCCCCACCACTATCTGACATTCTCCAGCAGCAAGCACACTGAGTGTCCAGCCACTGCACCCTGCAAGGTGTTCCAGCCATACACCTACTAACTGCAGACAGTCTGCTAGCTAGTCCATAGTGCATGTTCCTGGAGAAGATGCACACACACCAAGCAGATAAATCAGTGATTGGGCCCCAGAAAAGAGAACCCATAAATATCACTTGAGAGAAATATTATATAGCACTATGGGAGAACCTAGCCATGCCGTGGTCACTGCTCAGTCAGGGTGAGAATGACCTCCCAGCAGGACATGCTGTGGCCACCCTGTCCATGCAGGTAGTGGCCGTGCACTACATTGTCCCAGCCATTGCCCTATGCCCTGTGCAGATGCATCCTGCCCAGCCCACCTTGTCCGGGCCATACCCACAGTACCTTGCTCTTCATTATGCACATTGGCAGGCTAACACTGGAAACAGTGCAAGCAGTGTGGGCTCAGTAAGGTGTAGGCAGCCACAACACACTGGATAGACAGACACACACTCCCATACCTATCCCAGCATTATGCAAATATAGAGGCTTTTGGCAGCCCTGGCCAGCACACCAGTCCTGGGCACAGTGCAGGCATAGCTATGGTACGCAATACTGTTGGGGTCACTCCCCGGGGTGGTAAACACAGTCAGAAACCAAAACTGAAACACACTCCACAAATATCAGAAAGGTTGCTATGATGCAGCTCTATCAGCAAATTGTGCTTAACTTAGGAATTGCTATCTGCCATTAATCATAGCAACCTTTTGATACATGTGTAACGTATTCCCAGGTGTAGGGTGGCATTGCTAAGGTATGCAAGTGCTAGTATTGGGAGATGCTGCTGCATGCAGAGCCCAACAGCCTGACTCTCCATGAGGCTTTGGATAGTGGAGCCTGTGGGTGTGGGTGTTTATGCCCCTGTTGGCCGCTGCTCTAGGGCAAAGGTTCCCAACTCCAGTCCAAGTGGGCCAAACACTGTCCAGGTTTTCATGCTGTCCTAATGAATATGCATGAGATACATTTGCATACAATGGGGGGCGGCGCATACTAATGCAGCACAGGCTATTTATTAGGGACAGCATGAAACCTGAATGGTGTCTGGCCCTCCAGGACTGCAGTTGGGGAAACTGCTCTAGGGATTGCACATGGTTATGGTGTCTGTGCTCTGTAGGGTAAAATATAGGCGTTTCAGGAATGTTTATTTTATCTGCAATAAAGGTTCCGTCTTTATTACCACGGTATAGCACTGGGTAAAATATGGGGACTGTGTTGGCAGGAGCCACAGCTGGGACTTGAACTTTTGACCTTCTGCTCATGAACACACTGGCTTTGTGTACAGCACCACACTGTTGCCACAGGGACAGTTCATTCCCTGGGGATACCATGACTGTTCGTCAGACAGACCCTGTCTGTTTCAGTGCATGGCACCCACCTAAACGTGGCTAGGCCATGGTCTGGTGTGGGCAGGTGCCACTGCCCCCTCTGCCACCAGCACCCCTCCGCCACCATGCTGCCATGCCATTATCTCGGTGGTGCTGGTGGTGAGCAGTCCCAGGCCATCCAGTATGCCGGAAGGCAGCTGCCTATGGTGTTTGTTCTCGGGTAGGGGTGCCTACATGGACATGCGTGCTTCCCCCCCCCCCCCCACATACCGCCTGCCAATGTTATGTGCCCTTGGGGGTACCTACTGGGTAATCTCCCCTGTGACACTGTGGGACACACACTCGTGCCCATGTTGGACCCTCGTCAGTTGATGTCTTGCTGCTTTACAGTTTTGGCATTCCTATGTGCCACCTAGGCATCTGCCTAACACGCACTGCGCCCCAGCTGGACCACAACATGTGCCACCTGCAGCCCTCTATATCCAATTTACAGCATCAGTACAGTTGCCTTTCCTACGTGCCCACTCTGCTGTTACTGCACATGTGCACGCCATAACAAACCTGCCCAATATAGACGTGAAAAAGCCCTGATCAGCACTATTTCAATGTGGGATCATTCACTTTATAGGGGGACCGAGAGTAGACCCTTCCAAACATGATATCTTATTTTTTGAGCTTAGTCAGTGCTGTTGCTTTATGTTTATCATTAACATCACTTTTGACCAGCTTTGTGATTGGGATTTTAAATGTGGTTCAGGTCATTTTCTATGTTTATTTGCCTTTTTGTTCCGTGCACATGTATCACTACTATCACGTTTTTTGGGTTTCCCTGGCTTTGCTGTACATTGCTGACTGAAATGGTTTCTCTTTCCTGCAAATGTGCCTTAATGCGAGGGTTTCACTGGCGTTAGTGTTCAGACCCAGATTTCACAGCATTAGTGTGCCTGGAGCCTCTCCCCTCCCACTCTCCGCCCATTGACCCCTTCTCTCCGCCCTCTGGGAAGCCTTACTCCACCCTTCAGAGCCGGATTTCACAGCGTTAGTGTGCCTTAATGCCCCAGCCGTGTTATCGCGCGATAATGTTATATTATCGCGCGATAACGTCACTTTGTTGTTGTTAAGTGCCGTCGAGTCGGAGTCGACTCATGGCGACCCTCTGGATAGCTATCCTAAATTGTGTTCGGTCTTCAGTCAGGCGGCTTATTATTGACAGACTGGTACCCGTAGCTTCTGTTATTGTATCGATCCATCTCATTGCTGGCCTTCCTCTTTTGCGTTGACCTTCTATCTTGCCAAGCATAATGTCTTTCTCTAATGATTTCTCTCTCCGCATGATGTGTCCAAAGTATGAAAGTCGAAGTCTTGTCATCTGAGCTTCTAAAGAAAGCTTAGGTTTGATCTCCTCTAGTACCGACTGGTTTGTTCTTCGGGCAGTCCATGGTATACACAGTATTCGCCGCCAGCACCATAATTCAAAGGCATCAATTTTCTTCCTGTCTATCTTTTTCACTGTCCAGCTTTCACATCCATATGATGTTATTGAAAATACCATGGCTTGAACGAGTCGAATCTTTGTATGGAGAGAGACATCTCTGCTCTTGAGAATCTTATCTAGGTCTTTCATAGCCATTCTGCCAAGAGCAATGCGTCGTCTGATTTCTTGACTGCTTGTTGCTTCTTTATTGATAGTTGATCCAAGTAGGTTAAAGTTATTCACGATTTCAATTTCTTCTCCTTCGACGATGAACCTGTTGATTATGCCAGTTGTCATGATCTTTGTCTTCTTTACATTAAGGTGCAGGCCCATTTTGAGACTATTTTCTTTAATTGTGACAAGCAAATGTTTCAGATCATCTTCACTTTCCGCCAGTAATGTGGTATCATCAGCATAGCGAAGTTTGTTGATGAGTCTTCCACCAATCTTCACACCTCTGTTGTCTTCATACAATCCTGCTTCTCTGATGATTTGTTCTGCATATAAATTAAACAGGTAGGGGGAAAGTATGCAGCCTTGTCTTACACCTTTGCTTATTTTAAACCATTCTGTTTCTCCTTGTTCTGTTCAAACTGTTGCTTCTTGATCAATGTACAGATTGTGCAAGAGAACGATCAGGTGTTCTGGTATACCCATGCTTCTTAGTGTGGCCCAGAGTTTCTCATGGTTTACACAGTCAAAAGCTTTTCTATAGTCGATAAAGCACAAATAGATATCCTTTTGGTATTCTTTAGTCTTTTCAAGGATCCATCTCACATCCGCAATGATGTCTCTCGTTCCTCGCCCTTTTCTGAACCCTGCTTGCACTTCAGGTAGTTCTTGTTCCAGGTATGATTGTAGTCTCTTTTGAATAATCTTCAGTAGAATCTTGCTGGCATGTGGGATCAGAGCGATTGTGCGATAATTTCCACAGTCAGTTGGATCACCTTTCTTTAGTATTGGTATAAACACAGATCTTTTCCAGTCAGTTGGCCATGATGCTGTCTTCCATATTTCTTGGCAGACCCTTCTAAGTAAGGTAACAGCTGCATCAGATTGCTGTAATACGTCTATGGGAATGCAATCAATGCCTGGTGCTTTGTTCTTTGATAAGGCTTTCAATGCTGCTTCAACTTCTTCTTTCATCACCAATGGTTCCAGATCATAAGGTACAGGTTGAAACGGCTGTTGGTCCACTTGATCTTTATCATATAAAAACTCTGTATATTCCTTCCATCTTTTCTTGATCTTCTCAGCATCATTCAACATAGAACCTTGAGCATCTTGTAACATTCCAATTCGAGGCTGGAACTTTTTCTTAACGTCACTTATTGTGCGATAATACCACCACTGCAACGTTAGCACTGTTTAGTAAACATACCCCTTAGAAACAGAAAGAAAGCACTTTCCTGGGATTAACTAAATATTACCAAATACTTACTCAAAGTATTGTGACAGAACGGAATCTTGACAAGGTTACTCAAAATGGAAGCCACTATTGCTTTAAGTAGACTGAAATGGCTAAGGGGGACATTCCAAAACACAAATAGGCCGCCTGGATGTGTGGGATAGACGTTTTTCTCATGAAAACATCTAGAGCCGTATTCTGCAACCGCACGGCCCTGCACGTACAGGGCAGTAAAACAGGGATCTCAGAACATGGGCAGGAGGGGGTGGAATGGGGGTGTAGCAAGCTGTAGAGACGTAGAAAGCATATTCAGGAATGGCTCGTGAACGTCCTGAGTGCACCCTGCAGAAGCATACATTATACCAACGCCAACGTGGAATAAGTTCCACAATTAGAAGATTTTCTGCTCTGATCCTCAAAGCATCCCACAGAGATGAATGGTGACAAGTTTGTAGTGACCTGGTGTGTCTGCTGTCTGGGAGAGTACAAGATGCAGTTGTAAAGATATGAATGCACATGTGAGGGATATTTGTAAGGTGAGGTACCAATAAACAAACATCCCCACAGAACTATAAAGCACTGCAATAGTCCTCGTTCTGGCTTTGCAGGTATTTGCCATTTGTGCTGAAGGGGCTATAATAGGCTTCCCTAATAATTACTGTGTTTGGAGAAATGGGAATGTAGATGTAGGGATGGTATGTTAGTATGGAGCAGAAGCGTATTTGGCAGAGAAATGTAGTCCTGAGATGCCCTCCTATTATGTTTTACCAGCAGTTGTTTACAGGTGCAGGGCATGGTTTTGGCAGGGGTATGTTATTTGTGACCACAAGCAAAAGTAAGTGTGTGTGCGTGGTATGAGGGCTGCAGGGGAGGCCCTGGTGAGCTGATCCACAACTCTGGGGAGGACATGTATGCCTGGCCAGTACCTAGATTGTAGGGCTGACTGCAGCTTCACCAGGTGCCAGTGTGAATGGGCAGCAACTTCTTTACTGCTGCTCTACAGCAACATAGGGCAAGTCCCAGTCAATGTTGGGGCGGGCTCTCGGAGTGAAGGCATGTTTCGGTGCCGACAGCACTGATGAACTCTCAGATCTCTAAGGCTGTGCATATTTGTCAGGACGGATGATGGTGCTTCTGATGTTTGCATTATTGCATGATCCCATCCTGGTGGTTTCCTATGAATGACAGATAGATGTGCCCGCAGTGATGAACACCTTAGTTAATCTTTCAGTGGTCATCGCTGAAAAAAACTGAACTGGGTCCGTACATGTAGTTGTACAGACCCAGTTCATGTTTTTCTGAGCCATTCTTAGCATTGCAAGTACTATTTTCAGCGATGACCACTGAAAGATTAACTAAGATGTTCATCACAGGCCGTGTATGTGTTGCTGCAGTGTCTGTCAGGGCAAACTTCTCACTTTCCACTGCCTTTTACAATAGCTTTGGTGCACTAAGATAACCTTGTAGTGTCATGGGTATGCAACAGCTAGTATTTATAGCCTGGGTTGCATGACTTTCTGTTTCATCAGTATTAATGTATTGTTTGCATGAGCAAAACACTGTCAGTGTAAGCATCAGCTTAGGAGATGTACATTTTGCCAGCGGAGGTGTGGCCACAAGGAGATGGGTAGCATCACAAACGTCTATCTTTTCAGAATAGTGAGCATGGGAACATGCAGATCATTTGCTGCATTTACCCGTGTCCCATTATAGCAGCATGGGCCCATGTTTCCCCAGACATGTTTTGCGTGCTGTGCCGGAAACATATATCTCCCTGATTCCGGAACCACGGGCACATCTATCTCCGCGGTTTCGTAATCGAGTATATTACGTGTCTGTTTTCACTTTCGACGTTTCTGCCGACCAGACATGCACATTCTAGAATCTGCCTCCACATGCTTAGAAAACCTTAAAATATATTTTCTGAGAGCTAGTTCTAGTTCTGTGAGCTAGTCTCTGACATCACAAACTCTTATTTCTACAGACTACCTCAAACATCTGCCAGGTTGCAATACAAAGAAGAGGGAGACAATTTGTTGTCTATATCAGCAGAAAACCTTTTCTAAGGCGTGTAAGTACACTGTAATAGAATATGAACCTTAGTAATGAATCAAAAACCTTTCAAATAGATTCACAGAAATGGAGTCCAATGTAATAATGGGAGATTTTTGCCTTTCAAATTTTTCACTTTAGGGACCAGCATAAATCTAGTGATAACATCAATGCAGGCTTTCTATTTTGGGAAAGAACACCAACTACAGACCGGTGAGCCTGACATCAGTACCGGGAAAAATGGTATAAACCATCATAAAGAACAAAATTGCTGAACATGTAGATAGTCACGGCTTAATGGGAGACAGCCAAAATGGTTTTTGACAAGGAAGATATTGTCTTACTAATCTGTTATGTTTTTTTGAAGGTGTGAATAAACAGGTAGACAAAGGTGAGTTGGTTGATATAGTGTATTTGGACTTTGACAAGGTCCCTCATCAGAGAATTTTGGCAAAACTAAAGAGTCATGGGATAGGAGGCAGTGTACTATTGTGGATCAGGAACTGGTTAAAAGAAAGAAAGCAGAGGGTAGGGCTAAATGGCCAATTTTCCCAATGGAGAAAGGTGAATAGTGGTGTACCCCAGGGATCTGGGCTGGGTCCGCTGCTTTTTGACATATTCATAAATGACCTGGAAAGGGAATAGCAAGTGAAGTTATCAAATTTGCAGATGACACAAAACTATTTAAAGTTGTTAAAACCCATGAGGATTGTGGAAAATTGCAAGAGGATCTTGATAAATTGGAAGACTTGGCATCCAAATGGCAGATGAAATTTAATGTGGACAAGTGCAAAGTTATACACCTAAGGAAGAACAACCCAAACTATAGTTACAGGATGCAAGGTTCTACATTAGGAACCACCACCCAGGAAAAAGATTTAGGTGTCATTGTGGATAACATGTTAAAACCCTCCACCCAGTGTGCAGCGGCAGCCAAGAGAGCAAATAGAATGCTAGGTATCATAAGGAAAGGAATGGAAAATAAAACAAAGGATATTATAATGTCTCTGTATCATTCCAAGGTGCCACCGCTTCTTGAATATTGTGTGCAATTCTGGTTGCTGTATCTTAAAAAGGATATAGCGTCATTAGAAAAGGTACAGAGAAGAGCCACCAAAATGGTAAAGGGGATGGAAGGATACCCCTATGAAGAGAGGCTAAAAAGGTTAAGGCTCTTTTTAACTGGAAAAGAGACGGCTGAGGGGAGATATGATAGAAGTCTATAAATTAATGAACGGAGTGGAACGGGTAAATGTAGATCAATTGTTTACATTATCAGAATTTAGAAAGACTAGGGGACATGCAATGAAGCTACAGGGTAAACTATTTAAGACAAATAAGAGAAAATATTTTTTCACTCAACGTGTAATCAAACTCTGTAATTTACCAGAGGATGTAGTAAAGGCTGTTAGTGTAGCTGGGTTTAAAAAAGGTTTGGACAAGTTCCTGGAGGAAAGGTCCATAAACCATTATTAAAAAGGGACCCAGGGTATCAATGCTTGAACCCAATACAAGCATTGTGGAATCTGTGTCTTTTGGGGAAACTGCTATAACCTAGATTGGCCACTGATGGAAAACAGTATACTGATCTTGATGGACCTTGGTCTGACCCAGTATGGCATATCTTAAGTTCTTATATAAAGTTGGAGGGTAAGTTCTACATTTAGTGGCAAAAAGGTCAAAGTTGATATTCCTAAGGACCCATGATTTACTCATGATATGACTTAGATCAGCCTTGGAATAGAGAAAATTAATACCAAACAATAGAAAAAAATGATCAGTCTAGGAGAGTGCAATAGGAGGGTTGTTAATAAAATATGAGGGGGTAATACCCAAGGAAAAAGCAGATTCAATGTATGACTGTCTAAATGATTTAGGGTTATGTTTACTAAACCGTCTTAATGTCACAGTGGTGGTATTATTGCACGATAAGTAACATTATCACGCGATAACGCAGCAGCAGCGTTAAGGCACACTAACGCTGTGAAATCCAGGCTTGAAGGGTGGAGTAAGGCTTCCCAGAGGGCGGAGAGAAGGGGTCAATGGGCGGAGAGTGGGAGGGGGGAGGCTCCAGGCACACTAACGCTGTGAAATCCGGGTCTGAACACTAAAGCCAGTGAAACCCTCGCATTAAGGCACATTTGCAGGAAAGAGAAACCATTTCAGTCAGCAATGTGCAGCAAAGGCAGGGAAACCCAGAAAAGTGATAGTTGTGATACATGTGCAGGGAAAAAAAGGCAAATAAACATATAAAAGGACCAGAACTACATCTAAAATCCCAATAACCAAGCTGGCCAATAGTGATATTAATGATAAACATAAAGCAACACTACTGACAAAGCGTATAAATTAAGATATCATGTTTGGACGGGTCTATGCTCTGTCCCCTTACAAAGTGAATGATCCCACATTGAAATAGCGCTGATATTAGGGTTTCTGTCATTTAGATTGGGCAGGTTTGTTATGGCGTGCACATGTGCAGCAACAGCAGAGTGGGCACGTAGGAATGGGCAACTGTACTGATGCTGTAAATGGGATATAGGGGGCTGCAGGCGGCACATGCTATAGTCCAGCTGGGGAACAGTGCGGGCTAAGCAGATGCCTAGGTGGCACATAGGAATGCCGAAACTGTAAAGCAGCAAAACAGCAACTAATGAGGGTCCAACATGGGCACGAGTGTGTGTCCCACAGTGTCACAAGGGAAATTACCCAGCAGATATCCCCAAGGTCACATAACATTGGCAGGCGGTGCAGGGGGGAAACGCGCATGTCCATGCAGGCACCCCTACCCGGGAACCCACACCATAGGCAGCTGCCTACCGGCATACTGGATGGCCTGGGACTACACCACCACCATCATGGTGGCAGAGGGGTTCTGGTGGCGGAGGGGGCAGTGGCATCTGTCCATAGCAGACCATGGCCTAGCCCCGTTTAGGTGGGTGCCGTGCAATGCAACAGACAGGGTCTGTCTGATGAACAGTCATGGTATCCCCAGGGAATGAACTGTCCCTGTGGCAACAGTGTGTTGCAGTACACACAGCCAGTGTGTTCAGGAGCAGAAAGTCACAAGTTCAAGTCCCAGCTGTGGCTCCTGCCAACCCTTTCCCCATATTTTACCCAGTACTAAACCATGGTAATAAAGACGGAACCTTTATTGCAGATAAAATAAACATGCCTGAAATGCCTATATTTTACCCTACAGAGCACAGACACCATAAACATGTGCAATCCCTAGAACAGAGTTTCCCAACTGCAGTCCTGGAGGGCCAAACACCATTCAGGTTTCATGCTGTCCCTAATAAATATGCCTTTGCTGCATTAGTATGCGCCGCCCCTATTGAATACAAATGTATCTCATGGATATTAATTAGGGACAGCATGAATACCTGAACAGTGTTTGGCCCACCAGGACCGGAGTTGGGAACCCCTGCCCTAGAGCAGCAGCCAACAGGGGCATGAACACCCACACCCACACCCACAGGCTCCACTATCCAAAGCCTCATGGAGAGTCAGGGCATTGGGCTCTGCGTGCAGCAGCATCTCCCAATACTAGCACTTGCATACCTTAGCAATGCCGCCCTAAACTTGGGAATACGTTACACATATATCAAAAGGTTACTATGATTAATGGCAGTCAGAGTGAGAGTGACCTCCCAGCAGGACATGCTGTGGCCAACCTGTCCGTGCAGGTGGTGGCCAGGCACTACAATGTCCCAGCCATTGCCCTATGCCCTGTGCAGATGCATCCTGCCCAGGACACCCTGTCTGGGCCATATACATAGTACCTTGCTCCTCATTATGCACATTAGCAGGCTAACACTGGAAACAGTGCAAGCAGTGTGGGCTCAGTAAGGTGTAGCCAGCCACACCACACTGGATAGACAGACACACACTCCCACACCTATGACAGCATTGTGAAAATATAGAGGCTTTTGGCAGCCCGGGCCACCACACCAGTCTTGGGCATAGTGCAGGCATGGCTATGGTATGCAATACTGTTGGGGTCACTCCCCCGGGTGGTAAACACTGTCAGAAACCAAAACTGAAAAACACTCCACAGATATCAGAAAGGTTGCTATGATGCAGCTCTATCAGCAAATTGTGCTTAACTTAGGAATAGTTATCTGCCATTAATCACAGATACCTTTTGATATATGTGTAACATATTTCCAAGTTTAGGGCAGCATTGCTAAGGTATGCAAGTGCTAGTATTGGGAGATGCTGCAGCATCAGTACAGTTGCCCTTGCCTACGTGCCCACTCTGCTGTTGCTGCACATGTGCATGCCATAACAAACCTGCCCAATCTAAACGACAGAAACCCTGATCAGCGCTATTTCAATGTGGGATCATTCACTTTTTAGGGGGACAGAGCATAGACCCTGCCAAACATGATATCTTAATTTATATGCTTTGTCAGTAGTGTTGCTTTATTTTTATCATTAGTATCACTATTGGCCAACTTGGTTATTGGGATTTTAGATGTGGTTCTCGTCCTTTTATATTTATTTATTTATTTATTTATTTAACAGGTTTTTTATACCACCTTTCATACAATCAAAGCGGTTACAAGACTACATCAGGTTAGCATAACTTACAAACATCAGACTATACAGACCAAGCAATAAATCCAGTTTATACCACCTTATCAAAATATCAAAGTGATAAGCAATGGATCCATAGGTAACAGGGAAGGACTACATCATATTAACATGCAATACAGACATACCTCTAAACATAGGAGCAGTCTAAGGGAGAGACACAAAGAGGACATTAAACAGAGAATACGTTTTGCCATGGGCCCGCGCCTAAGGGCCACGCCAAAGGGCCCTCTGGCGAGGCCCTCAGGCGCGGGCCCGCCTGTCGGCGGCTGCCTTTCACTGAAGCTGCTTCTCCCCTCCCACAGCCCCGTTCGGGCCGGAGGCAGTTGAACGCTCTCGCGCCTCTCAGGGGACCGGCTCAGCTGATGTTCCCGCCGTCGGCGGCTGCCTTTCACTGAAGCTGCTTCTCCCCTCCCACAGCCCCGTTCGGGCCGGAGGCAGTTGAACGCTCTCGCGCCTCTTTTATTTATTTTTGTTTATTTGCCTCTTTGTTCCCTGCACATGTAACACAACTATCACTTTTCTGGGTTCCCTGCCTTTGCTGCACATTGCTGACTGAAATGGCTTCTCTTTCCTGCAAATGTGCCTTAAGCGAGGGTTTCACTGGCGTTAGTGTTCAGACCCGGATTTCACAGCATTAGTGTGCCTGGAGCCTCTCCCCTTGCACTCTCCGCCCATTGACCCCTTCTCTCCGCTCTCTGGGAAGCCTTACTCCACCCTTCAGACCCGGATTTCACAGCGTTAGTGTGCCTTAACGCCGCCGCTGTGCTATCGTGCAATAAGTGACGTTATCACATGATAATCTTACATTATCGCACAATAACGTCACTTATCACGCAATAATACCACCGCTGCGACGTTAAGACGGTTTAGTAAACATACCCCTCAGTGTTTGAATATATTGTGTGAATCCAAAGTTTTCCATAAGGAGCATGAACTCTTTTTCTTTTGTTGTACAGGGCCAATTTTAGATAGGACATTGCGATGGGAATCGAGATGTCAAGTCAGTATGTGCACAGTTCTGCCACTGTTTTACAAAGGCTCTGCCAAATTAAATTTCCATTATGCAAACCTATATACAGAAGTGCTGCCAATTGAATACTGAGACTCTTATTTTTTTTTTACTTTTTCAATTTGGGGAAGAAAATAAGCAATGGAGGATTAAGGAGAATGGACCATACTGGTCTTTATCTGCCATCATATACTATGTTACTATGACTCCCTTAGTCCCTCGTATAAGGCCCTAGCTGAAACAAGCATATTTTGAAAAATTATGTATGCCTTGCAGCAGATGTAAAACCCTATGTGAAAATGTCTGGACAGATACATGGATTCTCTTTACGAAATGGAGATTACACATGTAAATTTTTTGCCTCACCCAAACCACATCCAAACTATGTCTCCTCCGCACCCCTTGCAATTTCTACATAGTGTGAATTTCCACATGCAAGTTGTGCCTTTCTAAAATCACCAGTTATATGAGTATATGATCTGCATGTCTAAATGCTGTTATTTGCACATGTGAAAGACACACAAGGCTTCTAAAACAACCTCAGTAGTAAAGATGATGGTGTGCAGCCGAGTCGATGTGGTGGCATTTCTACCTTCTTATCTTTTGTTTATTATGGTGCTGAAAAAGAAGGGGAAGGGGTCGGCTAAAAATGGGAAAACCACCCCTGTGACTCCCTACTCAGTAGTCGGTGATCAATCAGCTACGAAAAACCTCTGTAGATTTGAAGTCCGTGTGTGAAGGGTCCACTGCAGGTCTGGATGATGGAGTGCAGTCTCCACCTGGAAGCATTGTGGCCCATGGCAGCACTCGACACTGCTTGAAAAGCGCACGGTTTCAGCTGTGAATAGCATGGTGGCTGAGACCCCGGTTCCCTGTGCTGAGAGTTCAGAAGAAGGGGTGGCAGCCTTACTTCCTTCTGACCAGGAGAAAGTGTTGGTTGCTGGAGGAGGGAGTTTAGGTGAGGAATCTTTGGCTTCTGTTTCATCAAAGTTGACTGCTGTGGTGCCAGAAACCTCTGTGGTTCATGTCTCTCCTGCTCAGGTAACTCTTCCTGTTTCTTCATCGGATGTTACTTCAATTTTGATTTGGAACTTGTTGCTAAAGCTTCAGAATACTATCTCTAAAAGTGCGGCCGAGTTGAATATCTTGGTTCAAACAGTGGGCGTAATTGTCCAGAAACAGGAGACTTACCAAGAGATGAACATTAAAATGTTAAATCTGGATAAAAGGGTGTCTGCAGTGAATCAAGTGATTGAGACTTAGGTTAAAGACCGTGATTATTCACAGGAAATTGGAAGCATATGAGAATTGGATGAGACATTTGAATTTGAGAATTCTGAATGTTTCTCAAGTTACATATAGTTTGCCTACAGAGTTATTTAAGATATATCTTATGGAAGTTCTTAAACTCCCTGATCGGCTACTGTTCCTTTAAATAAGGTTTACAGTCGTGGTTAACATTATTGGCACCCTTGCATTTTAGGTATATTGTGTAAAATATCTTGAGAAATAATTGGAAATATTGCAACTGTATATCATCATAACAGAAACATAGAACTGAATTCAAAAAAGCATGGGACAAACACAAGAGGATCTCTAAAGGTAAAAAGGGGACTGTTATAGTTGTTGATATGGAAGGACAGACTAGATAGGCCATGTGGTCTTTTTCTGTCATCATATTTCTATGTTTCTAATATTTTAATAGTATGTTCAAAGGTAAACAACAAAAATGAGATGTCTGTGCAACCCCTGGCAGTGATGACAGCCTCCAAACGTTTCTTGTAGCCATCTATAAGTTTCATACATCAGTCTGCTGGTAGTTTCTCCCACTTTTCAACTATGATTCATTCCAGTTCATGAATGTTTCTAGGATCACTTTTACCAATGGCAAATTTTAACTCTTTCCAAAGGTTCTAGATTGGATTGAGATCAGGACTCACTTCTGACCAGTTGAAACCATTCCATGTTTCCATTTCTAACCATTCTTTTGTATTTCTGGATGTGTATTTTGGGTCATTGTATTGCTGGAGGACCCATGCCCTTCGACCCATACCTAGCTTTCTGAAACTAGGTAGCACATTTTGCTCCAAAATACCTTGGTAGTCCTCCAACTTCATGATTACTTTAATACATTCCAAGCTTCCAGTTCCTGAGGCAGCAGAGCAGCCCAACAACATTATGGAACCTCCACCATATTTAACTGTAGCAAGGGTTTTTTTTTTCTTATAAGCTTCATTTCCTCACCTGTAAATGTATAGCTGGTCTGCATTGCTAAAGAGCTCAAGTTTGGTTTCACCTGTCCATAGAACATTTCCCAAGATTGTGGTTTCTCAAGGTGGGTTTGGGCAGAGATCAGGTGTGCTTTTTTATGTCTGTCTTTGAACAGTAGGGTCCTCCTTTGCCTTCACCCATGAAGTCCTCCTTTGTTTAGTGTGTGGCATATGTTTTGAGTTGAAACCACCACTCCAGATTGCTACAGCCCAGCCTTTATCTCTTTGGATGTTGTACATGGTGTTTTGCCAACAGTTTGCACTAACCTTCAAAGACTTCTTGGATTCATTTTCCACTTCCCACCACATCCTGGGAGGTTCTTGGCAGTTCCATGGTCATAAAACGTATTAACATTGCTTACCTTAGACACTGGAATCCCGTGGTCTTTGGAGATGGCCTTGTACGCCTTTGAAATTTGATGCTTGGTAATAAAGCGTAGTTACTCACCTGTACAGGTGTTCTCCGGGCACAGCAGGAATCAGTCCTCACATATGGGCAACTTTGGCACCGACAGAGCCCTCACGGAAGCTTCCTACCAGCTTTCAAAGAAAGCCTTTGGGAGATGCCACCATGCATGTGTGGTCCCCTTCCCACCCAAGTGTGCCATCTTGCTCAGTTAGATGACATAGCTAAAAGACAGCAAAAACAAGATGGTAAAGGAGCAACTCCAAGGGAAGGAGGGAGGGTTGTGAGGACTGATTCCTGCTGTCCCCGGAGAACACCTGTTACAGGTGAATAACTACACTTTCTCCGGGAACAAGCAGACAGGCAGTCCTCACATATGGGACTCCCCAGCTACAAGCTACCAAAAGCCCATAGCAAAAATAGGCGCTCCCTCATGCAAGCAGAAGTAAATGAGTCCGTGTCCACAGACCACAGTAGGACCCCTTTGTCCAATGAAACCAGCACTCTGGTAGCCTGAACACAGAAGGTCGGAGAGTAGGAGTTGCCTAAATCCCGAAAAGGTTACAAAGCACAGCCTGACAAGACATCTTTTCAGGCAGTAATGAGCTGCAAAGGTATGGACTGAAAACCAGGTGGCAGCCCGGCAGATGTCCACCATCGGGACAGAGTGCAAGTTTGCCACCAAGGCCCTGACACAATCCTCCAGTGGGAACCCTGCCTGCTCATAAGCGAGGGCAATACAGTCCATCAACCAGGTGGATAGCGTACGCTTGGTCACCGCCTCCCCCAGCCTACTGGGGTCGTAGGAGATGAAAAGCTGTGAAGCCTTGCGGTGGCCCTGAGTGCATTGGATATAGAAGGACATAGCAATCCTACAGTCCAAGGTGTGAAGGACCGTCTCCGCCAGACTGGAGTGAGGTCTTGGAAAGATGGTAGGGAGCACCACTTCCTGGTTGAGATGGAAGCGCAATACTACTTTCGGCAGGAATTTTGGGTGCGTGTGAAGCACCACCCTGTTCTTGTAGAACCTAGTATAAAGGCACCTCTGCCACAAGAGTCTGAAGCTCGCTAACTCTGCAAGCAGAGGTGAGCGCAACCAGAAAAACCACCTTCCAAAAGAAGTAGTGAAGGTGGCAGGTAGCCAGAGGGTTGAAGGGTGGGCAAGTGAGGTCCCATTCGGTTGCCGGAGGGTGAACCGGAGGCTTCGATAAGAGCAGGCTCCGAAGAAAACAGGTCACCAAAGGTTGGTCCAAGAGCGGCTTACCATCCACCAGATGGTGGTGCGCCACCAGGGCACTAAGGTGCACTTGGATGGAGTTAGACTTGAGCCCAGATTGACAGAGGTAGAGAAGGTACTGTAACATCAATCCCATTGGGCAGAATGGGTCGGCCACATGCTTGGCACACCAAGCCAAGAACCTGTACCATCTGAGGATGTAAGCCTACCTAGTAGAGGCCTTGTGAGAGGGTAATTCTTCCACCTCATCTGAAAGGTTGAAAAGGGCCAGTTACCCTCTCAGCAGCCACGCTGTCAGCGACAGGGACCCCAGGTTGGGGTGAAAGAACATTAATAAAAACACCTTACCTGTTTATTAAAAGGTCCAGTAAAAGTCCTGGATGACACAAGTGTTTTTCCAGGATACCCTTGATTGCTATGCCAGGGAAATGGAGAAGTACTGCTTGGAAGAAGGCATATCTTTCAAGATTTTACTGACAATGTTCCAGGACATCCCCTTTCATTGGTGACCTCCACAGCAACATCAACGTTGTGTTCCTCCCACCAAACACCACCTCATTAATCCAGCCAATAGACCATGAGATCATTGCAGCTTTCAAGGCCTACTACCTGAGGAGGGCCTTTGCATAGACTATTGATGCAACTGACGACACCAGCAAGACACTAATGCAGTTCTAGAAGGAATACAACCTATACCACTGCATAAAGAACCTTTCATGGGCATGAAATGATGTGAACCAACAGTGCATGAAAGGTATATGGAAAAAATACTGAAAAGGTATGTGCACAATTTTAAAGGTTTTGAAAAGGATGAGGAGGTTTCAAAGATTAACAGAAATGTTGTTGACATGGCAAACAGCATGAACCTTGACATAGATGAGGACACTGAAGAAGTCCTAAAGGTGGTATCTGAGGAGCTGACCAACAAAGAGTTGCTGGAGCTAAAACAAGAGAGAATAGCTAAAGAAGAGGCAAGGGAAAAGGAAACTGCAGAAGAACAACAACAGATGCATAAGGGATTCACTGTTAAGGTCTGAAAATAATTTTGCTAACCCCTTAACAGCTTGCTGAAGAGTGTTGAAGAGATGGACCCAAACAGTGAACGGTTTTCATTGATAGAGAGGAATGCTCATGCAGTGTTTGCAGCATATAAGGAAATATATGAAGAGAACAAAAAACAAACTAGGCAAACACTAGACATCATCCTGAAGAAGCCAAAACTTACACAAGAAGAGCCTCAGTCAGGTCCTTCAGACATTACAGGAGATGATATTGTCATTGTTGGTAACAGTTCATTGATGGAAATTATTTGACCTGAAAATCTTCCAGTGGGACACTTGTCAGGAAGCTGAGGACAGTGCTGTGCATAATTCTGCATCTCTTATTTAAATTATGAGGTATGTTTAGTAAACCGGGCTAACAGTTAACCCGGGCTATCTGAAACTAGGTCCCATTGAATAACATGGGACCTAGTTGCGGATAGCTCGGGTTAACTGTTAGCCCAGTTTAGTAAACATACCCCTATGTGTGATATAGGCTAATAAAGTGGTTTACATAAAAGTTTTAAAAATATACGTAGTATGGTTTTCGCACAACATCCAATTCACAGCCACACTTTTAAACCACACATCAATGGCAAGTGGGAAAAGATGTGCAGAACAAAATCCATGCAAATACAGGCAAGCCAGTCAACAAATGCTGGAAAACAATAAGCACAAATGCTTGAAGCCTAGCCAACAAAGTTCCTGACCTGGAAGTCCTAATGGTGGAAATGGACTTAGACATTGTGGCCATTGCAGAAACACGGTTTAATGAGTCACATGAATGGGATGTAGCCATAGCTGGCTATAATATATTTAGAAGAGATAGAGAGGGTAGAAAAGAAGGAGTAGCCCTATATGTCAAAAGCAATTTTAAAGCTGCTGAAATGCAGGGGACGTGGGGAAAATAAGAAGTGCTGTGGATTGTGCTGGAAAGAGGAGATGGCACTGTCATCCATACCAGATCTACAGGCCTCCAACTCAAACCAAAGAAATGGATAGCGAATTGATTACTGATATTGCAAATAGCCACAAAGGGGGAAGTGATCCTATTGGGTGACTTTAATCTACCTGATGTGGATTGAAGTATTCCTTCTACAAATCTGAAAAGAAGTAAAAAAAAATTGTGGATGCCTTCCAAGATGCGTTACTTAGATAAATGGTAATAGAACCGACCAGGGAAAGCTCGATGCCAGATTTAGTGCTCACCAACGGAGATAGTGTGTTGAATATCTGGGTGGGTGCCCATGTGAGCAGCAGTGATTATAATACGGTGTGGCTTGAGATAAAAGCCAAGGTGGAGTTCAATCATAGCAAGCTCAAAGTTCTAGACTTCAAACACTGACTTCAGTAAAATGGCCAAGTACCTGAAGGAGGAGTTGGCAGGATGGGAGGGGATAAGGGAAGTAAGATTGCAATGGACTAAATTAAAGGAGGCAATAAAGGGGGGTAACAGATACATATGCAAGGAAAGTAAATAAAAACAAGAGGAAAAGGAAACCTATTTGGTTCTCCAAAGAAGTGGCTGCACTAACAAAGGCAAAAAACTCAGCTTTCACAAAATTCAGAAGTTCACAAACAGAGGAACACAGAAAGGAAAACAGGATCAAACTAAAAGAGACAAAAAGAGAAATAAGCATAGCGAAATCAAAGGCAGAAGAAAAGATGGTTAAAGATGTGAAGTGTGGTGACAAAACCTTTTTCAGGTATATTCGGGAGAGGTGGAATTGCAGGACTCAAAAGTTCTGGGAACAGATTCATGGAAAGTGACATTGAAAAAGTGAAAATGCTAAACAAATACTTCTGTTTTTACTAAAGAAAATCCTGGAAAAGGACCAGCTGTGATTGACAAATGGGAATCGAGTAGATACCACACCATTCACAGAAGATGATATGTTAGAACAGCTTGCAAAACTGAAAGTGGACAAGGCTATGGGACCGGATGAGATACATCCCAGGATACTGAAAGAGGTCAGAGAGGTACTTGCAGGACCGTTAAAGGATGTTTTTAATAGATCCTTGGAGACAGAAGTTCCACAGGACTAGAGAAGGGCTGATGTGGTACCTCTTCACAAAAGTGGTAACAGGGAAGAAGTGACAAACTACAGGCCAGTAAGCCTTATCTCAGTGGTGGGAAAAGTAATGGAGACACTCCTGAAAGAGCGAATAGTGGACTTTCTCGAAACCAACAGGTTGCATGAGCTGAGGCAACATGGTTTTACCAAAGGATGATCTTGCAAATAAATCTGAGTTCTTGAGTGACCAGAGAACTAGATCAAGGGTGTGCAATGGATGTCATCTACCTGGATTTCAGCAAAGCCTTTGATACTCTTCCTCATAGGAGGCTTATCAATAAACTCAACAGCTTGGGGATGGCTCCCAAGGTGGTGAACTGGATCAGAAATTGGTTGACTGACAGATGACAGAAGAAGATGGTAAACGGAACTCACTCAGATGAAAGAAAGGTGATTAGTGGTGTGCCCCAGGGTTTGGTCCTGGACCGGTACTGTTCAATGTATTTGTGAGTGATATTGCTGAAGGACTGAATGGAAAAGGCTGTCTTTTTGCAGATGTCATGAAAATATGCAACAGAGTGGACTCCCCTGAGGGAGTGGAGAACATGAGGAAAGATCTACAAAAGCTGGAAGAATGGTCTACTGCTTGGCAATTAAGATTTAATGTGAAGAAGTGCAATGTCATGCACTTGGGAAATAGAAATCCAAGGGAACTGTACGCAATAGGGGCGATATGTTGGTGTGCATGGACCAGGAGAAGGACCTCGCAGTGATTGTTTGAGGATCTCAAGGTGGCAAAACTGTGTGACAAGGCGGTGGCAAAAGCTAGAAGGATGCTGGGTTGCATACAGAGAGGAATTACCAGCAGGAGGAGGTAGTAATGCCACTGCACAAGTCACTGGTGAGGCCTCATTTGGAATATTGTGTTCAGTTTTGAAGATCATATCTCACAAAGGATATAAAAAGACTTGGAACGGTTCAGAGGAAGGTGACCAAAATGATTTGGAGCCTGCATCAGAAGACTTATGAGACTTGAAGACCTAAATATATACATTCTGGAGGAGAGGAAGGACAGGGGCAATGTGATTAGAGTATTAATGAACAAATAAACCTCTTCCAAAGATGGGGAAGCTGTAAAACTAGAGGGCATAACATGAAGCTGCAAGGGGGTAAACTAAAAGGCAATGTCAGGAAATATTTTTTTCACTGAAAGGGTGGTGGATGCTTGGAATGCCTTCTCGATGGAAGTGGTGGGGACAAACACAGTGACAGAATTCAAAATGGCATTGGACAGACATAGCGGATCCCTTTATAGCAACAGGATAAAATCAAAATTAACATAACTATCTCTTATATCTCAACAAATAGGGGTGACCTACACAGAGTGGTGGGTACACCTCTAAACAAAGGCATGGGGAGGGGCGACCTGCACATAGCGGCAGGTGCACCTACTCTTGCTGCCTTGCTGGGCAAACTAGATGGACCATGCTTGTCTCTATCTGCCGTCATATACCATGTTACTATATTCACAAAACGTATCATGGACGTTAAGCAATACATAGCTGTATTTCCTTTTTTTATTGGTCTTGTTTTATTTGATTCTTTTTTTGTGTCAAGTATGTGTGCATATATAGTCCAAAGCCATTTCACTGGCCACTTTTATTTAGGAGATAGTGGACATTAAGGGGTTGAACTGCAAGGGTGCCAATAATGTTGAACACAGCTATTATTTCTTGCCATCAGGTAAAGATTGTGGAATTGATGATACTCAACAATTCTTGGATTTTTACATAATACTTGAGACGTCAAGTTTGGAGTATAAGAAAAGAGTAACAGTATTAGTCTCCTTTGTCTTTGACAAGGACTTAAACTCAATTTTGCATTTGTATTTTCAGAAAATGAGTGAACCTTTTTTTGGTCAGCTTATTAGAATGTTCCTTGATGTAGCTCATTGCACAAAGAACAGAAGGAAACTCTTTTTGGCAATGAGACGAGACTATCCTTGAGTGCTACCTTTCTGCTCAGATACTTCTGTAAATGTCTAGTAAAGTATCTGAATATGAAATATGTGTTTCTGTTGCTTGAACAGTTGAGAGCTTTCTTGGACCTTAAACTTGAGGTTCCTGCCCGTCCAGTAGCTTCAGTTGCGAGTGCTATTTAGAATATCTTGCAGTAAAGACACTTAATGCCTTTTTCTTTTTTAGTTTTATAGTTTCCTTTGGGAGTTTCTCCACCAAATTACTGATTATGCCTCCCTTTTTGTGGGCTAATGGATTACTAGTGGGTTTTGTTTATTTTTCTTTTGTTTTGAATTTTTATATGAGATATTTTCCTACATCGTCTTTTCTTTTTTACCACTAGTCATCATGTTTTTTGGTACAACTGTATTCTTGCAAAATGTGTTAAATTTCAATAACAATAAAGTAAAAAAAAAATAATAACCCCCATAATCTAAGAAAGTTAAAAGAGATCTCAGTGATAGTAGTATGGACCTTACCAATATGTGGTGGACAGAGAGGGTTGGCATACAATAAACTAATATAAAAAGGAACAACAGTCTCTACAAATTCCAAAAGGGCTTCTGGGTAAGATAGCATAATCACAATAACTTCAGTGACTGGAATGGAGGTGTTATAAAAGAGAACAACGCCTCTAGATTTCTAAGCCAACCTTTCCTTTCTGGAGCTCCAGAAAGGATCTTCTCTGTTAAAGGGAAAGTGAAAAATAGGATTGAAAACAAAGGAGGGAAAATGTGGTTTATTGTTTTCGAGATAGCAAGATTAACTGGGCCATGAAGGCTAGCTGTACATATCTTAGCATTTAGTTAGAACTAGTTTTTGTTTTATTCTTTTTTTTTTTGGTACTTTGTTTCTATACCTTCAAATAAGTCTTTCTTCGCTGTGGATCCTTCACTTCTGTGTCCTATGCAGCTCATTTAAGGACACAGTCAATAGTGCACTATGAGGTCACCAGCTAAACCTCTACAATCCAACATATTTAAATAAATATATATATATAACAGAAAATTAAGATTGAACTAATCTTTAATAGCATGGTAGTGTTACCAGCTTCCTGTTTGCTTGGATAATCTTTTTAATTGTGCATTTGCACTTCAAGAAAACTCTGAAATCGGTAACGAAAGATTCTGTCTGTCATCTGTACCTCTGAGTTGATTCTCAGTAACATACCATTCCTTCTGTAACTCTGTTCTAGTTCCAGCCAACATACCATTCCTTCCTCATGTGACATATAACTAAATACTAACTGGACGTCACGTGCACAGTAAAAAGAAGCTGTTAGTTGTCATCACAAATTCATGTCTTTGTAAAAATAGAAACAAAATGAAAGGCACACAGAAATGCGATGGATTTATTTAGAAAGAGGCTTGTGTCTCGCCGTGTACTTGAAAGTGGCCAAATTTACCAAAGTCTTCAGCCTATTAAACACTACCAAAACTAAGAATTTCCCAAGAGGGATGGAATGCATTCCCCTGCGCTTAAGGAGTCTAGTCTGTCATCAGTGCTAAAGCATTCAGTTTACAGTGTATGCATTTTTCAGCCACCAGAAGTTTTTTTCCTTATGAGGAAATTATCCATGTCATGTAAACAAAGTCTAAGTAAATAATTATCTCACACTGCTATAGAATGATTCCTATTATAAAATGTAACCCTGATTGGCTCCTGGTTACAGCTTTCTATTGTTGTTACTAATCCATTTCTAATTTGCATTAACAGAAAAACAGGCACAGTTCTCCTCATATGACTCTGGTGTGCCTGTTTGCTTAAAATGTGTCTTAGAAGAGTCATAATCTCAAACAACTAAAGAAAGTGTTATGGGGTACTTATCATGTGGCTGCAGTTCTTCCAATTGCACCTTGTTTGCATTCCAAACCAATATGCAAAGCCATTTCCTATGCTCTCCTCGACTTCTGAAAAAGTGTTATTCAGCTCCTTAGGTCATAAATAGCTTGCCTCTCATTTATATCTCTTTTGGGGAAGCTTCGGAATTCTATCTCACAAAAATATACCACCTCCTTGGAGGTTTCCTTAGGTGCAAGTATGAGGTGTTCTGGACATAGGTGTGCGGTTGTATGTTTAATCGTCCAATTTTTCTGAATTTTGGAACTACCCAAATTAAAATACTAGAGCATAGCTGTGTGTCTCCTAAATTGATAACAAGTGGGATGCTAAAGCTTCCTCCTTATGCTGAAGAAATTAGTGGCAGATAGATGGCTTTGTACATATTTGGTGGTCCTGTCCTTCTATTCAATCTTTTTGGAAGCTGGTTGTAGAAATTCCTTTTTATTTATTTAACCAGTTTTCTATACCGCCTTAGCCTTCAATCAAAACAGTTTACATTATGTAATCACTATAAACAGGTATTGGATACATTCCCTTGTCCCCAAAGGGCTCCCTGAGGCAATGGAGGGTTAAGTGGCTTGCCCAAGGCCATAAAGAGTGCCTATAGGACTAGAAACCCCAGTCCCTTCAGCCTGAGATTGCTGACCCCAGGTGGGACTTGAACCCCCAGCCTTCAGGCTTGAGGTACCATGTCTTAACCACTAGGCCACTCCTCCCTATTATATTGGATGTCAAGAAGTTAAATGCTCTGACCATGGCTAGCTGTCACTCAACTCACACCAGCTGATCACCACCAAAGTTGGCCTCCCCCACCACCTATCAGTACCACTGCCTTCTCTCTCTCCTTCCTTCTGCCACCGCCCCCCCTCCCCCAACATACACACACAGCAGGATGGAGAAGGTGGCCTGGGGCATCTCTGCTCTTCCTTTTCCTACTGGCAATACTGAAAAGAACTCCTGAAGAGGAGGGGAGGGGTAATGGAAGACAGACGAAGAAAGAAATGAGGGGGAGGAATGGATGAGTAAAGGGGTGAGTCTGGAAGAGAAAGATAAGAGTGGAGAGCGGAAGAATGACTATCTGAGAGGAGATAGGGAGGGGATGGAGTGATGAAGCGTGAAAGGCGGCGTGATGGGGATAGTAAATGAGTGAGGCAGCCTGGATGGAGGGGGAGGGGATGAGGGTCAGAGTGTGAATCTGAGGATGTGAGAAAAAGGGAATAACTGAAATCGGGTGGGGGGGGGGGATTATGAGTTTATGGGATGGTGGGTGAGCTGGAAGGCATGAAAAGGGAAGAGGTAGGAAAGAGACAGATAAAGCTACCTCTCTTTTAGGCACAAGTTCTTTGATCTCTATCTTGTAAAATCAATTGAGTCTAATTCTGTGCCCACTTTTGTGCCTGCTTTGCACATACATTCTAAAATGCTATAATATACGTATTTTCTTTAAAAATCTAGGCATGGGAACGAGGGACAGACTGGCATGAGGCAGAATGAGGAGCTACTGCAGGATGGCCCAGTGAGTTGAGGGGGGAGCTGGGAGATGACTTGAATAATATGAAACAGGCCAGGGGGCAGAAAAGAAAGAGGAAAGGCAGGAGAAAGATCGAGACTGAAGAGTTGGCAGAGGACCTCCTGGCCTGTATGAAGATTGATAGGTATGCTGTGGTTCAAGAGAGAGATCGACGGCCTAAATTATTCTTTACATCTAAGGCAAAAAGCATGATAAGTAAAATTAATAAGGCCATATTTTGCATTAAGAAACCATTGATGGATGTAACAAAGATAAATCTGATCTACTACTGTGCAGCAAAAATTGTTACCGAGACAAAATTCTACTAAAAAGGGCCAGAAGGAAAAAGACAAAGATAACGCCTCCTTGGAAAAAATGTATTGAAAAAAAAAATAAAATCACTGTGTGTCAAGGGTACATGATAAGACGGGTATCTCAAAGGATCAAGATTACCAAATATAACGAAAAAAGTCCAAAATATAAAAATGAAACATGCTGCATTAATAGGAGACCTTAAATTCATATGCTCGAATAATATACAGAAAGTAACAGAAGTACAAAATATGTGGAGAGATGAAGAAAACAGTAAAGAACGATATCAAAACAGAGGGCCCGATACTCAGACCTACTGATATTGTGGTAGTAACCAAACTGGAGGTCGGGACAACCAGATTACAATTTACAGTTTTTTGTTTAGCCCAAGTCAGCCGGTTAAGTCCCAGCTGAAAATCGGGCAAACCGGATAAGTACTGAGACTTAGCCAGTTTGCACCAACACACCATTGTTCCACCCACAGACTGCCCATGCACTAACCGGACAGTAATGAAACGATCTGTGGAGATATTCAACAGCACTATCTGGATAGTGCCGCTGAATAGCACAGTCAGTACCCTTTGCCAGTCAGCCTCCCTTTGGCCAGCTGGCTAAAGGCATTGAATATTAACTCAAAACTATTTAGGCTGAACACAAAACAATTCTTCAGGGAACTGGGAAAGAGCATCATTGAGGAGAAAATACTACCAGCTAAGAGGAGTGGAGGAGTAGCCTAGTGGTTAGAACACTGGCTTGGTAACCAAGCAACCAGGGTTTGATTCCCACTAGCACTTCTTGTGGCCTTGGGCAAGTCACTTAACCCTCCATTGCCTTGGAAGAAAGGCCTGGCAATCTACTTTCAGTGACACTGCCAAGAAAACCCAGGAGCTTCTGGGTCACCAGGAGTCAGGACTGACTCAAAGGCACACATTGCATTTTTTGCAAGACTGACACAGAAAAATTCTGCAGAAATGTATACGAGATTCCTGTAGAGCCCAAATGAGAAGCAGAATGGCTACCCAGCATATGAGAGAATTTGGAAAAGATGAACACTGAAGCTATGGAATTAGCCTGAAGTAACAACAAAAGAGCTGGAAAAGAGGTTAAAAAGAGCCCTAAAATGGAAAAGCCCTGGCCCAGTTGGAATGGCCAATTTTTGGCTCAAATAGTTAAGATCCCTTCACCAAGCCCTGGAAAACTGCAAAAATCAATTGATCAGGCAACCAGATTTCACACCACAATAGTTAATAACAGGAAAAATACTTCTCCATCCAAAGGGAGACCCAAATAACGTTTCCAAAAATTACATACATATAACTTGTCTGCCTACAATTACGGCTGGTGTAAGGATATGAGGCACTCTAGGCGAGCCTCACTCTCAGTGCCACCCTGCTCCACCCCATGCCCATTGCCACTGTAGCCACACCTCTCCAGGAAGTGCAGCGGCAGCAATACACACAGCACTGGAACAGAAGGTAATTCCGTTGCCATAGTGCCATTTTAAATATATTGTGGCTGCTGCCCATCATGGAGAGGCACTCAAGGTGACCGCTTCGTTTGCCTAATGGTCACATCAGCCCTGTCTACAATCTACAAACTGTTCACTGCAAAAGATGCCGACAGAATATATGACTATATCAATTCCAATCACACCATGGCAGGAGAACAGAAGGGTAAGAAGAGGGAAGTATATGGAACCAAAGGTTATAAGCAGGATGGAGTCTGTGCAGAGCATGGCGACTAAGATGGTTAGAGGTCTTCATTATAAAGCATATGAGGACAGACTTAAAGATCTTAATGTGTATACGTTAGAGATGTTTAAAAACCTCTGTAGCATAAATGCACAAGAGGAAAGCCTCTTTCGATTGAAAGCAAGCTCTGTTATGAGGAGACATAGGATGAGAGTGAAAGGAAATAGACTCAGGAGTAATATGCAGAAATATTTCTTTATAGAAAGAGTGGTAGATGCATGGAATAATCTCCCAGTGGAGGTAGTGGGTATGAGGACTGTATCAGGATTAATGAAAGCATGGGACAAACATAGATGATCTCTAAAGAATAAAAGGGGACTACTGTAGTGGATATGGAAGGGCAGACTAGATAGGCCATGTGGTCTTTTTCTGCTGTAATTTTCTAAGGGGCTTGTTTACAAAGCCGCGGTAGCGGTTTCCGATCATTATCGGAGCTGCGGCCCCATTGATTTCAATGTTTCTATGTCTCTATGTTAAGTCTCTATGTTTCTATGTTAAGACCAGCTACTTCTAAACAAAGCCATCATGGCTAGTGCTATAGAAAGCAGCAATCTCAGTGTAGCATGGATGAACGCTAAGAAAGTCTTTGATATTGTCCCACACTCCTGGATAATAAATTGACTTGAAATGTACAAAATACATTTTAAATGAATTGAGTACATCAAATTTACTATGAAAGCATGGTAAACACACCACCTACAGCATGCAAATGGACAGTTCATCATTCCTAATAATCCAGCAAGGAATATTTCAGTGAGACTCCTTTTGTATAGCACTTAATCCCTTGAATGTGCTTCTTAACTATTTGGGGTATGGGTTTAGCCTTAATCCTAAAGCTGTCGAAGACCAAAAGGTTACAGCTTCTCATGAGAACAGTGGTATAGCAAGTTTTTAATAAACATAAACATCATACCTAATGTTTGTATATGACTTGAAGCTCTATAATCCCAGTGATCAATATCTATAGGAACAACTCTGTCCAGTAAAATGCTTTTCAGATAATATCAGGATGACACTTGGTCTGTATGAATATGTGGAGAAGTATGAGGACAACTGAAAACATCTCTCTAATGACTGGGACATAAACAAACCTGAATAGGAAGGTGTATATAAAATAAAAATCTAAAAATAAAAGAAGGAGCAATAATCCAGTATAAAGTATTGAGAGAAAAGACTAGCAAAGAGTATTACAGGATATTTAAGCTGATTCTGATAAGTGCACTAACATCAAAGAATAAGAGACAAGCCAACGACCAGTTTGCAATCCTCATACTCTCGTTTAGCTTTGGAATTGTAGACTGGCCTTTGAAATATCTTGAAAAGCTGGATGTATGAACAAGAAAACTCCTCCATGCCCATAAGGTACTTTATAAAAATTATTGTAAGCCAAGACTGTACATTCCTAGAGCCAAATAAGGAATGGGCCTCATAGAAAGTGATTATACGTATAGAGCGACCATCATAGACCCCCAGGCCTAATTAACAGCATCAAAAGATCTGAATACATGAAAAGTGTTGCAGTATGAAAATAATTGACCAAAATTTGCTCCATTATCAAATTTGGACAGACATTCTGACGCGCAGGAAGAATGGATGAGAATTCACCAGTATACACAGGGAAGGAAGCAGCAGAATTTGCAAAACTAGAAAAAAAACTCTTCAAAGACTCTTATCCAAGAAACAAGGAACATGAAGAAGCAAATGTATAAATACAGTGAGATACATAAAGTATTACCCCAGGAGCCATTTGTTTATCAAACTAGAAAATATGAGTGGTTAAGGAGAAACAAATTGAAACCTAAGGATGAGAGATTGATAGATGCAGCTGAGAATAGTGGATTACGGATGGGAGAGTTCACAGCAAGAATAAAGAAAACTGGCAAAACAGATACATGGAGATTCTGTACGAAAGAGCTGGAAAAGATCACTCATCTCATAGCTGGTTGTGAAGATCTGATGGCAGAAAATTTCTTTTTGGAAAGGGACAAGGTGGCATGCCTCATCCATTGGAAACTTTGTAAATAGAAGATTGCTGTACCGGAAAAGCACTGGGATCATGGCCCTAACAGAATAAGAGAATGACAAAGTTATGATAATATGGGATATTCCCGTTCCAATGGAGAAGAAGCTGGATGCAAGGAAATCCGACATTGCAGTAAAGAAAAAAAACACCAGAACAGCATTGATAATGCCTCCCATAGACTTCAGTGACACCTTTCCCATCTTTTCTCAAAATCCCTACACCATTACATATATCAGTTGTTTACTTTCATAAAGTAGAAAGACTAGAGGACATGGAATGAAGCTACAATGCGGTACATTTAAGACTAATCGAAGAAAATATTTTTTCATTTGGTGCATAATCAAGCTCTAATTCGTTACCAGATGATGTAGTAAAAGTTGTTAGTGTTGGAGGGTTCAAAGCAGGTTTGGACGAGTTCCTGGAGGAAAAGTCCATAAATCATTATCAAAGAGGACTAGGAAAATCCATTACTTATCTCTGGGACAAGCAGCATGGAACGTGTATACCTTTGGGAACCTGACAGGTACTTGAAGCATGGCATGGCCACTATTGGAAACAAGATATGCCATACTGGGTCAGACCAAGGTGCATCAAGCCCAGTATCCTGTTTCCAACAGTGGCCAATCTAGGTCATATGTACCTAGCAGTATCCCTAAAAGACACAGGTTCCACAATGCTTGTATTGGGTCAAGCATTGATATCCTGGGTCCCTTTTTAATAACAGTTTATGGACCTTTCCTCCAGGAACTTGCACAACCCTTTTTTAAACCCAGCTACACTAACAGCTTTTACTACATCCTCCGGTAACAAATTCCAGAGTTTCATTGCACGTTGAGTGAAAAAAATATTTTCTCTTATTTGTCTTAAATAGTTTACCCTGTAGCTTCATTGCATGTCCCCTAGTCTTTCTATATTCTGATAACGTAAACAATCGATCTACGTTTACCTGTTCCACTCCATTCATTAATTTATAGACCTCTATCATATCTCCCCTCAGCCGTCTCTTTTCCAGGTTGAAAAGCCCTAACCTTTGTAGCCTCTCCTCGTAGGAGTAGCCTTCCACCCCCTTTACCATTTTGGTGACTCTTCTCTGTACCTTTTCTGATAACGCTATAAGATACGGTGACCAGAATTGCACACAATATTCATGGTGCGGTCGCACCATGGAACGATACAGAGGCATTATAATATCCTTTGTTTTATTTTCCATTCCTTTCCTTATTATACCTAGCATTCTATTTGCTCTCTTGGCCGCCACTGCACACTGGGCGGAGGGTTTTAACATGTTATCCACAATGACGCCTAAATCCTTTTCCTGGGTGGTGGTTCCCAATGTAGAACCTTGCATCGTGTAACCATAGTTTGGATTGTTCTTTCCTAGGTGCATAACTTTGCACTTGTCCACATTAAATTTCATCTGCCATTTGGATGCCCAGTCTTCCAATTTATCAAGATCCTCCTGTAAGTTTCCACAATCCTCTTGGGTTTTAACAACTTTAAATAGTTTTGTGTCATCTGCAAATTTGATAACCTCACTCATTATTCCCTTTTCCAGGTCATTTATGAATATGTCAAACAGCAGTGGCCCCAGTACAGATCCCTGGGGTACTCCACTATTCACCTTTTTCCACTGGGAAAATTGGCCATTTAGCCCTACCCTCTGTTTTCTATCTTTTAACCACAATAGTACACTGCCTCCTATCCCATGACTTTTTAGTTTTGCCAAAGGTCTCTGATGAGGGACCTTGTCAAAGGCTTTCTGAAAGTCCAGATACACTATATCAACCGACTCACCTGTCTACCTGTTTATTCACACCTTCAAAAAAATATTACAGATTAGTAAGACAACATCTTCCTTGTCTAAAGCCATGTTGGCTGTCTCTCATTAGGCCATGACTATCTACATGCTGAGTAATTTTGTTTTTTATGATGGTTTCTACCATTTTTCCCAGTACTGGCGTCAGGGTCATCGGTCTGTAGTTTCCTGGATCACCCCTGGAACCCCTTTTTAAAAATTGGCAATCCTCCAATCTTCAGGTATTTCAGATGATTTTAATGAAAGTTCACAGATTACTAATAGCAGGTTTGCAATCTCATATTTCAGTTTGTATACCATCTGGCCCAGGTGATTTGCTACTCTTCAGTTTATCAAATAGTTGTAATACATCTTCCCGGTCTAGCGATATTTCTCTCAATTCCTCTGCAGTATCACTTTTAAATACCACTTCAGTCATGGGTAACATCCCTACATCTTCCTCAGTAAATACCGAAGCAAAGAATTCATTCAGTCTTTCCACTATAGCCTTGTCCCCTCTTACTGCCCCTTTTACCCCTCTATCATCTAACGGTCCAACTGACTCTCTCACAGGATTTTTGCTACGAATGTACTTGAAAAAGTTTTTATTTCGCGTTTTTGCTTCCATAGCAAGTTTCTTCTCAAATTCTCGCTTTGCTTGCCTTATCAATGCTTTGCATTTAACTTGCCAGTGCTTGTGCTGTTTCCAGTTTGTGTCATTTGGCTCTTTTTTCCATTTCCTGAAAGATGCTTTTTTGGCAACAGCAGCCTCTCTGACCTCACCTTTAAACCATGCTGGTAGTTTTTTGGACTTCCTTCTACTTTTCTTAATGCGTGGAATACAGCTGGTCTGGGCTTCCAAGATAGTATTTTTAAACAACACCCAAGCTTGATGTAAGTCTTTAACTTTTGCAAATGCTCCTTTTAGTTTTTTCTTAACTATTTTCCTCATTTTATCATAGTCTCCCTTTCAAAAGTTAAAAGGTAGTACTGTGGATTTCCTTACCATCCCCCCTCTACTAATTAAATCAAACGCGATCATGCTATGATCACTATTGCCAAGTGGCCCCAACACCCTTATCTCTTGCACCAGATCTGGTGTTCCACTAAGGACTAGGTCCAATATAGCTTCCCCTCTGGTCGGTTCATGAACCAGCTGCTCGAAGAAGCAGTCATTTATTTCATCTAGGAACTTTATCTCCCTAGCATGTCCTGCCGTGACACTGACCCAGTCGATACCGGGGTAATTGAAATCACCCATTATTATTACTGTTTTGTAACTTTTGTTAGCTTCCTTGATTTCTTTGAGCATTTCATCATCCATTTGTTCATTCTGGCCAGGCGGTCGATAGTACACCCCCACTGCCATCACCTTCCCCTTCTTACATGGAATTTCAATCCATAGAGATTCTACAGCAAATTTTGTTTCCTGCAAAACTTTAATCCTTTCTGACTCAATGCCCTCTGTAACACAGAGTGCAACCCCTCCACCAATTTGATCAGTTCTGTCATTACAATATAGTTTGTACCCAGGTATCACAGTGTCCCACTTGTTGTCCTCCTTCCACCATGTCTCTGAGATTCCAATCATACCTAACCGCTCATTTAGTGCTATATATTCTAATTCTCCCATCTTATTTTTTAGACTTCTAGCATTTGCATACAAGCATTTCAGAGACTGTATTTTATTCATATTAATCTGGCTGTTGGTAGGCATGGATAATTTGGAATCTTTATGCTCTGTCTGCACCATACTCAAGGGCTATTGGGCTACTTTTATTCTTTTTTGGAACCTCTCTGCTTTTGGTAGTATCCTTCAAGGATACCTTCTTCCAAACCATGCGCTCTTGGGCGACTGTCGGCTTTCCCCTATTATCTAGTTTAAAAGCTGCTCTACCTCCTTTTTAAAGGTTAATGCCAGCAGCCTGGTTCCATCCTGATTAAGGTGAAGCCTATCCCTTTGGAAGAGCCCCTCCTTTCTCCAGAATGTTCCCCAGTTCCTAACAAATCCAAAACCCTCATCCTTGCACCATCGTCTCATCCACGCATTGAGACTCCGGAGCTCTGCCTGCCTTTTGGGTCCATTAGACCATATCCTATGTTAGCAATGAACCTCACTCCTAAGCCACAGTTTGTGGAGTATGATATCAGTCTCATATTTATTGCTAACACTAGCAGTAGTATTTGCATTGTGCCAAAGAGAGCTTCCTTCTGGAGTTCATAAGATGTAACATGTAACATGTACATAACATGTAACATGTAACAGGCAACTTGTGATTGGAAATTCCTCTTAATCAATCCTGTGGCTCCTAATATGATAGAAAATGAAAAACAACTGTGTATCTGTAGAAGATAGCGGGAACCAAAGAACAGATACAAAGACTGGCAGTAGTTCAAACAAAAGCTTTAATTGGTAACCCCTACGCATTTTGGCCAATGGCCTTCCTCAGGGGGTAATATAAAAGAGGGCAAACCTAAAAAAAACAGAATAAATATAAATAAAAAATAACAATAAACAATCATAAATTATGAAAATATTATAGCATAAAAAACAAATATTAAAACATTTAAAACAACCACCATGACTAACAATGATAAAAGGCAGACATATAGCAATCAATGTTAAAAATGACTAATGATAACATTAAAAATTATGTAAAAGACATAAATAATGCATTATAATGTATAAAGAGTAATAAATAATTTTACTATTTAATATTATTTATTACTCTTTATACATTATAATGCATTATTTATGTCTTTTACATAATTTTTAATGTTATCATTAGTCATTTTTAACATTGATTGCTATATGTCTGCCTTTTATCATTGTTAGTCATGGTGGTTGTTTTAAATGTTTTAATATTTGTTTTTTATGCTATAATATTTTCATAATTTATGATTGTTTATTGTTTATTAATTATATTTATTCTGGTTTTTTTGAGGTTTGCCCTCTTTTATATTACCCCCTGAGGAAGGCCATTGGCCGAAACGCGAAGGGGTTACCAATTAAAGCTTTTGTTTGAACTACTGCCAGTCTTTGTATCTGTTCTTTGGTTCCTCCTAATATGATAGGAAATATTTCTGTATCTTTCTGCCACATATTTTTGGTCTCTGACTGCATTTCTTGATATTTTAGGATCTTCCTTTCTACGTGATTCTCGGAATAATCTATTATTACTGATACCTCTATATCCAACTGAGGCAGCCAGTGTTGTTAAGCAGCTGGCTGTCCCTGCTGTAAATTATGCCCAAATATTCAGTGCTGGGGCTAACTGGTGACAATATTCAGCTGCTGACCAGTTTACTTAAACCCGCTAATTAGAAAAAAAAGCTTGCTTAACTTTAGTAGGTTTAGCTCTCTAGCCAGTGGATGAATATCACCACTGACCGGTTAGCTAAAATGCTAACTGGGCAAGCTGGATATTCAATACCAGTGGACTGATATGGCCCTAGTATTGAATATCCGGGCATAATTTAAAGCAGGGATAGTTTAGTGCCATTGAATATCCCGCTGTCCATGGTTAAATCACTTTAAATATGTCTCCCTACATTTTTTTTATCAGTTAAGCGCAAAACAAACCCAAAGAATTCCATGAGCCATGCTCTGCATGCTTTTCCCACTTTTTTTGAACTAGTGACACTGCAAACCACCATGAAATTTAAGGATATGTTTACTAAAAGCATGCTACTCAGGTAGCACACGTTTTTGGCAATGTACTAAAAAGTAGTGTGGAATCCTGTGCTAACAACCCCCTGCTTCCCACGCGTGTATCTGTGCAGCACTTGGGCGAGGTGAAGACATTTCTGCTATTGTACAGCTAGCGTAAGCTATGAAGGCTGGCACTTGGTGAAGAGCAATTGCTGCCAGCACAATGGGTGGTGGTAGCTGCTCCCCGTGGTGGTATTAACATCTCCCTGCAAATAGCATTGTGCCCTATGCTAGTAATCTGGCCCAAACCCGCATTACTAAAGTAGGGCTTCGTAAAAATGCCCCTTAGGATAGCTGACGAACTTAAAAAAAATTCTGCACACCATGGATTTCCTGAAGAATCTGTTTCAGACAACAGTTCTCAATATAGTTTAGCCAAATTTGAAAGGTCTACAAACACCTAAGGCTTTTGGCATACTGCAGCCATAAACCAATTCTCTACCATTTTCTACAGACACTGACCTGGCAAATGTGGCTGCAGAGATCAGATCAATAGTATTCACACATTCTGGTCACACTGTGAAGCCTCTTCAGAGGCAGGGCTTGTAATTGTTTTTGTAACACATAACTTTAGCAGTTCTTTTCCTATTTATGCCGCAGTTAACTTATTCTGTTAAGAGAAGGAAGATGTAATACTGTGATGAACGTTAGGCATCGCCATAATTCCTGCAGCTTGCTAGAGTTCTAAGACTTGCTGGAAGGGATGAACAAAGGAACCATTTTGTTGTTGGTAGATTCAGTCATCGATATAACCAGCTTAGAGTAAATGTATGAGTAGTTCTTAATTTCTACCTCTCAAATTTACAAACCAAACGAGTATAACTTTACACTGTTCACTTAGGGAGTCAGAGAAACATACAATTTGACCAAGGGCACCTAAATTTGCATGCACAAATTTATATTAACAAAACATATTTTATAGCAAATATTTTGTTCTTATGTGTTATGTTCCTAAATATAGGAAGTGCAACCATTTTGAATGGGTTTCCCAGAAAAATGGTTTTTTTTAAATAAATAACTAAATAATTAAATAGTGTTGTTTTACTTACCAAATAATGTCCTTTCCTTGAATCCTGCTAGACCATTCCAGACATGTGGGTTGTTTTCCCTATCAACAGATGAGTGGAGAAAAATAGAGCCAATGAAATGCCCAGGTTTCAATGACATCACTCCCATGCCTCTATCAGCCTGAGCCACTAGGGGCAACTCATTATTCATACAAAAGCATATAGCAGGGCACGGCAAACTTCATACAACCTCAACAAGGGTAACAATGTTTAATCAAACAGCAAAGAAACCCTGTACAGGAGAGTTTGAACAGAAGGCTTGTCAGTAGATTAGGAGTCCGCAGGCCAACCATTCAGATTATAGCGGACCAAAAAAGTACCACTCTATTAAAGCAAATCAACACAGTTCCAGGGGCAGGTCCTGGACTGGTCTAGCAAAACTCAAGGAAAGGACATTATCTAGTAAGTAAAATGTCACCTTCCATATCGTCCTGCTAGACCAGTCCAGACAAATGGGACATAACAAAGCTACACCTCCACGGGGCAGGAAGAAGACACAGCAGCTCACAAAATCTTTGGTTCCGTCAAAGACATGCCAAGGCAAAGACCTCCTTGATCCAGCACCCCAATGTAGACTTAGTGGCCGTGTCACCCTTGCACAAACCAGCAAGCAACACAAAAAGATGGTCTACCTTATGAAGGGAATTTGTAACATCCAAGTACCGGAGAAGCACCTTCTGGACATCCACAAGGGTAAGATCTGTATCTTTCCCTAGACATTGCTCCTTAGAAAGATAAACCACTTGGTTGATAAGAGGGAAAATCACATTGGGTAAAAAGAAAGGCATAGGCCAAATTGAGACAGCCTTCTCTGAAAAAGACATGGATCCTGACAAGCCTAAGAAAAATCCATCTTGCCAAACAAATTGCGACCAAAAAAACAGTCTTGAGAGTCAAATCTTTCAGAAGAGCACATTTCAAGGCACAAAGTGGCCTGACATCAGGGTCCCAAGCACCAGACAGAAATCCCAGGAAGAGACAAATGACCAGAAGGGAGAACGCAGACGCCAAAACCCTTGAAGAAAACATGAAACATCCAAGTGCAAGGCTAAAGATTTTCCAGTCACCATACCGCTGAAACAGGATAAAGCTGCCATTTGGGCTTTCAGGGAGATAAGGGAAAAGCCCTTTTCCAAACCATCCTGTAGAAAAGCCAAAAGAACCGGCACCTTGGACGTCTTCGGAACAAGCTGTCGTGCACCACACCAATGCTCAAAGAGGTACAAGCCTCACACGTATGCCAGGCTGGTAGAACCCCTCCAGGCCTTGAGCAGAGCAGAAAATACTGCAGGAGAATAGCCCTTATGCATCAGCTAACTCCTTTCAAGAGCCAAGCTGTAAGCAAGAAGGGAACCGGGTTGTCCAGGGACAACTGGTCCCTTATACAACCAGCCCCAAAATGGGGGCAGATGAAGAGAAGATCCCTGAAGGAAATGCATCAGGTCCCTGAACCACACTCTCCTCGGCTAATCCAGCACCACCAAAACAGTCCAGCCCAGATACCAGCTGCCTTGGAGGAAGCACACACAGCAGGCACTGCCTTGGCCAGGACTGAACCAGGGCATCAACACCTTGGACCCTGCTTCCATGCGACAAGTGAAGAAATGGAACACTTTAGCAATGGATCAGGATGCTATCAATTCCATCACAGGGCAACCCCAATGGCAGAGAATCATCTGAAACACCTCCTGAGTCAACTCCTCTCCGGGATTGAGAGTGATGACTGAGGAAGATGCTTCAACATTGACCAAACCCGGCAATGTGCCAAGCCGACAGAGCTAGTAGGTTCATTTCCACCCAGGTGAACTAGAGAGTCATCCCTAGGGTCACTCTGGCACACCTTGGCAATCAACATATGCAACTGCCGAGGCAATATCCAAGAATACTCACATCGCCCTGCCCAAGGCCTCAAGAGGGCCAGCCAGACAGCCCTTGCTTTGAAATGGTTGATGGACTATACCGCCTCCCTATGGGCTCCAATGGCCCTAGGCAATTTGATCTTGACAAGGACTCCTCAGCCCGTAAGACTGGCATCTATCGCTAGAAGAATCCACAAGTGATCTACCGATAATATGGCCGTAGCCACCACCTCAAGCTGGCTCTCGATCCCAGCTGAAGCGGCAGCTTGAACTCAAACTCCAGTCAGGAAAGACTGCTGGAGCAGTCTCATATGAGCATGTGCCCATCTTGATCACTGCCACTAACAAGCCGAGAAGCTGTTGATAATCTCAAACCCTGAGAGCCTGTTGAGAACAGAACACCTCAAATTGTTCCAACAGTGTGCAGCAGCGGCCAAGAGAGCAAATAGAATGCTAGGTATGATAAGGAAAGGAATGGAAAATAAAACAAAAGATATTATAATGCCTCTATATCATTCCATGGTGAGACCGCACCTTGAATATTGTGTGCAATTCTGGTCGCTGTATCTTAAAAAGGATATAGCGATTTTAGAAAAGGTTCAGAGAAGAGCCACCAAAATGGTAAAGGGGATGGAAGGATACTCCTATTAAGAAAGGCTAAAAAGGTTAGGGCTCTTTAACCTGGAAAAGAGACGGCTGAGGGGAGATATGATAGAAGTCTATAAATTAATGAACGAAGTGGAACGGGTAAACGTAGATCGATTGTTTACCTTATCAGAATATAGAAAGACTAGGGGACATGCAATGAAGCTACAGGGTAAACTATTTAAGACTAATAAAAGAAAATATTTTTTCACTCAACGTGTAATCAAACTCTGGAATTTGTTACCGGAGGATGTAGTAAAGGCTGTTAGTGTAGCTGGGTTTAAAAAAGGTTTGGACAAGTTCCTGGAGGAAAGGTCCATAAACCATTATTAAGAAGGGACCCAGGATATCAATGCTTGAACCAATACAAGCATTGTGGAACCTGTGTCCCTTGGGGAAACTGCTAGGTACTGTGGTGGCGCAGCCAAGAGAGAGCATACAAAAGAGGGAAAAATCAGTCATTTTCCCCAGAGAAAGGAACCCAATCCAGGAGTTTAGGGGTTAAAACTCCTGGTTCAGAAAAAAACTCCCTGCAGAAAGTTTGTAGTAAAGAGACACGCCCTAGCTCCATAGTTACCATCCCTGCTCACGAGGGACAGCTGGGGGAGGGGCTAGGAGGCAGAAAGGGAAATCACAGATATAAATGGCAGGAACTTGGAGGAAGAGAGAGCCAGGGGAGGAAGTGCATTGGAAGGAACTGCACGGAGAGGAGGTGCCTTGGAAGACTGACTTCCAGAGAAGGTGAAACTTCTATTGAGAGAGGAAGGACAAGGAGGAGTCCTAGTTCTGATTCTGGTGACGGTTGGAATGTGTCTGAAGGTTCCAGAAGGAGAGGAGGCCCTAGGAGCTTCAGAGAACTAACCAAGGAAGGAACACGGAGAGTCAGGGGAACTTCACCAGAAACCTCTTGCAGGAAGGCGAGGCCAGCCAGAGGTAGTGACCTGTAAGAGAGACAGGAGAACTCCGTTTAGAGGAAAAGTTTACCCAGGGGAAATTGCAAGCCATGTGAGTAGCAGAAACCATTCCCCTGAAATTTATATGGAGACCGAGCCTTCAGCAGTAAAGCCTGCCAGAAGCTTACTTCCACAAAATAAGGTGAGCGGTTTAAAATCCTCTACGAATCTCCTGAAAGTCAAGAAACTTCCTAAATGTAATAGCACTCCTCAGAAGAGAGAAGAGTCTGCATTAAGCAGAGTGTTACAAATCCTAGAGAGGTTAAAGCAAAATAGTTCTGAGATTGAATCTAATGCTTTTCTAACAGAGTCAGATGTGGAAAGCATGGATTTAGGAGCCCCTGTAATAAATGAAGCAAGCTCAGACATAGAAATGGATTGCTCTCTAGTTTATGAGAAATAACTGAAAGCTAGAAGGTTTCTAGATACTCTGAAAACCTGGCAGCTGCTTTCAAGAAGAGCACGGCTAAGCAGAATATGCAAATGAGGTTGCTGAGATTCTAAGCTCTGACTGTGTGTTTAAAGGACGGTTGGCTAATGAGTAAAGAGTTTGCAATACAGCAGATAGAGAAACTAAACATTTGTAAGAAGAAACAGTCTGCAATAGAGTTTGTACATTACTGGAGAATTGCAAACTACCTGTTTTAAAGCCACGTGGGAAGTTTTTTTTTTTGTCTGCACAAGAGTTTCTCTGCTGTTCTTGTATGAAGAAATACTTTCTGTTGATTTGATTGGCAAGCTGAATATAGAAGCACTTTACTTTATGATTACTCTGGGAAAAACACCCGCAACTTATGTTCTGATATTTTGAACTATAAATAAGAAGTTCATTTGGCTGAAGAAAAAAAATAAAAATCGTGCGAGCCTATAATCCTTCTCGGCTGAATCATTTCAACTGCACAACTACACAGTTATAGGCAATTATCAAGGGAAACATATAAAAGTTCACGTCTCCAGCCCCTAGGCGACAGCCTGGCCGACTGAGGCGCAACAGTACATATGACCTAGATTGGCCACTGTTGGAAACAGAATATTGGGCTTGATGGACCTTGGTCTGACCCAGTATCGCATATCTTATGTTCTTATGTACATGCTCTCCTCTGGCAGGAAAACTCTGCCCACTCGAGCACTGAACTGTGCTCCCAGGAATTGGGAAGGCTCCAAAGGGGTGCTTCCCCAACTGACCACCCAGCCAAGGCCTTCCAGAAGGGCACCACTCTGGCCAAAACCCGAAAGGCCTCAGACACAAAATGGGCTTGGATGAGACAGTCATCCAGAAATGGGTGTACACACTCAACGTGTAATCAAACTCTGGAATTTGTTACCGGAGAATGTAGTAAAAGCGGTTAGTGTAGCTGGGTTCAAAAAAGTTCCTGGAAGTTCCTGGAAGAAAAGTCCATAAACTATTATTAAAAGGAACCCAGGATATCACTGCTTGACCCAATACAAGCATTGTGGAACATGTGTCTTTTGGGGAAACTGCTAGGTACTTATGATCTAGATTGGCCACTGTTGGAAACTGGATACTGGGCTTGATGGACCTTGGTCTGACCCAGTATGGCATATCTTATGTTCTTATCCTGGAAATCTGCTGGGCCAATAAGGCTAGGAGGTTCTTCTCTGCCCAAGCAAACAGGAGATCCATCTCCAGAACCACTCCGGTGCCACCTTGCCAACTGACATATGCCACCTCTGTGGCATTGTCCGAAAATGCTCAAACAGTGAGGCCCTCAACCAGGGACCAGAAACGAAGAACAGCCAACTTGATGGCCCTCGTCTTGAGGCAGTTGATAGACACACCACTTCCCTGTGGCTCAAATGGCCCTGGGTCATATAGTTTTGACAATGGGCTCCCCATCAGCAAGATCCAAGAGAAATTGTCCAGCAGTACATCCTTCCTCCTATGACAGGGCTGTCCGCCACCACCATCTGGGAGCAGAAGCCTGCGCTCAAATTCCTGAGAACTTGGGGCCATTAAGTCAACAAGGACTTCTGGAGCGGCTGCATGTGAGCATGCGCCCATGGCACCATCTCTATGGCCACTGCCATCAATCCAAGGAGTTGAAGATAATCCCAGAATCTGGAGACCTGCTGCACACAGAACAGCACTGGGCAATTCAACAGTCTTGACTTTCTCCTCTGGCTGGAAAACTCAAGTGTCAAGTGTCGAAACATGTTCCCAGAAACTCCAAGGACTGGGAAAGCAGAAGCTGGTTCTTTTCCTGATTGATCACCCAGTCAAGGCTTTCCAAACAAGACACCACTCAGGACATCACCCGAGACACTTCTGACAGGGGAACGGACTCAGAGGAGCCAGTTATCCAGATCAGGATGGACACAGATCCCTTGGCATCACAGCCACCACCACGATGTCCTTGGAGAACATACTTGAGGCAGTGGAGAGCCCCAAAGGGAGGGTGGCAAACTGATAGTGACAATCAAGCATGGCAAAACGCAGATACATCCGCCGATCGGCCTGGATTGGGATATGAAAATATGCCTCAGCCAGATTCAGATAAGACAAGAATTCCCCTCGGCACACTGCTTAAATCATGGACTACAAGGTTTATATCCAAAAGCAAAGGACACGCAAATGCTCATTGATCCCTTTGAGGTCCAGAATGGACCAGATGGAGCCATCCTTGTTTGGCACCACAAAATAGATGGAGTATCTACCTTTGCCCTGCTCAACCGGCAGTTAGGGATGGGGGGATGGGCATCACTGCCTTTAGATGTAGCAACTTGTCCAAGGTGGTCTGCATCGCGGCACCTTTGATCGCAAACCCACAAGGCAAAATGATGAAGGCATCGGGAATCGGCTCTTTCAATTGGTGTCTAGGATCCAGCGAACTGAATGGTGTCTAGGATCCAGCGGTCCTTGGTAACCTGGGCCCATTCCTGAAAGAAGAGACAAAGCCTGCCACCACCGGAGGCACTAGGGAATAGGCCCCCAAACCTTCACTGCATGGCTGGGAGGGTCCTCCTCGGGGAACGAAGTCTTTGGGCCCTTGTGTTCCACAAAAGGACTGAAAACGAGACCTAAGCCCTGAAGCAGAGGGGAAGAAAGGCTTTCCAGGTCAGTAATGATGATAGTCCTGAGAACCCCAGGAATCCATCCAGCCTGCCCTAGGTGGTCAGATGGAGGCTAATGAGAAATGAGCACTAGTCGACTTCACAGGCCTCTTGGACCTATATTTCGGAAGGTGGTAAGATTTTATTTTTTATTTATTTTATTTAACATTTCTTATATACCGCCTTTCATGATATCAAGGCGGTTTACAATGAACAAACTGAAATTACATTGAACAGGGCATTATAACTTGGAGATAACTATTTACAGGGAACATAGGCAATGGAGGGTTAAGTGGCTTGCCCAAGACCAAGGAGCACCTGTGGGACTAGAAACCCCAGTCCTTCCGGCCCAAGGTTGCTGTCCTCTAGTGGGATTTGAACCCCGGACCTTCCGGCCTGAGGTAACTAGCTTCTCCAAATCAGTTTCAAACAGAAGCTTCCCTATAAAGGCCAGCTGAATCAAACGGGCTTTGGAGGATATGTCTGCTGCCCTGTACCAGAACCAAATCCAATGCTGTGACACAGTCGTCAAGGCACCATCCTTGGCCGCCAAACATACCAGGTCATACATGGCGTCAAAAAGGAAAGTCGCAGCCACCTCCAAAAGAGAGGTAGTATCATCAGGCAAAAAGAGACTGAATCCACCGGAGCAGATCTCCAACTGGTACATAGCTTCAGCTATAAAATAGCCACCACATGGAAAACTGGCTCCTCAGCAAGGAATCTACCTTATTTATTTATTTAATGTTTTTTCTATACCGCGCTATTCGCCATCAGTGCGGTTCACAGGCAACATATTTGTTCAGTGTAGGAGGTCTACATTGGACTTACAATAAACGGGGGATTTAAACAGGGCTGACAGGTGAACTATGTACAAATCGTCGGCCAAGGTTGTGATCGCAGCTCGGCATTATTTACAGGTTAAGCAACAACATGATTATATACATTCTAAGTGCAAGTCACATAGTAGAGACATCACATCATTATATAGGTTGGTGTCATATGTCAGATTAAGCAACGACATGACTATATACATTCCAGTTGCATGTTGCTTAGTGGGAACATCACATCGTTATACAGGTTAGTGTCAGATATCACAGGGAGTTGTGGTCCAGAACCTCCTTTAAAGCTGATCCACCTTCCACAGGAATGGTAGTCCATTTGGTAGCTGCCATGACATGCACATCCACCTTGGGAATATCAAACCACTCACTGAGCTCCTCCTTTAGGAGAGCGTAGATCTTCTTCTTATACACTCTTAACCCTTTAGGTAGGGCGTCGGGAGTCCCACTCGGACAAGATCATATCCTTGATCACTTCCAGGAAAACATAGAAGCATGACAACAGAAAAAGACCACATGGCCTATCTAGTCTGCCCTTCCATATAAACCACTACAACAATTCCCTTTTTTCCTTTAGAGATCCTCTGTGTTTGTCCCATGCTTCTTTGAATTCAGATACTGTCCTCTTCTCTACCACCTCCACTGGGAGACTATACCACAGATCCACCACTCTTTCCGTAAAGAAATAATCCGCATATCACTCCTGACTCTATCCCCTTTCACGCTCATCCCATGTCCCCTCGTAGTAGAGCTTGCTTTCAATCAAAAGAGGCTCTCCTCCTGTGCATTTATGTCATGGAAGTATTTAAACATCTCAATCATATCACCTCTATCCTGCCTTTCCTCTAAGGTGTACATATTAAGATCCTTAAGTCTGTTCTCATATGTTTTATAATGAAGACCACTAACCATTTTAGTAGCCACCCTCTGTACTGACTCCAGCCTGTTTATATCCTTTTGAAGGTGTGGTCTCCAGAATTGCACACAATACTCCAAATGAGGTCACACCAAAGACTTATACAGAGGCACTATCACCTCCTTTCTTCTGCTGGCCATTCCTCTCCCTATGCACCCAAGCATCCTTCTAGCTTTTGCTGTCACCTTTTCTACCTGTCAAACTACTTTAAGATCATTAGACACAATCATGCCTAGGTCGTGATCTTCTTTAGTGGACAAAAGTACTTCACCCCCTACACTATATCGCTGCCTTGGACTGCTGCAGCCCAAATGCATGACCTTGCATTTTTTAACATTAAATTTCAGCTGCCAAATTCTAGACCATTCTTCAAGCTTAGCTAGATCCCTCCTCATGTTATCTACACCTTCCTGGGTGTCTACTCTATTGCAGATTTTGGTATCATCCGCAAAGAGGCAAACCTTACCCGACAGCCCTTCCGCTATATCACTAACAAAAGGAAGACAGCAGAGGATTTCCGCATCCCTTGAAGGAGCGGAAGTACCTTCAACTCGTGCTCCGTGTGGAAGCATCCGTCACGTTCAAAGTGGATGAGACCCTGGTAATCAATGCTGCCAATTCCTCTTTCCAAAATAGGCAAATCACGCCGGCCTTTATAGAATCTTCTGAAGGTGAGAGCACTTCCTCATCCACATTAGAGCGCAGTACCAACTCATCTGAATCCAGGGCACAGTCGACATTTTGGATAGCTCCCATGCCCTATTTTCAGCCTGCCAGGCAAGAGAGTGCATCCGGGGAGCATCCAGAGGCCGCAGGATCTGAATTTCCATGCCAGAAGGACCGGGCCTGTTGCAGAAAGGAAAATAATTCCAGGTAGGACAATCTAGAAGCTCTCCTCTCAGATAAGGGTCCGCAACACCAGGGGGTATAGTCACCACAGACCCCTTAGATGACAAAGAGCAGCTCATAGCATGGTTGCTGGAATCTCCGACCGGCTGAAAGCGAGGTTACTTACCTGTAACGGGGGTTCTCCGTGGACAGCAGGATAAGTCAGCCACACCTTCCTGGTGACGTCCTCCGGCGGCGCCAGTTCGGAAGTGCTCTCTAGAGATCAGATTACCTGCTCAGGTAGCCCACCTCCCAGGACCGCCCTAAGCCTGGCCAGTTGTTTCCCAAGCTAGGATTTCCCGGCTAGGCGGTCCTTCATGCAGACCTCCTCCAGGGGAGGTGGGAGGGATTGTGTGGCTGACTTATCCTGCTGTCCACGGAGAACCCCCGTTACAGTTAAGTAACCTCGCTTTCTCCATGGACTGCAGGATTGCGTCAGCCACACCTGGTGACTCCCTAGCTGCGCGAAGTGCGCTGAGGTGGAGGAGGGAGGTGTGAAGAAGGCTACAGGAGCATGAGTTAAGAACTTTACTCGACAGTGCAACATTAGTGCAAAACAGTTAAGAACTTTACACGACAGTGCAACATGAGGCAAAACAGTGCATATAATGTAATCACAGTGCAAGGTGCAACATGAGTGCAAAAACAGTGCAAATAGTGCAATCACAAGATGGGTGCAACAGCAAACACAGTGTCAGAATAACCATCAATCACAACATGAGTGCATACCATGCCAACAGAGTGGTGGCAAGCGTTACAATGAGGGCAGAAAACCGTCTTGAGCTGAGGGGCTGCTATTTATGGCCCAGCTTGACGGTGCTCCAGGGCCGTAGCGAGGACGGCATTGCCGAGCGCGCAGCTCTCTTGCGACCTGAGGTCGAGGCAGTAGTGTTTCTGAAAGGTATGCGGGGAGGACCACGTAGCTGCCTTACAGATGTCGGTTAGGGGCACCGACCGAAGGTTGGCTATTGAGGCGGCCAACGCTCGCAGCTGGTGCGGACCCACTCTTGGACCTGGGCGTAGTCCGGTAGGGTCAAGACAGTGGGAGACGCAGGAGGTGACCCAATGGGAAAGAGTTCTCTTGGTGACCGGTTGCCCGGGCCTGGTTGGGTCGAAGGAGATAAACAGCTGTTCGGCCTTCCGTGCGGGCAGCCTCCTGTTAAGGTAGATCCGGAGGGCTCGGAGACAGTCTAAGGTGTGTAGACGGCGCTCCTCCTCCGAATGGTGTGGTTCCGGAAAAAAGGAAGGCAGTTCAATGGACTGGTTCAGGTGGAATGCTGATGGTACCTTAGGGACGAACTTGGGATGCGTCCTCAAAGAGGCCCGGTCGAGAAGGAGCTGGGTGTATGGCGGGTGCGCCACCAGCGCTTGTAGCTCACTGATTCTCCGGGCGGAAGTGACAGCCACCAGGAACAATGCCTTCCAGGAGACGTACTTCATGTCTGCAGATTCCATGGGTTCGAAGGGGGCCTGTGTAAGACCATGCAGGACTACTCCGAGGTCCCAAGGAGGTATCGGAGGTCTGATTGGAGGTTTTAGATTTGTAAGTCCCTTCATGAAGCGCGCTGTAAAGGGTAGGGCAGCGATGGAGTCGGCCCCGTCTACGGGGGCATAGAGGGCCGCAATGGCGGAAAGATGCACCCGGATGGACTGTGTTTGGAGGCCACTGTCGGAGAGGGAGCTGAGGTACTGCAAGACGCAGGGAACAGGGCATGAGACAGGATCGAGGCCTTGTTTTCCGCACCAGATGCTGAACCTCTTCCATTTGAGGCCATGGGATTTCCTGGTCGAAGGTCTCCGGGCCGCCAGGACGACATCCTGCACCGCCATCGGGAGTTGGAGAGCGGCCAGGTTCATCCGTTCAGCCTCCAGGCAGTGAGCGATAGGGCCTTGAGATTGGGGTGTCTCGTGTGGCCTTCGTTCTGCGTTAGGAGGTCGGGGCGGAGCGGTAGGTGTACTGGGCCGTACTGCGCGAGGTGCTTCAGGAGCGCGAACCACATCTGTCGGGGCCAAAGGGGGACTACCAGGATGACTTGTGCTTTGTCCTGGATGATGCGCTGCAGTGTCACTGGGATAAGGGGGGTTGGTGGAAAGGCGTACACCAGAGACCACCCCCCCCAGTACACGTCAAATGCATCCCCTGATATTCTCTTGTCGGACGGGCGCCTCGAGCAGAATTGCGGGCACTTGGTGTTCTGCTCCGTGGCAAAGAGGTCGACCTCCGGGACTCCCCACCTCTGGAAGAGGGAGCTGGCGATCTCCGGTAGGAGAGTCCATTCATGAGGCTGTAGCTGTCTGCTCAGCTTGTCGGCGAGTACGTTCAGGTGACCAGGAAAGTAAGAGGCGCGTAGCCAGCAGTTGTTTTGCAGGGCCAGCGCCCATATCTCCAGTGACTCTTTGCAGAGGGGGCGGGAACTGGTGCCTCCCTGCTTGTTGATGTAGAACATGGCTACTTGATTGTCTGTCTGGATGAGGATGGACAAACCTCGAAGGTGGGGTAGGAACGCCTTGAGGGCGTATTTGACCGCCCGCAACTCGAGGAAGTTGATGTGCAACTGTTGCTCTTTGGGCGACCAAGGAGCTTGCGTGCTGAAGTGGTGGAAGTGTGCTCCCCAACCGGAGCATGACGCATCCGTGGTGAGGACCGCTTGGTGTCGCAGTTGATGGATCTCCTTGCCTACAGACAGGTTCGTCTGTATAGTCCACCAGCGAATCTGTGCCTGGACTTTGGGCACCATCGGGATGCGGGAAGACAGGGACTGAGTGTGTTGATTCCAGTGGGTCCGAAGGTGCCACTGGAGCCCGCGCATCTTCATCCGTGCCACTGGGATGACCGAGGTTGTGGCAGCCAGGTGGCCCAGCAGGCGTAGGAGAGACCGGGCTGACGTATCTGAAGCTGTTATTAGGCTGGACGCCAATGATGTGATGGTGAGCATCCTGCGGTGTGGAAGGTAGGCCTTGGAGGATTGCATATCGATGACAGCTCCGATGAACTCGTCGCTGGGTGGGGCGGAGTTGTGACTTGTTGTAATTGATCACGAATCCCAGGGAGATCAGGGTAGTCGTCGTGTGGAGAGAGAGCAGCAGCTGTTGAATAGAGGGTGCAGCGATGAGCCAGTCGTCCAGGTAGGGAAAAACTGCAATGTCCTGTTTGCGGAGGTGAGCCGCTATTGTGGCTACACACTTCGTGAAGACACGTGGTGCCGGAGATAGTCCGAAAGGGAGAACTCTGTACTGGTAATGACGTCCCAGAACATGGAACCGAAGGTACTTCCGGTGCGCTTTGTGGATGCGGATGTGTGTATAGGCTTCCTGTAGGTCCAGAGATGCTAGCCAGTCCCCGCTCTGGATCAGGGGAAGGATGGTGTTGAGGGAGTACATCCTGAATTTCTCTTTGGTGATAAACCTGTTCAGTTTGCGCAGGTCCAGGATGGGGCGTACCCCGCCCGATCTCTTCGGAATGAGGAAGTACCTCGAGTAGAACCCCGCGTGTATCTCGGATGGGGGAACCTCCTCTATAGCGTGTGAGGCCAGCAGATGTAATAGCTCCGTCGCCATGGCACGTTGGAGTTGAGGGGGAGTTTCGCTGATGGGTTTGTTGCGTTGGCAGGGTGGCGCAGAGAACCGTATGCGGTATCCCTTGCGGATGATTCGCAACACCCAGGCGTCCGAGGTAAGGTTTTCCCATTCTGGCAGGAAGAAGGAGAGGCGTCCCCCAATCTGGGAGGGCGCCCTTCCATGACTGTCAAAAAGATGGCCCGCCCTTGGTGGGCTGCGAGTTGCCGCTCTTCTTCGGTCTGCGGTCACGTTGGGACTGACGTTGTTGCGGAGGTCCTTGGTAGGAGTTAGATTTGTATCTGTGTCCTTGCCATTTCCTGTTTGAGGAGTACTTTTTGTTGTAAGAATAGTACGGTTTCCGCTGGTAGCTGTTCTTCGAAGAGCTGCCGGCTCGTTCCAGGCCATCCTCTGCCAGGGCCTGCAGGGTAGTGCAGTCCTCTTTCATGTTGTTCATGGTATCCGTGACCTTGTCACCAAAAAGTGATTCGCCCGAGCAGGGGGCATCAGCAATTTCGTCGTGGGCATCATCTCTGAGTCCAGATGCCCTCAGCCATGCCCATCTCCTAGCGGATATGGCTGTACCCGCCGTCCTTGCGGACGTATCGAAGGCGTCGAAGGCAGTACTTGCTAGGTGCTTGTTGCATTCAGACATATCGGCGAGGGCGGAAGACAGAGTGGCTTGCGCCTCTTTCGGCAGAGAGGAGACGGCAGTCTTTATGGATGCCATGCAGGCGTCCTGGAAAAGGACATGCTGGAATTGGTGGGCAGCGATACGTGCGCTGAGCATAGCCCCTTGGTAGACTTTCTTCCCAATGTCATCAAGGAGCTTCTGGTCCCGTCCAGGCGGATTGTTGGCGTGGGTGCGCGTAGATTTGACCCTCTTCAAGGCGGAGGAGACTACTATCGACTGGTGTGGTAGCTGCACCTTTTGGAACCCTGGAGTGGGTTGAAGCAGGTACTTGGAATCCAGCCTTCTGGAGGTCGCATGGCCAGATGCCGGTGTAGACCAGAGTCTCATGTGGCTGTCACGCAACTTCGGATGTAGCGGTAGCGCAAATGGGGTCTTTGGGACTGCCAGGTACTTCAGGACCTCAGGTTCCGCCTCCTCGGGAGCACCGGGAGAGGACAGTGCGAGTGCCGTAGCCACTTTGCTGAGGAACTTGGGGTATGTCAAATCCTCTTGGGGTGGCGGAGGGCCATCAGGCTCGGGAGAGTGTCTGTTCTCTGACGCTGGGCGATCCGCGGCTGCGGAGCCTACTACTGCAGCTTCTTCCTCCTGGTCCTCGGTGGCGCTGTCTGGGGAGGGGTCCCCCAGATGCAGTAGCGGTGGCTCGTGGTGTACGGTTACTTCAGCCACTTTAGTTGCTGCCCTTTGTGGGACAGGTGCCAAGTTTGGCTCTGCCACATTAAGTCCTGTGTCTTGCGTAGGTGGCAAGGTCACCTCTACAGCAGTGGCGATGCACAGTGGCGCCATGGCAGTAGAGGGCGCTGTTTGCTGGACAAGTTGAGCCAGGAGGTGCAAGATAGCCGAGGAGTTGGAGGAATCAGACGACATGGAGGAGCTTCTCCTGGATTTGTAGTGCCTGGAGCGGTGCTTTTTGTGATGTCCATGGCTCCTGCGGTGATAATGGCTGGATCCGGAGGAGTCGCTGCTGCTGGAACGCTCAGGTGTGTGCTTCCTGCGCTTGTACGAGCTCCGGGAACCGCCGCGGTGAAGATAAGCCTCTCCCTCTCGTTCCCGGCTTCTCTGCCTCTTGCGGGAGCTGTGCCGATGCCTGCTGAAGCCCTTTGAGTCAGAATCAGCGCTGACCGTGGCTGCAGGAAGATGACGTGCAGAAGCTGGGGTCGCGGGCTGATGACGTCGCGAGTGGGAGGGGCCAGCGATCTGAGCGTCCTGGAAGGTGGAGGGTTCACCGGGGGCGCCATCTTGCCATACCTCATTGTTCAGGAGGGTCGCGTGGCCCGAAGCAGGGAGGCAAGCCCTCATTGCCGGTTCTTCTGCTGCAGGAGGCATCCTGGCCGCAGCGTGAGGAGTCGTCGTCTCGGGAGCCGGGCCGGAGGTGGAGGCCTCGACAGGCACACCTCGGGCCTTAGCGGCGGCAGCGGCAACATGCTGCATCGGGACCTCAAGGAGGTGTGTAGTGCTTAAGCAGCGTACACATAAATCTTGCAGGTCCGCGCTGCTTAATTTCCTGCCACAGGGGCATTTCTTGGGGCCAGGCTTGGGCATAACTGGTGAGTTGAATCTTCTTTCTTCTGGTTAAAAATTTGGAGAGCAGGGTTCCGTCTTGTCAGCAAGGCGGAAGGAAGTAAACTGGCCAGGCTTAGGGCGGTCCTGGGAGGTGGGCTACCTGAGCAGGTAATCTGATCTCTAGAGAGCACTTCCGAACTGGCGCCGCCGGAGGACGTCACCAGGAAGGTGTGGCTGATGCAATCCTGCAGTCCATGGAGAATATCCTTACCTTTAATGCAATCCTTCACCTCCTGCCCAGAAGCAGGTAAGGATGGACTAACCATATTCCCCCAATGAGAGGGGCAATGTTCCCTCTAATTTTCTGTAGGCTGTGTGCGCATAAAATACCAGCTGTGCAGCTTTTGAAGGAAGGTTACATTTTTGTGCGCCACTTAACGACACTCAGAGTTATATACTTTAAAATTTGACTACACGTCAGAATACAGTATGTATACCACATTGATTTTAATCAAATGAAATGAAAATAGACTATTACTAAATGAAGCGGAAAATTTCTAGTAATTACAAATCACAACTTTTAAATTTTAAGACGTCTGTGTTGTTTTCTATCAGAATCAGAACCATAATTTTTGTGCGCTCTGTTGTAAAGTATGTGTGCTCGCTCGGCGAGGTGTGTTTGCGTGCACACACGCACAGCTTAGAGAGAACAGTGCTCTAGGGGTGACTCAGAACTTGCCATGCAGGAAAGACAAAGTCCTGAATCCAAGGATGATGCTCCTCACTTGCCACAGATCAAACGTTTCCTGGAAGAAAACATAGAGAGTTAGGGTAAGTATTTCAAAAGTGCCCCAGGGATCTGTCCTTGGTCCGATTCTTTTTAACATCTTTGTTAGTGATATAGCGGAAGGGCTTTCAGGTAAGGTTTGCCTCTTTGCGGATGATACCAAAATCTGCAATAGAGTAGACACCCAGGAAGGGGTAGATAACATGAGGAGGGATCTAGCTAAGCTTGAAGAATGGTCTAGAATTTGGCAGCTGAGATTTAATGTTAAAAAATGTAAGGTCATGCATTTGGGCTGCAGCAATCCAAAGGAGCAATATAGTATAGGGGGTGAAGTACTTTTGTCCACTAAAGAAGAGCGGGACCTAGGCGTGGTTGTGTCTGATGATCTTAAAGTAGCTAAACAGGTAGAAAAGGCGACGGCAAAAGCTAAAAGAATGCTTGGGTGCATACGGAGAGGAATGGCTAGCAGAAAAAAGGAGGTGATAATGCCTCTGTATAAGTCTTTGGTGCGACCTCATTTGGAGTATAGTGTGCAATTCTGGAGACCGCACCTTCAAAAGGATGTGAACAGGATGGAGTCGGTGCAGAGGGTGGCTACTAAAATGATTAGTGGTCTTCATTATAAAGCATATGAGGACAGACTGAAGGATCTTAATATGTACACCTTAGAGGAAAGGCGGGATAGAGGTGATATGATTGCGATGTTTAAATACCTCTGTGGCATAAATGTTCAGGGAGAGAGCCTCTTTCAATTGAAAGCAAGTTCTGCTACGAGGGTACATGGGATGTGGGTGAAGGGAGATAGATTCAGGAGTGATATGTGGAAATATTTCTTTACGGAAAGAGCAGTGGATCCGTGGAATAGTCTCCTAGTGGAGGTGGTAGAGATGAGGACAGTAACTGAATTCAAAAAAGCATGGGACAAACAGAGGATCTCTAAAGGTAAAAAGGGGACTGTTGTAGTTGTTATGGAAGGACAGACTAGATAGGCCATGTGGTCTTTTTCTGTCGTCATATTTCTATGTTTCTCTGTTTCTATGTGTGTGCTAAGGCTGCGTTGGCCAACAAGCTCACATTAACTGAGCTTTTATGTTACACACGTTGGAGGCGCTTGGGCAGAACACATGTTAGGACCATGCAACCATAAGGCATACAATAGGCAAAAGTGTTATTAATGCGTGCAGAAAATGGTGGGCAACCCCCACTCAACGCCAACAGTAGCTAGCAGTCCACCCCAAATTGCATCCCTCAAAGACAGAACTGGGAGCCCCCAACAAGGACAATGTCACTCTTTGGTACTCACCCCGAGAGCACCACATGTAGGCAGGGGCGGCCCAAGGGGGTTGCGGGGCCATGTGCGGAGACTCGGTGCGGGGCCGCATTTGCATAAGGGACCTCATTTGCATAAATATTTGCATAATGTTACCTTACACTAACTTTTAGTAAACATGCCTCTTAATGAGTGTATGGATAAAGAAAGACTAAAAAATTTCTACATTACTATAATCCAATGCCAACTGCCAGGCACATTAGGAACTACTTCAAACACTGCCCATTTAGAACCCATCCTACCCGATACACCCCTGGAAATCAACCCAATGTATACTAGAAAAACGTGATTCCCCTATAATATATCACCAACCAAAAACTAAATACCCGCCCTTGGATTCAAAAACCAACCACAACCCCTTAACTAATACAAAACTTTTTTTGTCGGATCGTTCACCTTGAGAAGAAACCTTTCCTCTCCTGAAGTGAACCCTCCTTTTTACTCAAGGTTTAAATGGCTGCTCATCAGCCTAGCCGACAAAATCAGCACTTGCTGCTGTCAGCAAAAACAATTTTTCTAAAAACTGTATTAGAGTCAGTTGGATCTCCTCCGATCCACGGGCTACAAAAGCAATATCACAGCTCAACAAGTCCCCCCTCAGAAACGTAATAACAATCAAGAGGACTTAGCTGTTAAGGAACGGAAAAACGCTCCACTCTGTCCACGATATCCTCATAAACTCCCGCCACTCCGCGGTTAGGATTAAGGGAATCTTTCAATAGCCGACAGGTGGGCTGCTCCGCTCCATAAGAACGAGGTTCAGGCGACACCGAAGGTGTTTCAAGCCATCTGTTCCTCCACAGCTCTTCTTCAGGCAATCAGGCATTTAGAACCCATAGCAAACCTTCTATATCATAACAGCACTACCAGGACTCACAAAGCACAAGACCCTACCTATCAAAAGGCTACACTGAAAATATTAAACCAATACATTTCAGAGAATAACAATACATGGCCTACTGGGGAAAGAGAACAAGTGGCAATGTAAAATAGGAATTACATAAACAGAATACTTCAGCACAGTTACACATGCAGAACATAGACCATCACCAAACAAGGAATCACAATTTAGAAACAGGAAGACAATAATTAAACTGGGAACCCCAAAAGCCCAACAACACTGTAGAAATAAAACTATAAATTAATTTCCTCTTGTACTAAACAAAGCGCAGACGTTAATGATGCACATTTCCCAGAGCTGGCATATTTCAGTTAATAAATTCAATAAAGAGATATTTTTCTACCTTTTGTACATTTTTTTTTTCAGTTGCAATTGCTCCAGCCACTTTCTTCTGGTTTCTTCGTGTCTTCTGCTAACTCTCCATCATCTGTTGTCCATTTGTCCTTTCTTCACTCTTCTAGTTTTTTTCCATTCTCTCTCTACATCTGCTTTAACATACTAATCTTTCTCCTTTTGCTCTATCCTCATTCCTATTTCATCCACTCAAATTTTACCCCTCCATCCTCAATCCCCAATTACTCTCCCAATATCCGGCCAATTGTAGATTTGTCTTCCCTCCCACACAAAATATTTTTCCACTCTCCCAGCTCTATCCCATTCTAATCCTCTCCCAACATCAGCTCCCTTCTAGTTCCAGCCCCACCCAGCATCCGCTCCCTTCTAGTCTACGCATCAGCCCATTTCCAGTCCTAGCCCCCCATAAGCCCATTTCTAGTCCTATCCTATCCCCACCATCAGCCCATTTCCAGTCCTAGCTCCCCCATCCGAGTCCCTCCATCAACTCATTTCCAATCCCAGCCCATTAGCCCATTTCTACTCCTTTCCGAGCCCCACCATCAGCCCATGTCAAATCCTAGCTCCCCTCCATTCAGCCCATTTCCAATCCAAGCCCCCCCATGAGCCTACTTCCAGTTCTAACCCATGAATCCATTTTAATCCAAGCCCCCCAACAGCCCATTTCCAGTTGTATCCTAGCTCTCCATCAGCCCATTTCCTGTCCTAGCCCCCCTCACTCAGCCCATTTCCAGTCCTAGCTCCCTCCCCTCACAGCCCATTTCCATTCCAAGCCTCCGTCCCCATCAGCTATTTGCAGTTCAAGCCCCCTTCCACTCAGCCCATTTCCAGTCCTAGCAACCCCCAGCCCATTACCAGCCCTAGCCCCCCCCCATAACCCATTACCAGTCCTAAGCCCCCCATTAGCCCATTTCCAGTCCTAGCCCCCCCATAGCCCATTACCAGCCCTAACCCCCATCAGCCCCTTTCCAGTCTTAGCCCCCCCCATAACCCATTAGTAGTCCTAACCCCCCATAGCCCATTACCAGTCCTAACCCCCTCCCCTCATCAGCCCACTTCCAGTCTTAGTCCCCCCCATAGCCCATTAGTAGTCCTAACCCCCATAGCCCATTACCAGTCCTAACCCCCTCCCCCCATCAGCCCACTTCCAGTATTAGGCCCCCCCATAGCTCATTAGTAGTCCTAACCCCCCATAGCCCATTACCAGTCCTAACCCCCTCCCCCCATCAGCCCACTTCCAGTCTTAGTCCCCCCCCATAGCTCATTAGTAGTCCTAACCCCCCTCCCCCCACCAGCCCAGATAGATTTAAAAAAAAAAACGGCTGCTGCTGCTGCCACCGTAGCAGCGGCAGAATCAAACGTCTATGCTGCGGGTCCCCGACTTCCCGGCAGAATCTCCCTGAAGCATCAGCTCCCGAATCCCTCCCAAAGCGCGGGCCTTGGACTCTCGCGGCTCTAAAAGCCCGCGCTTTGGGAGGGATTCGAGAGCTGATGCTTGAGGGAGGTTCTGCCGGGCACTCGGGGTCCCGCGGCGTGGACGTTTGATTCTGCCGCTGCCACGGCAGCAGCAGCAGCCATTGTTTTTTTTAAATCTACGTGGGCTAATGTAGAATGTTTTTTGTGCGGGGCCCTGTGCAAAAAAACATTCTTGCTCAATGGACGGGCCGGCCCTGCGTGTAGGATCTGTGCCGGGATCAGCTCTGCTCCCCTGAAACTGTTTCACTGGCTGTTTTTGTTTGTACAGCACTGTGCAGAAGATGTCTGGCAGGCAGATCCCTCTGAGAGCCTTCAGAAATCTTTGGGAGAAAGCGGGGGGGGGGGGGGGGGGAGGAGGAGGGAAGGGACATTGAGGATGTGTGAGGCTGCTGTACTCTTCCAGATCCTTCCAATTTGTGGCTGCTGCACAGGCCCTTATCATGAAAAGGGTGTGGAACTGAACCAATTTCCCCTCCTCCTATGGCTACCGAAATACCAGTCTAGTGGAGCATCCCATATCGCGCTGAAGTGAGAAAGTCACCTTTCTGTAAACAAGTGATTGTTCACCAGCGCATAATTTTTCCACTCCATTGTCTGCACTGGTCTAGCAGGACGATTTGGAATACCCATTTCTGTGTGATATACAGTAAAATTTGAGAGAAAGCTACTGGACAACAGATGAACTATGACTTCCAGCCCAAGTTTGTAAAAGGGATGTGTTTAAGGTGTGAGCATGGTTTGTAGAATAAGTATATTTAGGGATATGGGGGAGGGGGAGGGAGGGTATAGGTATAATGATGTGGAAGTGCATGTGGATTGGTGGGACTTTTGTAGCTGTGTGTGTGGTAGGTATGTGGGCAGAGTATATGGTTTAATGTACATTATCAAGTTTAAGTTACAATGTAAATTACTTTGACTGAAATGATAAAAGTGGTATAAAAAATGTTAAATAAATAAAATGGTTTGTGGGTTCATATGTAGGGGTGTGGGAAGAATGGAGAGTGTAGGTATGTAGGAGTGTAAGTATGTAGGAGTGTAATCTCTCATGCATACAGGGTGTGTACATGGGTGGATATGTTGGTGTGAATGTGTCAGTTCATGTATGGAGCTCCAACATTTGGTGTAGTGTTTGTCACTGGGACTGTAGAGGAACCAATGTTAACCAATCCGTTGTTTTAAGTTAAGAAATCAGTAGTCATCCATTCAAAAACGTGTTTCTAGCTCTTACAGGCATCTTTCGGGACCAATTAACAAACTGACTCAAAAGCTAATTACTGTTTTATTATTTTTAAAGGTGGAAGAGAAACGTTGATCCAGAATTACATTAAGTTACTACAATAAAGAATTTGATTCCTTTCTGAATATTTCATGGCTAAGCACTTTACTCAATTCCAGCAGAGCTTAGCTGACTGAAAATCACCACGCTCCCAATCTGATCGCGTTTGTTCCCTTTCCCACTCCGTTTTGTCGCTATGGTTGTTGTTGTTTCAAACTTCCTAAAGGACAGGATGATCCGGATATTGCACGACCATGAGGCTCTACCCCGACTGAGATTCCCATCAATCGAGGTAATGACGAATGACATATCAGCAAAGCCTGAAACAGAACGTGAATGCGTAATTTTTTCTATTGCATCACGCGCGCGAGGAGAACGCCCCGGATTGTCTTCGGCTCAGCGCGGATTTCCCAGGGGGGTTGCGTTGAGTCAGCCGGGCCTGAGCGCGCGCTGTGGGCGGTGTATGGGTGGAGACAAAGGAAACGTTCACGCGGGGCAGGGCTGAGCCTAAGAGCCTGAGACGTGCTGCTTTGCTGCTTTCCCTGTACGCCGGCACCTGGGACGACCTGTAGTCCTCGGCAACACGCTCACCTCGCGCTGACCCGCGTGAATCAGCGGCCCAGAGAGGAACTGAAAGACGCACGTCAGGCTCTTTTGTTATCCTTACTGCTGAGAAAAATATAAATACATTCAGTGTGTGTCATTGGGACATCCAGAACCCCTGTGGTGAGATTGGGAATAGATACACAGGCGTCAGAAGTGACAGAATTTCAGAGTTTGAAACTTTCAGTCTGGTATATAAACATCCCATTTCCTCTCAAGACTGAAAGGTGTACTCCATAGAGTAGACAGCATTTACAGAGGCATGATTTCACACATGGGGTAGGCTTACTAAATCACACTGACAGCGTGGGGTTTAGCCAGAGCAGGCCTGTCCACTAGGTGAACTAGGTCACCTCTAGGGCAACATCCTGGTGGGCAGCATTGCTAACGCAACCCCTTGGGAAGTGGCAACTGAACTTCTGCAGCACCGTGGCGGGCATTAAAACACACATCAATCCTACCTGCCATGCATGCACACTCACTGCCTGCCACTTCTACCCGCCTTTCAAGAAAGTTTCAGCGGAGGAGGGCAGGAGTGGCAAGTAGTGAGCATGCATGCGCACGGGCACTTTAAAGCCTGACGCAGTGCTGAAGCGGCAGTTCAGCCACCTTTCAGCACAAGGTGCAGGATGGACAGAGGTGCAGTCTTTTTGGGGAGTAGTGGCACAGAGGGTCTGGCAGAAACCCTCATGCCACCACTGGGTTTAGCATATGCCAAGAGCACCGCAATAATATTGTGCACCAAAAATGCAGCCATGCTAAAAATCCCATGTTAACTACTTAGCGTGGGTTGGGGCAGAGATTGGGTGGTTCAGGGGAGAACATGCATATCACAGTTAGCATGGGTGTTCTTGGCATGCGCTAACCAGCAATGTTGTACTTAGCATGGATGCTTTAAGTACACCCATGTTGATCGCGGCAAACAGCATAGCACAAGGGTGGTGTGAAACCCAAGGTAGCTACATGGTGCCATGCCAGGCACACCTCCATTTTTTAGCACGAGTCCAGCACCACCCTTATTTTCATTTTTTGGGGATGAATGTGCGGAAGGCACCTACATTTTAGCAAATATGCCCTAATGTGTATCTTCTCAATCCCCAGCCTTTCAGCATTGGATTTAAGATTTTGGCACTCCTAGGATCAAAAGGCAGTGGTGAGAGGAGGTTTCTCCACCAAAGATTGTAGAGCATGGCCCTAAGGAAAGTGTAATCGGGCTCCTCTTTAGCTCAGGTATTTGGTGCCTTTGGAAACTAGCACCCTAGGCAATTGCTTGTGTTGCATAGTAATATAGTAAATGTTGAATATATCTAAATCTGAGCTTGAGTGCTTTCTTCCTCCTCACCCCACATCAGTTTCAGTCATCCCCTCTTATAGTATCTCTGAGAAGTCTCCAGGTTTCATCCCAGTAGTCAGAGCTGGTGTAAGGGTATTAGGGAGCCCTTGGCAAACCAGTCTAGTACCCTCCTCATCTTTAAGGTCCCTAGTGCCCCAAGTTTTCCACACACCACTCTCCTGAAATTTTTGTAGTTTAGCTCTATAGTCATGATCAGTCCAATACCACCCCTCCCAGAACAATCTGAACATACACACACACATATATAGAGAGAAAATTCTAAAAAATCATTTACCCAGGTATATGGGCCATATGAAACTTGTCTACCCTCCCTGCAGGAAAAAGTATGCACTGTTGACTTTTTGAATTAGTGACCATCTAGTATGTCTAATGGTTAAGCCAGCCCTACTAGTAGCTCTGCAGTTTTCTTAAAATTGGTATCCAAAATCACACTGGATCTTTCCAGCTGTTGCCTATTTCAGAAAGAAACTGCCTGCAGCAGAATTGGTCACATAGGTTGGATGATGGCTGCAGCATTGACTCAGAAAATGGAAGTCATGGATGAGTCAGACTGGCACAGGGCAGCAGTTTCAGAGGCTGGGTCGAGGAGGAAAGTCCTGGGATCAGACCTGGAGTTTCCAATTGCCTGTCTTTTTTTGTTGGGCAATTGGAAACTCCAGGTCTGCTTTAAGCAGACCTATACAGTGTCCAATAAAAAGTATGGATTAAACACCTGGAGAGTAATTTTATTAGGGAGCACCACAATGTGTGCTTATGAGTCAATGCTGACTCCTGGCGACCCAGCAGCTTCTGGGTTTTCTTGGCAGCATGACCAGAAGTAGATTGCCAGGCCTTTCTTCCAAGGCAATTGACAGTCACTGTAAGTGACTTGCCCAAGGCCACAAGGAGTATTACTGGAAATCAAATCCTGGTCTCTTAGTTACTAAGTCAGTGCTCTAACCATTAAACTATAAAATACTAGCGTAAGTGGCATAATGTATGTCTACATTGCAGGCATGGACATTTACACCTACCCAGGAGCCTTCCACGCCTACCAGCAAAATACACACCATCACGGCCTTTTACACTGATCAGCATTGTATACGAAGCCATTTATGTACGTATGTATCCATATGTGCGTGGGAATGATGTTATAAAATTACCTCTGAAGGTAATTTTATAAATGTTTCTTACATGTAAAAGAGCTTTAACTTATCCCAGGGGTTACATGCATGAAAGTATGTGCAGTGACAAGAAGGTGTGTACTTTTATGTGGCCTGAGTGTAGTCTGGGGTGGGGTTTGGGCAAGCAGGGTTGTGATTTAGATGCACATATGAAATAGGCATGGTCTTGCAGATTGTAAGCAGGTACATTTACACCAACTCCCAAGCTGGTGTAAGTGTCTGCCATTCCAATTTACCTGTGATTTCTGCTAGTTTATTTCCAGTATTTTATAAATACACAATTGTCTAAGGCCCTTATGTTGCAAGCATTTCCGCATGAAAATAGTGCAATGTACACATGTAGATCAGCTAAACATGCAAATAGTGATTTTAAAAAGTTGTTTCAGGACTCTGATGTTGCCTGCACTACAACCCTCAGATATAGCTCAACTGAGCTGCTTACCCAGGTCCAGATAAGCTTTTCACTTCTTAATGGCCGTGCCACTCGATGACTGCTAAAAAAAGGTACATGTATGTTGTTTGACCATATCCCACTAATGGCCTAGAGTAGGAAAACCAGACATAAGAGACTTTTGGTTATGGAGAAAGTTAGTGAATGGAAGGAGTACATCCTTGTCCTGCAGATGAGAGGTATTCAAACGCTGTAGACCTTTTCCCTAGGACTTGACCTCTACACTCTCTATAGTAGTTGATTGCATTAGATGGTCAAACAACTCAACTGCCACCACAGTAGGAGGATATGGGTGACTGTCCTAAAAGAGTCTATCAATTCATCTATGGCTAGAGCCTCTATTGTAAGTATAGCCAGGCTGATGTGGAAAGCACAAGGTAGAATTATCCACAAATCCTGCATCCCTAACTAGGTTGGAAAGGAACCAAGCACCATAGCCTAAAAATCCAGAGCCACCCCCTCCTGTCCATCAGCCAACACAACTTGTGGACTGTACAGGAAAGGTTCCACTGTCAGGAACAATTGTTTCCTGTCCCATTTTGTTTGTGGGGCATACAGATTAATAATACAAAACCATTAGTTCTGAAACTTGATCAGAGGAGTGCCGCTGAGAAAATATCAGCCTCTCCTCCCTCACCGGCATCGGGTGAGGGAGCGGAAAGGAGATCCCCCTCCCCGCTCACCGGCCCAAGGCCAATCAGGGCCTTTAAAAAGAACTTTAAATTGAGGAGCGCCATCGGGCGTGAAGATCAGAGGAGCATCGCTGAGAAAATATCAGCCCCTCCTCCTCCCTGACCGTCATCAGGCGAGGGAGCGGGAAGAAGATCCCTTCCTTGCTCACCGGCCCAAGGCCAATCAGGGCCTTTAAAAAGAACTTTAAATTGAGGAGCGCCATTGGGTGCGCCCACACCCGGAGGCCTCGCCAGAGGGCTCCTTTGGCGTGGCCCTTAGGGAACGCAGGCGGGAGTAAAGGAAAAGAACAATACAGTCAACAGTCGATCATCCAATGCTGAATAATTATGTGTCCCGAAACTCAAGAAAACTTCAAGAAAGAATGGAACCAATTAAAACAGCAACTAAACACGACCAGTCACTGAAGACACTACAAGCATCTCAAATCAACAAAGTTGTCTACAATCATTCTCCAACAATAAGGCAAGTCAAACTATTACTACTACAACAGCTCTTAAGCTAACTATAGCACAACCAAGATCACTCAAAATAAGTGAGCACAGGCCACTTCAGTCCATACCAAAATTATGGCACACTACACAACAATGCTCTTACTCACCTTAACACTTCAGCTCCTCACACAACAGGCAACAACTTTCCACACCACAACATACCCTCATACGCACAAATCCTATACTTAAAACACCCCACTCCATGGCATATACAATGTACATGCCCAATCAACTCAGACACTCAACACGCACAACGCGCACACAAAAAACAGATACCTCCAGCAACTTACACCCCACATTTACCACACACAACAACCACACCAACCCCATGGTAGACACCACCCTCAATTGCACGCTCATTAATGCAAGATCCATTAAAAACAAAACTAATATTATTATGGATTACTTCACATAGAACAGATATACTTTGCATAACTGAGACATGGCTCAATGATATTGATAAGGTAGTTAGAAACCAAATTACTCCACCTACATACACTGCCTTCAACTGCCCCAGAGCAGGCAGAAGAGGTGAAGGAGTACTAATACTAACCAAGAGTCTTTACAAGTTCAAAATTACCCAAACAAACAGTAAGAAGAGACCAGTATACTCCACATCTCCAACAAGCACATGGCAATATGCCAAGCATACAGACCACCCTACACCAAATCAGAGGATCTAACAAAGATACTGGAAATAGTGTGTGCACATGACGCATCAAGCAAACCTCTCTTCATCCTAGGCGACTTCAACCTCAGACAAATACCTCATAAAAACTCCAAAGCCTTCCTTAAAGCAATGGAAACACTACACTACCAACAGCTTATTAAAGAACCCACCCACAGACATGTAACAACCCCGGATCTCATATTCATTCCTACACCACCTCAAACACCTAACACAGTTTCCCACCCCACAATCGTACTGACACCGTGGTCAGACCACCACATAATAACCATCAAAATTCAAGTCGCACAGAAAACTTACACCCAGAAAAAACACAAAACCAAAAAAAGATTCAAACCCTTCAACAAAGAAACCTTTCTGATTGAAGTACTCCCTAACCTACAACAAAATACAGATGACCTTGACAAGATTATTGAGAACTGGACTAACACACTATATCTATTGCAGCTATTGCCCCTCCTAAAATACGCCCACACACACGTACCAAACCTTCCACCCTTGGTACTCTAACACAATCAGAGACGCAAAAAGGGAATTAAGAAAAATAGAAAGGAAATGGAGACGAACCAAAGACCCAGGCATGCAACAACTATTCTATTCTAGACTAAAAGACTACAACACCCTCTTTAACAACAGCAAACAGCACCACATAAACATAATCATGCAGTCAATAAATAAGCCAAAAGAGCTGTTCAACATTGTACGAGCTCTTACCAAAGACAACACACATCATGAAAACACAGAAGTCCATTCTCAAGAAATGGCAAACCATTTGACCAGAAAATATGACAAACTCAAACATCCAGCTACTACAAATGTAGAGTACCGGTATGTCAACATGGAAATCCAAGCATCCACACAACCATGGAAGGAATTCAGCATACCTTCCCATAAAGAAATAGAACAAACAATCTCCTCACTCAACACCACCATCTCTTCTAACAACCCATGTCTAGTGCAATGGATAAAAACCACCAAGGAGCAACTCAGCCCATACATACAAAAAATAGTCAAACTATCCCTATCTGAAGGATATATGCCTTCCCCCCTAAAACAAACCTCCATACGACCAATCCTAAAAAAAACACCACATTCTGCAAAACCGATCCTGCAACATATAGATCAATCTCCAGTCTACCTTTTTTTGCTAAGATCATAGAGAAGACAGTACAATTACAACTCCAGGAACATATAGACCTCAATGCACCACTTGACTCACAACAACAGAAACTCTCCAGTTCATACTGCTAGACCAGTCCAGACAAACGGGTTATGCACCCCTGCCAGCAGATCTTGGAGACAGAGAATTCTACCAGAGCTCTGATAGGCTGGAGCCTGGTGATATAATCCTACCCCTAGGGGTCTCCCTCAGTTTTTCTCTGTCTCCAGCAGATCTGGATGCTTTTTTTTTTGCTCCTTCAAAAAAATTTAAGATGCTTTATTTCTTTGTGATTTCTCTGGGAGAGATTATACCCTGTAGTTGCCAGTGTACTTATCTGGGCACCAGGATGAATTCCAGCTGAGCTCCTGTGTCCTGCGGTTCACAGTAGAGCTCGCTGATGTGCAGACTTCCCAGCACTAGTCAAGAAGACTATTTAGCTGGATGGTAAGCCTCCTAAAATCCAGTCCCTTTGGCTGATTTTAGTGGTGAGGCAGCTGGCAGTGCTCTCAGCAGCGGTCCGTGGATTCTCTGCACTTTCAGTACTGTGAGTACAAAACCTGTCTTTCTCCCACTGCTGTCTGCAACTCTGTGGTGACTGGATTTATTTTTCTTGATTTTTCAGCGATTTTAGGCATTTCTCTCATGCCTGCAACCCCCCCAACTTGTCATTTGACTTTTTAAGTTGATTCCTTAGCTTTTGGGGGTTTTAATTCACTCTTTTTGAAGTTTATTTTTGCCGGCGGCCATTTTGAATAGCTAATGAGCCCTGGTTTTTGGCGGGAAGCCAGATTCCTTCTCTCTTTGCTGGCTTCTAGCACCAAAAAAAAAATAAAATTGCTGTTTAAATTTTTCCACAACACTGGCTAGCTGTGAGTTGTGTGGGGGTTACTTTTTCTCTGCCTATGTATTAACATAATGAATAAAAAGTACGGAAGGCATGATTAGAGAACCGGATGCAATTCAGAGCCACAGTACAATGCTAAGACACTGACCACTGGTGCAGGGCTCATGGGTTCCATCCCCCACTGTGCCCAACAAAGAAGGCTGGCTGAGGCATTGCATAGTATGGGGAATATTGTTAAATGCCTGTTCCTCCGGGGCAGAGTTATTATTTTTTTTAGTTCTCCCTATGCCTTATTCAGGTCTACGCTGCATAAGCTGTCAGAAGACACACAGGGACCTCAGAAATCAACTGTGCTCTTCCCCCAGCGTCTTGATTCCCCAGATAAACTTGGGATCTCCTGAGCCTGGCTTCAGTGGAGCTCTCCATTGGCTTTACGCTGCGCTGAGTCTTTGCCACGGACATCCCCGGGAAGTTCAGGTATCAATTCCTGAAAGGAAACTGTGAGTAGCCTGTTTTTTTCTCACTTGCCTCAGCTACTGCTCCCGGACCGGCTGCCTCTGAGTTTTGAAGTTCCTACTTTAAAATTTTTAATCCACATACTGCAGCCGGGTTACTTTGTACGTCTTACTGGAATATTGTACCTGTCTTTTTCAATATACCATTTGATTGGAATTTTAAGTCAGTGTTTTGGATCCTGACTGTTTTGGGCTCTACCTAATTAAACATACTCACTGTCATCTTCCGTACGGCTGGGTTTGAGCTTCTACATCCCTCCCCAGAAACACCTTTCAGCCCCTACCATGGAGGTCTGAGTGGCTGCGGAGGAATCAAACTCTAATTTCCCTACTTTCAGTCACTGTAATGGCCTTACCCTGACTTTGAAAGTTTCTCTGTACCAGCACAGTGAATGACTGACAGTTCCCTTCTCAGCTCAGTGAATACCTGACAGTTTTTCTGTGCCAACGGCCATTTTGTTTTTCTCTTCAGTGTTTCTTTTTGGAGGGAACAGCTCTAGACAGCAGTTTCCACACATTTAAACATGCTGTGGAGGCACGGAGAGTTTCAAAATCCTTTTCTTTGAGGAGTCTTCGGTTTCCCTGAGCCTACCTTGATTTTTGTTTTAAATGCAAAAAAAAAGGGGAAAAAAAGAGGAAAGGTGGTTTAAGTCTCTACAATGCTTGTTTCTCTGGCTGTATTATATGTAATAAGTAATCAGCCGAATGGGGAATTAAGAGATTGCTTGTGTTCCACCTGCACGCTGCATCCCGGAGACTCTTTCCCCATTCCCACTGCGCTGCTAGATGGGTTCATCAGCACCTTATCTCCTCCCTCCTCAGAGCCCCTGCTGCAGGATCTTCCTGCAGGAAACGATTCAGTCAGCTCCCATGTCACTTCCACAGCCGCTGGAGGCCACAGCAGCCTTGACTGACAGTGCCTTCCTCACACTCTTCCATCTGGCATGACGCCTGTGACTTTTGGAGTCTTTAGGAATATCTCCTACACCTGCCCAGTAGCAGGCAAGCATATGGCGTGGTCTCGCAAGTGGTCCCATAAGTCCTCAGACTTTAGAGCAGTACGTCCTCCTTGGAGCGTTGCATGTGCCTTGCGGGGTACTATGGATATTCAAGAAGACTTTAAATCTTCGGAGGTCAGCCCTGACTCGTTGGAGTACGGAGATGGGGAATATTCTCCGTCTGTTTTCTTCGCTGACGGTTCTCAGCCTTTTTCGGAAAGAGCAGTTGCCGGCACTAATCACACAGGTGATTGAGTCGCTCCCCCTGGCCGACACGCCTGATCCTCCGGATTCTCAAATCCGGTTGCAGCCGGATCCCATTTTCCAGGGCATTCATACGGCACGCGGTATTGGTCAGTTATACCCTTGGTCTCCCTTTCACTTGGACCGTTGGCTGACATACCCGACAGTTGATGCATTCTGACCAGGGTCATCAGGCATACCACACTTCCGGTTGAGGGCGGAGTGGCGCTCCGCGACCAGCAAGACCTAAAGAGTTGGGAGGCTGCTGAAGATGGGTTTTCCTTCGCCCGCTATTTCCTTCTTGCAGGGGTGTGCAGAGGTCTAGCAGCTCGGGCCTCCCTTCGCTGGATTCAGCAGCTTTCAGGTGTTCCCGAGTTGGTTCATTTTGAATCCATCGCTGCATTCCGGGCAGAGGCATTCTGTGATCTCTTGCGGCTCAGCTCGCTTCCTAGCACCGGTGTCGGTAGCTCGGAGATGGCTCAGCCTGCGGCAATGGGCAGCGGATGTTGCTTCATTTCCAGGCTCCAGCGTTTAGATGCCATTCGTCCCGGTCCACCGTTGGATGGAGGACTGGGCCGTTACTCTGTCTATTTTGGGATGCTTCAGGTCCTGGATTATATAGGGGCTGGGTGCGACACTCGTTGGGAGTGGGTGTTTCTACCTCAGGAACGTTTTCAGAAGATCTCTCTTCAGCTCCGCCGCTGCTTGGATCAAGCGGCACCTCGGCCTTGGGGGCTACCTTCAACTCTTGGGGTCCTTGGCAGCAACGATAGCCCTCGTTGCGTGGGTGGAAGCGCACATGCGTTGCTTGCCGACGGCGCTTCTATCTCGTTGGTCGCCAGTGTCGGACAGTTATCTAATCCGGTTACCTTTGCTTCTGCCGGTGCACCGCAGCCTCCACTGGTGGCTGGCTTCAGGCACACAATCTTCTACGGGGGGTCCCTCTGGAGTCTCTGCGCTGGATCTTGGTGACGCCAGTCGCCGACCTCTCCGGTTGGGGAGCGCCTTGCGGCTTGGCCTCGGCGCAGGGGAGTTGGTCACCTCGCGCAGCCCAAGGGTCTATCAATCGTCTCGAGACACAGAAAGTGCGCTTTGCCCTTCTTCAGTTTCAGCCTCTTCTGCGGCGGCGTGCGGTTCGGTTCCTGTCCAACGCCACGACGGTTGCTTACCTAAGCCGCCTAGGCGGCACGCAATGTCCGGATGTCTCACAGGAGAGGCGTTTGCTCCTCCCATGGGCGGAGGAACATCTTCAGGCTATCGGCGCAGCACATCGCAGGCGTGAACAATGTGTAAGCCAATTTTCTCAGCCGGCACTCTCTGGAGCCCGGGGGCTGGGCTCTGCAGCCGGATGCGTTCCGGTCCATTGTTCACCTGTGGGCACTGCCGACCATGGATCTAATGGCTACGGCGCAGACTGCCAAGGCTTCGCTGTACTTCGGCCATTGGAGGGACGAGCGAGCGCACGGCATAGATGCTCTCTCTCAACTGTGGCTGGCTCATCTTCTCCTGTGTGTTTTCCCTCCCTGATCCGTGATATGCATAGTTCTCCTGCGGCTCCGAGACCGTCGCGGCCCTGTACTCCTGCGGGCTCCGAATTGGGCTCGCGGACCATGGTATGCGGATCTCTTCCGTCTGTCTGGGGCGTGGCTGCTCTGCCTCGAGGCGTTTCTCGGCCTTCTGATTCACGGACCGGTGGAGATGGAAGACCCGGCTTCTTACTCGCTTTTGGTCTGGCTATTAACCGCCGCCGGTTTGCTCGCCATGGCTCTTCGCCTAGCGTGGTCGTGGCGCTTCTCACGGCACGGCGGTCTTCCACGACGCTGACTTACGCTCGGGTTTGGCGTCTCTTGATGGTTAGTGTTCGCGAAATAACCTCACACCCTGGCGTTGCGGTATTCCGGACATCCTGTCCTTTTTACAGGCCGGAGTGGATAAGGGATTAGCATTCAATTCCTTGCAAGTACAAATGGTCGCTTTAACTTGTTTTCGGGGTCCTATACTGGGGCGATCGATAGCTTCGTATTCGGACGTGTCTCGGTTTCTCCGCGGAGTTGGGCCTTCCGGCCTCCTCTGCGTTCACCTGTGCCGGCGTGGGCTCTCGTGCTTGTCCTCTGTGCCCTCGTTGCTCCTCCCTTTAAGCCTCTGAGGGCCTGTTCTCTTCTAGATTGGACTCTGAAGGCAGTCTTCTTGGTGGCCATAACTTCGGCACGCCGTGTTTCTGAGCTCCAGGCTCTCTGTGTTGAGATCCCTATCTCTCTCGTTTTCCTCCGAAGGCGTTTCTCTGAGAACTGTCCCTTCCTTTGTTGCCCAAAGTGCTGACGCCGTTCGCTGTTGACCAGCCTCTTTCCTTTCTGTCTTTTCCAAAGACGCAGTGTGACAGTGGTCGGTCTCCGTTGTGGGCGGTGGACCTTAAGAAGGTTCTTTTTCGGTATCTGGGGGTCGCCAGACCCTTCCATATGACTGTTCCTCTTTTGTCTTGTTCTCGGGTTCTCGTCGGGGATCTGCAGCCTCCGAATCTACCATTTCTAGATGGGTTACAGAGGCCATTGAGGCGGTGTACCTTCCTCAAGGAGAACAAGCTCCACTGGGACTCCGTGCTCACTCCTCTCGGGCGCAAGCAACTTTGTAGGCCGGGAGGTCTCATGTAGTTCCTCTCGATATTCGCCGGGCGGCGACTTGGTCGTCGCTGTCCACCTTTGTCGGTCATTATAGGTTGGACGTTCATGCCTGTCAGGAAGTCCGTTTTGGATTTGCTGAGCTGTCGGCGGCCTTGCCCCCCCTTGAAAGCAGGTAGCTTGGGTACTGCCCGTTTGTCTGGACTGGTCTAGCAGTATGAACTGGAAGGAGAAATTTCACTTACCGTTAATTTCCTTTCCTGGAATACTGCTAGACCAGTCCAGGACCCGCCCTGCTGTTGGTTGGAGTGCCGCTGGTGCGGTGCAGCCGCCGACCGCGGTTCTTCTCTTTGCCGGTATGCCTCGCCCTGGGCAGTCCATGGGTTCGTAGGTGGATACTGTTTTCAGCTCTAGGGAGTTCTTCGGCTCCCTTGTATATAATTCACTTGGGACCCTCTGGGGTGATGTTACAGTTCATGTTGCATTAGCTTGTGGACGTAACTGAGGGAGACCCCTAGGGGTAGGATTATATCACCAGGCTCCAGCCTATCAGAGCTCTGGTAGAATTCTCTGTCTCCAAGATCTGCTGGCAGGGGTGCATAACCCGTTTGTCTGGACTGGTCTAGCAGTATTCCAGGAAAGGAAATTAACGGTAAGTGAAATTTCTCCAACATCACTCTTTGATAACATCCTAAAAGGAATTAACAACAAAAAATGGCTTTCTCCTTATCTTCATGGATATATCCTCTGCATTTGACTCTGTTTCACATCCCATCCTAATCAGACGCCTCCAAGAAATTGGCATTTGCAATACCACATTAAAATGGTTCACTTCATACCTAAGCAATACAATGCAACAAGTTAAATGTGGAACAAACTACTCACAACCCTTCACTATACCACAAAGCGTCCCACAAGGATCGGCACTCTCATCAAATACTTTTCAACATATACATGCACCCTATTTGTGACATCATCAAAAACACCGAATACTATTTCATCTATATGCTGATGACCTCATGCTATACACTCCGATTGATCTTGGAGCACCAAACCTTACAAACATAACAAAATGCATAGAAGATGTAGCCCTCTGGCTCAACAAAAACAGCTTATCGCTGAATTATAAAAAAACAGAAACATTATACATCAGTGGTAACACAAACTTCAGCCCTCCTCAACAAATCCAACTACTAAATCTAACCATTCCTGTAAAAGAAGAGATGCAATATCTTGACATAATAATATATAAAAACATCAACCTCCAATCACACATAAACCTAACTGCAACAAAAGCATACAGCAAACTGAACCTTATAAGAAGACTTAAACCACTCCTCCAAGACCATTTCCAAATTGTTTGCCAAACCATCATCACACCGATTCTGGACTATGGAAACTCGATATACCAGGTTCTAACAAAACAAGTCATGCACCCACTGCAGATGGTTCAAAACAGCAGAACTAGTAAAACCAACCACATTAAACCAGTATTGCATCAACTACACTGGCTACCAATTCAATCATGTGCCAAATTCAAGACCATACTAAACATATTTAAAATCATCCATCACCTCTCAGCATATGTGCTTGACTCATCATAAAAGAAGCCTCCCCCGCTCTAGAAGAACCAGAAAAAAACACATGATCATCATCCCTCCTGACTACAGAAAGAGCAAGCAATCAACCTCCAAAAGAGCATTTTCCCTAGCTGCACCACAACTCTGGAACTCTCTCTCTGAATATATTGAATATATACGTGCAACTGGAGACATTAAAGACTTCCGTAGAAAACGTAAAACCTTCCTGTTCACAGAACACTATGGTCACATCACCTAATCCTACAGCTTCTCTGCCCCCAACCAAAGACTCCTTGACTGACCCATATGGACACAAATGCCTATTCATATCCAAACAAACACAACCTCATGTTATTGTGTAAATATGTTGAACAAGTTGTAAATAGTTCTCCCCTGTTTACCCCAACCAATTGTAATGTGTGCTGTTCATGTTCTGAGTTTAATGTAAACCGCTTTGATTTCAGGATAAGGCGGTATAAAAAAACAGGTTAAATAAATAAATACATATTCAAGACCAAATATCTCCCCAGCCAGGGCTCCAAATTCTGCTGAAAAATATCCCATAAAAAAAGCGACAGACCACCCCCTCATAAGAGGTGGAGGCCAAGGATCCTACATCTATGCTCTCTTGATCTGGCATAGTATAGCAAGGGAGTCAAAAGTGGATTAATATGCAATCTACTTGCTGTACAACAGGAATCCATAGGCAACCTGCCTAACTTTGAGTGACTATACTAGAATCATTGAGTGTGGCTCCAGAGTAAGGCCAATCAGTCATTGTGGTTATCGAGTATTACTCTTCTTTTGCTTAGTATCCTGGCCTGCCTCCCTATTTCTCTTCGTTGATACCTCAAATGAGACCATGCCATCTGGGTCCATCAATTTCCAAGACTTCCTTTCTTGGTAGGAGAACTAACAACAGATAATCCCCCTTCTCCCACTTCCTGCAGATTTAAGAGCAGATGCCACCTTGGTACTCAAGTTTGGGAGGGTGACCTGTTATGATCTGTTCATTTGCAAAGTTTGTAACCCTAGTTAGGCCTAGTGAAGCAGAAAGCACTAGCATAAGGCCTAGGTAGGGAAGAACATGTGTGAAATAAAGTGTATGAGAGAGTCTGAGGGGCAGAGTGCCATGTTTCTTTCTTGGAAACATTAGAGACAGATGAAAACTGGATGTTATGTAAAAGTAGATGGAATGCCTATCAAAAATGACAGGATTTCAAACAAAGTATTTGATTTACTTTGTGTGTGCTAAAGTGAGAGAGGGAGGTTGGGTGTGTGAAAGGTGAGATGGAGGAGGGAGTCTGTACTTGTGTATGCATTCAAGAGAGTGAGACATGGGTAAGAGAGTTTCTTATTTGGTGCCACGAGGGTCGGCACTAGCATTAGACGAACTCGGCAGTCATCTAGAGTGCTGACCCTTTGGAGGCACAAATTAGCACTGCTGCTACCCCTCTCTGTGGTGAGCAGCAGTAGAAATAGCAAAAGAACCGTAACATGTCACTTACCAAAGGCTCTGGTGCTGTGTTTTGGTTTCTGCCTGCTATCATCACTGCTTCCACCCCCCTCTGACACAGACTTCCATTTTGGCATAAACCTTGATAAGCAGATGTTTCAGAACATCTTCACTTTCAGCCATTAATGTGGTATTCTCAGAGCAGCGAAGACTGTTGATGAGTCTCACCAATCTTCGGTTATCTTCATACAGTCCTTTGTTCTACATATAAACTGAATAGCTATGGGAAAAGTATGCAGCCTTTTCATACATCTTTGCCAATTCTAAACCATTCTTTTCTCCTTGTAAAGTCTATGCATGAGAACTATTAGGTGTTCTGGTATATCTGGTATATGAGCTTCTCTTAGGACGACTAATTAAGAAAGGCGTTAATGGAAGAGCGCTTGAATGGTGCAGATCTTACCTGTCCGGAAGATGGCAGCATGTTCGTTCTGGAGGGATAACTTTGGAACCTTTCCACCAAAGCCAGGGAGTCCCACAAGGTTCCTCCCTTTCTGCCCTCCTGTTCAACATTTACATGCAGCCAATTTGCAAGATCATCCGATCCTTCAATGTTGACTGCATGTTATACGCTGACGATGTCCTGTTGTACATACCCTTCTCTACGGAACATCTGGACCTCTCTCCACTGACGAGCTATTTCAATGCAATATCTGACTGGCTTCTCTCCCAAAACCTCCGAATACAACATAAGAAAACGGAAGTACTCTTCATTACGAGGAACCCTAACTTCACCCCACCACAATTCCTTAAAGTAAAAGAAGCTGAGTTACAATCTAAACCATCAATGCGCTACCTGGGAGTCACCTTGGATCAACGCCTGGACATGAAAGCCCACATAGGGAACACAGAGCAGTATACTACAAGATCCGCTCACTTAGGCATTTACGATCCATGCTGGAACCAAATGACTTCAGAACAATTTACCAGGCATTGATCATACCTCATTTTGACTACGCCAATGCCATCCTACAAGGCCTGCCCCAATCCACCTTGAACCCCCTGCAGCTCGCCATGAACGCGGCAGCAAGGGTCATCCATGGAGCCTCCAGAAGTGACCACGTGACACCTCTGCTGATACAGTTACATTGGCTACCCATCCAGGCTAGAATCGTTTTCAATACCTTGTTACTCACTTTTAAAGCTATTAACAAGCTCTCCTCTGAATTCATAACTGCCCTCATCCATACCACATCTCCAAATAGAGCAAGAAGATCCACGGCTATAAACTCCCTAAAAGTCCCGAAAGCATTAACAGATTGCACTACATCCACAGCCAATAGGGTGTTTAGTCTCAGTGCGCCAAGATGCTGGAACGCATTACCTCCAGATATCCGGGCTATTAAGAGCCTAACACAGTTTAGGAAAGCCCTCAAATTCCACCTTTTCAATAAGTACCTCATAGAGCCCAACGGCACCCCATAGAGACCAGAGATGCAATCCGCTAAGCAAATATATGGTATCCCAACAACATGCCAAGAAAGATACTCTAACCCTTAGTGGTGCATATGTTTCTATGAAATTCATGTTCATATGACCCTATGTAGCAAGATTTGTAAATAGTTTACCCCTGTTATCCAAGTTATTTGCCCTGTTATCTGTAAACTCATACGTGTTAATTGTACTGAGCATTTTTGTTCCATGTAAACCGCGCTGATGCTGAATAGTGCGGTATATAAGAGACTGTAAATAAATAAATAAATATCCATGCTTATTAATGTGGCCCAAAGTCTTTCATGATTTCCACAATCAAAGGCCTTGCTGTAATCAATGAAAAACATGTTGATATCCTTTTGGTGTTCTTTTTGTAATGATGTATCTTGCTCCTCATCCTTTCCTGAACTCTGCTTGCACTTCAGGCAGTTCTCATTCCAGGTCTCTTGGTGCACTCATCTCCTCCCATGGCTTTCAGTACCATCTTTACGCTGATAAATTCTCAGATCTACCTCTCTACATCTAAAATCTCTCTGGCGATCCAGGCCCGGATCTCTGCCTGCCTGTCTGACATTGCTGCTTGGATGTCTCACCGTCATTCGAAATTGAACATGGCCAAAACTGAGCTTCTTATTTTCCCCCTAAATTCCACTTTCTCCATGTCTGTGGATAATGCTTTACTCCTTCCTGTTTCCTTGGCTCGCAACCTTGGTGTTGTCTTTCATTCTTCCCTCTCCTTCTCCACACACATCCAACTGATAGCTAAAACCTGTCATTTCTTTCTCTGTTACATCAGCAAAATTCACCCATTCCTTTCTGAACATACTACTAAGACACTTAGCAACTCTTTAGTCACTTCCTGTCTAGACTATTGCAACCTCCTCCTTGCTGGTCTCCCTCTGAATCATCTCTCTCCCCTTTAATCTGTTAAAAAATCAGCTGTACGACTAATCTTCCACCAGCGTCGACATGCTCATATAACCCCTCTTCTCAAGTCACTTCATTGGCTCCCTATCCGTTTCCGCAATCAGTTCAAACTTCTCCTGCTCACCTATAAGTGCACTCATTCTGCTGCTCCTCACTACTTTTCCTCTCTTATCTCTCATTACACTCCTCCTCGGAAACTCCTCTCTTCTGGCAGATCACTTCTATCTGTGCCCTTCTCTTCTACTGCCAACTCCAGACTTCAGTTCTTTCACCTTGCTGCACTTTATGCCTGGAACAAACTACCTGAGTCTGTACGTCAGGCTTCTTCTCTGGCCCTTTTCAAATCCAGGCTGAAAACTCACCTCTTCGAGGCCACTTTTGGATTCTGATCTGCTTAATCTCCTATGTATTTCCTTACCATTTCTCTAGATGTATCTTTGTCCACAGCTGCTGTGTTGTCTGGTTGTCTGTCTTGACTAGATTGTCCCTGATGAACAGGGGCTGTCTTTTACATGTGTCTGTACAGCTCTGCATATGCCTTGTAGCACTATACAGATGATCAGTAGTAGTAGTAGTAGAATGCTTTTGAGTAGAATCTTACTGGCATGAGGGATCAAAGCGATTATGCGATAATTTCCACAATCAGCTGGATCACCTTTCCTCAGTATTGTAAGATCTTTTCCAGTATGTCAGCCATGATATTTTCTTCCATATTTTCTGGCAGTCTTTTAGGTATTGTAACAGCTGCATCTAATTGATGTAATATTTCAAATGCCTGTCCTTTGTCCTTTGATAATGCTTTCAGTGCTGCTTTGATTTCTTTTTTCATCACCAAAGTACAGGTTGAAATGGATATTGATCCACTTGATCTTGATTCTTGCCACTTTTTTTGATCTTCTTAGAATAATTCAACATGATCCTTGAGCATTTTTAGCTTTCCAATTCAAGGCTGAAATTTCTTCTTTAACTCTCTTCTTAGCTTTAGGAAAGCCGATCTTGTTATTCCTCTAATAGTTTCTAATTCTATTTCCTTGCATAAGAACATAAGAACATAAGACATGCCATACTGGGTCAGACCGAGGTCCATCAAGCCCAGTATCCTGTTTCCAACAGTGGCCAATCTAGGTCCTACACACCTAGCAATATCCCCAAAAGACCACAGGTTCCACAATGCTTGTACTGGGTCAAGCATTGATATCCTGGGTCCCTTTTTAATAGTGGTTTATGGACCTTTCCTCCAGGAACTTGTCCAAACTTCTCTTTGTCCACAACAACAGCAAACAAACTCTCAGAACATAGACAAGGACAAAAAGAGCGAGTTGAAAGGAAGCAATCTTTATTAAATACCCCGACATGACCGCGTATCAGCTTGGTGCTTTCCTCAGGCGGGGATAACCTCCAACAAACAGAAACAGACATATAGTATAAAACCATTAAAACCAGGTACATACATAAATGATTAAATAAATGATAGCTTAAACACTGACCATTAAAGAAAACGTGCAAAAATATAAATAACATACTAAAATATGAAACCATATTAATAAATTATATAAAAGAGTTAAAAACAAGCCATCATAAAAAGGACAAAAATGTCAGAAAGAAATAAGTACAAAGTAAAATACAATCAAAATAAAATAAATACATTAAAAGAAGCATTAGTAAAACTAAAACCGTAGGGAGTCTGAGGACTATAGGAGTAAGATGAATATAAAAACCACATCTGAACTAAAGCCACCATATACAAAGAAGGATGAATCTAAAGCTAATAATTTAACACATTTGGTGGAAATATCATGGAAGGGTAGGGCAAAGAGGGAGGACTACCAAAAATCAAGGACAAACATGGGATAAAAATAAGGCACTCACTGTGGTATAAATACACATGTATTAAGATTGGATCCACTTGGGTAGTGTGGCTCAAAAGAGCTCAAAAAGCAACATTGTGTGAATACAATCAATAAATTAAGCAAAACACAATCAGGGGAAAAAACATATATAAGTCAGACAAAGAAAAATCACAGGTGAATCATAAGAATAAAACAGGTAAGAAAGCATGTAAAATAAAATCCAAAGCAGAAATAGCAGGAAACAGTGTAATGTTATTAGTCCCGTTGCATATAGAGACAGGCTTAAACAAAGTGCACAGGCTGAAAAAAGGAAACCGGGAGTCCCTTCAATACTGAGGTCTAGAGATCGCTAAAGAGAACTGTAATATAGGTACACAATTGAAAATCGACAGAAAAATGTGAAATTGTAATAAAAAATGAAGCTTTAAAAAGGAGACCAGACTTGCCTGATCTTAGGCAGCACATATGGTAGACGCTGGCAGGCAGAATGCTGCCATTCAAAGGGAAAGTTTTAGCACCATAAACAGTGAATGTGATCACTATAGAAACAATAGACGCTACCAACAGAGGCCAAATTAGCAACACCGGAGCTGTTCTGAGGCTGAGCTAGTGGCTGAGTATACAAGAATTGTAGAAGGAACAAACAGAATACAGTGGCACTAAACAGGGTTTCATAATAAAACATAAATAAATAAGAGGTAACTAAAAGTGCTAGCAGAATAAAAACATGTAAAATAGTGGAATACAGTAAAGCAACACCATTTAAAGGGAAGGTTTTGGCGCCAAAACAGTGAATGCGGTCACCATAGAAACAGTAGATGCTACCGATGGAGACCAGATTAGCGACCCCGGAGCTGTTCCAAGGTTGAGTCAGCAGCTATGTGAGCAAAATAATAAAAGAAACAAATAAAATACCGTGGCACTAAAAAGGAAATTACAACATAAAAAAATGATAAACAATAAGGGGTCTATGGTGGCGTTAATTCAGATGTGCTCTTTATATTCATCTTACTCCTATGATTTTAGTTTTACTAATGTTTCTCTTAATCAATGCATTTATTTGGTTTTGATTGTATTTTACTTTGCACATCCCTTTTTGACATCTTTGTCCTTTTTATGTTGGCTTGTTTGTAACTTTTTTATATAATTTATTAATATGGTTTTCATATATGTTATATATATTTTGTGTACATTTTCTTTAATCATTTGTATATGTACCTGGTTTTAACAGTTTTATACTAATATGACTTTGTCTGTTTGTTGGAGGTTATTCCCACCTGAGGAGGGCACCAAGCTGAAATGCGGCCGTATTGGGGTATTTAATAAAGGCTGTTTCCTTTAACCTCGCTCTTTTTGTACTTCCATACTTCTCTTTCTCTCCTCTTGCTGCACATTGGAAATTTCTGCTAAGTTTTGTGATTACCTCTTTCTCCTCTGGCTTTAGCTTCTCTGTGTTTTTGAGCAATTTTCAGAATTTCTTCAGTCATCCATTTCGGACGTTTTTGCATTTTCACTTATGTAGAAACGTTTCACTTTCTTCAAGGACAACTTTCTTGATGTCATCCCATAACACTTCTGGTGCTCTGTCATTTGTACCCAAAGTGGTGACTTTGAATCTGATCACATGGTTTACTACTCCAGAAATGAAAGGCAAAGAAGAAATGGTGTTGCATTTATAATTAAGAAAAACTTTGCAAGCACTGTATTGAAATGCAGTGCAATCTACGACCACTTAATTTCTATTTGTCTGTGAGGAATGCCCATCAGTACAACTATTCTTCTGGTATATGTGCTAACCAGCAGGTGCAGAAGAGGACAAATTTGAGCAGTTCTATGAACAAGCTGAAAGTGACAGAACATAAGATATACTATACTGGGTCCATCAAGCCCAGTATCTTTCCAACAGTGGTCAATACAGGTCACAAGTACTTGTCATAAAGAAGGCAAAGTGGTTGGAAAATATGGGCTTAGAACAGAAATGAAGCTGGAGAAAGTGTGATAGAATTCTGAAAGACCAACAATCTATTCATCTCAAATACTTTCTTTCAGCAGCACAAGCAGTGACTCTACACATGGACTTTGCCCAATGGATTGCACAGAAATCTAATTGACTACATTTGTGGTCGTCAACAATGCAAAAACTCACTAACATCAACAAAGATAAAATGTAGAGCTGACTGAGGTACAGATCACCAGCTACTAGTATGTAATCCTGGAGGTACTGATGCTGTATCCTTCCAGCTAGACAGCAAACCCAGGGGCAGGGTATCATACGTCTTTAATGGGAGCATGAATGATGGAAACCAACTATTAGTATATTATTTCCCAACCAATATGCCATGGCACACTTGTGTGCTTTTAGGGCTGATCAGGTATGCCATAAAACAGTCATCACTGCTTGATATTCAGGTCCAGACCAGCACTCAGGCTATACTCCCAGCATATTGCAACATGAGACACCAGCAGTGGCTCTTACTTGTGTAGGGGCTCCTTTCTGAGCACACGTGTAGCCATGTGTACCTTTTCCTCCAGCTATAGTATGAGAACTGGAGTAGGGATTAATGGGAAGTATGCAGGACATGACTATCCAGGCTTCACTTTGTGTAAGTACAAACATTCCACATAGCACCATCTTCTCTTTCCTCTTTTCAGCCTCATCCTTTCACTTAGGGAAACTGTGCACTGAGCATCAAATGGGACTCACTGCAAGCTCTGGAAGAAAACGCAATGGAGTTCAGCAAGTTAACTAACTGAGCCATTTCCTTGCGCTGCATGGATTTCTGCTTTCTTCTATGAGTAATGTAGAAACAAAGGGGGCAATTTGTAGCTGCAAACAGATTAACTTGAATGCAGTGCTGGTCTCTAAACTGTTACTTATATTCAGTGCCATTATTATTATAATTCATGACATTGACTATGGTGGTCATTCTGTCCCATAAATAGTGGGGATGGGACGCTATTCGTCTCCGTCCCTAACGGGGAGGCCTAGAGTGGGCTGGGAGGGTGTGTTCCAGAGGCAGATCAAGGGTGTGACATGGGCGGCCCTTGACCCTGGATGTGCAGGGCCGATTCCAAGGTCAGCCCTGTATGTCCAGGACCTTCAGACTAGAAAGGGGACTGCAGCGTGGGACATGGGCAGGTAGGTGAGAGGGCTCAGGGGGTTCCCCGCAGCCTGATCCAGGCCTTGGAAGGTCAGATCGGGGGTCAGGCTGCAGGGAATGGGAGTAACTCTGGAGCGGCCAGCAATTGCATCTCGTGAATGGAGCTGTGGTGCCATGGCAACGGGATGCCATGGCACTGTGGCTCCATTCACAAGCCCGGCTGAGTTAGCTGAGTAGTCACCGGGACGTACAGCCGGGCAGAATCGGGTCCAAGCCTGCATGTCCAGGCGCTAGACCCAATTCTGATCCCACAGGGGCCCCAGGATCAGAATAGGGTCTACCTTTGCACGGCCCGATTCTGCCTGGCCGTACAGGGGGCTGGACATCCTCTTATGAATAGGCCTCTGCATAGTGCGGTGACCATCTCCACCTCTATCCATTTAATTTAGGTCTGCTATTGTGCAATCCTAAATAAATGGCTTATCCAGACAGTGGCTGAAAATTGCAATCATCTGGATAATTTCTTGACACCACCCTCCTCCCACCCTTCATTATGTAGATAGTTTTGAGCCGGTAAGAGGAATTTTCAACTGACACTAGAGATGTGCTTTCATTTGAAACAATAGAAGACATGTCAGTGGCATTTCCCATGTTTCACACCATTTTTAACCTGAAACACCAGCAGAAAAACCCTAAGTTTCACGTTTTTTCCTATGTCGTCAATAGTGTGCATTATTGTGCAATGGTGTGAACTTTTACTCACATAAGGAACACTATTGCTGAATAGTGTGCCTTACTGCTCAGTACTGAGACCTACTGCTCAGCAATGCATGCTGTTTATCAGTAGGTGCACTATTGAAGAATGGTGTATACTGTTGTTCAATAATGCACACTTTATGCAATAGGGCAAGCTATTAAGCTATAAGGCACATTATTGTGCAGTCATTACAATATTGATGACACTGTCTTCCGAAACCAAAAACAAAATAATAAATCCAAATAAAACAAAAAATCCTGTAAACAACATGGGAAGCTAAACAAAACCAAAATGTTTGTGGCTTAAAATACAAGGATAGTAAAGTTATACATTTATCAGCCACCAATACACTTATAAATATTTTAATACCGATCTCTTAGAACATGATGGCAGAAAAAAATTATATGACCTATACAGTCTGTACATCCTCACCAAATGCTCAGCTCTACAATCCTTTTTTTTTCCCCTTCAGGAATCTGTTATCCCATTCTTTCTTGAATTCTGATATCATTCTTGTCTCTACCACTTCCACTTGGAAGCTGTTCCACACGTATACAACTCTTTCTGTAAAAAAGTATTTCCTTATATTACTCCAAAGTCCCCAATCCCACTTTTCCACCGGAGTATATGTGTTTAGATCTTTAAGTCTGTCCCCATATGCTGTATGATGAGGACCAATGACCGTTTTAGTTGCTGCTCTCTGAATCAACTCCATCAGGTTTACTGTATATCTTTTGAAGGTGCAGTCTCCAGAACTGCACACAGTACTACAAATGAGGTCTCACCAGAGACTTATACAGAGGCAATTTCACCTCCATTTTCCTGCTAGCCTTTCCCTATACACCCAAGATGCTTCTGACATTTGTTATTGCCTCATTTACCTGTTTGACCATTTCAGGATCAAAAGGAATGATCACCTACATATCCCACTCTAGTTTTGTGCACATAAGAACTTCACTCACTATTCTGTACTGCTTCTTTGGGTGTTTTTTTAGCCCAAATGTATGACCTTGCTTTCTTTAGCATTAAATCTTAGCTGATAACCACTAGACATTCCTCAGGCTTCACTAGATGCCTCTTGTTTTTATTTTCACTTCTTCCAAGGTATCTGTTTCACTGCAGGATTGATATAAACTGCAAAAAACTAATCCTTTCCTGATAAACCTTCCACAGTATCTAGATGTCAGCATTTACACCTTCCCCAAGGAACACAAATGTGCCATCTGAAAGAAAACCAGACCAAAGACCAATTCTGGAGGCACATTATTTGTAATATAGTGCCCCTTTTCTTAGAGTGAACTCCACTTTACCTTTTGTCCTCTCACACTCAACCATTTTCTAATCCAATCACTTTAGGGCCCATATCAAGAGTGCTCAGTTTATTTATAAGTCATCTATGGGGAACTATATCAAAGCCTTGGTGAAATTCCAGTACACCACATCTAGTACTCATTCCTGATCCAACTTGGGTCATTTAATCAAAGGATTTTATGAAAGATAAGTCTTGTTAGGCGAATCTGATAAATTGATACTCCCTTGGATCCTGTAATTTTGTTGTTGTAGCAGCAATTCAATTAATTTATTAATCACAAAAATCAGACTAATTGTTTCATGATTCTCTTCCTTTACTTTGCGTCCCCTTTCAGAAAGAGGAGCCACATCTTACTGTTAAAGAAAAAATCCAATAGAAATTAAGTTACAAAAAAGAAAAGGAATGAAAAGATCACTGGAGCTGACAGAAGGTCCCTAAGTTTCTTAATATCCTTTGTTGTATCCTGTCCAGCCCCATTGCTTTGTCTAATTTTACTGCAGTTTAACAAAGTCCTCACAAACACAGCCTTCTGAAAATCATTTGAGGTCTACCTCACTTCCATTCCTATTTGAGTCTGATTTCTATGGTCTTTCTCCTGGTCCTTCATCGGTGAACACCAAAAGAAATATGTTAAGCACGTCCCTCTTTTCTCCATCCATTGCTACACATTTCTTTCCTTCACCTCTGTCTCACAGTGTAACTTTACTTCATCCTCCAGAGCCAGAGGTGATGAGGAAGGGGAGGAAATTAATTAGTAACGATTGGAGGAACAACAGCAGCAGTTGTCTGCAGGCATGCCTGTCTTTTTTTCTGTTCCTTTCCCTCTGTATATGCATGTATACTGTGGCGCTCGAGCCCCTACCAGGCGGCCGCCTAGTAGGGACGGGTAGCCACCTCTTATCTTTCCTAAGCTTGTAGTTGTGTGAGGAATAATGAGCCAAGTGGTTTATCAAAGCGCACAGGAATTTATTCAGCTTCCTTGCGGGTAAGTGGATACAAATTCTTCAAGCACATTTATTCTCCAGACAAAAGAAAAATAACGGATAACTTCTCCCATAAACAAATGTCCAAAACAGAGTAACAGCGAATTCAACCATACAAGCTTCTGCCCCAGTCTTTTACTGTTTAACATTTCTGCACATGAAGGAATATGCCCTTCTTTTTAAAACTCTTCAAACAGGCTGTCAGCTTATTCAAGGCCGTTGCAAACACCAACAGTTTCAGCTGTTCAGCCCCAACTGAGTTACTGCCGATAAGCTTCGAAGGAAAGACTCTTAGGCCCTTTTAATTATATGACTCCTTCTCTCCTTTCTTTCAGCTTCAGAACTACCTTCACACCTATAGTAGCGTTCTTAAGGTTCAACTGTTTCTGGCTTACACTAATTCACCTTAGTGCATGCATCACATTCCATCTCTGAAACACTGGAAGTTACATCACCCTCTTTGGCTTCAACCTCCATGCTCTCAGCTGAGCTATAGCAGGGTTCTGCTTGGAAACGCTCAGGAACTTTCTGTTTTAAAGTTTTCAACAGGTCAAACAACCTCTCCCATTTTCTTGCCCTCCCTTCTCTGGGCAGGTCTCCTATGGAGTGTTCTTGTTTAACCTTCCTGGTGAAACATTTCTTTCTACGCTGTGTTATCTGGGGTACAACAGTTTCATCAGAGTCAGAACAGGAAACCCACTTTGAAGGCCTTACTGCCTCCCCTCTCCTACCTTGGGGTCTTGGTGCAGTATTCTCTTGGTTGGAACTTCGGCTAGTCAGGACTCCCTCTGCCTCAGAGTAGGGCAGAGACTTTTGGTAAAACCTTCCCGCTCTCTTGCCAGGGTAGGTGGTTCTCTCCCAAGAACCTTCCCTATGTCCTCTGTGGCTACTGTGCTGACTATTGTGGCTTCCTTTGTACCTTCTTTGGCTGCCTTTATAGCTGTTCCTTTCTCTGCTGCTCCCTTTGGCAGCAAAGCTCCTTTGTCCTTTGGCTACAGGGTTGTTCTCTCTGGACCTTCTGGAACTTGGACTGGAACCTGAGCTGCAACTCCCACTTGGACCTGGACTGCAACTCCGACAGCAACTGCCACTGCAACTGCAACTGTGTCTCCAACCGTGTCTCCCCCTGTATCTCCCCAACCGTGTCTATCTCTGGTGTTTGTTTGCTCCAATTTAAACATTGAGCAGGGCAACTCCCTTCCTGGCCCTGCCCATCTGTACCTCCCACCCCTATCTATGGTTGACCTGGAGTGTGGGCGTGGCTTACAACTAGGTCTGCCCTCTAGGTTTCTCTCCGGGCTTCTGCTGTGGACTATGTGATCCTATGTACCCATCCCCCGCAAAGAGGAAAAATTCTTCTTCTCTTCACTTTTTCCTGGCTGGGCTGCACTCTCCTTACCACAATACCCATGCTTCTTAATGCGGCATAGTTTCTCATGGTTTACATTAGTCAATAAAACACATAAAGATATCCTTTTTGTATTCCTTTGTCTTTTCAAGGTTCAATCTCACATCCGCAATGATGTAAAACAAGGCTGCATTCTTTCCCTCTACCTCTTTAATTTATATGAAGAACAAATCATCAGAGAAGCAAGACTGTATGAAGACAATCAAGGTGTGAAGATTGGTGGAAGACTCATCAACAGCCTTCGCTATGCTGATGACACCACAATACTGGCTGAAAGTGAAGACAATCTCAAACATTTGCTTCTCAAAGATCAAGGAACATAGTCTTAAAATGGGCCTGCATCTTAATATGAAAAGACAAAGATCCTGACACCTGGCAAAATCAATAAGTTCATCATTGATGGAGAAAAAAATTGAAATAGTGGACAACTTTAACCTCCTTGAATCAATAATCAATAAAGAAATGACAAACAGTCAAGAAATCTGACAATGCATTGCTCAATGAATAATGTAGAAAATATTCTCTCCATTCAAAGATTTGACTTGTCCAAGCCATGGTATTTTCAAAAACATCATATGGATGCAAAAGTTGGACAGTGAAAAATACAGACAGGAAGAAAATTGATGCCTTTGAATTATGGTGCTGGCGAAGAATACTGTGTATACCATGGACTGCCCAAAGAACAAATCAGTCAGTATTAGAGGAGATCAAACCCAAAGCTTTCTTCAGAAGGTCAGTTGACAAGACTTTGACTTTCATACGTTGGATACCATGCGAAGAGAGAGACCATTAGAGAACGACATTATGCCTGGCAAGGTTGAAGGTCGACACAAAAGAGGAAGGCCAGCAATGAGATAGATCGATACAATAACAACAGCTATGTATGCCACTCTATCAACAATGAGCCGCCTGACTGAATACCAAACACAGTTTAGGACAGCTATCCAAAAGGTTGCCATGAGTCAACTCCAACTCGACGGCACTTAAAAACAACAACATGCATGTATAAGGTTACTAGATATCCCCAATTTTGGGGGATTATCCCTGATTTTAGAGCTGTGTCCCTAACTCCCACCTGTTTGGTAGTCTCCTGCCTCCGATTCCAGCAATGGGACAGAGGGGGTAGAAAAAATATTATTTTCAATTTAGTGATTTGAATATGTCAGTTTTTAGAATTTACATCCAGTATCTTTATGTTTTGTACAGTAGAGGGGAAATGCATCACTGTTTCTATTTCTCTGTGGATTTGTCTGCTTGGAAGTAATATTGTCGCTGTCATGGGATGGTGGGAGGACGGGGTAGCAGGGTACCCCGCCCCCTCCATGCCTTGTTGCTGAAACCTGGAGCTCCCCCCCTCCCCCGGCACAGGCTAGACAATCTAGGCAGTCACTTAGATTGCATTGACAAAGTTTGCATATGCAATTTGTTTGTTTTACTGTCATTATTATTTTATGCCAGAGGTTCTTTTCCAATGTACTGACCCCTGACGAAGGCCTCCTGCTCTAAAACAACAATGTTTGGCTTTGGATTTTAGATGTAATCACTCATCTGCCAAACCAGAGCACAAGGTGAATTACATTTCAGGTACTATAGGTAGTTCCTTGTCACCAGAGTTTACAGTTTAAAGCTCCTATTTGCCAACCCATATTTGAATAGTGCATCATTCCACTATTTTACTGTGGGAAAATTTACTAGGAATATCATACATTCCTGGCTACAGCAGTGGGCCTCAAGGGGAGGGCTGGCACTACCATTAGATGAACTAGGCAGTTGTCTAGAGCACTGTTCCTCTGGGGCACCGTTGCTACCACTGTAGTCCCTATCCGGGGCCTGCAGCAGTGGCAATAGCTCAGTAAATGCGGGGTAGCACTTATCTCTGGTCATTGGGCTGCCCCCCCCCCCCCCACCATTCCTGGGCTGACAATACCTCTTCTATCCCCCTCTGATGCAGACTTCAAAACTGGAAGTGGAATCAGAGGAGATGGAAGAGGTATTGTTGAGGCCAGGAATGGCGGTGGCAGCACTGACAACCAGACGTAAGCACTGCCCGAGGCCTGGAGAGGGGCGGCAATGATGGCAGGATGGAGGGGCCCACCTTGAGCACCTCCAGTCTTTGCACTGGCTCTACTCAAGGACTGGTATGCTTTCCCAAAAGGATAGCCCTCCCCACTTCTAATATATTATAAAAATTAAAGAGTACCCCCAACTGGAACTCTCCAATCCATTGCTAAAACCTGAAAGGATCTCCTTTGCTCCCACATCCCCTAAGGCACATATGTCCAAATTCCTGGTGGGTAGTGGGGGCAGGAGTGATCATAAGAACATAAGAAATGCCATACTGGGTCAGACCAAGGTCCATCAAGCCCAATATCTTGCTTCCAAAAGTAGGCAATCCATTCACAAATACCTAGCAGTTTTCCAAAAAGACACAGGTTCCATAATGCTTGTATAGGGTCAAGCAGTGGTTTACCCGAGTCCTCTTTAATAATGGTTTATGGACCTTTCCTTCAGGTACTTGTCCAAACCTTTTTTAAACCCAGCTACACTAACAGCTTTTACTATATCCTCTGGTAATGAATTTGAGAGTTTCATTATGCGCTGAGTGAGAAAATATTTTCTCTTATTAGTCTTAAAGTTTCATTGCATGTCCCCTAGTCTTTGTACTTTTTGATAGCATACAGAATTGATCTACGTTTACCCGTTCCTCTCTATTCATTAATTTATAGACCTCTATCATATCTCCCCTCAGCCGTCTCTTTTCCAGTTGAAGAGCCCTAACCTTTGTTGAGCAGACGTTTGTAAGTCCATAATAGTTATTCTCACATAGATATGTGGTTGGTGTCCTCATCTTTTTAACTTGGTCACCCTAGTGTTCATTGGAACTATGGGCCCCTCTGATCATGCCATCTTTATTTTGGACTTTTTTGAGAGTGTTGAAGTACCGTCTCGAACCTGGTCATTAAAGCGAGATTTGCTTTAGATCAAAGACTTTCTTGATGCCCTTCGGAAGGGCTGGCAAGAATATATGTCCTTTAATGATATTGCAGGAACTTCTCATTTTGGGAAGTGAGTAAGGCGGTGTGACACGGGAAGTTGATTTCTCTTTCTAGTGCCTATCACAAACGAACTTCTGCTCAACAGAAGGAGCTCCGCTGTGAGATTTCTACCATTGAACGTCTTCATCAACAAGGTGGGGGATCTAGAATTTGGCGCTGCTTGGTTAATTTGTGTGTGGAGTTAGCTGCTTTGGACACCGAGCGGGTTGCATCTCTGCTCCTCCAGACTCCGAGAAATTTCTATGAGCATGGCAACAAAGCGAGTTGGCTACTTTTTTGGCAGTTAAAGAAACCGAGACAGCAGCATAGGATATCGGCCTTATCCACTGCACACGAGGAGGCCACTTCGGCGTTCTGCTGACATGGGAAGTCTTTTTGCCAAATTTTATGCAGATCTCTATTCTTCTACCATATTTGCTGATTCGTTGACCATACAAAAATGGTTGAAGGAGGCGGCCTTACCCCGGCTTTCTCTCAAGGTTCGAGATGCTTTGGAGTGTTCTTTTACCTTAATGGAAGTGCTTTTTGCTATACGCCACTTGAAGACTTCGAAGGCGGCAGGACTGGACCTGCTGAGGTATACAAGTCGCTTCCCAACCTTTTTGCTCTGGTCTTGGTCCATGTGTTCAATGCCATACTTCCAAAGCAATGTCTTCCTGTTTCCTTTTACTTTGCCACTATTATGGTCATTCCTAAGGCAGACAAAACCCCACTACTGTGTAGTAATTATCAAACCATCTCATTATTAAATATCGATTTATAGAATTTTCACTAAGGTCCTGTCGTACCGTTTGGACTCAAGAATTCCAGACATTGTCCACCCGGATCAGACGGGTTTCACTAAACAATGCTACTGCTTTGAGAATGGCCACCGGCTGGTCAATATTCTGCATGGTCTTCAAACTACATCTGGGAGCTACGTCATCCGGTCAGATGCTGAGAAGGCATTTGACAAGGTAGAATGGCCTTACCTATTTGAGGTTCTGGACTCTTTTGGTTTTGGCCCCTCTTTTCAGTTGTGGATTGTGGCTCTTTATGCAGAACCCACCGCCTGCGTGTTGGTCAATGATTTTCTCTCCTCCCCCTTTCATTTTGGGAGGGGCACTAGACAAGGATGCCCACTATCTCCATTCCTCTTTGCCCTAGCTATTGAGCCCCTAGCTGCCCATATTTGCCAGAAGGTGGAGGAGGTTGGTATTCACTTGGGAGGTTGTTGGCATACCATTTCTCTATATGCTGACGATACTTTGATTTACCTCAAGGAATCTATTACTTTTTTAAAATTTTTTTATTTAACAGGTTTTTATATACCGCTTTATCATTTCAATCAAAGTGGTTTACATTGAAACTTAAACTTGGATTACATTAAACAGGGACATTGATAACTTGGATTTTTCTGAGGCAATGGATGGTCAAGTGACCAAGGCCAGTCTCTTCCAATAATCAGTGCTATCTTGGATTAATTTCTACAGTATCAGATTTTACTGTTAATAAACAGAAATCGGTTCTTCTTCCATGTATATCAGCATCTCCTCCACCTGCTGTCTCGTACCTTGGGAGGTTTCAAAGGGTTGATCAATTTCGATATCTAGGAGTCCTTATTCCTCATGACCTTGCTAGACTGTACTTACTCACTTACAGGGCTCTCCTTCAGACTATATATCGTGATCTGGAATCTTGGAAGATGGTATCTGTTTCGTGGTTGGGAAGGATTAACATCATTAAGATGATGCTTCTTCCAGAGTTCTTGTTTTTGTTCACGCAACTCCCAATTATAATTCTGAGACATTTCTTTGTGAGTCTGTGATATGCTCTTAAACATTTTGTTTGGCAAGGCTGGAGACTACAGATAAGCTGGGCTGTCTTGGTATGACCCAAGCTCTTGGGTAGCCTGCGTGTTCCTGGCCCTGCATTATATTACCGCTGCTTTTGCCTATGGGCCCTTTACTTATGGAATCATACGCCTGACTCCACATAGGTTGTCTTGGAGAGGGAATGGCTGAATCCTCTTCTCCTATCTGCAGTACCTTTCCTTCAACATGATACTGCTTAATGCCTGGTATTGTCACATCCCCTTTTAAACTCAGTTTGGACGGCCTGGAATGCTCTTTTTAACAGCTTTTGTCTCTCCCCACAATTTTCCCCTTATACCCTGGTTTCCTCCTTTGCATTTGTTCAAGATTTTGGGCAATGGTCTCTAACTCATGCTCAATCGCTGTGAGTGGCAGCCCTTTTTGAGCAATCTGTTATGGTTTCAAAGGATTGCCTAGAACAATTGTGGGGAACTTCCTTGTCATACTATCAATACTTCCACATGCACCACAGTTTTGACGCCCTTCCTCAACTAGAGACTTTGTGGCGCTTTCCGCGTGCTTGGGAGCATGTTCTTTTTTATTTATTTATTTTAATTCTCTTATATACCGCACTATTCTGCATCAGCACGGTTTACATTGAACAAACTGAAATTACATTGAACAGGGCATTACAACTTGGAGATAACTATTTTATAGGGAACATGGGCTATGGAGGGTTAAGTGGCTTGCCCAAGACCACAAGGAGCACCTGTGGGACTAGAAACCCCAGTCCTTCCGGCCCAAGGTTGCTGTCCTCTAGTGGGATTTGAACCCCCGACCTTCCGGCCTGAAGTACCTTGCCCCAACCACTAGGCCACTCCTCCACTCCAGATTTTTGAATCTAAGCACTTTAAATAATTGCTGGCTCGGCTATATAAGCCAATTGTTTCCGATCTCCCTGGTCTCCCTGGGCCTGTACCCCCAATAAGAAGTAGAGTGCAGTGTTGCTGAATAAGCCGGAGGTCTACTGGGATGAGATCTACAGCTATTCCCATTCCTGTTTCATTTCTCTTTCTTTGATAAAATGCAATTATGAATCTTTTTTCTTATGTCTATGCTCCCGATAGATCTTTTTTGATGGAAACGCACTGACGACCCATTATGCTAGAGACTTTGTGGCAGAAGGGGCAGTTTTGAGCACATGTGATGGTCATGTGTGCATACCCCAGGCAAGGAGCGAAAGACGTAAAACCACGGTCACACAAAAGTATGTTGACAAAGTATTTTATTGAGGACCCAACTTAAAAAATTTTGGCATTAAGCCTTCATCGGGGGTCTAAAAATTGGACACACAAATACACAAAAAGAAATTATGTAAATGAAAAATCACAAAGATAAAATATAAGTAAAAACATCACAACAAAAGTAATAATAAAAAACACAAACTTAAAAACTTTTAAAATACATTACCAAAAGGACATAACAGAATATGTGTAGAGCCTATCCCAAAGAGGCGGTGCAAAGACAATCTTCCCAATCTGAAGGGACACATAAAACATATGACTACACATCCACAAATTCAGATAAAAACTGTTAAAATGAATATAAAAAAGCTAACAGGGCAACGGTGATATTCAGCCACTGCTCAGTTAGCTTCTGCGGTGAAAGGCAAGTGTTTCCTGTACCTGACTTTCACTGCGTGTCACTAACTTGGTAGCAGCCGAATATCACTACTGCCCAGTTAGCGATGAATGCTGCTCCAGCACACTTCAATGCTATCCGGGGCATGTAGTGGCAGCACCCGCAGATATTCAATGATGCTAACCATGTTAATGCCGCTGAATATCCCACTGAGCGGCATTTCCAGGGTTTGCAGGTATGTAAAGCATGTAAATGCCTTTGAATATCCCTCCACCCCCTCATAGATTTTTGCCGTGCTCAGGACACACCTCTGAAATACTCCTATCTACATCTGACATGATGCAATCAACCATATGTAAATTTCGCCCTTTCTAAAATGGCAATTTACACATAGAAACAATGTATATGAATGCTTATATACATTTAAATCATGAACAGGACTTCTAAAATAACTTGCCTAGGGTAAAGCAGACGTATGCAGCACTGCACAGGGATATGTAAGAGTCTCTGCTCCCTGGAGTTTACAATCTCTATTACTCCTACTACTAATTACACAGGTACACTAAAACATTTTTTTTTTAAACTGCCTCTAATGTTTCGATTGATTTTTACGTTTTTTGGTGCGCTGAATCCAAATCTGGTAACCAATTTGCTCCATCACGTACAGATTTTTTGCTACATTGGGTTAGCAGTTTGAGGTGAACGTTTCAGATTGAGTGCGATCGAGATAAAAGTTTCTTGGATGAATTCTTTATACTAATTGTTTAGTAGTTATTCAAATAAGAATAAAGAAAATTGTAACAAGGCAGCACATAAGAATAGAGTAATGTCAACAAAACACACTGTGATGGTAGCAAAATTGTCTGCACTTAAAACAGCCACATACATGTGCACAAACATTGAGCATATAAGAACGAGGTTAGACACAAAGCAAAGCAAAGCAAAGAAATGTGCAAAAAATGTTGTACAGGTATGTATGTAAGAATAGAAAACGCAAACCGCACCATTGCAATACATGAAGACAAACACCCGATGGTGTGAAAATAAAATTCTAATAAATGAGATCCGACACTGTGGTAATAACTAGCAAATTTTTATTTCAGAGTTTAGTAAAAACACGATATTTGTCAACACAGTTTAGATTTTAAAGTCATTCTTGGGTCAATCAATCTCCTGGTGGGCCCGTTTCTTCTTCCCACGAATGCTTCTCTTGGTGCGCTGCTTGGCGTATTTTTCATCTGGGGTTTCCCGCAGCAGCAACCAGCAGAAATCAGCCATCATAGTGGTGTTCCATCTTCCTTGGTACCTTCTCTCTGCATCCTTGATGTCCTGGTGAAACCTTTCACCTTGTTCTTCACTGTACGCCCACAAGTTTTCGGGAAAGTAGTTCACATGGGAGTGCAAGAAATGGACTTTCAGGCTCATGTTACAGCCTTGTTCTTTGAAGGCATTGAGCATCCTGGCAACAATATCCTTATAGTTCTCATCCCGCCTGTTCCCCAAGCATTTGAGAACAACATCCTTGAAGGAATCCCAGGCTTCTTTTTCCTTCTCAGACATCGTTTCAGCGAATGCTCCATCTGAAATGAGTTTCCTTATATCAGGGCCAACAAACACTCCTTCCTTTAGCTTTGCTTCAGAAAGTCGGGGGAACTTTGAGCAAAGGTACCGAAAGCACTCACCATCTTTTGGAAGGGACTTGATGAATTGCTTAATGAGACCCAACTTAATGTGGAGAGGTGGTAATAGAATTTTATCACGAGGTACCAAGCTCTCATGAAGAACATTTTTCTCACCGGGTCTCAAATACTCCCGAATTGGCCAGTCTTTTTTCCCCCAGTGTAGGTCGCGGGCCCGGCTATCCCACAAGCAAAGGAAGCAGGGATATTTGGTGAAACCGGATTGCTGCCCTAATAGCATGGATAGAATTTTAAAGTCTCCACAAATCATCCACTTATGCTCATCATAACGAATCTTCTGAAGAATCAGGGCCAAATTCTCATATTTTTCTTGGAGAATAACAGAGTGAGCAATAGGAACTGAAGCGAATGTGTTGCCATTATGAAGAAGAACACCTTTTATGCTGTCTTTTGACGAATCAATGAACAGCCGCCATTCAGCAGGATCATACTTGAGTTTAAACTTTTCCATCACTCCGTATATATCGTTGCAAAATACCAAATCTTCCTCTTTGCTGAAATACTTCAAAAATTGTGTCTCGCGGTTGCGGTACCAATAAAAAGTTGTTCCTGGTGACAATAGATTTTTCTGTTTAAGCCGAGAACCTAGCAGTTGGGCAGCATCTTTTGGGAGTCCTAAATCCCGGACTAAATCATTCAATTCAGCTTGAGAGAAAAGTTCAGGTTTCGGATCTGGTTCAGTTTCAAACTCGGAAGTACTGGACTCATCGGGAAAAGCCATCTGATGAGTCTCATCATGATCAGAACCGTCCACACAAATATGATCCAAAGATTTTGGTGGTTCAGGCACAGGTACTTCGTTGCTATGAGGCATAGGCCTAATTGCTGAGGGAAGGTTGGGGTAACTTATTACGTTCTTATTTTTTAAGTTGTATCCCTTCACAATGCAAGAGCAAAAACAGCAGTCACTGCTGTGGTCTCTTTGTTCACGCCACATCATAGGTATTCCGAAACGAAATGCTTGTTTTTTACCTTTCATCCATAAGCGTAGATCTTCCTCACATGTCTTGCACACTTTGTGAGGAGCCCACGGTTTGTCTTGATCGCCTAACTTCAAACTGAAATAGGCGAAATATACTTTTTTAATAAATGCAGAAATGTTCCTCTGCCGCTTTTTCACGGTATATTCCCCACAAATAAAACAAAAACTGTCCGGAGAGTTGACGCAACCTCTGGCTCTGTGAGCCATCACAAATACACAGCACTGCAAACTACAACTGTAGTGAACCACTTCGGAATAAAGCTGGATTACGACTGAGCAAACAAAAGGTAATAATGAACTTGCAAGAAACTGAAATTTGACAGGAACGTTCATGTCGCAACCACCGTGTTTGAGCGAGCGAACGAGGCGAGGTGAACAGGAAAGAACATGCGCCAGCGCGAGTACTGGATTTAGCCCCCCGCCTCCCAATTGTCCTGTTAATGTATAAAATGAATACAAAACACTCTAAAATATCATGAGGGAGTGTTTCTAGTTAGTTAACCATTACAACCTCTATTTTGGGCCAAGAAAATAAACTGCAGTCGGCTAAAAAGAAATTATGTGAACATTCCTTATATGGGCAAGAAATCTAATTTTGCAAGAAAACGTGACGTGATGGAACATTTTGGCTATTTTTCCTGGATTCAGCACCCCAAAATCTATAGGAATCAGTTGCAAAACTGGAGGCAGTTTTTTGGTAGTGTACCTGTGTTATCAGTCTAAATGAAGTAAGATGATTTATGTTAACAGGAAAGCCATGACTGGGTAAAACACCTGAATTGTTATTCATATTCTTCTTATTGTTATTACACAGTTTTTGTGGTTTCCTGATTAGCTTCCCGAAACAGCGTATTCTGGCCCGTATTATAAAAACAATAAAACACAAAGCGAAAGTAACCATGGGCAACTGCTACCAGGAAAACAGTTCAAGCCTAGCAATTTGCAGTGTGCAGCAGAGATTAGAATTTCGGAACCGAAGAGATCTGCTCAGGTTTCACACTTTTGGGCCATCTAATGTGGATATAGCTTTAAAACCAATTCAGCACACAGTTCCTTGGTGCAGTTCACTGCTAAATTAAAACTTCAATGGCAAAAATAAATGTTTCCTTTGTACAGCTAGTTAATTAATATGGCCTTTAGTGAGTTCTATAAAAAATACATATATGTTGTGGTTTCTTTTTGGTTTGAGCTTTTTTCTCCTATGTGTTCAAATGTAAATCCAGAACATAAACATCAGCTGCCTTAATGATACTTTGCCACATAGTGTAAAGGTCATTTCCTGCTGATCAGGAATGCCATCACAAACACAGGACATGCATAATAACAGTTTCATTTTTCCAACCACACCTAATATAAAGAATTGTATTATATTAGGTGAGGTTTGTGAATGGGAAACTGAGATTCCCTAGAGTCTGCCCATGCTACCCTCCTCTGAGCTGTTACCCCCGACAAACTCTTTTCAAGCGTTTGAGCTTCCTTTTCTTTGTGTTTCTTTCTTTTTTAGGGGTGAAGGAAGTGCATCAGTATCCTCCCTCAGCTTTGGACTTTTAGCATAATTAGAACCAGGGCTAAGATGTGGCGCCATAAACCTTTGTTCGCAGCTACCCAAAGATTTTTCTTCTATTTTATAGATCCTCCCAGTCCTCTTAGCCCAGCCATTGCAGTGACACTTCTTAGCCAAAGACCATCAGGGCTCCTTCTGGAACTTTGCAGTCATGGAATCCAGCTATTAGGTGTCACTGTGGTGTGATTATTGGGATCCCCCAAGGAAACAGACTACTCAGCCTGGTACTCTGAAGGACCTCTGCAGGGTAGTACGTGCAGCACTGCCTCTGAGCCATGAGACCTAACCTTAGCTCGTGTTTCAGAATTAGCTAAGAGAGCAGGCTGCTCCCTTCTTTGTAAACTGGGGATAGGTGATCATCAGTGATGTAAATACTTCACAAGCAGCCCCCCCCCCCCCCCCGCAATGTGGGAAGGGGGCAGGTTACAAGAAGGTCCACTCAGCCTAGTGATTCCTTCGTGGCACTGGCAGTGACATCGGATGACAAACATCATCACACTTTCTGTAAAAGAAGTTTGCTGTGCTGTCTCTGCTACAGCCAGAAGCCTGGAAAAGCATTTCTCACTGGGGGGCCAAAGTTTTGTGATACCCAAGATTTCGGCCCGGTGGTGGAATCTGCTTCTTCGGCTGCCATGGAGCAGTGCTTTACAAGGAAAGAGACAGTGGAGGCGGGTAGCAAACCTCTTTTAAAGTAAGTGTGATGTTTACTGAGCTGCCACTTGCTTTTTAAAGTTTTTGGTGGGGAGGGGGGGTGAGGAACTAGAGGAGAGAGGTGTTCTCTCCCCCTTCTCATGGCCATAACCATTATCATGGAGGACCCTTATTTAAACTTACACCACATGTCAGCAAGCAAAGAATTCACTGCTAAATGGAAATCTGATATTCTGTACATCTGGATTTGGATTTTACATTTGATTACTCATCTTGCCAAACATGAGCACAAGACAAGTCACAATCAGGTTCAAAAGGTATTTCCATGCCACAGAGGGCTACAATCTAAGGCAGAGTTTCCAAACCTGTTCTGGGAATCCCGCAGCTAAGCTTCAGGATATCCACAATAAATATGTATGAGAACTTTGCATAAACCAGGGACTTAGTATATGCAACTTTCTCCATGGACAACCAAGAAGTAAGTCTTCACGTATGAGTGAGGTCCCCAGTGGAGCCGCACATGGGAAGCTTTTGAGAGGCTCCATAGTGCATGTGTGCCTACCATACCACCTGCCATAGGAAGCCTGCCATACCACCTGCTCCATAGGAAGATTTTGAGAGGCTCCATAGTGCATGTGTGCCTGCCATACCACCTGCTGCAGCGCCATCTTATTTCCAGTTTTCTTTTATTGTGGAAGCCCTAGGACATGTTCCTGTCATCGCTGGAAAGAGTTATTTTTTCTTGCTCCCTTGTGGATCTTCATTTCTTAGTGTCTACTGCCTGTTGTCAGGTGCATCGGTTACTGCCGACACCGCTTTTTTCTAATTTTTTGCTCTTTTCAGGATTTTTCTTTCTGGTGTGGTTTTAGTGGCTGGCAACATTGAGCCGTTCGATCTCCAAGCCAACCAGTGGATTTAAAATGTGCACTAAGTATGCATGCACCATCTTGGTCACTGACTAACATAACTGGTGCCTCTAGTGCCTCAGGCCTGACCCTGAGCCCTCCTTCTGTAATCACTGCTTGCAGATGACCAGGAAGGGCTTAAAAAGCTGAGAGAAGCAGTGGGAATCCTTCTATGTGCCATTTGCATCCTCAGCCCTGGCATCAACATTAGCATCGATGCCCTCATGGGGACTCCACCAAGGCATTGCCATCGTGTGCTGCCTGAGCACACTCGGAGCCGAGGGGCCATAGTACCATGGAACGGAGGCTGTCCATCGACCTCCAGTTGGAGTCATGGAAGGAGCAGTCATCCACTCCGTTGACTTTGAAGGGGGTATCTGAGAACCAGACCATGGGCCATGGGCATTGACACCAGAGCCCTTCCCAATGTGACATTGAGAGCGATGGCCAGGAGTGGCCTGCCAAACTGCTTTTGTGGGAGGATTCAACTCCCAAGGCCCTGGAGAGCTACTGGCAGTCTCCTGATGCACTAAGTATCATAGAGTCCCTGAGATGGGTGCCGGAGGCGGTAGCTAAAGTTGTCATCCTGGCCCTGATGACCTTGGAGACAGCAGTGCTAGCAGAGTCCCTTCGAGCCCTTGAGGTGCACATGGTGGCAATCCTGGCCACATGAGCCCCGGGGGCCCTGATACCCTTGGCAGCATCACCACCTGTTATACAACCCATTCTGGAGACTTATACACTCCCTGCCGAAGCAGGGATGTTGGGCAGTGGTCAGAGTCCATACCGGTCTTGGCTGCCATCTCTTTCCCGCATCTCGGACGATGCACCAATACAGAGGCACCCTCGTGAGTAGTGCCATCGGTCCATTGACACCCACCTTCTCTGCCCAATCAGCAGTCGTGCTGGGAGGAGATCCGGTGCTCTTTTGATTTCCTCTCGGAGTCGAACTTCGAGAGATAGAAGACGGAGGAGGAATCAGTCTCTGAGAGGGAGCCTCTGGACCTGCCCTTGGACCTTTCCCCTCCGTATGAGTGAAGGAAGTCACCCCTCAGAGGAAATGTTCTTCCAGGACTTCCTCCGGGAGATGGCGAAGGCCATTCTGTTCTCGCTAGAGGTGGAGGACAAACTGAGGGTGAAAGAGTTGGAGATCCTCCAGTAGCCCTTGGCTCCCAAGGAGGCAGTCACAATGCCCATGCACTGGGTCCCACAGTGTTTGTTGCTTAGAATGTGGGAGAACCCCCTTACAGTGCCAGCCATCATTTAGCAGCTTGATTCCATGTATTGGGTCCAATATGCCCCGGGCTTTGAGAAGCCTCAGCTACTCCACAACTTCTTGGTGATGGAGTCCACAATGAAGTGGATCAAAAACACCAAGTCCCATATCTTGGTGCCACTGGGCCGGCAGGCCAGGACCCTTGATGCCTTTGGGCAGAGATGCTTTCAGGACTCCATGCTGGTCGCCGCATACTCGCCTTCCAACTCTATATGAGCATGTTCTTGAAGGACATCATGGGGGACCTGAACAAGTTCAGTTCTCTCATAATGGTGGAGCACATTGATTCCTTCCACGCTGTGGTGGGCCATGGCAAGGATGCCTTGCCATGATGCCTTCGAGTCGGCTGGCTGGGTGGCAGTCATGGGCATCGGTGCATGCTGCCTTGCTTGGCTTCAGTCCTCAGACCTGGAACAGTGGGTCCAGGACAAGTTGGCGGATGTGCCTTGCCAGGGGAAGAACGTCTTCGGCAAGCTGATGGAGGAGAGGGCAAGTGAGATTGAGAAGAAACATGTCACCATCTCCAGGCTCTCACAAAAGACTGATGGCCTCTTGAGGAAGAAATTCCAAGGGAAAAAGACCTTCTATCAGCGCAAGTGCTGGTAATACCAAAGCCCTCAGAGTGCCCAGCCAAAGGCACAGGCCTCGTGCCAGAAGAGGTACAACAAGCTTCAAAAAACCCAATCCATGCCTCAGCCCAAGCTGGGGGTGGGTTTTTGACTAATTCCTCAGGAACATAGCCAGTCATCCAATCCCCAACAGGGTGTTCCCTCAGATGGGGGAACAGCTCATCCACTTTGCACACAGGTGGCCTCTCATCACCATGGACATCTGGGTCCTGCAGATTGTCCAGAGTAGGATCCTGCTGCACTTTGCCCAGCTGCCACTCTACCTCTTCCCAGGGGAGTACCTTTTGAACCCACTTCACCACAGTCGCCTCCAAGAGGAAGTCGCCGCCCTGCTGGCTGAGATGACCATCGACTCCTGGTACTTCCTGGTTCCCGAGAAGATGAGGGGGTTCCAGCCCACTCTGAATCTTCAGAACTTCAACCGCTTCTTTCTACGGGAAAAGTTCAAGATGGTCTCCTTAGGGACATTGCTATCTTACCGCCTCAAGGATGATTGGCTATGCTCCTTGGATATGAAGGATGTGTACACACACATCCCAATCCATCCTCTTCACAGAAAATACCTTCAATTCGTGCTAGAGGACCAGCACTTTCAGTACCGAGTACTCCCATTCGGATTGGCATCAGCCCCTAGGGTTTTCACAAAGTGTCTTGTGGTGGTAGCCACTTACCTCCGGATCCTGGAGATCTTCATCTTCCCTTACTTAGACAACTGGCTCATAAAGAGCTCCACACTAGACGAGATCCACCATTCGGCCCACCTGACCATTCTAATAAATTATCCCAAGTTCCACCTTCAATCTTCTCAGCAGCTGGAATTCATCAGGGCCCTCTTCGATATCACTTGGGCCAGAGCTTTCCTCCTGATGGACTGCCTGTAGCGGTGCACGGAGGTGGTCACTGCCATCTGACAGAGACATCACATGACAGGCTGGGGGATGAGGATGCTCAGCCACATGGCCTCAGTGGTGCATGTGACCCCATTGGGCCATCTCCGAATGTCATAATCTCAATGGGCCCTGAGCATCCAGTGGCAGCATGCCACAGGCTGCTTCTGTGATCGGGTGGCAGTTACTGTGCCCTTCCCAAAATCCCTCCAATGGTAGCTGGAGCCGCAGAACCTGTTCCAGGACCTCCCCTTTTAGTTGCCACTGCTCCACCGGATGCTCAGCATCCAAGTTGGACTGAGGAACTCATCTGGATGGCCTGCACATGCAGCACCTGTAGGAAAGCCTTCACCAAATTAACTTATTGGAGCTGCTAGCCATCACAAATGTACTCCGGGTTTTCTGAGCACATCTGACCAACCAGATGGTTCTGATTCAAATGGACAACCAGGTGGCGATATTTTACATCAACAATCTGGGCAGCACAGGATTGTACCTCCTGTGCTGAGAGGTGGTGAGCTTGTGGAAGTTTGCTGTGGCTCGTGGGATGGAGCTGAGGGTGACCCACCTGCCTGGAGAGCGCAACACCCTGGCGGATCACATCAGCAGGGTCCTCCAGCCACATGAATGGACCCTCAACAGGAGGGTAGTGGATTGCATCTTTTGAGAGTGGGGCACACCATTGAGAGATCTCTTTGCCACACTGCACAACACCCAGATGGATCGGTTCTGCTCCAGGATGGTTTCCAGTGATTGGCTGGCCTCAGGCGCCTTCCTTCTGAACTGGGGAGTGGGGTTGCTTTATGCATCCCCCGACTGCGCTTGTGGCAAAAACATTGCTGAAGCTCCAGGCAGATGGGGGTACCTCATTGCCCCATACTGGCCCAGGCAGCCATGGTTCCCCCTGCTGCTTAAATTCTCTTGGCGGGAGCCTCTCCATCTGGGTTGTGACTCGGACTTCATCCTTTGGACATTAAGGTGTAGCAAGGTCCTTTCTAATCTCTAGCCCTCATGGCTTGGATGCTGAACAGATAGTTCACTTGGAGCTTAACCTGCCTGGGGAAATGATAGATGTTCTCCTGGCTTCTCGCAGGGATTCTACATGACATTCCTATGCCTTTAAGTGGTGAAGGTTCTCAGTTTGGTGTGCTGACAGGGCACTGGATCCCTTCTCCTACACAATGGAAAGGCTTCTGGAGTATCTTCTGCACCTTTCCAACTCGGGCCTCAAATCCAATTCAGTCTGGTTTTACCTGATCGCGATTGGTGCCTACCATTGTAGCTTGATGGGCAAACCCATCTCTGCTCAGCCACTGGAGGACTGCTTCATGCGGGGCTTGCTTCTTTATAAACCTCTGGTTAAGCCCCCAATTGGTTCCCTTTGAGCCACTTGCATCTTGCCTGCTAAAATTCTTGACTTGGAAGGTCATGTTCCTCATGGCGGTCATCTCAGCTTTCCATGTTAGTGAACTTCAAGCCTTGGTGACTCACCCGCCAAACACCAGATTTCATCAGAATAGGATAGTACTGTGGACGCATCTGCGTTTCTTGCCCAAGGTGGCCTCCTCTTTCCACCTTAATCAGTCTGTGATCTTATCCAACTTTTTCCCCCGGCCTCATGCTAACAGAGCAGATGTCGCACTGCACTCATTAGACTGTAAACATGCCCTGGCCTTCCTTTTGGAGCGGATAAGAGCACATCAGTGTTCCACCCAGCTCTTCATCTCTTTTGACCCCAGCAAGTTGGGAGTTGTGGTCTCCAAATGCATGCTGTCCATTTGGGTGGTAGACTGCATTTCCTTCGCCTATGCTCAGGCGGGTCTGATCCTTGAGCATCATGTCACTGCTCACAATGTCTGAACCATAGCTGCTTTGGTGGCCAATTTGCGCTCGGTCTCTATGGAGGAGATTTGCAAGGCTGCAACATGGTCCTCCGTCCACACCTTCACAGCCCATGACTGTCTGGATGGGGATTCCCAATGGGACAGCAATTTCAGTCATGCTGTGCTCTGGCATTTGTTTGGGACTTAGTTGAACTCCTTCCAACCAGCCCTTCTGTCCACCCAGGCTGCCGAAAGTGTTAATCTATGCTATGGACGCTGAGTCAATCGAGTCCTCCATATACTGTATAGTAAATAATATGGGTTTCCTATATTAATAGCCTACTATAGCTTAATGAATCTTCCCCTCAGTTTGTGCATGAGGCAATAGAGTGAAGTGGCTTGCCCAAGGTCACAAGTGGTGGGTATTCAAAAGCACTCATCTGGATAGCAGCACTTGCTATCTGGATATTGCCAGGGTAGTGAATGGGTAGTCCTTGAAATTATCCAGATGGTGGTGATATTCAGTCCACTGTCCAGATAACTATCTGAATAACTGTAGGTTAGAAAAGGTTTGTCCTAAGTTTTATTTACAACTTCTACTAGTTAAACATGAGCCTTTAAACAATGATTTGCCCATCAGCCCTCGGCACCAACTAAGGTACCTATTTTGGGAGTACAGACAATTCATCCTACACTCATTTATCTATAAAAAGGAAAATATATATGAAGAATCTCTAACTCCATAAACCTCAATCATAGTGGATAACAGTTATGTTTATGTTAGATTCATACAGTTACATTCAAACAGACACTCTCCAACAGACTTGTGTACTTTGGCATGGCATCACAATTAGAGACAATCAAAACATTTCAATCATATACCCCCTCCAATCAGCAAGAATTGTCATCTCCAATCATAACTCACAGGTATCAAAAAAAAAGTGAAAGCCATCATTAAAAATGAACAGGCTGATATTCAACAAATTTTATTTATTTATTTATGTATTTATTTATTTATTTAGACAGTTTTGTATACCACCTTATCCTTCAATCAAAGTGGTCAACAACACAATTGGAGGTATACATTTAACTGGTGGCTGGTGAACATCTAACATCTATTTTTAAATCTGATATGGATAATTTTAGGCAAAAAATCTGTCTGAATGGCCTGATACTATCTGTATAATAAAGGTGTAGATGGAAATTTTATCTGGACAGTAGCAATATTCACCATTTCCTTATTTAATAGACTGATCCCTAATGGTATGTTGGGACATATTGCTAGTGGTCAAACACCACCATTTTGGAAGATGACAGTATTGAAAGCAAGTACAAGTGGGCATTGCTCCTGCTTCCTGACTTTAAAGGTCAGTCAGGGGGGCTGGGTGATCCAGGAGTCTACTTGAACCACCAAGGTCTTTTTCGTGAAGTTGGGAGGAAATAGAGGGGGATCTAGGAGCCACCAGGAATCTTGGATGATAGTAGACGAAGTGCCTACTTCAGCTGATCCTTCTTCTATCACTCGTCATTTTTACTCCAGCACTGAACTGTTGAGAAGAGTGTTGAAACTGCAGAAGATGTTACAAAGAAAAATGGAGAACCTAGAGAACAGAACAAGGCAGCACAATTTGCATCCGATTAATTTCCCTTGTTTTCTTATGGTTTCAGCTTCAGATGTTTAGAAGGTGCTTGACCGAGGTTCTAAAAGTCCAAACACAATTTATTCCACCTTTGGCAAGAATTTACTACTTTTCTCGAGGCAGTTTCTCCAAATGGGTTAGTTTTGTGCATACTGTGACTGTCATGAACCTCACTTCTAAGCCAGTCTCTCAAATTTACTACTAATGCTCGTCATAATACTTTCATCATACCAAAGAGAGCCTCCCTCTGAAGTTTGTAAGATGTTATGTGTATGGATAATTTATCAAGTGTGCTTGGAAATTCCTCTTAATCAAGCCTATGGCACCCAACATGATGGGAAATAACTCTATCTTTCTGCCACATTTTCTTGGTCTCCAACTGCATTTCTTGGTACTTCACAATTTTCTCCCTTTCAATGCGGTTCACAGAATAGTCACTTGGAATTGACACCTCTATAATCAACACCCTTCTGGTGTTCTCCTTTACCACCATATCCAGCTTCCTTACATCCAGCTTTTTATTGGTCAGAATGGGAGTATCCAAGGTGGTCATAACCTCTTCATTCTCTCTTAGTCTTTTAGGGTTATGATCCCGGTGCTTTTCAGGCACAGTGATGTTGTAGTGTTACAGCATTTCCAATGGATGAGGCATGCTACTTTATTATGCCTTTCTGTATAGAAATTTTCTGCCATCAGAACTTCACAGCCAGCTGTGAGGTGAGTCACTGTTTCCAGCTCTTTCTTACAGAATCTACATATATCTGTTTGGCCAGGTTTTTTTCAATGCTCGCTGTAAACTATCTTGTCCTGAATCTGTTTTCCTGAGCTGCAACTATCAACCTCTCATCCTTCGGTTTCAGTTCACCTCTCCTTAGCCATTCATGTGTCCATTCTTGATTGACAAAAGGTTCCTGGAGTAACACTGTACGTCCCACTATATTTGTGTATTTGCCACTTGTTTTTCTTCATTTGCTGATCTAGTTCTTTGAAGGTTTTTTTTCCTGTTTTGCAAATTCTGTTGCTTCCTTCCCTGTGTGTGCTTGTGGATTTTCACTCATTCCTTATAGTCATTGGAATGCTTGTTTAAGTTTGATGATGGAGACAGATTCTGGACATTTGCTTTCATATTTCAGGACTTTTTGCATATTTGGAACTGATGATGCTGATAGGTAGACTTGGAGGCCTTTGATAGTAGCTCTGTATATAATCAATCTCTATGAGACCTAGCCCTCCTTCAGCTCTAGGGATGTGTAATCTTGGCATACATTGATTCTTGTAAATTACCTCATGGGCAGACTTTACTACTTTTCTTGCTGTAAGAAAAATAAAGTATTTAGATGGTCGGTTATGTAGATATGTTCCAAGGTAGAGTTTACACTCATTTCATGTTGTCTTGCTGACAGTATCTATAGTCACGGATGTTAGGTTTCAGTGGGTAAGGGCTAGGACATTCTCTGTAGTTGCCCCTGTATTGTGGAACCATATACCAATGTCAGTATGTAATGAATAGGACTATATGAAATTTCAGTAACTGTTTAAAAGTGGATTGTGGGCTCAAGCCTATGACTGCATTGTCTCTACTAACTTCTTACACCCCCGCCAATCTGGTTTCCTTCAAGGCCACAGTGTTGAAACTGTTTTACTTGCTTTCACCAATGCACTACATGTGGCTCACAATCACGGGGATATCTCGGTGGCGGTAGCTCTTGACCTCTCCGCTGCCTTTGATTTAGTCGACCACTCCCTTCTCCTTCTTTGTCTTCGGGAAGCGGGTCTCTGCAGAACTGTCTACCGCTGGTTTCACTCCTTCCTTTCCTCTCAATCTTGTGCAGTTCTTTCCGCCTCTCCCTCTACTCCCACTTCAGACCCCTTCCCCCTCCCATGTGGGGTCCCCCAAGGTTCTGTTCTGGCTCCCCTTCTTTTCAATCTTTTCTTAGCCCCTCTCGCTCTGCTAATCCAACAGTCTGGTGTTTCCGCTTTTTACTACACTGACGACATAGTCCTTCTTCATCACACTTCTCCCTCCTGCCCTGATCTCTCTGCACTGAATTCTTGTCTATCTATCGTTGCAGACTGGCTGACTCAGAACTGTCTCCACCTTAACCTCACTAAAACTATTGTAATCTGGTTCTCTCATGGTAGCCCGCCTCCCTCACTAGCCCCCTCTTTCTCTGGCACTCCCATACCCTTGGTCACCACTTTTCGTTATCTGGGTGTGCACTTTGATTCCGATCTCTCCTTTCAGGCCCACATCTCTCACATCACTAAGACCTCTTTTTTCTTTCTTTGTCAAATCCGTGCAATCCGCCCCTTTCTCTCCTCGTCTGCTCTCACTACCCAGTTACTGTCTCTTGTCATGTCGCGCGTTGACTTCTCCAATTCAATCTTTACTGGTCTCTCTAAATCTCAGCTGGCTCGACTTCAGAGGATTCAAAATACTGCCGCACATCTTATTACTCATTCTTCCCCCCGTGATCACGTGACACCTCTTCTTTTTCATCTTCATTGGTTACCGGTCCCCTTCCGTGCTCAATTCAAATTGCTCTCTCTTGTTCACAGGGTTCTCCACACCAGCACCCCACAATACCTAGCAGATCTTATCACCTTCCACACTCCCAGATACACTCCACGTTCCTTTCACCTCAACCGCCTTAACCTCCCCTCTCCCTCCCTTGCCCATCTGCACTCCACCCATTCCTCAGCCTTTTTCTTCGCCAGTCCTGCCATTTGGAACTCCCTTCCCTCAGCTGTCCGCTTAGACGCCCACCATGCCACCTTTAAGCAAAACCTAAAGACTCACCTCTTTTCCCTGGCCTTTGATCTCCCCTCCCCCTTTGTGTAATTGTTTCCTTTATGCTCTGTCTATTCTTCCCTTTTCTTTTACTGTCCTGTCAACGATTGTAGTTCCCTTTCCTTTCTCCTGGCTTTATGCCTCTACTGTACTTTATAATTTGTAAACCACCTTGTTTTATCACAGAAGGGCGGTATATCAAATGAAATAAACATAAACATAAACATAGTGCTGTTAAGAATGCTTACTGCATTGGTAGGAACTCTTAAGTCATGGGGGTAGGTTGGGTTGTTTTATTTATTGTATGGCTTTTATGTATCTTATTGTATTTTTTGATTCTCATCACCAAATCCTACTTGTTTCCCTTGACCTCACTGTGGCTTTTGACTTGGATGACCATTTTCTTCTTCTTTCTCAACTCTCTTTGATTGGTATTATGGGCTCTGCCCTGGCCTGGTTTCATTCGTATTTGGTTGGGTGGGAGGCGACAAAGAGTACAAGTAAATGGAGCTCACTCTGAGGAGAAGGATGTTACCAGTGGTGTGCCCCAGGGATCTGTCCTTGGTCCGATTCTTTTTAACATCTTTGTTAGTGATATAGCGGAAGGGCTGTCGGGTAAGGTTTGCCTCTTTGCAGATGATACCAAAATCTGCAATAGAGTAGACACCCAGGAAGGTGTAGATAACATGAGGAGGGATCTAGCTAAGCTTGAAGAATGGACTAGAATTTGGCAGCTGGGATTTAATGTTAAAAAATGTAAGGTCATGTATTTGGGCTGCAGCAATCCAAGGGAGCAATATAGTATAGGAGGTGAAGTACTTTTGTCCACTAAAGAAGAGCGGGACCTAGGCGTGGTTGTGTCTGATGATCTTAAAGTAGCTAAACAGGTAGAAAAGGCGACGGCAAAAGCTAGAAGGATGCTTGGGTGCATACGGAGATGAATGGCTAGCAGAAAAAAGGAGGTGATAATGCCTCTGTATAAGTCTTTGTTGCGACCTCATTTGGAGTATAGTGTGCAATTCTGGAGACCGCACCTTCAAAAGGATGTGAACAGGATGGAGTCGGTGCAGAGGGTGGCTACTAAAATGATTAGTGGGCTTCATTATAAAGTATATGAGGACAGACTTAAGGATCTTAATATGTACACCTTAGAGGAAAGGCGGGATAGTGGTGATATGATTGAGATGTTTAAATACCTCCGTGGCATAAATGTTCAGGGAGAGAGCCTCTTTCAATTGAAAGCAAGTTCTGCTATGAGGGGACATGGGATGAGGATGAAGGGAGATAGATTCAGGAGTGATATGCGGAAATATTTCTTTACGGAAAGAGTAGTGGATCCGTGGAATAGTCTCCCAGTGGAGGTGGTAGAGATGAGGACAGTAACTGAATACAAAAAAGCATGGGACCAACACAGAGGATCTCTAAAGGTAAAAAGTGGACTGTTGTAGTTGTTGATATGGAAGGACAGACTAGATAGGCCATGTGGTCTTTTTCTGTCATCATGTTTCTATGTTTCTATGCTCAATCAGTCTTATCGTGTTTCTTGGTCTTTTCTTTTCTACACTCTTCAAACCCTCCACTGTGGTGCTCCCCAGGGTTCTGTCCTTGGTCCCATTATTTTCAATGTTTTTCTGGCCCCCTTGACTTCTTGATTGCGTCTCTGGCTATCACATTTCTCATCTATGTTGATGACATCCATCTTCTTTTCCAGTTCCCTGTTTACTCTCCATCTATCATTTCCCGGATCTCTCTCAAATTCATTTCCATTGTGGACTGGCTCTCTGGTCATGGGCTTAATTAAACTCAGCACCTCCAATACTGCATGTTTTCCTTTTGCCAATCCTGCTCCCATCTTTCTTCCACCCCCCCCCCCCCCCCCCGTTCTCCCTTTTATCCATGTTTCCCTTCCAGTACATGATTAAAATCCTCAGTATATCTTTTGATTGTCGGCTCTCCTTTTCCCATCACATCACTTCCATTGTCCAGCATTATTTCATCATCTTATGCCAGATCCATGCCATCTGCAAGCTCCTTGATCAGCCCTCCATCCACTTACTTATTTTCTCATTAACTGTCACCCACCTAGATTATGCTATTTCTCTTATCTACGGTCTCCCACAATGTCAAATTTGCCGCCTACAATTGATCCAGAATACCACCAATAAACTCATGCACGGTGTCCGTAAGTCTGATCATATCACTCCCCTCCTCATCACTGAAAATTGGCTCCCTGTGGCATTCCATAACAAATATAAACTTCTCATACTGACATGCCCTGCTCTCCATTCTAGCAACCCTGCATTCCTGTCGCAGCTCATATCTCCATACATCCCCCAATGCACTCTTTGCTCCGCCTCTCAAGGTCTTCTGGAAATTCCCAGCCTCCTCTTCTTTTCAAGTTGTTACCCCCACTCTATGGAACCCCCTTCCCTCTGTATTTCATTCCCAACTCTTTACCTGTTTTAAATCCCAGTTAAAACCCCATTATATTGCCTTAGCCTTCCTCTCGGCTGAGCCTCTTTGACATCCTGTTTCCTTGGTGATTACCTTCCCATCCTCCCTATTGAGCACCTCAGGAGCAACACTAGCCAATGGTTTGTCTCCATCTTCCCTTTCCCCCCTTTTGTGTCTTTCATTTATTTTACACTTGCATCTGCATTGCAAACTAGGCTCTCCTTCCTTCTCCTCATCCTTGTCCTCTCATCTACTCCGTCTAGTTTCCTTGTACCTTTCTTTTCTTTCTGTTTTACTCTGCTAATCGCCTAGTTGCTATGGCTATAGGTGGTATATCAACTACAATTAAATGGTAACTGTATCTATATGTATTTTTTATCTATTGTAAATTGCCTCAAGTTTTATTAATAGGGATTGTCAATAAATTGTACAAAATAAATAAATAAAAGTGGATGCAGAAAGAGATCATTTGGTACTGTCTCAAATATCCCAGGACAGTCTGGAACTGAGTGCTCTTTAACAGAACTCTGATGGTAAAATTGCTGTAGCTGTTAGCTGTTACCTTACAGTAGATCTGGATCTTATTTGAGTCTCACATCTGTTTTTTAGGAGCAGAAGCACAATATTTTTGAATATGAAGATATGTATTTTTCCAGATGCCTCTAAGGAAACAAAGGGAAGAAGGACATTGTTCTCCGCTGTGAAATGTAGGATGCTACATCTGGGTGGTGATATTTCAGGTAAACAATGACATGAAACAACATTTGACATTTCTCATGTTGTTTCAAATAAATGCACGTTCCTATTCAGTAGTTAAGCATAAAAGTGTTTATTGCATCTTCTTTGATCCTTTTCACTATCTTTCTCCATCAGTGCTAAAGTGTTCCAAGAGGATTAATTTTGTTAGGTCAAAGTCCAGTGTGTCCTTGTTTTTTGTTGTCCTGAGATGATATCTTTTGTTTAGGTTGTCTTTTATCCTTATATAATTAGTTCATCTCAGTTGTGACGTGCATCTCCCTCCGAATAATAGATGAGACTTTAATGGAAATATGGTGTGGCGTAGAGAATTCTGTGATTTTCTTTTCTATGCATCTGTAATTTCCTATTCAAGATGTTTTTCTTGAAATTGTAATGAAAAATCACATAAATTTAAAGTTAAAAACAGTCTGAACACATGGGTTAATTAGTGGACAGGGACCAATTTAACAAATTTGGAAAACTTGAATATAAAGCCTCTGCCCCACTAACAATCAGTAAAAGGAAGCAGGAAGTGGGTTGGTAGGTGAGGGGCAGGGTGGACGGGATTTAAAGTAACCTTAATGTTTCCTCTTTTGGTATTCTAAAAGCACATTAAGATGACCAGAAAAACAACTCTGAAAGAAACTGAAACCAGAAGTATAGAATAATATTTGAAACGCAAGAATCATCAGAATTTATAACAATCAACAAGCTCTTTTCTACAGATTTTTGCTGTTCATTAGGAATTATGGTTCTTTCATTCAGAATATTATAGAATAGTTTACTAATATTTAGAGCTTCTGATTTTTGCTTATATCCAGAACCCCTCTCCCCATGGGAAAATTATTGTTTCTGATTATTACAGAAAAACCCTGAAATTGCCCTCCTCTGCAGGCATTCAGTGATATCATCCATCAGCTGGTGTTGCGCCAAGTGATTCCATTGGGGCGGGCCATGGCTGCCGGTGTCTGTGAAGTGGTGGGACCTTGTGTCTCTGATCCTCTCATTCTGTTATGCTGCCTTCAGTTCTTCTGCCTGCAGTGTGGGACAATTGAAAACATGAGAACAGCACTTTGTTTGATGCATTTTAAATTGCCCCATGATGCGGCCAGAAGAGCTGGAGGAAGGAACACAGAGCAGAAAGTAAAGACACACAAACTCCTGCTACTCTGTGAAAAGTAGGAGGAAGGAGCTGGAACTGAGACAAAGTGAAGCCGATGCTGGAGGGGCTGATGCTGAGGGGCGTTCATGCTAAGGTGAGCTGAGGCTGATATAGAGGGGGCTGAGGCTGATGCTAAGACTTGTTTTTGAAGAAAGGGAGCTGATGCAGTTGCTGGAACTTGAGTGTGGATGAGAGGAAGGATGTTGTTGGGACTTGGGCTTGCAGGGGGATGATGCCGTTACTGAGATTTTGGCTTGGAAATAGGGGCACTGATGGTGTTGCTGGGGTTTGAAGAATGAGGGCAGGGGCTGATGCTCTGTGGGGGCTTGCATAGGGGTGCTGGGGCTGATTCATTTGCTGGGGCATGGAGAGGGGGCTGGGGCTAATTCTATTGCTAAGTCTTGCGGAGGGAGGGTTGAGCTGATGCTATTGCTGAGTCTTGGAGAAGGAAAACGGGCACTGGAAATTTTTGTTTTGAATCATTGAAAAGCCACATTTTTTAATGAAATTATAGCACCAATAAACCCTATTTTCCAACTCTGGGAAAGCATCTAATTGCCTCAGAAATGAACCCCTAAAATTTCAAATGATAGATGACTAGGATCAAAACCCTATTAATATTGCTGTTGATACAAATCAGTCCATAAGTGTTGGATCTGGGGTATCTTGTTGTGTGAACAGGTATTAGTAAACCTTCTGATCATGTCTCAGAGAAATGTTAAAACACAGAATTAGTTTAAATGACTGCTCTGATGCTTCCTGGACTTGAACATTATTACACTTAAGCATCTGAGTTAGGATCCTACAGTATTTTCTAAGCTGAGATAATATATAATCAAAGTTCAAATTTTGGCATTTTGAACATGAGAAAAATGTTTTAGCTTGCACAATTTAGAAATAGGATTTTCCTGGCCCATAGATCAAATGCAAAGCAGCTTAATACTGGAGAAATGAAGAAGTCTGACTGGTGAAATATTTTGCTATCCCCCCTACTCCTTGAAAATTAACTGCATCTCAATATGTGTAGTTAGCTTTCCCTGGAGAATGTCACCAAGCTAGGATTCTTGGAAAACTTATCGGTGCTGCCAGAATCCTTCTAGAGAATTTCCCTTTCCAAATAAGCTTTGGTCCTATGCTACCCAAACTAAGCTCCTTGGGTTCCTATCCCGTTGGCCCAGACATGTCAGTTTTGATAACAAAGCCCCCTGAGTGAACTCTACCCCCCCCCCCCCCCGAATTAGTGAGTAAACCTTCCCTGGTCTTAAAACCCTGCCACCATTCAAATACTCTGCACTCTGCCCCAACTAATCTCATAGACTAGGGTCCAAGAAAAGCAGCAGTGATCCCTGGTCATTGCTCCTTTGACACAAATTCACAGTGGTGCTGGCTGACTCGAGTCTTCCCTTTGCTCCCCCCCCCCCCCCATGAATAGATAGGATTGTGGTTTGGAGGCCACAAGTAGGGTTACTCAACAGAAGGGGTTACAGAGCTCCATTATGAATTATGATGTATCAGATGGTCCAAATGGGCTCCGCATTTGCACCTTGAATAACCAGAACGTATTTGAGGAACAACATTTACTAGGGGCTTCCATAACCTTTAAAAATCCTGGAATTGAGAGACCATCATTGTGCATTGCTGATGTCAGTAATATATATAAGGTTCTATTTATTAAAGTGCATTTAATACTTTTTAATGTCAATTTTGAGTGCAAGAGAGTAATTTTATAACCAGGTGCCTACTTTAAGGCAGCCAAAATGTGCCTACTCTAAGCCTATTTTATAAAGAAAAGTGGGTGACTTATAGATACTGGTGTGACAGAAACATGCTTTAAGGTGTAATCACTTACATCAGCCCTACAGCTGGTATAAATGCTTGTAACTAGATTTATAAATAATGAACCCAATATTTATGCTCCTAAATTTGAGAACTATGGGCCTGGTATTCAAAGATATTTACATGTTGTTGGGGTTTTTTTTAGTGCCATGAAGTCAGTGCTAACTCAGCTGCCTCTGGGTTTTCTTGACAATGTATCACTGCAAGAACATTGCCAGGTCTTTTCTTCCAAAGCAATGGAGACTAAAGTGACCAGCCCGAGGTCTGCCAGTGGGAATCAAACCATTGATCCACTGGGTACTAGATAGTTGTTCTAACCACTATGTAAACCATGTAAATGCCACTTAGAGGGATATTCAGGGACACTGACATGGTTAATGCCTCTGAATATCCACAGGTTCCGCCGCTAAACACCGCGATGCTAACCATGTAGCATGGGGGCGCATCTTGGGCATTCCGGGGTGGAGTGGAGGTGGCACCCGTTGCCAACCAGGCAGCAGCGATATTGAACGGCTGCCCAGTTAGTGACATGCGGGTAAAGATAGGTGAGGGAAAAGCTGGCCTATCTTTACTTGTGAGAGCTAACTGGACAGTGGCTCTATGTTTCAGCTTCCCAGTTGGCTTCTGCACCTTGCAGAGCCATGCGGCAGACCCTGATATTCAATGTCAGTGTCCGGAAATGGTCCCCACATTGAATGTGCGGGGTTTAGGTTCAGCAGTGACGGCTATGCACTTTAGAAGCGCTACCCAATGCAGCTGAATATCGGGCCCTATGTTACTAAATTGGCATCTTTGAAAATTTACTAGGGCTGAGTGCCTAAATTTTTTTCTTAAAATTTCACTAAACTCCTAAATTTAGAAGTATAAAAAATGGGTGGCAATGGGGGCAGATTTAGGATGGGGGAAAAAGGTTAGGAGCTTAGCACTGATTTCCAGTACTGGGCAAATAGATTAGGAAATAAGTGGCCGTCTAAATTTAGAAGACATTTCTAAACTATGCAAATCTCAAGCACTTGGTACAGCGAACTGCAAATAAAGAAGAAAACAGTGCAAAAAACCCAAACTATATTTCAAGGCCCCAATAATGCTAACACAGGGGAGAACTGTAGCTAGGTCAACATAAAAAGCACATGCCACACAACCATCACATCATAGGTCAGAACCCTCCACTGTTTTATAACACACAAAAAATACAAAATCTGTGTTTACCACATTATAAATAAATATAGCACTCAACAAATACAATGGAACTGTCTGCCCCACTTAGTTAAGACATGGCTGTGCTTAGGGAAAACAACACCCATCCTCTGACGCCAGGCATTTTGCCACTAGGCTGCCTCAGGGAGAAGGACGCCACAGCACCTTCCTATAAAGAAGATATAAACACAGAAAACAACAATAAAATCTATCATGCCTTCAAAAAGACTCACACCCAAACCAAAACCAAACCAATTAAAAAGCCCCAAATTGGAGCTCCCTCAAAGTACTCTCTCAATTCCACCTTCCGCGGGAACCGTCACATCCAATCCATAACACAATCCATCATCATCATCTAAAAAAACGCCACGCATGCGTCTTAAATAGGGCTGGGACCACCCCTCAACAGCAACTCCCGCCCTCAGCTCAACGCATAACCACCAATCACCCACAACAAGACTATGCAGACGCAAACCTGCAAAGATAGGATCAATGACCACACTTCCCCAGAAACACTTAAAACAATATAACAATACAGCGCACCAAATTCTGTCCTAATAGAAACAATTGGGTTTTTTTAATTGGTTTGGATTTGGTTTGGGTGTGAGTCTTTTTGAAGGCATAGTAGATTTTATTGTTGTTTTCTGTGATTCTATGTACTTTATAGGAATGTGCTGATTTGGCGTCCTTCTTGCTGAGGCAGCCTAGTGGCGAAACGCCTGGCATCAGAGGACGGGCGTTGTTGTGCCTAAGCATGGCCACGTCTTAACTAAGTGGGACAGACAGTTCCATTGTATTTGTTGTATGCTATATTTATTTATATTGTGGAAAACACAGATTTTATATTTCGTGTCTGTTATAAAACAGTGGGGGGTTTTGACCTATGATGTGTTTGTTGTATAGCATGTGCTCTTTTTGTTGACCTAGCTACGCTGACATAAAGGGCCATTACGTTGGCTTGGTGAAATCTTTTACTGAGGTCATTTCTCCACTGTGTTATGATTATTGGGGCCTTCAAATATAGTTGGTTTTTTGTACTGTTTTTTTCTTTATTTGCAGCCTAAATTTAGAAGCATAAATTTTAAGCTCCTCAATTAGGATGAATTTTCAACTGAAAAATTAATTGATTCAAAATAGGGCACACATTCAGGACCCTAACTTAGGAGCCTAAATTTAGGAGCTCAGCTGTTTTTGAATATCGGCTCAATGTGCGGAAATTATAAAATTTTATAATTTTCATACGTACTTGTGCACTTCTACCATGTTTTGCTTAAATTCTACCATGCACACTTATAACATAGCACCCAGTGAAAAAGAGGGCATTGGTATGCATAAGTGGCCACTTCTATGTGTAAATTGCTAAAATACCAAGATTTAGGATTTTTCTTGTCACCTAAATTTAGACACCACTTATAAAATTATTGCTTAAGTGCAAAACCTGTTTCAGAAGGTGGTCATCATTTGGGGGAAGTCAGCCTTGATGTTAACATGTGGAGCAAACTGCTAATGCATATTTCTAACACAGAAGAAAGGCAAATATAGGTGTAGTTAATTGTTCTATGTCACCTACTGCCTTAAACAGTCAGCGTGTGGTATATTAATGCACATTAATTGTTAAGATGCATTCCCCAAGCCTTTCCCACTCCCTTTGCCCACAGTTCAATTAAATTTTATATTAGAAGGGTAATATTATAAATTCTCGCAGGATTCACGTACATTACTTCATGCATATTTGAGGCTTATTTTATGAAGCGAAATATGCATGTACTTTATAAAATAGCAGTAACCACTAAGAGAGACACTGTAATTACACAATTAATGTTACCTTTGGCAAAAAGACTGTAGAACAAATTACCTCTTAAATAATAAATTGGGACCTCAGAGGGGAAATCCACTGTATATATTCATATGGCTAGAAAATGGCTTTTAAATCCCACCACACTCAGTCATGGGTCCCAACTCACAACCAAATTTTTACCTTGAATTTTGTATGCATATAAAATATCAAAGACAAAAGCACTTATCTGGTCTGTGAGAAGAGAAGATCAAATAGAAGTTGAAAAACGCCAGGAACCACACTCAAGGTGAAATTAGACTTACCTGCTAATTGTTGTTCCTTGAGGAACTCCAGTCCAGTCCTAAACCTCTGGGTTTAGCACCTCCTCTCGCAGCTTGGAGATTGAGCATGTCATCTTCTTGATGACACTGGCATAAATAGCCCAGGAACCGCCTCCTTGCTCCAGTAACCTATTGACAAAGCAGACTCACCAGAGCAACAATTAAGTAGTAAGCATAACACTCTAACTGTAACAATATTAAACCAACTTCTTGCAATTTCACGCCAACGGCAAGTTGAACCCTCTGCGCTGCCTAAATCTGCCCTTGCCCTTTACAAAGGAACTTAACCATTACCTAATCCCCCCAAAGGCATTAACTCCCCTCCCCTCATGGACTGCAACCCCTGTAGCTGCAACACAAGCTTACCTGTGAAATACTCTTCCGCTTCAGGCCATAGTCCAAAGACAAATAACAGGGAGGGATGCGGGACTGGATTGGAGTTCCTCAAGGAACAACAATTAGCAGGTAAGTCTAATTTTACCTTCCTTATCATCCCTCCAGTCCAGTCCAAACCTCTGGGGATGTAACAGAGCAGTGTATAAATTAATGGGAGGGACCTTCTAGACCAGCCTGAAGCACTGCTGATCCAAAGTGAGTATCCCTTTCCGCCTGAATATCCAGACGGTAATGCTTGACAAACAAATTCAAAGATGACCAAGTTGCCGCTTTACAAATTTCAACCGCCGGCACCAAGCTATATTCCACCAAAAACCTGCTTGTGCCTTAGTCGAATGAGCCCTCAGGCCTTTTGGCATCGACTTACCCTTCAACACGTACACCGACGCAATGGCCTCTTTGAGACACCTTGCAATGGAAGACTTAGACGCAGCCTCACCCTGTCTTGATCCTCCAAACAAGACAAATAGTCTATCTGACTTTCGAAACAAAGCCGTCCTCTGCAAATACTTCTTTAAGACTCGACGAACATCCAGTAGATGCAATCTCCCTTTTGGCTCACCCATACTCTTGCCTTCAAACACCGGTAACAAAACCACCTGATTTAAATGAAAAGCCAATACTACCTTAGGTAAAAAAGAGGGCACCGGCCTCAAAACCACCTTCTTTTCATAGAACGACAAAAATGGCTCCCTACAGGACAAAGCCTGCAACTCCGATATATTCCGAGCCGAACAAATAGCCACCAGAAATACCACCTTGAGAGTAAGATCCTTTAATGATGCGCTACCCAAGGGCTCAAAAGGCTTGCATATTAACGCCTCCAGCACTAAATTGAGATCCCACATGGGCACTGTCGTTCTACACGGAGGCCTCAAAAGTGATGCCGCTCTTAGAAATCGCTTAATATCCGAATGCGTCCCCAGCCCCTCCCCCTGTACCTTCCCCCTATGGGACAGTGCAGCTAATTGGACTCTCAGTGATGCGGCAGATAGGCCTTTTTCAAAACAATCTTGCAAAAGGACAGATCTTGTGAAACCAAAGCCTTCAACGCTTGAACCTGCCGGCCTTCACACCGCGCCTCAAAAATACGCCAGACCCGTACATACGCTAGCGAGGTAGACCGACGCCTGGACGTCAACAAGGTAGAAATCACCACTGCCGAGTATCCCCTCGCCCTCAGCCTTGCCCTCTCAATAGCCAGGCCGTAAGCGAGAATCAATCCACCTGAGGCATGTTTAGTGGACTCTGTACTAGTAGGTCTCTCCTGACTGGAAGCTTCCATGGACGATCCACCAAGAGCCGTATCAGATCAGCATACCATGGCCTCCTTGGCCAGTCCAGAGCAACCAGGATCACCTGCCCCTTATGATTTTCTATACGCTGTAGCACGCACCCTACCAGAACCCAAGGCAGAAACACGTACAGGAGCTGTTCCTCTGGCCACCTCTGTATTAGAGCATCGAGTCCCTCCGACATCCTCTCTCGCCTCCTGCTGAAGAAGTGATTGGCCTTTGCTGACTCAAATGTCATCATAAGATCCATCACCAGAGTTCCCCAATGCTCTACTAGTAATGTGAATACCTCTGGATGCAGACTCCACTCTCCTGGGTCCACCATGACCCGACTCAAAAAATTGGCTTTCACGTTGTCTACCCCTGCTACATGAGCTGCCGACAAAGCCACCAGATATACCTCGGCCCAGCTCAATAACTGTCCGGCTTCGCCCTCCAGAGCTACACTGCTGGTGCCTCCCTGGCAATTGATGTAGGCTACTGCGGTCGCGTTGTCTGGCAGTACCCAGATCGCCTTTCCCTACAGCCACTGCTGAAAGGCCCTAAGTGCCAGAGTTACCGCCCGCAACTCCAACCTGTTGATGGATCAAATCTTCTCTAGCTCTGTCCACTGACCTTGAGCAAACCGACCTTCGAAGTGCGCACCCCAGCCGAACAGACTGGCATCCGTCATCAGCGGTATCCTTGCTGGAGACTCTAAAGGCATTCCCTTTTCTAGACATCCTGGACTTAACCACCACTGGAGAGCTTGACGTGTCTCCTGCGGACAGGGCAGCCTTTGAGACCACTGATCCGACTGGTGCGACCATATCCTGAGCAATGCCCTCTGTATTGGGCGCATGTGAGCTCTGGCCCACGGCAATAACTCGAGCGTAGCCGCTATCTTCCCCAGAAGCTATAGATACTGCCATGCCGTGGGAGACCTTTTCTCCAAAAAGGCACGGATGAGCTTTCTTAGCCTCCGCACCCTCAGTTGAGGAAGGAAAACTCTTCCTACTCTTGTGTCGAAGCGAGTGCCCAGATATTCTAGGTCCTACGACGGAGTAAGCCTGCTCTTTGCTACATTGACCACCCAACCGAGACTCTGCAGAAAGTGCACCACCCGGAGAGTAGCAGTCTCGCTTTCACTCCTCAACTTTGCTTGAATCAACCAATCGTCCAGGTAAGGGTGAACCAACACCCCCTCTTTGCGCAATGCTGCTGCCACCACCACCATTACCTTGGTGAAGGTTCTCGGAGCTGTTGCCAACCCAAACGGCAATGCCTGGAGCTGAAAATGCCCCATGGGAACTGCAAACCGAAGAAACCGCTGATGCTCTAAGTGAATTGGAATGTGTAGGTAAGCCTCTGACAAATCTAATGACATCAGAAACTCCCCCTGCCTTACTGCTACAATGACCAACCTGAGAGTCTCCATTCGAAAATGAGACACCCGGAGACATCGATTCACTCTCTTGAGATCCAGGATCGGCCGAAAACTACCTTCTTTCTTTGGAACCACAAAGTAAATGGAGTAACGACCGCAGCCACACTGGTCTGGAGGTATGGGCACCACCGCCTTGAAATCCAGGAGCCTTTCCAAGGTCTCCTGCACTGCTAACCGCTTTGCGCATGCCTTTCAAGGAGATTGAATGAAGGAATCGTCCACCAGGCATTGGAATTCTAGAGCATACCCTTCCCGAATTACCTCCAACATCCACTGATCGGACGTAACTTGGGTCCAGGCCTGATAAAACTCCCGTAGCCAACCTCCTATGGGAACCAATCCTACCTGGACCCCTTGGCTTCATTGCGACTTCCTGAGGTTCAAGGCCGCGGACGCCCCAAATCCTCTACCTGCTCCTCATAAGTCCTGAAATCCCTAGCTTCTGTTGGGAAAATGCCCCCTATTCTGAAACTGTCTGAATCTCGGTGAACAAAAACGGTGAAACTCCCTCTGCTGACCTTTAGTCGCCACTGGTGGACGTCCCTGCTTCTGCTTGTCCTCAGGCAGCCTTCTGCCCTTAGTCTCTCCCAGGTCCTTTACCAACTTATCCAGATCCTCTCTAAAGAGGAGCTTACCCCTGAATGGGAGCTTACCAGCCTTGCTTTGGAGGAACCATCTGCCGCCCAGTTACGAAGCCAGAGATACCTTCGTGCCACTATTACTGACGCCATACTCTTTGACATACCTCAAATAAGGTCATAATGAATATCTGCCAGATAAGCCGCCTTGGACTCCAACCAGGCTGCCTCTTCTGCCGGCTCCTCTACTTGCGCACTCTGAATCCTCTGCGACCACCGAAGACAGGCCCTCGCCACCCATGCCCCACAAATAGAGGCTTGCATGGATAGCACATTGACGTCAAAAACCTGCTTTAACAAGGTATCCAGTCTCCTGTCTTGGGCATCCTTGAGAGCGGTACTGCCTTCAACCGAAATGGTTGTCTTCTTAGTAACGGCCGACACCGCCGTGTCAACTTTGGGAGATCTAAAGAGGTCCCTATCCTGATCCGCTAAGGGATAAAGTCGTGCCATAACTCTGGACCCCTTGATACCTGCTTCAGGCATATCCCATTCCTCCTGAATCATCTCTCTCACTACCCCATGTACTGGGAATACCCTGAGCCTTACACACTGCCTGCAGTAGCGGGTCCTCCAAGGTGGAATCTTCCGTCGGCCCCGCAGACGGCATGTTAAGGGTCTTAAGCATTTCCATAATGAGCGCCGGCAACTCCTCCCGCCGGAACAATCTTACCACCCTAACCTGGTCTTCCTGCTCCATGAGCTCACCTTCCTCCAGCTCCTCTTCTACATCTACATCTTCAAAATCTTCAGGCCCGTGTCCCTTCGAAACGTTGGACTGCTCCATTCTGTCCCTTACAGACTTAGGCTTTTTAGCTGGGGTGCAGCCCACCCCTAAATCCAAAGGATCCCCTGGGCGCTTCTTACCCATCTCACCCTCCGTGGAACAGACTCCTGACCTTCGTGTATCCCCCTCGAAGGCCTTCTGGAGCAGTGACATAAATTCAGGGGAAAACAGTGCCGCTAAGTCTCCCTGCCATAAGGGCTGAGAAGCAGGAAGGTCTGGAGCCGAGGATGGCCCCACTACGGGCTCCTGGAGTGGTATAGACGATGAAATAGGTTCTAACAGGGTTGAAGAGGTCCCCTTCTGACTCTCTGACCCTGCCTCTAAGGCCTGCTCCATCGAGGCTGCTTTTTGAACGCAGCCTCTGCACACCCCTGCTTCAGATACCGATCCCCTTCTAGCCCCACAAACCAAACACTGGGGCCTGGAAGGCATGCTGTTCAGCCGGGAATCCTACCACTGCTAAAGCACAACAGGGCCCTTTGCCTGCACAAAGTCTACCCAGCTGCTTTTTAACCTTTCCGTTTTTTGTTTTTTTTTAAATGACAACCCTAAGCAGAGTTCCCCTATTGGATCCCCCACTTCACCCATTGCCAATTTTCTCTTCGCCGCCGAAAGACCTCCCACGGAAAAGCCCCCCCCCCCCCCACCGGCCCCAGAACTTTTGAGCCCAAGAGTTTCCCGCACGGTCGCCACGCAGCCGGGCCTACCTCACTGAACTGCACACGCGGTCAACCATGTGCTGCCTGCCCCGATCAGTGGTCCGCTTACCTCCTCCGACGATTGAGCAGTCAGCGGCTTACACCGCCAGTCCCTCTCCATGCTCAGCCTGAAATCAGAGGCTTCGGTGTCGGAGCAGGGAAACTCACCGGTCAAACGCAGGAGCAGCTGCTTCAGTGATCGTCTCCTCTGGGCTACCCCAATCTCAGCCGCCTGCGAGCAGTTGCACTCCTGGCTCCTCACCCTATAGCGGGTTCGGGAGCCGGAATCTGCCCCTTTCACTCTTAGTCCTCTTCCCCCCTAACAATGCCTTCCACCCGGGGATGGGAGAGAGGGGAGGGGAGGGCAGCCCCTGCAGCACTTTGGTTTGCCTTGCTCCTCGCGTTATTCAAAGGATTTAAAGCTATACAATCTTTTTTTTTTTTTTTTACTTTAAACTCAATCTAAATTCAATCAATTCTAGTAACTCAGTTAATCCCTAACTACTGCCTCTCCTTACTCATTCCTCAAGTGAGTCCTGAACCCCCAGGCTCACTACTCCTCCAGCTGCTTGGAGACTGAGATTACTGGAGCAAGGAGGTGGTTCCTGGGCTATTTATGCCAGTGTCATCAAGAAGATGACATACTCAGTCTCCAAGCTGGGAGTGGAGGTGCTAAACCCAGAGGTTCGGGACTGGACTGGAGGGATGATAAGGAACTTGAGTTTTACCAAACATTAAACAAGGCTGCATCAAGAGATTTTCCACAGCAACAGAGTTCTGCCATGGAAAAAGCCGAATATGTGCCACTGCTGACAGGTACTTGTGACCTGGATTAGCCACTGTTGGAAACAGGATATTGGGTTTGATAAGGGCTGGCCCGTCCACTAGGCTGACTAGGTGGCCGTCTAGGGCAGCGGCATGACTCTGTTTTGAAAGTAGCGGCATTGTACCGCTGCCGCAAGTTGAGAAGATAGATTTGGGGGGTGGCGGTGCAGTGGGGCTTCTGCCTGGGGAAGCAGAAACCCTTGGGCCGGTCCTGGCTTGATGGACCTTTTTGGTTTCTCTCAGTATGGCATATCTTATGTATGCTTGCTCTCCCTGCAGGTGAAAGAATGTGCTGTTCATTCATTGAGTTAGTGAGGCTGTTGTTGCGTTATTTTATTATGTAAAAATTTACTTTGGGATTCATTCATCTTTGGCACCTCAAAACTACAGGTCAGTGAATCCCATAGTAATTTTTTTTTTGCATTGCTTCAACTAGGAATACTGCATATTTCCAGCCATAGCAATGCTAGTTAGTAGGCCTCAGGTTGGGTCCGTTATCATCAAAAGAGCTTCCTGCACTAAGCAAAAAATACCCCTGACCCCTTATCTCTTGTCAAGTCTACCTCATCCTGAATCTACTCTCCATGCCCCACTTCCAATCCTTTGACAAATGCTATCCACACCCTGATCTCCCAGTACCTACCAGTGGATTTTTACATAATAGAAGCTGTTGGCTAACAGCAATATTCACAGTTAGCTTGTACCCATAATGGTCGTATTAACTGTGATGCACCAGTAGCTCCAGTATTCCACTCCTAACCTGCCCAGTCCCCTTACAATTTCTTGCTAACCAGTTAGCGTGGGAATTCACTTTGGGGCCCCATGAAAACTTTTAGCACAGTGTGCTTAGCGTATGGCAAACCCCAACTTAATGGTTAGCGCGCTTCAGTAAATATGCCCCCTAGTGGCTAGATGGCACACAGCTGAGGGCCATCACTGTAATGACTAGATTAAAATGAGCTGGAATGAGGTATAAAATATGGGAAAAATCCCCAGGTACTTGGAAATCAAAGCTCATGGCGTCAAATCCCAGTCCTAGTTTCAATTAAGCTTGAAGTCAAAAAGGGAGCAGAAGCATAAAATAGTCTTTAAGAAGGCAATTTGCAAAAGCCATTTAAAATATCTGTGTAACGGCTATATATGTATAGGTTAAGGGGCTATATGCCCATTCTTTGAATGGGTAAAATTTCCACAGTGATTGTAAATTGGCCCATTCCTGGGCGAGGGGTTAGGGCAGGGATCATTACAGTTCGCACACATTGAAAAGCACACACATTAGTTTACTCATAAAAAATAGCTGCGTGTCTGCTTCTCCTCATGGAGGATAGGTTTGTAATAGGTTGCCTATGTGGGAGGAGTAGCCTAGTGGTTGGGGCAAGGTACTTCAGGCCGGAAGGTTGGGGGTTCAAATCCCACTAGAGGACAGCAACCTTGGGCCGGAAGGACTGGGGTTTCTAGTCCCACAGATGCTCCTTGTGGTCTTGGGCAAGCCACTTATCCCTCCATTGCCCATGTTCCCTGTAAGTATTAGTGTATGTGTCTCATATCCCTGCATGTTAAATGTATCCCCCAATTGTGTTGTGACCGCTTTGATTGAAGGATAAGGCGGTATAAAAAACTGTCTAAATAAATAAATGTGTGAAGGCCAAGTAGGCTATTGTATAAAGACACATGGACCTCTAAAATACTAGGGATGATGTTGCAGATACTGCTCCTAAATTGAAGCTGCCAGTTTTATGCCTGCTAGGGAGCAGATATAAATGGATGCAACTGATGTACATGCGAACACTTGTGTTTTAGAAACAACATGAGTAAACTGTAACTCCGTGCATACTCTACTCAAGCTCCACCCCACACCATGCCTACACATGGGTCACAAAAGAGTTTGCGCCTTCTTCTCATTGTATTTTGTACTTGCCTTACGCTTGAAGTTTAATTTTTATAAAAGCCCTTTTACAAGCATAAAAAGGCCTTTATGCATGAAAAGTCCTTTATAAAATTCTTCATAAAACTATGTCCCATTGGGAGTGGCAGAATTGTGCAGCAGCTGATAGATTAGTTTCTAATTCATTTAAATATATCTTTGTGGCCTGCTCCGAGCTAATACCACAGTTTGATATATTTAAGCTATTTTATTATCTAAGAAGTCTTCTAGCTCACGGAGCTGCTACTTTGGGTTCCATCCGGCTGGCTACATGATTTGTACTGTTACAGGAAGTGCCGATGCTAAATGTGGAATTCAGGTAGTACACAAACTGTGTGGTGACTATTCCAAGGGGAGCGACCAAAAAAGGGAAGCATCATTTTCCATCATGCAGTTCCATTCATAAAACTCCTGCCTTTCTCCTAACATGCACAGACCCTTCCTGTGCCCTGGCGCTCTGCTTCCTGTGTACTCTTACAACATTAGGCTTATGACGAAAGCAGAGGGGACTTTTTAACGAGAAAGACACATCTCAGTTCACACAAAGCAGTCACACAGTTTAAATGCTTCCTAAACTAATCACGTCAGAAAATTTTAATCCGACCTATTTGGTGATCTGTAGCTCTAGCTAGAATACTAGACAACAGCTCTGGAAAATTTACATTGAATATGTTAAGTTATATCGCCCCAAAAAGACGTTGCATGTAATGAATATATCAATGTTGTGCTGATTTACTGTGCACATACATATCTCAGGGGTTCACAGCTCTGATCTTCAGAGAATCCAGGCAGGTCTATTTTTCAAGGTAAGGAATCTATGCAAAAGAACTTTCTTCTTAACCCAGTTAGCGTGGGATTTCCCAGTGGTTCCCAAACTTGGGGTCGGGATCCTAAATGGGGTCACATCATTAGTGGGTGGGGTCACAGAAACATGGCTATTCTCCTTCTCTCTAGACTTTCACTGTGACCTATGCCAAGCAGAGACAATCACCAGTCAGCATGTGGCCTGTGAGCCTTGTTCCCTCCTGGGTAAGCTTCTTGTTAGACTGGAAAAGCATACTGAGTACTGAGGTCTGTGAGCACACACTACACACTGCAGGGCCGTACCAAGGGCTGTACAAATGGTGCAGCCGCACAAGTCACAAGTACATAAGGGGTGCTAACATCATCATTGGGCTTCCAGGAATCCAAACAAAGTGAGTTCCTGCACAGAGTTCGGTAGGTAGGGAGCACCAGGTTCACCAGTCACACAGGACCCATTGCTAGCTTGGTACAGTCCTGACACACTGACACAAGAGACACTGTGCTGACTGCTGCTGCTGTTGCCATTGCTGTTGCTGCTGTTTTCCTGCTTTACATGCGTGGAGGGAGGGCAAGGAGACTGGAGACCTGTTATTTTGATTTCATTATCATCTTGGGTCACATGAATTTTCAGTTGTTAAAATGGAGTCATGCTAGATAAAAGTTTGAAAAGTACTGCTTTAGACCTAATGCCTGCAGACATATCTGATGAATATTCATTCTGGATATCCTGAAGACCAGGCCTGCTTACAACCTCTGCAGATTGGAGTCAGAAATGTCTGCCAGTTTAAAAAGATTACAATAACACCTTTCAATGTTCTTGGATTTCTTATCAATCACAGTCAGAAGAACTGACTAAGGGCCAGATCAGGACACACCTAGCCAGTCAGGTTTTCAGGATAATCACAATGAATATGCATGAGAGAGATTTGAATACAATGCAGGCAGTGCATACAAATCTATCCAGTGTGTTGCCATTGTTGTCCTGCACCTCAAGTCTGCAAGTGGGGGTTTGAACAAGAGTAGAAAGGAATCTTTAGCATTTTAACCAAAGGAAGTACTATCCAAAAGCTTGGAATTATCTTTACTAGCTATTAGTATAGATAGAAACAGGGCTGGCACAACCATTAGGCAAACTAGGTGGTTGCCTAGAGCAGTAACTTCTGGGGGGGAAGACATTCAAAGCTAAGCAATAGATTTTGACAGCCAGGGTGAACATAAGGCTTAAGGTGCCAACACCTTAAACAAACTCTGGGGCCGGCCGTAGACAGACATGTTTAATCCTTAACAGTTGGCGGTTTGCCAGCAGCGTCATTTTTTTGTTCTCCAAATATAAGGTATGGAAATGGGATTTCATGGATTTTTGTCCACTTTCTTTTGACTCACATTCTTGTAATATAGTATGCAAGTCATTTTTTGTCTTTTCTATCACACAACGTTTTTTGAGAAAACATTTCAAAATCTCCAGTTTGGTTGAATTGAATCCTATTATATTTCACAAGAAAAAAGAACAGCAATAAATTCAGAATTAAAAAAAAAACCCTCTACATCAAGAGAATTTTATGGGTCAAAGTTAGTCATAACTGTGACATAACAGAATTTACAAAACAATCCATAAGAAATTCATTGCAGAAAATACATCAGGAGAATGTTATGGATGATATTTAAGCAGGAAAAAGTCAGTAAATGCAGAGTCATGGGCCCTTGACAATAAATCTGCATCTCTTCTGCATTGTAATTAAATTTAAAACAATCATACATGCCATCCAAAATTATATGAAATTCATTTTTGAAGTTTTGAACATATGGATATCCTCCATTAGAAGAAATCAGTATTGCCTTAGTGTAAGCCCCCTAGTGTAGTGGATTATTCTGAGGGGAGCCCTGGGCACCTGCTGTATTTCAAGGGAGGCAGCACTGTCTTGCATAGGTCTCTCATGCACTCATCTCTTCATACTCCCACTCTTTGCACTCTTTTCTCCCGTTCTTCCTTCAATGCCTCCCCCACTGCCCTTCCCTTGCACTCTCACCTCCCATCATCCCTCCCCCTCTGACCTCCATTCCCTTCTCCCCCAATGTCTCTCCCTCCCCTTTCATGCTTGCCCATATTCCCCATCTTTTTCCTTCCCCCTTCACAAACTCATCCTCTTTCCCTCCCCATCCTTCTTTTTCCATCCCCACGTCCTCTTTAAATCTCTGCTGCCTTCCTTTTGTCCCTCTCCCTGCTCCTCCTCTCACAGCATCTGACCTTCACTCCTGGCTGAAGTAAGCAGGGAGGGCGTTCAGCATTTTTGACAGGGGCTGTACTATAGTGGCCTCTCCTTCTGCCAGCAGATGTGGTCCCCACTGGCACTCTTCTCTTCTTGACTGCAATCCCAGAATTTCTTCTTTTTCTCTGCTGACAGGAGATGGGTCCTTACTGCTAGACTTGGCCCTTCTTCCTCTGGTAGTTTGTTCCAGGCATAAGGAGCAGCAAGGTTAAAGGAGAAATGTCTGGATTTCGCAGTAAAAAAGAAGGGAAAGAAGCCCACAAGGAGCAGAGGAGGATGACCACACCACAGATATGAGTTTTATTTAAAAAAAATGTCTTTATTATTAACAAGAGTTCAGCAAGGAGAGAAAAACAATTCAATAAGGAAAAACTCCAAAATATAGTCTAAGGGATATCAGAAAATGCAGTCCAACAATGGAACTTCAGCGTCTTAGTGGAATCAAAGTAGAAGTTTCTCCTTAATGGATTGTTTTCTCTCCTTGTCGAACTCTGATTGGTAGAACTACCCCTGAAGCAGACTGACTGCTGAAAACTTAGCCAAGTTGGGTCTTTTACCTTGAAGGCTTTTCAATAATAAAGACATTTTTTAATAAAACTCTTTTCTGTGGTGTGTTTGTCCTCCACCGCTCCTTGTGGACTTGTTTACGCTCTGCAGAGGGTCTCCTCCTGTTTTGTTTTCCTGCCTCAGTAGAAAAGAAGGGCGGGGGGCGGAGCCTGATGTCCAGCGGGATGGTCGCATAATGCTGAGGCTCCCGAGAGGCCTACTCAGAATCCTGAATTAACACCGTACATACTTGGAACTTCTACTCTGATCTTGCCGGGGCACATTGGTGAGATGGCGGGGACCAAACCCACGCGCCTGGAATTTGGATCTCCAGCGGCTTCTCACGGCAAACGTTCCAAAACTGAACCCCCGTCCCCGCAGAAGGGGCTGGCCTTGCGCGAGGGCCCCGAAATGCAGCAGGAAATCCTCGCAGAGATTAGAGGGGTCATGGACCTCGTGCAGTCAAACGGTGAAGCACTCCGAGCGCTGCGGGAAGATCTTGGTGTGCTGCAGGGCAAGCTAGAGGGGCTCTCTTCGCGTCAGGACAAAATGGAGAGCATATTGGACTCCCATGCGGCCCGGTTGTCCAAACTCGACAAAGTTGAACGTCAGGTACGGGCCTTGCAGAAAGAAGTGGAAGATGGCAATAATAGAGCGCGCCGCAACAACATACGACTCGTGGGCATACCGGAGGGAGCGGAATCGGGAGACATGAAAGAGTTTTTATGCAAAATCCTCCCTTCCCTGCTCCAAATCACCTTTACCAAAGATTTGGAGATCGATCGCGCTCATCGTGTACCCACAAGCATAACGCTCAACAGGAAGACCCCGCGGCCTATCATTTTTCGACTTTTGAGATATCAACACGTGGAGCAAATTCTCAGTGCCTCTCGGGCAAAGGGCCATATGGAGTTTGAGAGCCACAAGATCTCCTTCTATCCTGACTTGGCTAAACCCACGGTCGACCGCCGAAAGCGCTTTCTGGAATTCCGGCCGAGGCTTCAACAACTACAAGCACGCTATGGCCTGATGTACCCGGCCAAGCTCCGAGTCACGCTTCACAATCAGACAAGAACATTTGAGGACCCTGATCTACTAGCGGAGTTTTTGGATTCCAAAGAAGCCGACTTGATGCGCTGACTTCCAGAATATTCCTGCAAGCATTCTCATATCCGCTGTACCTGCCATACTGGATCTGCCGCAGCCCAGCAAAGAGTCAGGCGAGGGCAGTTTGTTTGCCTTACTTTTGATGATATCTGTGACCCGACTCCATCTACCCACAGTAGCCTCGATGAGTATCAGAGACAGTGTTAATTATGGACTCTGGTGTTTCTTTTCCTTTTTTTTTTCATGTCTTTCTATTTCCTCTCTAGGGCCTCCTCCCGCAGACATATGGTCGCCATATTCATTGGGGGTTTTGCTTCTTCTCTAAGATACTTTGGTACATACTTTTCAATATGGGGTGTATTAGCCAGCATACTCGGTGATTATGTCATTGTTGCACAGATTCTGATTATGTTGTATGTTTTCAAGCGCCCTTACCCAAAATGTCTATTACCGATTGATGGCACCATGTAAGATTTTCTCATTGAACGTAAAAGGAATCAATAATCCGATAAAACGGAAGAAAATCCTAAGCTACCTAAGTCAGGAAGCTGCGGATCTGATTTTTCTCCAAGAAACGCATTTAAATTCGAAGGAAACTCTTAAACTCAATATTAAACCTTACATGGTGGCCGCCTATTCCCCAGCCGTTTCTAAGAAATGTGGGGTTGCCATACTGGTTAGGAAATCTTTGCATGCTACTATTATTGCGACTAGCTCAGATACAGAAGGTAGATGGTCCAGAGTTCACCTCAAGATAGGTAGCCTTGAAGTTACATGTATATGCCTTTACGCTCCTAATGTGGATGACCCTGCCTTTTTTGCTACCATTGCTCAGGTTGCGCAGGCCTCTGCTAACACTTCATTGATAATTGGGGGGGATTTCAATTTAGTCCTTGATCCCCTGATTGACAAACAGCCGCCTAGGACAAGTGGTCCCCCCAAGAGTCACACCACGCTTACCTCTTTGATCAAAGATCTTGCTTTAGTTGATCTATGGAGGTTACTACACCCCAATGAGCTTGACTTCACCTTCTTCTCTTCCCCTCATAAATCCCAGTCTCGCATAGACTTCTTTCTAATATCAAAACTGTTAGTTCCTCAGGTGGACACTGCAAAGATTCACTCCCAACATATTTCAGATCATGCTGCTATTTCCTTTCAATTACACACTACTGCACCCCAAGGGAATTCGGGGGCCTGGTTCTTTGATAGAGCCCTGTTAACTCAGCCAGAGTTCCAGTTAGAAATTCGAGCAGCCATACAGGATTACTTCCATTTTAATCTACCCCAGGATACTGCGAATTGGGCTTGGTGGGAGGGCTTCAAAGCGGCCATTCGAGCAACGATCACTAGCTATCAAATCCACCTGCGGAAACAACGCAAACAGCAGCTACTCATACTAGACCAACAAATAAAAGCAGGCGAACGAGTTCTAACTTCACGTACTGATCCCTGTGTATTAATTCGATTACAGCGTCTCCGTTTTCAATATAATTCAATCCTCTCAACTGCAGCTTCTAAGAGTATTGAGCTTCAACGAGGGACATATTATCGTGAAAATAACCGAGCCGGTCGACTCTTAGCCAACGCCTTGAAAGGTCAAAAAGAAGCCAAACGCGTAGCGGCCCTTCGAGCCCCACAGGGAGGGGGCATATTGACCACAGACTCCGACATTGTAGAACTCTTTCGGGATTTCTATACCCGCCTATATCAATCTGAATGTGAGTTCTCGTCAGAGACATTCGAGCGATTGCTCTCTGGCATTCAGCGGCCGACGCTCTCTGAAGATGATAGGGATGCGATGGATGAACCCTTCTCTACTTCAGAGATCCAATCTGCCCTAAAACGAACAGCCTCGGGCCGTGCCGCAGGGCCCGATGGTCTCCCGACCGAATTCTACAGAACGTTCAGTGCAGATTTAGTTCCCTATTTAAAACTCTATTTTACTGCCCTTGCGGTAGATACATCCTCTTTGGGATCCTTTTCTGCAGCTAATGTGGTAGTATTTGAGAAAGAAGGCAGAGACCCGCTGCTAACCGCCAACTACCGTCCAATCTCCCTACTTAATGCCGATTATAAGATCTTCGCAACGATCTTGGCCACCCGGCTATCTGACAGGATGGCCACCCTAATCCACCCCGACCAATGCGGTTTTATACCCGGCCGATCCACTGCTGACAATGCTCGGACCTTGTGCCATGTGCTATCCAGTGCTGCCAATCTAGATCATCCATGGGTGGGTCTTTCCCTAGATGCCGAAAAAGCCTTTGATCGCCTAGAATGGCCCTTCTTATTTGCAGTTCTCCAATGGTATGGCTTTGGGGAGGGCTTCCTCCGATATCTCCAAGTCATGTATACTCAACCCGTCGCCAGTATTTGTGTAAATGCCATCAAGTCTCAGCCATTTAATCTCCAAAGAGGCACGCGTCAAGGTTGCCCCCTATCACCAATGCTCTTTGATCTAGCTCTTGAACCCCTAGCTCTCCTTATTAGACAGTCCGCACGTATTCGAGGTGTCCCCTTCAGTCATAGGGAGATTAAACTCTCTGCATATGCAGATGACCTTATGCTTTTCGTATCCCTCGATTCGGTTCCAGCTGTCTTGGATCTGATTGACGGATACTCACAATTATCGGGCTATAAAATTAACTGGACCAAATCTGTAGCATTCCCACTGAACCGCTGGGTACATGAGGCTGACATGCAGGCCTTTCCCTTCCTTTGGCAATCCCGCATGGTGAAGTATCTCGGGGTCCATTACTGTTCTCCTTTAGAAGACACTATCAGTTTTAATGCCAAAGAGGTAGTCTCCAAAGTCCGTGAGCTCACAAATCGTTGGTCTCCCTTATCTCTTACATGGTGGGGCCGCCTAGAAACTGTGAAAATGATGATAGTCCCCAAAGTGAACTACATTTTAGAAATGCTGCCATGCTTACTCCCGCTACATACTTATAAAGATATTGAGGGCCTTCTCGTCCGTTATCTCTGGCAGGGCAAGCCACCAAGGATAGCTAAACAAAAACTACAGTCTGCAAAGGAAATAGGGGGTACCAGATTTCCTGATTTTCTTAGATATCATCAAGCCTTCCTACTTAAGCAAGGTGCCCGATGGCTAGATGCCTCAACAGACAGCAGACCAGTTTGGCTTGACATAGAAGAGGAGCTTAGTAGCCCAATTCCGTTGACCCATCTCCCCGGTATGTCCTATCAAGTAGACACCCGCCATCCACCAATGCTTGTCGATACTCTTGCGGCCTTTAACACTCTCATTCTATCACTGGGTCCGAACGTATGTCCTCAGGACGGACTCCCGCTATGGAATAACCCCAGAATTCAAGTCCTAAATAGAACGATAGCATGGAAACCCTGGTACTCAAGGGGGATCTGGACACCCCAACAGCTTTTCTCTGCAGCTCGTTGGAAAACCTTTTCTGATTTACAAAAGGAATTTGCGTTACCAGCGAAACACTACTTTCAATTGATGCAGCTTCAACACTGCCTCAAAAGTGCTCAAATCATGCCGCCCTCTGCCCCTACTGAGGACGGGCTATTAGAGATAGTTCACTCTATTAGTAGTACACATGGGGTAGCCTCTAACTTTTATAAAATATTATGTCAGGGTACAGACACGGCCACTTTTAGAGCCCAACAAGCCTGGGAGCGCGAACTGCAAACCACTTTAACCCCTGTGCAATGGTGCGTTTTCTGGAGCAAAGTAGTGCGGGTTTCCCGGTCTGCCTCTGTTACCCAAACTCTCTTCTTTTTTGCACACAGATGCTTTTATACCCCAGAAAAAATAGCCAAATGGAACACAACTGCTGGGGACCAGTGTTGGTCTTGCCATACTGCTGTGGGAACCCTCGCTCATGTTATTTATGAATGTCCTCAACTACAGGTTTATTGGGGGCGGGTTTGGGGTTGTATTCAATTTATCTTACACCTTCACGAACCTCTCTCTTGGAAGATCGTGGGACTCTGCTCTGTGGCGGAGGTCCCCTCTCTTCCTAAGAAGGGTCGCTTTCTCCTTGATTTCATGCTGGGTATAGCCATATGCTTAATCACGAGGAATTGGAAGGATAGCTCTCGACTTACTGTCAATGAATGGTGGAACCTCGTCTGCTTATATAGTAAATATGAGCAGATACCTCGGAGAGCTATTCCCCATGCCCAAACTCACTCTCGCTTGTCTAAATGGCAGATGCTTAATGATTATGTACAATCTGCTCATTGTTCCGACATGCCTGTTTAATGTGCACTCATCATGTTTCAGATCACCGTTAGGTTTTTGTAACATAATAATGTAAGTACACGCCCGCTTCGGGAATGATTAGTTTTCTAGAGAAGAAGCAGGGGGGAGGGGGGTGGCAGGGGTTTACTTTGGTGTATGTATTACACTTTATGTATCTGTCTTTTAGCTGTATGTCTTCCTTTTCCTTTGTTGTTATAAAACGAAAATAAAGAATTTAAAAAAAAAAAAAAAAAAAGAAGGGCACAGACAGAAGAAATATGACTGAAGAGTGGAGTTCCCGGGGAGGGGTGTAGGGAGAGATAAGAATGGAATGGTAGTGTAGAGCAGCAGAATGAGTGCACTTATAGGCCATATGCACAAAAAGGACATACATTTGTTGCTCATCAATATTATGCATCCTCTGGGGAACTGCAATGTTAGTTTTGGGTTTTGTGGATTTGGTGAGGGTCCATCCCTAGCAGTTTAAGGCGTGTTTGTAGAGATTACCAGGGCAGGACTCACTGGGGCCGGTTCCTAATGCCACGTACCATTTGATGCAAGGTATGTTCTGACATAGATGTTCAAATTTACATTCTTGTATACCATATTGGGCTTTCCTAGCACTTTTCAGGGCATGAGGGGGACTGCTATATGGTTTAGGTTGCAGTAACTGTCATTTCTCATTGGTGTTTGTCTAGTGTGCATCAGCAAACTACTGTCTGTAATGAGCAGCTTAGGAGATGCATGTTTTTTCCCAAGGGGCATGGTGTCCACAGGTACATCATGGGGACAGGCAGGATCCAAAATGTGTAACTTTTCAGTATATGGTAAGCGTGGGGATGTCCAAAGCATGGGCCAGCTAAATAGCACTTGCACGTGCCGCGCCGAACACGTCTATCTCCACGAATCCGGCCCTGCGGGAAAGTCCAGACCCGAGGATGCGGAATCATGTTCAAAGGGGGCTTGTTTTTTATTTATTTTTTATTTTGATTTATTTATTTAAACTTGTTTTTATACCGCCTTTCTACTATACATTTAACAGGGGTGTAGCAGGGCTGTAGTGTGCCTCTGCTGTACATATACTTAAACATTGTAACAGTAGAACAGGATAGCAGTATACATTGTTCTCATCTATTTACAACATATTAAAACTGAATGATAGTATTTATAGTTCTTAACTATTGACATTGAGCCCAATTCTGTCACGGACATAGATCCCCTCTGTGCGTCGCTCTGAACAGGACGCACAGAGGGGTTCATGATTCTGATCCCGCGGGGCACATCTAGCCCCACGGGATCAAAATCGCGAACAGTCCTGCAGATGCAGGCTGGGACAGCGATTCTGATCCTGTGGGACAAGAACGTGCCCCGTGGGATTAGAATCGCGATCCCCTCTGTGCGCCCAGTTCAGACCAACGCACAGAGGGGATTTAAAAGGAGCCACGGCGCCATGTTGTCATGTTGCCGTAGCACCGTGGCTCCATTTAAAAGCCGCGATGCTGGCTGCCAACCAAAACGGTACATTCCCCACAGCCCGACCCCCAATCCGGCCTCTGAAGGCCAGGGTCGGGCTGCAGGGAATGTCCTCTGGCCCCCCCAAGCCCCTCCGCGCCCCAAATATATAAAAAAAAAGTCCAGGGGCCATTTTGCTGGCCCTGGATGTACAGGGCTGACATTAGAATCGGCCCTGTAATCCAGGGCCATCACCATCCACTGCCGGCCCACTCTCTGCTCCCAGGCCGCCCCTTCCCCGCCCCCAACTAACTTCCCCGCACAACCGGTGGGGAAGTTAGTTGGAGGCTGAAACCGGCACGAATAGTGAGGATGGATGTCCCAGTGGGACGTCCATCCCCGCTATTCATGGTTCAGAATGACCCCCATTGTGATTAGGTAGATAGGGCTTAGTACATATTTTCATTGGGTTGAACTTGTGGTTACAAATGTGTTTTATACTTTTCTTGGAAGATGAGTGTCTTTAGTTTTTTTTTAATTCTGTTGTTTCAGTGCATGCTCGTAGTGTTGATGGTAGAGAGTTCCAGAGTGGGTGCAAATAACGAGAGGTCATGGTTGCATGTAGATTTCTTATTCTTTAGCTTTTGGGAGTAGGTTGATGGAAGTATTTCTACGTGACCTTTCATTTGGAGGCTTTGAGAACAAGGTCTGGGACTGTTAGCTGATTCATTGTGGAGTATTTTGAAAATTGTGGTAAGTGCCTTGTACTTGATTCTGCCTGTGATGGGAAGCCAGTTTATCTGGATCAATACAGGAGGTATGTGGGCTCAGTGAGGAACTCCGTAGATTATTCGTGCCGTTGTGTTCTGTGCCATCTGTAAAGGATGGAGGGTGTTTTTTGGGAGACCATGGTAGATGATGTTAAAATAGTCTAATATTGGAGTGATCATGGTTTGGCAGACTGTTCGAAATAATTCTGTGGAGAGGAGGCGGAGATGTTTTAGAGTTCTTAGTTTGTAATAGACAGCAGAGGTTGTTTTTATATGTGCAATTGGAAACTCAGTTGTTGGTCAATAGTCACTCCTAGGTATTTTGTTTCTGTTTTGACTCTGATTGTTATATTGTTAAGGTTCAGTGTTGATGGAGGGGATGAAGGCTAGGTCAGAAGTTACATATAGGGCTTCTGTTTTCTCTGTGTTGATGGTCAGATTGTATCCATTGAGCCAATGGTGTGCTTCAGTGAAACATTTCTGCAGGTTGGAGAGGTCCAGAAGGAGGGGGTTGATGGAGGTGAATAGCATTACAACGTTGGCGTAGATCCTGTATTGTATCTTGTGGGCCTTAAATATTTGACATAGTGGTTGGAGAAATATATTAAAGAGGAGGTCTGAAAGGCTTGAGCCGTAAGGTACTCCAGTTTGTTGGGTGAAGGGGTTAGATGATTTGGTCCCACATCTTACTTGCTGTTTACAGGATTCAAGGTAGGATTGGAACCAGTTGAACATGATATCCTGGATGCTAATTTATGAGAGTCTCTGTAGCTGTTGGTGGTATGGTATACTATAGAGTCAAATGCAGATATGAGGTCAAGTCAAGGAACATAAGAATGAAGCTGTTGCTGGAGCCTTTTGAGGAGGTGAAGAGAGTATTAAGTAGAGAGGTAAGGAGGGTTTCAACCCCAGGTTGTTGTCTTAACCCATGTTGATGGTAGTCTAGGGGCGCATGTTCTGTCAGGTGGTCTTAGAGTTGTGTGAGAACAATCTTTTCAATTAATTTCATTATGAATGGAATGCTTGAAATCAGTCTGTATGAATTTGGTGATGTAGGGTCCAGGTCTGGATTCTTCAGGATGAGTCAGATTGAAGTTGTTTTTAGTAGGTTGGGCGTTATACCTGAGGTCAGGGAGTTATGCACTATATCTTTAAGGTAAGAGCTGAGTTGATATGTAAAGTGTTTTACCCACATCACAGGGCAAAGGTCCAGGGGAGATGTATTTAGGTTTTTGATCGTATCTTCAATGTTCTTCATAGATGGAAGCTGAAATTTGGTTTATAGCATTAGAGTTGTTATTTTATAGTTGGGTGTGTCTGAGCAATCAGGTATTTAGTTGTTTTGTGATGAGATGAGTGGCAATCCTTTGGGGGCATATTTGTTCCTGTGAGGTTCCTTTGTTCGATCCTTGTATAAAGAGTTCTCTTGGTTTGTTTAGTGATCTGTTCATAAGAGAACTATAGGGTTAATATACTAAATACACCATAAAGTTAATACGATTTAGACATGTCCATGGGCCAGTCATGCACATAATGGAATCATACACCATGTGTCTTTCTAGAATAGCCCCAATAGGTGGAACTTCTAATGCACAAAGTGACACTTGCTCTGAAGAAGTTGTAGATTTGTAGGTTTTGAAGGCATGCACTTGTGTATCTTAGAACATATGCATGTACATTGGAAGTCTGCTTCCGTTCCACCCCCAGCTATGCCCTCGGGAGCATCTATGTGCAGTATGCATATAAGTGCATGCCATCTTTTTAGATTGTGTCTTTATACGTGCTGCACATGTTTAAAGAAAAACACTTTGCTGGATATAAATCAGGCTTGACGTGAGAAATAAACTTTTACAAAATGCTCCCCATATTTTTCTGTAAAGCACTGCTACATCAGATGTGTGGTATAGAAATGATTAATAATAAAAACAATAGATACTGTATACTGCTGCAGATTCTACTTTCATAGTCTTTGCATGCAAAAGAACATTGATATACCGGACCCCATGGCAAGAAGTTATGAAGAATGCGTTAAAGCAAGGATGCACAAGTTCAGTGGCCTTTAAGGGCTGCAAACAGGCTAGGTCTTCAGCATATCATTAATTAATATGCATGAGATAGATCTGCATGCATGCTACCTCAATTGTATGCAAATATATCTCATGCATATTCATTAGGGTTTTTCTGAAAACCTGGTCTGTTTGTCTCCCTCAAGGATCGTGTACCCCTGGGTTAAAGAGACAAAGATGGAGACTTGAGAGAACGAGAGGGTTAATATACTAAACACACCATAAAAATGTGTGCTAACAATTGGTGCACATTTTTTAGCACATGCATTAATCATTCAGTTTACTACAAGCTGTGAAAAATGTTCTATATAAAATTCACCAAGCATAAGAACATAAGATATGCCATACTTGGTCAGACCAAAGGTCCGTTGAGCTTAGTATCCTGTTTCCAACAGTGGCCAGTCTAGGTCACAAGTACCTATCAGGTTCCCAAAAGGCAGACAGATTCCATGCTGCTTATCCTAAGGGTAAGCAGTAGATTTCTCCAGTCCACTTTAATGATGGTTTATGGACTTTTCCTCAAACCTCATTTAAACCCAGCTACACTAACAGCTTTTACTATATACTCTGGAAACAAATTCCAAAGTTTGATTACACATTGAGTAAGAAAATATTTTCTCAAGTTACTTTTAAATGTGCTACATTATAGTTTCATTGTGTGTCCCCTAGTCTTTCTACATTTTGAAGCAGTAAACAACCAGTGTACGTTTACGTGTTCCATTCCACACTTTATTTTATAGACTTCTATCATACATCCTTTCAGCTGTCTTTTTTCCAAGCTGAAGAGCTGTAACCTTTTAAGCCTGTCCTCGTAGGGGTATCCTTTTATCCCCTTTACCATTTTGGTTGCCTTCCTCCATACCTTTTCTAATTCTGCTATATCCTTTTTTATGCCTCTGTTATGTACAGCAATGAAATTGGTCCATAGGCCTCAAATACTTCATTTAAAGTTACTACTTTCCACTCTCCCAATTTTTAAAAAATGGAATCCTTGACCCCTCAATTCAGTCTCCCATTCACTTTATGAAACTAAAAATTGAGACTTGCTCTGCATTACAGAATCTTGGCTTAATTCCAATGACTTGATGACCTTGGGGGAATTGAGTCCCTCAGGGTATTCAGCCTTCTCTTGCCCTAGACGTAGAGCTAAAGAAGGAGGGGCAGTAATGATATGTGAAAATTTAGCAATAGCACAGATAAGAACATAAGATATGCCATACTTGGTCAGACCAAGGTCCATCAAGCCCAGTATCCTGTTTCCAACAGTGGCCAATCTAGGTCATACGTACCTAGCAGTTTCCCCAAGGGACACAGGTTCCACAATGCTTGTATTGGGTCAAGCAGTGATATCCTGGGTCCCTTTTTAATAATGGTTTATGGACCTTTCCTCCAGGAACATGTCCAAACCTTTTTTAAACCCAGCTACACTAACAGCCTTTACTACATCCTCCGGTAACAAATTCCAGAGTTTGATTACACGTTGAGTGAAAAAATATTTTCTTTTATTAGTCTTAAATAGTTTATCCTGTAGCTTCATTGCATGTCCCCTAGTCTTTCTATATTCTGACAAGGTAAACAATCGATCTACGTTTACCCGTTCCACTCCGTTCATTAATTTATAGACTTCTATCATATCTCCCCTCAGCCGTCTCTTTTCCAGGTTGAAGAGCCCTAACCTTTGTAGCCTCTCTTCATAGGAGTAACCTTCCATCCCCTTTACCATTTTGGTGGCTCTTCTCTGTACCTTTTCTAATAACGCTATATCCTTTTTAAGATACAGCGACCAGAATTGCACACAATATTCAAGGTGCGGTCGCATCATGGAATGATACAGAGGCATTATAATAGCCTTTGTTTTATTTTCTGTTCCTTTCCTTATGATACCTAGCTTTCTATTTGCTTTCTTGGCTGCCGCTGCATACTGGGCAGAGGGTTTTAACATGTTATCCACGATGACTCCTAAATCTTTTTCCTGGGTGGTGGTTCCCAATGTGGAACCTTGCATTGTGTAACCATAGTGTGGGTTGTTCTTTCCTAGGTGCATAACTGCACTTGTCCACATTAAATTTCATCTGCCATTTGGATGCCCAGTCTTCCAATTTATCCAGATCCTCTTGCAGTTTTCCACAATCCTCTTGGGTTTTTTAACAACTTTAAACAGTTTTGTATCGTCTGCAAATTTGATAACCTCACTAGTTATTCCCTTTTCCAGGTCATTTATGAATATGTCAAAAAGTAGCGGACCCAGTACAGATCCCTGGGGTACTCCACTATTCACCTTTTTCCATTGGGAAAATTGGCCATTTAGCCCTACCCTCTGCTTTCTATCTTTTAACCAGTTCCTGATCCACAATAGTACACTGCCTCCTATCCCATGACTTTTTAGTTTTGCCAAAAGTCTCTGATGAGGGACCTTGTCAAAGGCTTTCTGAAAGTCCAGATACACTATATCAACCGACTCACCTTTGTCTACCTAACTTCCTATTGTTAAAGGAATGCAATCTTCAGTAAGTAAGTTAGAAAACAAGAACAATCTAGCTATTGTTTTACTTTCTAGTTCCCTGAGGGGAAAAAAATGAGAACTTGCCAGTGTTACTGCAAATGATTTCCAATATTTGTGCTGATTTTAAAAATATTCTTTTTCTAGGAGATTTTAATCTACCTACATTGGGAAGCAACAACAACATAGTAGTAAAGTTTTTTAGGATTTCGATAGTACTGGGATTTACACAACGGATAGATACTTAGACTGGGCTTTGAATCATAACATGAGTATTTAAGTGTACTAAATGCCTCACGGCCTCTGACCTTTGCAGCAGCGGGAACTTGCACCTTTCCCCCCTCCACGCTGTGTTTCCTCATCTAGCTCTGCAAGCACTGCAGTAGAGTTTAAAAAGTGAGAACAAGCATTTCTTGTTTCTCACAAGAATACAGGAAGTGCCTGTTCTTGAGTTTTAAACTCTTGTGCTGCCGGCACAGCTGGACAAGATGTTGAGCATTGGGAGCAAAGGAACAAGTTCCTGCCACTGTGCTCTGGATTTCTAGGTCAGTAGGGAAGAGAGAGGGGGAAGGGGGCCTAGAAGAAGGAGGGGCAAATGTCGATGCTGGGAAAAAGGGAGGGGTCTGCTGCTGATGCTGGGGACTTGGAGAAGGGAGGCTGATAATGTTAGGGGTTTGGAGGGGCTTATTCTGATGCTGGGGGAAGAAAGAACAGGACTTTGCTAATGCTGGGGCTGGGAGGGGACAGTTGATGAAACTGATGCTAATGCTGGAGGGAGTGGATGATGCTATGCTGGGGGCTGGGAGAGGGGGCTGATGCTGGGAGCTGTAAGGAGACATTGATGCTAATGTTGATGTTGGGAGCTAATGCTGATGATGGGAGGGGCTGATGCTAATGCTCAAGCTATGTGCTGGGAGGGAGATGATGATAGGGACTTGGGGAGGAAGGATACTGATGCTGGGGGCTGAGGCAAGGGGCTGATATGGATGCTGATGCTAATGATGAGGGTTGTGGAAAAAGGGGCTGATGTTGATAGTGGGAGAAGGGAGCACATACTGGAGAAGATTGAAAGGGAGGGGCAGGGGATGCTGGGGTAAGGAGGAAGAAAGGCAGGGTAAATGAATAATGAGGAAAGAAGTAGATGGGAGGATTCTGGAGAAGGGGGAAAGATAGTATGAGGAGTGACAGGGGCAATGGAAGTTAGGGAATGGGAAGAAATAAGTAAGAAAGCAGATACTTGGGATATGGTGATGTGGGAGAACAGGGACACAGATTTAGGCAGTCTCTAGGACTGGGTGGGAGATTAGAAGAAGGCATACTCTAAGATTGGCTGGGTATTTATAGTTTATTGAAATTTTGATATACTGGTTTTCCTTTCATAGCAATGGGATTTATATTAAAATATTACATAAAATCAGAAATTGAAGTTAACAATTTTTAAAATATAGTCAGAAAAGAGAAGAGTTCTGGGTAGATTTAAAAATTTGGAAAGTGAAAATAACAGTGCTTGGCGCTGCTTCCAAGTCCACTCAATTTGGTTCTTTATAATATGCCATGACAAGGAATGGGGTTTTATTTGTTCCTAAATTGTTTTAAGGAAGATTCTAGATGTAAATCTGTGGGAAGCAAATTCCAGAGGGAGGGGACAAGAAACTAGAAGCTTGTTATCTGAGTAGATTCAAATCGTGCTCGATTAGGTGATGCAAGTACAATCAGATTTGCATTCAGAGTGTAATTGATGGGAAGGAATACTGTATAAGGAAAAACAGAGGAAAATAGATATTGTGGCAGACTAGTTTGGGTTTTGAATTTCATTCAATAAGTAATAGGTAACCAGTGATTGTCCATGCAGGGATGGCCCAAGAGGGGTGCAGAGCCATGTGCGGAGACTTGGTGAGGGGCCTCATTTGCATAAGGGACTCATTTGCATAAATATTTGCATAATGTTTCCATACACAAACTTTTAGTAAACATCCCTCTTCATGAATGTATGGATAAAGAAAGACTAAAAGATTTCTACATTACTATAATCCAGTGCCAACCGCCAGGCACATTAGGAACTACTACAAACACTGCCCATTTAGAACCCATAGCAAACCCGCCGTATCATAACAGCACTACCAGGACACAAAAAGCACCATACCCTACCTATCAAAAGGCAACACTGCAAATATTAAACCAATACATTTCAGAGAATAACAATACATGACCTACTGGGGAAAGAGAACAAGTGGCAATGTCAGATAGGAATTACATAAACAGAATACCTCAGCTCAGTTACACATGCAGAACATAGACCATCACCAAACAAGGAATCACAATTTAGAAACAGGAAGACAATAATTAAACTGGGAACCCTAAAAGCCAAACTTGGAATGTACAACAACAGTGTAGAAATAAAACTATAAATTAATTTCCTCTTGTACTAAACAAAGCGCAGACGTTAATGATGCACATTTCCCAGAGCTGACATATTCCAGTTAATAAATTCAAAATAAAGAGATATCTTTGTACCTTTTGTGCATTTTTTCCAGTTACAATTGTTCCAGCCACTTTCTTCTGGTTTCTTTGTGTCTTCTGCTAACTCTCCATCGTCTGCTGTCCATTTGTCCTTTCTTCTCTCTTCTAGTTTTTTTTTCCAATCTCTCTCTACATCTGCTTTAACATACTAATCTTTCTTCTTTTGCTCTTTCCTCATTTCTATTTCATCCACTCAAATTTTACCACTCCATCTTCAATCCCCACTTATTCTCCCAATACCCGGCCAATTATAGATTTTTCTTCCCTCCCACACAAAATATTTTCCCCTCTCCATTTCACTCTCCCAGTCCCATCCCCATCCCATTCTAATCTCCCCCAACATCAGCTCCCTTCTAGTTCCAGCCCCACCCAGTATCTGCTCCCTTCTAGTCCCCGCATTAGCTCATTTCCAGTCCTAGCCCCCCATCAGTCCATTTCCAGTCCTAGCTCCCCCATCCATTTCCAGTCCTATCCGAGTCCCTTCATCAGCTCATTTCCAATACCAGCCTCCCATCAGCCCATTTCTAGTCCTTTCCTAGCCCCACCATCAGCCCATGTCAAATCCTAGCTCCCCTCCACTCAGCCCATTTCCAATCCAAGCCCCCCATGAGCCTACTTCCAGTTCTAGCCCCTCCATGAGTCCATTTCAATCCAAACCCCCACCACAGACCATTTCCAATCTTAGCTCCCCCAACACCCAATTCCCAGTCCTATCCTAGCCCCTCCATCAGCCCATTTCCTGTCCTAGCTCCCTCCCCTCACAGCCCATTTCCATTCCAAGCCCCCCTCCCCATCAGCTCTTTGCAGTTCAAGCCCCCCTTCCACTCAGCCCATTTCCATTCCAAGCCCCCCTCCCCATCAGTTATTTGCAGTTCAATCCCCCCCTTCCCCTCAGCCCATTTCCATTCCAAGCCCCCGTCCCCATCAGCAATTTGCAGTTCAAACCCCCCTCCACTCAGCCCATTTCCAGTCCTAGCAACCCCCCCAACCCATTACCAGTCCTAGCCCCCCATAGCCTATTACCAGTCCTAAGCCCCCATCAGCCCACTCCCAGTCCTAGTCCCATCAGCCCATTTCCAGTCCTAACCCCCATCACACAGTTTTCAGTTTAAGCCCCCCCATAGCCCATTACCAGTCCTAACCCCCCCATCAGCCCACTCCCAGTCCTAGTCCCATCAGCCCATTTCCAGTCCTAATCCCCATCACCCAATTTTCAGTTTAAGCCCCCCATAGCCCATTACCAGTCCTAAACCCCCATCAGCCCACTTCCAGTCCTAACCCCATCAGACCATTTCCAGTCTTAGCCCCCCCATAGCCCATTACCAGTCCTAACCCCCCATCAGCTCACTTCCAGTCCTAACCCCATTAGCCCATTTCCAGTCCTAAGCCCCCCCCAGCCCAGGGAAAATTTAAAATTTAAAAAAAAACTGCGGCCGCGGCAGAATTGAGTGTCCCGCGGGGCCCCCCCCCTGCCCAGCAAAGCCTGCCCTCCCTGCATCAGCTCCCTCTCCGCAGTCGCACCGGCTTTCATAGCGCGAAGGGAGAGTTTCTCCCTTGTGGCTCTGTTAAGCCCGCGGGCGCTGATGGGAAAGTTCCCATCAGCCCCCGCGGGCTTAACAGAGCCGCGAAAGGGAAACTAGTCTCCCTTCGCACTCTGAAAGCCGGTGCGACTGCGGAGAGGGAGCTGATGCAGGGAGGGCAGGCTTTGCTGGGCAGCGGGAGCCACATGGGACACTCGATTCTGCCGCGGTGGCCCCGGCCGTGGCAGCAGACAGCTTTTTTTTTTAATTTTAAAATTTAGTTTTAAATCAAAATGTTCTTTGCATGGGGCCCCCTGAAATGCGGGGCCCTGTGCAAAAAACATTCTCGCTCAATGGACGGGCCGGCCCTGTGTCCATGAGAAGTGGAGTAATGTGATCAAATTTCTAAGCGTTACATATGAGTTTGACAACAGGATTTTGTACTCTGAAGTTTTGTCAAACCTTAATTTGATATACCATTATACAAAATAATGTGTAAGCAGGGACTCAGTACTTTGATGGGATAGTGATAGTTATTTTTAGGCACATCGCTCAGGGCTCTGCCGGTCCCGCACCTTCCAACGTAAACTTCCTGTTTCTAAGGAGCTGCATTGGCAGAGCTCAGAGTAACGCATCTAAAATAACTTGCAGGCTCCGCTCTGTTTTTTGATATATTGCTGCTTCTGTGAGTCCCGGCAGCAGAAGCGGAGTTGAGCACTGCAGTAAGAGGGTGCTAGATAGCGGCATGGAGCCAGGGTGGTGCGCACCGGCGGGGGGAGGCAGCAGTTCCTGGTAGTGCAGTCATGGAGGTGGGCTGGCACCGGATGAATGAAAGTGGGTGGTAAGTGTGTGTGAGCGAGGTCAAATGCATGTGACTTGGCATGTTTGCATCTGGCACTGAATAGCCAGTTTCACTTTTGTCCACGGCGGCCAGGCGCGTTACACATGCTGAATGTCATGAGCCCTTATTGTCAGCTTTTAGAGATTTCTCTGTATTTTATTCAGCACAGAAGGAAACACATTTCTACTTCTCTTTAAGTGAGGAGAGGGGTTCCATTTCATTTCTTGTCTGCATATTTGTTTCTAGTTGGCCTCTCCCCGCCAGTGCGCACCACCCCAGATCCATGCCACTATCTAGCAACCTCCTCCTGCCAGTGCTCAACTCTGCTGCTGCTGCTGGGACCCACAGAAGCAGCAAGATATCAAAAAACAGAGCAGATCCTGTAAGTTATTTTAGATGCTTCATCAGGGCTCTGCTGATCGCACACCTTTGAAACAGGAAGTTTATGTTAGAAGGTGCAGGATCGGCAGAGCCCTGAGCTATGTGCCTAAAATAACTATCACTATTCCACCAAAGTCCTGAGTCCCTGCTTACACATTATTTTATCTAATGGTATATCAAATTCAGGTTTGACAAAACCCCGATATCAGTACCGTACCTAGTCCTGTGTGAGTGGTGCAGCTCACAGGGCGCAAAGGCTTAGGGGGCACATTTCAGTTGCCTGCTGTTGCCCTGCCACTGCCACCTTTTGTTCTCTCAGTGGTGGCAGGGCAACAGCAGGCAGCCAAAATGTGCCCCCTAAGCCTTTTCGTGAGTCTTTCTGGTCTGTTTGCAGGTCTGATCCCTCCCTGCTCTGACGCGACATCGGAGCAGAGAGGGATCAGATCTGCCGCCGCCTCTGCTGCAACTTGAACATTGGGCACGTGCTGCCGTTCCCCCCCCCCCCATACCTTTGTCCAGCGCTGCCTGCTCCTGCCCTGCTGCCAGAGCCGCTGTGGAGAAAACAAAGGGCAGCAGTAGCAAGGCAGGAGCAGGCAGTGGCTTGAAGCAGGTATGGGGAGGAGGGAGAAGCGTGCGCCCGATCTGCGACTCGCACAGGGTGCGATTCTGGCTCAGTACGGCCCTGCCCGATATTATTTAGCCTCCACTGGTTACCAATCCAAAGCAGAATTAGATACAAATTTCTTACAACCATCTTTAAACTTATCATATCGTATCTCACCAACCTCCTAAAAATATCCGCTAATGATCATTTAAGAAGAGGTTGTACTCAAAATCCCCTAACTGTTCCCTCAGAGCACTGTAAGACGAACCGTGTTACAAGTAACAGAGCTTTCTCCTACAGTGTTCCACTATTATGGAACAATCTCCAGAGAACTTAAGATACACCATCAATTTGCTCAAATTTCAAAAAGATCTCAAGATAACATCCTGTGTATCCTCCAGAAATGCGGTCAAATTAAAAGGATGTTGTTCTTCCAAAACGGACAATTCTGTATCAACATTAGGCAAAACAACTTTAGTAGGAACATAATAGCATTTAGTTAATTCCAGAGTGTCAGCATTGGGTAAAAGCAATACTTCCTTCAAAAATTTCCTGAAGAGAATTAAAGGGGAAAGCAACGATATACAAGGGAAATTAAGCAATCGCAAATTTTTACATCGTAACAAATTCTCTAAATTTTCTACCTTCTGATGCAGAGCTACACTATCTTTTATTACATTAGCATGAGATAAAGAAACCCAACATAGCACTTTTAACCATTCCTCCCAATCCATACTAGTACACTTCTATCCTTCCTGTAAAAGGTTAATATCATGATAACAGAATATTATGAACCCACACAAACTGAAATCAGATTATAAAAAGGTATAATCAAAACTGAGTAGAGGTGAAAATAGTGTAATCGTATGATAATCAATCCCTCTAATCACATATTTTTCTGTATATAAGTTATACTACTGAGAATGTTACCCACTCAGTAAAATGTTTTATGTAATGGGCTGTATCCTTCTGTGAATGTTAACCATCCATTGTCTAAAATGTTCAATGTAATGAGTTCCAATGTTAATATTATAATGTTTAATGTTATAATGTAATGCTTTTCTTTCCAATATAAACTACCTTGATTATCTGAAATTGCAATATAGAAGACTCTTAAATAAATAAATCATTCTTAAAAAGGATATAGCAGAATTAGAAAAGGTACAGAAAAGAGCCACCAAAATGGTAAAAGAGATGGAAAGATACCCCTATGAGGAAAGACAAGAGTAGGGCTCTTCAATTTGGAAAAGAGACGGCTGAGGGGAGATGTGATAGAGATCTATAAATTAATGAATGGAGTGGAACAGGTAAACGTAGATCGATTGCTTAAGCTGTGCATAACAAAGGACATCACCAAATTCAGGAAAGAGCTAAAAACTCACCTATTCCGATATCATTACAATCAACTATGACCATCAACTGCGAGAGAATTTTAAATCTGCTATATGTTTAAATATGTAAATATGTATATATAAATGTAAAAATGTATGATTCATCCCCGAAGACGCTAACCATGTGTGCTGTGACCTCAGATCTATGTATTTACCACCCCCCCCCCCCAAGTCTTGATTGACAATCCCCCAAAGATGAATCAAACCGCTGCTGATCGCTGGAAGTAGCGGTATATAAATGTGTAGTAAATAAATAAATCTAAAAGTAGAAAGACTAGCAGACATGCAATGAAGCTACATTGTAACCCATTTCAGACTAATAAGAGAAAATATTTTTTCACTCAATGCATAATCAAACTCTGGAATTTGTTACTGGAGGATGTAGTAAAAGCTGCTAGTTTAGCTGGGTTTAAAAAAGGTTTGCACAAATTCCTGGAGGAAAGATCCATAAACCATTATTAAAGAGGACCTGGTGAATCCACTGCTTGCTCCAATACATGCATTGTGGATCCCATGTGTCTTTTTGGGAAACTGCCAGGTACTTGTGACCTGGCTTGGCCATTAGTAGAGCCAGGATACTGGGCTTGATGGACCTTGGTCTGACCCAGTATGGCATTGCTTAAGTTCTTATTTAGGACTCAAATTAGGGAAGGAAGAAAGGGGAGTAAAAAATTATCTGGAAACAGATAAAATTCAGTTATCTGGAAAAGATATGTTTAATCTTGTCCTGCCAAATAGCAAACCTAAACTAACTATATAGTTCTAGCATAGTCAACACACTATGGGGTCGATTCTGCACATTGGGGTTGGACGTCTGGGTTGGATGTCCAACCCGCACAAATGGCTAGGACTGTATTCTGCTCATGCTATTCCCCGCACGTACAGAACCATTGTGCAGGAAGCACTGGATGGGGGCAGGAGGGGGTGGTGCTGGGACAGAGCGAGGTCATGGCCTGGCACCAGGACATACAAAGGCCATTCTTGCAGCCTCTGTACGTCCCTGGGAAGTGACTTGGACTCCTGGCTTATTCCTCTCCAAGGGTGGAATAAGGACCGGGCACCCTGCTGATTGCAGGCTGCAGCCCCCCTACCCCAGCATGCCGCCATGACTGAGCCTGGCCTTGGGGGAACCCCCCCCCAGAGGGTCGGGTGGCACAGCTTTTCCGTAGCTGGACACTTTGGGCCCGATTCTGTCATGGACGTAGATCTCCTTTGTACATCCAGGCTGAGCTAGACATAGAAAGGAGATCTTGATTCTGATCCCGCGGGGCATGTTGGGATGTCCATCACTGCTATTCGTGGTTCAGAATGACCCCGTTTGTTCTGACTGGACATGCCGGTGCCATGGCAACAGGATGCTGCTGCACCGGCACACCAGCCGGAGTGTTGGGAGGGCTTGACAGGCAGGGCACAGGCTGTCTTCTGCATCTGAATTGGGGGGTACGTTGGGCTATCTAAGGGCCCTGATTCTGCAATCGCAGGAATGTATAGTTTCTGCAGTTGCAGAATCGGGTACAAATTGGCCTGTACATTTTTTAGGCGTCTGGATGGCCCAGACATGCCCCTTTGAAAATCTGTCTCCACGCATATATTCAGCACTACTACCTCTTTGAATACTGCCCCTGAATATATGGGTTTAGTTAAGTGCTGGCGCCAGCATTTAACGTAAGTTGGTATCTGTTCTGACTGCAAATTTACCCCATCTGCATAGCTCATACTGCAAGACTGGACCAAAGATGAGGGCAAAAAAGCAAAAGTTGATTCAGGGTGCCACTATTCCTTCAGCAGTCCCTATTGACTCTCGACTATAATTGGTATTGCCTGATACGAAACACACCTAAAAAGGGCTCCTGGTGTGATCCTGGAAACTACAGACTGATGAACCTGAGGTCGGTGCCGGGCAAAATGATAGAAGCTAGTTTGCAAAACAAAATTACTGGTCATATGGCTAGACACTGCTGCTCCTTGTGGCCTTAGGCAAGTCACTTATTCCTCCATTGCCTCAGGTACAGATTTAGGTTGTGAACTCTCTGGGACAGGGAAATAAACACATTACCTGAATGTAACACACCTCAAACTACTACTGGACAAATATGAGCTAAACACAAATACAAATATGGCATAGCCACTGTGTATTTAGTAAAAGGAAGTCATGCCTGATCTTTTTTATTAATTAATTTACACGTGCTCATAGGAGCCCTTTTACTAAAGCCCTGACAGCAGTCTGTACTTACTGTGCATTGAGAGCAAGTGTAACAGCCATGCGCTAATTTTGTGTGAATACCCATCACGTCCTCAGCAGTTGATGCACAAAACTGTACTTTATCAGGCAGTAGTAGCATTCACAGTTAAAATGGGTGCACCTAACGCTACCCATAAAGGCATCATTGAGTGTACCCATGCTAATTACTACATAGACAGTGAGTGCACGCTATGTACCCCCGTGTTAACTGCAATCTGCTCTCCACACCCACACTCTGCCCCAACCCACCTATTCCCCACCCCATCACTATCATGCCTGAATGGTAATGGTTACCACAGCTTCTGCGCTCATGGTTACTGCGTGCTAAAACACACGTTAAGTGCATCCTGGGCTTTAGTGAAGCACTCTGTTCAAAGCAAATTACAGAATAGCAGGCATAAAAACAAAAAATATAATAGAGAAATGCAAACCCTACTCAAATTCATGTCCTAAAAGTTTAGCAAACAAAGTATTTTTTTTAATAAATAACTGTAAAGCTAATATGAGCTGAATATCAGCTAGCAGCACATTTCATAATTTGGGACTCACTGCTAATAGGGTACTTTCACAAGTGTGAACCATTAAGATGTAGTCGAGGCATAAAGGAGTTCAAACAGGGTTTAGATAAGTTTCTGGAGGAAAAGTCCATAAACATTTAGCAGTCATGTAGTCTTGTGAAAGCCATCGCTTACCTCTGGGTGTGATCATTAAAGAATGGAGCTATCACACTGTTTATTCCTTGTTTTCAAAGTTGATTTTGTTAACTGTGCATCCGGTTTCTTCTGCAGAATCTCCTGCTCTCTTGTCAGTGTTATTGGTACAGTGTCTTTGCCTGCGACACCACTGTAAATGACACCACTTTCCTCCCAGTATTAAAGACCTCCATTCACATTTGTTTTTGTCTTGGTTACTGGACATCTGCTCTCCTTCATAGAATCTCCTGCTTTCTCCATAGTAACATAGTATATGACGACAGATAAAGACCAGCATGGTCCATCTAGTCTGCCCAGCAAGGTGGCAAGAGTAGATGCGCCTGCAGCTCTGTGCAGGTCACCCCTCCCCATGCCTTTGTTTAGGGGTGTACTCACCACTCAGTGCAGGTCATCTGTACTTGTTGAGATATCCAAGAGAGTTAAGTTATTGTTATTGTTATTGGTACAGCGTCTTTGCCTATACCTCCATTGTAAGTGGTGTCACCTTCCTCACAATATTAGGGAGCTTCATCCTTTGGTGGTTGCAATGCAGGCACACACCAAAGAAACATATCTTAAGGAGCAGGACATGTTCCTTGGGTGCTTCTTGGGGCACCTCCGGGGGGCACCTCCTTTTATTTGCTTTTAATTTAATCTGCACTTATTTTAGATCCGTCGCCTGTGCTTGGCGAGGGAGCATCTTCTTCAAGTTGTCCAGTACTTTGGGGGTCACTATCCTATATCTCTATATGTACTTGTTGCCTTATTATAATTCTTTCTACCTCCCCTTTGCCAAAGTTTGATGTAATTGTTCCCTCTCAATTGCTATGGGGTGATTCAGAAGAGGACGTGCCGGACGGCAGTAAATGCACAACATTTGCACGTCCCCACCAAAGACAAGGTTCCATGCCCGGTCGCAATGACATGCAGGCATGCATGGAATACAGTGTCAGACGTCCATGCCATTACATGTGTAGTGTGTGTAAAGGCCCACGTGTCCTGACTATGCAACTCACACGTGCAGGTCCGGAAACCAGGCCGCTGAAGTGTAAGTCCGAAATCATGCCCACCTACACTGTCTCCCACATGCGACAGGAAGCAAGATGGAATGATCCCCCCCCCCCCTCCCATCCGCAGCAAGACCTATACAACACTTCAGAAAATGGCAACATGCCAAATAAACTTTTCTGAGGCAGAGACCCGCCTGCTCTGCAGGCTGGTGATTGAAAATGAGCATGTTCTGCTCCCCATGACACACAGATGGCCAGCCCTAGCTGCTACATGCAGGGGCTGGGAGTGCATCAGGACCACCCTAGTGCAGTAAGTAGGTCAAAGCAGGAAAGGGAGGAGGCAGGGGAAATGCATGTGGTGGGACAGCAACAGTGCAAAGAGCCAGGAAGTAGCTACAGAGTAAAAGGGCAAAAGGAGCAAGGGTTAGCTGAACCCACCACATGACCAAATGTCTGTAAACACACAACTGGGCCCCCATAGGAAACAAGCAAACAGAAACACAATGGCCAAGAGAAAAGCATGCTGGTAAGGCAGTCGGAAAAGACAAAAGGGAAAGCATATACTGAAAGGAAACATGAACACAGTGAAACATATCTACCATGTGAAACAGTGCAGCAACATGGCCTGATACTGTCAGCCAAAACACAGCATAGTAGAAATATAGAAACATGATGGCAGAAAAAGAACACATGGCTTAACTAGTCTGCCCTCCCATAACAACCACTACAACAGTCACCATGTCCTCTGAGAGATCCCTGTGTCGGTCCACAACACCACCACCTCCAATGGGAGACTATCCCATGCAGCCACCACTGTGTCTGCAAAGAAACATCCCTGCACACTACACCTGAATCTATCTTCTACCACCCCCATCCTATATCACCTTGTAGCAGAGCATGCTGAGAATCGAAGGAGGCTCCCAACCTGTGCAAATATGCCATGGAGGTATACAAATGTTGCAATCATATCACCGCCATCCTACTGTCCCGCCATAAGATCCATAGGTCTGTCTTCAGATGGCCAAAATGTAGACCACCAGCCATATTAATAGCCACCCTGTAAACATCTGTTTGAAGGGGCAGGCACCAGAATTGCATACAATACCACAAATGTGGATGCACTGAAGACCCACAGTGGCCTGAAAAAGAATTCATCCCCTTGATTTTAGTCCTATTTTGTCACATTATGTACAACCTGGAATGAAGATGGAGGGTCATTTGGATGTTAGCTAAGGGACCTAACAATATAGCCCAAATTGGTGAAGTGAATTGACAGTAAAATACCCTGTGTATATAAAAAACAAGTAAAACTGAAAAGGTGTGAGTGTATATGTTTTCAACCCTCTGTCTATTAAACCCTTAATAAGATCAAGTCCAACCAATTAATCACAGATGTCACATAATTAGGTGATCAGGGTCCACTTGTGTGCAAACAGTGTCACATGATCTGTCACTTGATGCCTGTACAAATATACCTGTTCCAAAAGGCCCGGACTCTGCAACACCACTAAGCAAGCAACATGAAGACCAAGGACAAAGTTGGGGAGATGTATAGATCAGGGTTGTGGCATAAAACATATCCCAAATTCCAAATGTGCCATGGAGCACCATGAAATCCATTAAAACAAAATATAAAGAATATGGCACCATAACAAACCTAATATTACAGTGAATGCCCTCAAAAGATATTGAAAAAATTGGCTAAATGGAAATCAGACTATACTCCTCTTTTTTTCTTTTTTTATTGATAATTTTAATTTTTTCTATATATATATAGATACGTCTATAAAAGATGAGTGCAGGTCTCAGACTAACACTGGCAATGCTCTGAATTTTCCCAAAGCAACATGCCTTATCGCATCAATGACCTTTAAGCAATCATCAGTCCCCTAGAGAAACACGATATTTCTTTACTTCCCATTAGACTTTTCTTCAATGTTTAACAGATTCATAAACCAAGTTGTTACTAATAGAAGATTGTGCTTATCTTATCATACTGTTGAAGATTGAACTCCCCGACGCCACCACATGGGTACCGCAAAATGCGTTTCGAATCCTTCTTCAGGGGGAAATTGATTCACACAGCACGATCTCTCAGCACACCGCGGGATACTGCATTCAAGACCACCAAAGCATTGAAATTCCGGAATGAGTTCTGCACACTGAATGAGTTCCGGAATTTCAATGCTTTGGTGGTCGTGAATGCAGTATCCCGCGGTGTGCTGAGAGATCGTGCTGTGTGAATCAATTTCCCCCTGAAGAAGGATTCGAAACGCATTTTGCGGTACCCATGTGGTGGCGTCGGGGAGTTCAATCTTCAACAGTATGATAAGATAAGCACAATCTTCTATTAGTAACAACTTGGTTTATGAATCTGTTAAAAATTGAAGAAAAGTCTAATGGGAAGTAAAGAAATATCGTGTTTCTCTAGGGGACTGATGATTGCTTAAAGGTCATTGATGCGATAAGGCATGTTGCTTTGGGAAAATTCAGAGCATTGCCAGTGTTAGTCTGAGACCTGCACTCATCTTTTATAGACGTATCTATATATATATAGAAAAAATTAAAATTACACAGGTACACTAAAAAAAATTTTTTTTAAACTGCCTCTAATGTTTCGATTGATTTTTACGTTTTTTGGTGCGCTGAATCCAAATCTGGTAACCAATTTGCTCCATCACGTACAGATTTTTTGCTACATTGGGTTAGCAGTTTGAGGTGAACGTTTCAGATTGAGTGCGATCGAGATAAAAGTTTCTTGGATGAATTCTTTATACTAATTGTTTAGTAGTTATTCAAATAAGAATAAAGAAAATTGTAACAAGGCAGCACATAAGAATAGAGTAATGTCAACAAAACACACTGTGATGGTAGCAAAATTGTCTGCACTTAAAACAGCCACATATATGTGCACAAACATTGAGCATATAAGAGCGAGGTTAGACACAAAGCAAAGCAAAGAAATGTGCAAAAAATGTTGTACAGGTATGTATGTAAGAATAGAAAACGCAAACCGCACCATTGCAATACATGAAGACAAACACCCGATGGTGTGAAAATAAAATTCTAATAAATGAGATCTGACACTGTGGTAATAACTAGCAAATTTTTATTTCAAAGTTTAGTAAAAACACGATATTTGTCAACACAGTTTAGATTTTAAAGTCATTCTTGGGTCAATCAATCTCCTGGTGGGCCCGTTTCTTCTTCCCCCGAATGCTTCTCTTGGTGCGCTGCTTGGCGTATTTTTCATCTGGGGTTTCCCGCAGCAGCAACCAGCAGAAATCAGCTATCATAGTGGTGTTCCATCTTCCTTGGTACCTTCTCTCTGCGTCCTTGATGTCCTGGTGAAACCTTTCACCTTGTTCTTCACTGTACGCCCCCAAGTTTTCGGGAAAGTAGTTCACATGGGAGTGCAAGAAATGGTCTTTCAGGCTCATGTTACAGCCTTGTTCTTTGAAGGCATTGAGCATCCTGGCAACAATATCCTTATAGTTCTCATCCCGCCTGTTCCCCAAGAATTTGAGAACAACATCCTTGAAGGAATCCCAGGCTTCTTTTTCCTTCTCAGACATCGTTTCAGCAAATGCTCCATCTGAAATGAGTTTCCTTATATCAGGGCCAACAAACACTCTTTCCTTTAGCTTTGCTTCAGAAAGTCGGGGGAACTTTGAGCAAAGGTACCGAAAGCACTCACCATCTTTTGGAAGGGACTTGATGAATTGCTTAATGAGACCCAACTTAATGTGGAGAGGTGGTAATAGAATTTTATCACGAGGTACCAAGCTCTCATGAAGAACATTTGTCTCACCGGGTCTCAAATACTCCCGAATTGGCCAGTCTTTTTTCCCCCAGTGTAGGTCGCGGGCCCGGCTATCCCACAAGCAAAGGAAGCAGGGATATTTGGTGAAACCGGATTGCTGCCCTAATAGCATGGATGGAATTTTAAAGTCTCCACAAATCATCCACTTATGCTCATCATAACAAATCTTCTGAAGAATCAGGGCCAAATTCTCGTATTTTTCTTGGAGAATAACAGAGTGAGCAATAGGAACTGAAGCGAATGTGTTGCCATTATGAAGAACACCTTTTATGCTGTCTTTTGACGAATCAATGAACAGCCGCCATTCAGCAGGATCATACTTGAGTTTAAACTTTTCCATCACTCCGTATATATCGTTGCAAAATACCAAATCTTCCTCTTTGCTGAAATACTTCAAAAATTGTGTCTCGCGGTTGCGGTACCAATAAAAAGTTGTTCCTGGTGACAATAGATTTTTCTGTTTAAGCCGAAAACCTAGCAGTTGGGCAGCATCTTTTGGGAGTCCTAAATCCCGGACTAAATCATTCAATTCAGCTTGAGAGAAAAGTTCAGGTTTCGGATCTGGTTCAGTTTCAAACTCGGAAGTACTGGACTCATCGGGAAAAGCCATCTGATGAGTCTCATCATGATCAGAACCGTCCACACAAATATGATCCAAAGATTTTGGTGGTTCAGGCACAGGTACTTCATTGCTATGAGGCATAGGCCTAATTGCTGAGGGAAGGTTGGGGTAACTTATTACGTTCTTATTTTTTAAGTTGTATCCCTTCACAATGCAAGAGCAAAAATAGCAGTCACTGCTGTGGTCTCTTTGTTCACGCCACATCATAGGTATTCCGAAACGAAATGCTTGTTTTTTACCTTTCATCCATAAGCGTAGATCTTCCTCACATGTCTTGCACACTTTGTGAGGAGCCCACGGTTTGTCTTGATCGCCTAACTTCAAACCGAAATAGGCGAAATATACTTTTTTAATAAATGCAGAAATGTTCCTCTGCCGCTTTTTCACGGTATATTCCCCACAAATAAAACAAAAACTGTCCGGAGAGTTGACGCAACCTCTGGCTCTGTGAGCCATCACAAATACACAGCACTGCAAACTACAACTGTAGTGAACCACTTCGGAATAAAGCTGGATTACGACTGAGCAAACAAAAGGTAATAATGAACTTGCAAGAAACTGAAATTTGACAGGAACGTTCATGTCGCAACCACCGTGTTTGAGCGAGCGAACGAGGCGAGGCGAACAGGAAAGAAGATGCGCCAGCGCGAGTACTGGATTTAGCCCCCCACCTCCCAATTGTCCTGTTAATGTATAAAATGAATACAAAACACTCTAAAATATCATGAGGGAGTGTTTCTAGTTAGTTAACCATTACAACCTCTATTTTGGGCCAAGAAAATAAACTGCAGTCGGCTAAAAAGAAATTATGTGAACATTCCTTATATGGGTAAGAAATCTAATTTTGCAAGAAAACGTGACGTGATGGAACATTTTGGCTATTTTTCCTGGATTCAGCACCCCAAAATCTATAGGAATCAGTTGCAAAACTGGAGGCAGATTTTTGGTAGTGTACCTGTGTTATCAAGAAAAAAAGAAAAAAGAGAAGGGAGTATAGTCTGATTTCCATATAGCCAATTTTTTCAATATCTTTTGAGGGCATTCACTGTAATATTGGATTTTTAACCTTCTGGAAATTTGACCTAAGGGAGTCGTGTGACCATAACAAACCTGACAATAGAAGGCCACCCACCAAAACTCACAGACTAGGCAAGGACGGCATAAAGTGGAGATGCTACAAAAACACCAAGGAGAACACTGAAGGAGCTGCAAAGATCCACAGCAGAGAATGGAGTATATGTTCATAGGACCATGTTAAGCTGAACATTCCATGGAGTGGGGTTTCATGGAAGAGTGGCCAGACAAAAGCTATTGCCCATAAGAACATAAGATATGCCATACTGGGTCAGACCAAGGTCCATCAAGCCCAGTATCCTGTTTCCAACAGTGGCCAATCTAGGTCATACGTACCTAGCAGTTTCCCCAAAAGACACAGGTTCCACAATGCTTGTACTGGGTCAAGCATTGATATCCTGGGTCCCTTCTTAATAATGGTTTATGGACCTTTCCTCCAGGAACTTGTCCAAACCTTTTTTAAACCCAGCTACACTAACAGCCTTTACTACATCCTCTGGTAACAAATTCCAGAGTTTGATTACACGTTGAGTGAAAAAATATTTTCTTTTATTAGTCTTAAATAGTTTACCCTGTAGCTTCATTGCATGTCCCCTAGTCTTTCTATATTCTGATAACGTAAACAATCGATCTACGTTTACCCGTTCCACTCCATTCATTAATTTATAGACTTCTATCATATCTCCCCTCAGCTGTCTCTTTTCCAGGTTAAAGAGCCCTAACCTTTTTAGCCTTTCTTCATAGGAGTATCCTTCCATCCCCTTTACCATTTTGGTGGCTCTTCTCTGAACCTTTTCTAATATCGCTATATCCTTTTTAAGATACGGTGACCAGAATTGCACACAATATTCAAGGTGCGGTCTCACCATGGAACGATATAGAGGCATTATAATATCTTTTGTTTTATTTTCCATTCCTTTCCTTATCATACCTAGCATTCTATTTGCTCTCTTGGCTGCCGCTGCACACTGGGCCAAGGTTTTTAACATGTTATCCACAATGACGCCTAAATCATTTTCCTGGGTGGCGGTTCCTAATGTGGAACCTTGCATTGTGTAACCATAGTTTGGGTTGTTCTTCCCTAGGTGCATAACTTTGCCCAAAGAAAGATAGAAGAAAACACTTTTGGATTGTGCATAGCAGTATGTGCCGGACCCACCAAACACATGGAAGAAGGGTCTCTAGTCAGATGAGACAAGAATTGAACTGTCTGGCCATCATGGGAAATTGCATGTGTGGCGCAAACCCAAGACATCCCATCACCCCAAGAACACCATTCTCACAGTGAAACATGGTAGTGGCAGCATGATTCTCTGGGGATGTTTCTCATCATCAGGGACAGGAAAACCGGTCAAGACTGTAGGAATGATGGATGGCACCAAATATAGGGCAAGTCATGAGGAACACCTGTTTCAGTCTGCCAGAGATTTGAGACTGGGATGATGGTTCATCTTCCAGCAGGACAATGACCAAAAAAAATGCTGCTAAAGGTGGTCTAAAGAGAAACATGTAAATGGCCTAGTCAAATCCCAAACCACAATTGAACTGAGAATCTGTGTCATTACCTGAGGATTGCTGTAAGGAATGGGTGTAATTCACAGTGCCCAGATCTGCTAAGCAAATAGAGACATACCCCAAGAGTCCTGCAGCTGTAATTGCAGCAAAATTACAACATAGTCATCTTGGGGGGTGAATACATATGCACCCTCTTGCACCCATGTTATGTTGTCAGAAGTATTGTTTTGTCACAATAAAGGATAGTTTGCACCATCAAAGTCATTGGAATGTTGTGTGTAGCACATGGTGCTAACCCCCAAAACTCCATTTTAATTCCAGGTTGTAATGTGACAAAACAGGACAAACACAGAGGGGATGAATGCCTTTGCAATGCATTGTATACAGAGGCACTATCACCACCTGTCCTCTGTTGTCCATACCTTTCCCAATGCACCCAGGCATCCCATTAGCATCTGCTGTTGCCTGGCCCACCTGATCAGCCCTGATAAGATCACGGCCAGGACACACCCCTGGAATGTGTACAGAGATACCAGCCACACACACAATAGTGATCCCCTGGATTTCTGCAGCCCAAATGCATGAGCCACAATTGTCTAATATGACATGTCAGTGGCCAGGTCTGAAACCAGCATGCAAGGCCCACAATGTGCACCACAGGGCAGGCAGCAAATGCAGCAGGGTCCTACAGGAATGTTGCAGGCAGCACTATCCCTGTGGCCCCCTCAGCCCATGGCCTGGCCAGTCAGCAATGCAGGCACACAGGAGGCCCTGGGTACCAGGGCAAGCCCCGGACTGGGATGAGGTAGCACTGGAGATGTAGCAGCATGATGTGAGTGGGTCCAGTGTATACAGGTGGTGGTATGGCAGGCAGACAGCTGCAGGTACAGACCTGGGAAGGAGAAAGAAATGTGCATATATAAGATACCTCCCTCCTGCCCCCATAGACATTTCCACATCCTGCATGAGATGGAGGCCTATCGGGTATGCTTCCAGGCCATACGCCACACGTGCCCGCAGATGCTGGCAAGACTCCAGCAGGAGCTGCAGTGGGAGCAAGGTGAGTGTGGAGGTATAGCACAGGAATTGAGCCATGACATGTGACATAGCACAAGGCTGGTGTGGCTGGGCACTGTAGGGGTGACAGCAGACAGACCATGGGAAAGTGTATTATACTGGGGACATGACAGCTGGACGCACCCATCCACTGTAACTAACAGCCACCTCTCTGCATCCCTTACAGAGCCATCCCAGTTGAGGACTTAACCCCCTCCTCCCCCCCCCCCAGCAGCAGAAGAGGAGGAAGATAAAGAAGATGATGAGGGAGAGGGGGCAGAGGAGGAGGCAGAGGAAAATGAGGTGGAGGAGGGGGATGAGCAACAGCTACAGCAGCAGCTATATGTCCCTGTGTGAGCAACAGCCAGCCCCCACAGCTGGGTCACCACAGAGTCACCACTGCAACAGCCTGCCCCATAGTGCTATCCAGCACCTCCCCATCAGGGGAGAGTGGGGATGAGGAGGTCTATACCTTCACCCTCATGGAGGTTCCCCGCTCTCCTGAGGGAGAGGAACAGGATGGTACCATGGGGGCTGGGCAGGGAACTCCACAGTAGGAGGCTCTGGGCACAAAGGGGGGGCACAGCAGGGGCCAATGGTGGGGAGGCAGGGTACACCTGGGAGAGTGACCTTGAGAAGCAGGGGGAGGTGGAAGAGGAGTCCCTGGAAGAGGGGGAACTCAGGGACACACCACCCAGAGACACCCAGGGGATGGAGGAGGGGGGAACACAGAGGGGGGATGGGAGGGAATGGCAGGATCAGAAGCAGGCAGGGGGTGGAGAGAGAGGATGGGAGCAGACTGGGTGAGGGAGGGGATGGGGGAGCATAGGCCAGGGGTGGGGACATGTGTGGCCAGAGTGAGCTGGACTCTGACACACTGCTGTGCAATGTGAGAGTGGTAGAGGAGGCACAGGCTGGCACCCCACAGCATGGCGTGGGCACCATGGGTGCTGTGAAGCAGGCCCTATTTACAATTAAATATCTATCTACTCTACGACTAACCAAACTCTATTTTGTATCAATAGATACTTCTTGCTATGATGATTTTATACCAACAATTCACTTTAAAATATAATCCTCTTAAATTGCAGCGGAGATTTCAGACTAATCAGCACAAGTTTTCTGACTTCAATCTTGTCAAAACCTTTAGTGCCCGCTTGCATCAATGACCTATCCAAATGCAAATAAATTTCAGTCCTTCTTAAAGTTATGTGTTTCAAAAATGTGCTTAGCTTAGCAATTCATTTTCCGTGGTTGTTTTAACATTTCTTTTCCCAATGCCTCATGTTGGCGCCTCTCCGCGTTTCACTCTTTCAAGTTTCGTCAGGGGTTGATCCCACATCATTTAGAAGAACTTCCTACAAAAGTGAAGTGTTGTAATCAGATATTTTCCAGACCTTTCTGCTTAAGTTTAACCATATTTTTTTATCTTCAGTGTTAAAACCATTCGCAAAATATATAATTCACATGAATGCAATTCAAAAAACTCTCCTTAAATTAAATTCAAACTCAAAAGACTACACATACCTTGATGCTGCAAACACTTTCCTCTAACTGAACTATCAACTTGCAAGTTGAAAAAACGCCGCACATGCGGCTTGCTTGCTAAACCTACGGTCTTATACCACTATTCTCCACCCCGTCTATGACATATTATTCCCCTTGCCGTTTGGCACTTTTCACTTATGTTCAGCTAGATATAGCTCTCATTGGTTCTCATAGGCATACTCCCCAATCTATTTGACTATTTAAGCCTCTAGGGATTATTGATCCTAAATTAAATATCCATCGTTGCTCTTGCACAATTAAAGTTTGTTCATGCGTTCTTCCTGCTCTTCCCAACTTCACTTGTTTTATAGCAAAACATCTCAACTCATCGAACTAATTTCCGTGAAAGAGAATATCCTCAATCTGTAATTCAGTGAGCCTATAATAGGGCATTTTTAACAATAGAGCATTATTGTTGAATCTGGAAGGAAAAAAACAAAGTAGAAGATACAACACAAGTAAAATTCATCACTAGATTTTCTCCATTAAGTTTTAAGATTCAGCGAGTTCTTAAAAGACATTCAAATGTGTTGAGCAATGTTCCAGGATTAGGGGATAAAATGATACGTTGCGTTTGGAAAAGAAATCAGAATTTGAAAGAAAAGCTGAGCCCAGCAGTGTTGCGCCCCCTTGTAGCAGAAGGGCCATTAGATGTTACCGAAAGAGGACATAAAAAATGTGGACAATGCGGCATTTGTGATATAACTAGTGAGATCAACAATTTTGTTATCATGGGGTGATGTATAAATTACAAGGAAATACTTCTTGTGATTCAACATATGTGGTATATGCGATCCGATGCCCATGCGACTTGTTGTATGTAGGGAAGACAATTAGATCTTTAAAAGTAAGGTTGGGAGAACACAAATGTCGGTTAAAATGTAAAGTGAGAGAAGCGCCTTTGGTGCAACATTGCTTGGAAAAAGGGCATTTGTTTGATGAGTTGAGATGTTTTGAGTTGGAAAAAGTGAAGTTGGGAAGAGCAGGAAGAACGTGTGAACAAACTTTAATTGTACAAGAGCAACGATAGGTATTTAATTTAGGATCAATAATCCTAGAGGCTGGAGTGTGGGGCCCCTGCTTGTCTTCCTCCCATTCCATGAGACACATGGGGAGACCAGCAGGGAGAGCAGTAGCATGGCCCAGTCTCAGGGAGCACGCCATCGCCACACCACCCAATAGCCAAACACTGGGGGACAGTGGTGTCACCTCTGGGTGGGGGAGGGGATGGGGCGAGTTAGGGTACATGGGGGGCAGAGGTAAGCTTGAGTGAGGTTGCTTGCCTGTTTCTGGGGTTGGGGGTTGTGGGGTGGGTGGGGATGGTCTGTGATTTGCTGTTGGGGGGGCATTTGGGTGTGTGGCGTGGGCTTGTTTGGGCACTGGTGTTGGTTGTGTAGGTGGTACCTTGTGTAATGCACACATTAAACTGTTTGTCATGCATCTGCTGGGCTCTGTGTTTCCCTCTGCCTCAGTCACTGTGGACATATGTATCAGTTGCCCTTGTTTCTGTGGTGCTGCCTCCTCTGTGCATTCCAGTCTGTACATCTGCATCCTGTGTATTCCCAGATAGCAGGCAGGCAGGTACATTCACCACCATTCATCTCGTTGAGATGCAGTGGAGCTCAGAGCAGTATGTCCTGCCCCATTCCACATTTTAGCAGGTATAATATAGATATCCAAAGGTAATCTGGCAGATGTACACAGATCTCCGCAGAATGCCCTTTGGATCTTTTCGCCACCACCCCTCCCTTTCCCGCTCATATCCAGAGATCCCTGTATATCTCTTGCATATGTGCAGGTGCACCCATGATCGGAATACAGTCAGGACATCTTTGCGGGGCACACGTCCCCTACATAGGTTCAAATGGCTGATTCACAGTTCAGAATGACCCTGTGAATGTCAACTCATTGCAGCACTATGTCTCTTTCAGAACCTCCAAATATTGCCCGACTGAAACCTAGCTTGCTCCCAGAAAGCAAGCATTACTCCAAGAGGTTTGTCCCCTGGATTTCACCTTTTTTCATCATGATTGAATTTCTCTGTTTGATGGCGGGGTAACATTTATTTTTCCCAGTCACCTAACGGTGTTTCAGTTTGATGTTAGCCCTCTTCATTACTCAGATTTTATTACTTACTTTGTCAACTACTTTACCATTCACCTTATTGTTAGTGTATTGACCTCCTCCTCCTCCTTCAATGGCCTCTTTTGAAGAAATTACTGCTCTGATAACTGAGATTGAGATATTATTTCTGGATTTTGGGAGATTTTAATGATTGAGCTGATTCTCCTAATGATCACTCCTCAGAGGATTTCTTAGCATTTATGGACAACTTAGGTTTCTCTCTTTTAGTTAATTCTCCCACCTATGCTGTTCGACATATGTTGGATTTAGTATTTTCTTCTTTCATGTCAGCTTACTTTGCAAACTTTTCCTATACTTCTTTATCCTGATTCAACAACTTTTTGGTTGTTTTTCCTTAACTTTTTCCCAAGTTAAGTGCTATGCTAAGCCATCTATTATGAAACCTTTTAGAAATGTGCACTCTATAGATCTTAGCAGCCTGGAATTGACTCTTTCTATCTCCACTTCTGATTTTGAACAAATTTCATTAGATGTGCAGCTAGCTGTTTGGCAAACTACTCTGGCCTCAGTTCTGGATGTAGTTGCTTCCATTTGTGAGAAGTCATTCTCTGCTAAATGAAACAACCCTGGTTTAATTCATACCTTTGCTGATTCAAAAGACAACGCATCAACGGAACGGAACTGGAAAATGACCTATTCAGCTGCTGCTCATGCTATTTGAAGGAAGCATATATCCATATATAAAAAAAGGTTCTTAAAGCTAAACAAGTTAAAAAATGCATGCTGTAAGTATTGCAAAAAGGCATGTTTCACTGATGGAGTGCCTGGTTAGCATATGTGAGCGAGTAGATGGAGCACTTAAGACTAGCAAGAGGATTAATGAACGTATAGTGTGACAAAATAGTGCATTTTCCCTTCCTTCCTTTGCAAATTCATATGTGCCTGGGAGGGGAGGAAAGAGACATGGTAAAGTGTGTCTCCTTAGGGTAGCAGAAGCTATAGGACTGTATGAGGAATCTTTATGACTAGTTATATCTCGTATATTTGTGTCTATCTTGAGATAATGAGTGGGGGGTGTAGTTTGGGGGCATGGCATCTGTGTGTGTGATGCAGAGGCAGGGTGTCTACTGCAGGAGTGGGGCATATCTTTCTGTATGCATGTGCGTGCTGCAGCAGGAGTGTGTTTGTGTGTGGGGGGGTATGTGTATATGGTGGTATGATTTGTGGAGGTGGGGTGTCTGTGTGTGGTACAGGAATGAGGGTGTGTGTGTGTGTGTGTGTGTCCTGCTGCATTCTGTCTTCATAGGTATAATGTCATTTGCACATGCACAAACGCCTAAAAAGCTTATTTTACTAAATTGCTATGATGACTTCAATTAGTATTCATATAAGAAGTTCTTTTCGTTGCCACCGGCTGATGACTTTGCAAAATATTTATACAAGTGGGGAAACTATGCGGAGCATGGCTCATGGAAAGATTTTCCAATGACTATCTGTGTATGTATGGTTTGTATCTGCATTGCTTTTGTGTGTGTGTCTTATGTATATGTTGTGTCTGCATATCTCTGTTTTGTATGTTTATCAGTTTTGTGTATGTGTGTGTGTATTTGTGGGCTGGTACAAGTTCCTCTATGCTGTATGTATCTGTGCATGCTTGTATGTATGTTTCTTCTAGGAGGGTTTCTCCAAATGGGTTAGTTTTGTGTATAAACCAAAAATATGTATGTTTCTTCTAGGAGGGTTTCTCCAAATGGGTTAGTTTTGTGTATTAACCAAAAAGAACTGCTCTAACAGTATAACTAATCCAACAACGTAACACCTCTTAGTTACCTAATCCATTCCACCACACTAATCATTGAAATATCTAGAGAATTTAACGGTAGCTAAATATTCTCTTATAGAAAATACCCAAAATTCTACTTATTATACGGAGAGAGACCTCAGGATGGCTATAAACCCTTCATATAGCAAAACTAGCCACCATAAGGGATAGCGAGATACTCACATCACCGGTCTCCATCCTCCTCCATATTATAATCCAATACCAATTAACACAATCTAAAAAAGTACTTTTTAATAATTTTTTTATTTATTTACTTATTGTTTATTAACATATTAATTAATTTAAAATATATCCATTAGTATCTCCATAATTCCTTTGATTACTTCACAAATGAAGCACACAACAGCTTTCATCAAGACGTTAACAGCAACTCACAACGGAGCCACAAACATCTCCTCCATAAGCCCTGCAATCAAACAGAAGCTATATGGTAGCAATCACAGTAAAAATACTTGCAATGGAGTATTTTCTAGTACTTATCTTTTCTTAAAGCCTGTGGCACACAACACGAGAAACATTTCTGTATCTTTTTGTGGTCTCTGACTGCATTTCTTGGTATTTCAGGATCTTCAGCTTCTCCACGTGATTTGTGTGTTTTTCTCCTTAACCATTGTATCCAGCTTCCTTGCATCCAGCTTTTTATCAGTTGGAATGGGAGTATCCGAGGTGATCACAACCTCCTCATTCTCTGTAATTCTCTTAGTGTCATGATCTCGGTGGTTTTTGGGCCCAGCGATGTTGTAATGCTTATAGTTTCCAATGAATGAGGTGCGCTACTTTATTATGTCTTTCCGTACAGAAAATTTCTGCCATCAGAACTTCACAGCCAGCTATGAGGTGAGTCACTGTTTCCAGGTCTTTCTTACAGAATCCATAAATGTCTATGTTGCCAGTTTTTTCAGTGCTCGCTGTAAACCGTCTCGTCTGTAATTAGCTGTCCTGGGCTGCAAGTATCAACCTCTCATCCTTCTGTTTCAATTCGCCTCTCCTTAACCATTCATGTGTCCATTCTTGATCAACAAAGGATTCCTTGAGTAACACTCTATATTTCCCACTATATTTGTGCATTTGTCACATATTTTTTCTTGTCTGTTGATCTAATTCTTTAAAGAGTTTTTTTCTCTTGTTTTTGGAAATTCTGTTCCTTCCCTGTGTATGCCTGTGGATTTTCACTTATTCCTTCTATTCATTGTTATGCTTGTCCAAGTTTAATGATGGAGACAGATTCTGGATGTTTACTTTCATATTTCAGCACTTTTTGCGTATTTGGATCTGATGATGCAGTTAGGTAGGCCTGGAGGCCTATGAGTGTAGTTCTGTATGTGTAATCACTCTCTATAATGCCTAGCCCTCCTTCAGCTTTAGGGATGTACAGCCTTTGCATACACTGGTTCTTGTAAATTAATTCATGGAGGAGTTTTCTTGTTCACACATCCAGTTTTTCAAGATCTTTGAGAGGCAAGTCTACAATCCCAAAGCTGTATAAAAGTATAGGAATGCCAGCTGATTAATGGCCTGTATCTTATTCCCCAATGTTAAAGCACTTTTCAATAACAATTTTAATTCTTGTAGTATTCTTTACTGATCTTTTCTCTCAGTAATTTCTGCTTGAGAGTCATTCCTTCCTCTACTCCAAGATACCTATATACGCCTTCCTGTTCAAGATCCTTGATGTCACAGCCCTCAGCCAGGAGATGTTTTCCATTTTGTTCAAGTTTCCTCTAAGAAAAAAGTTGCCTTAGCACATTTGTCAAGACCAAAGGTTATTCTGATTTCATCAGAAAAGCTTTTCATCACACAGAGTTGTTGGAATATGTTTCTGTGTATTTATATCAATGTTTCTCTGTGTGTCTGATCAGAAGAAGACATGAGAAGGAAGGGCTGTTTGATAGGTGTAATTATGTAACTGCTATGTTACTGTGAATCTGTTTTTGAATGCTGCAGCTTATCCTATAGAAATGCACGGAGACATTTGTTTGGGGGGTGGGGAGGGGAGGCCTTCATTTCTCTTCTATCTCCCACTACACACAGAAACTTACCTTGTACATCACAGGGACATCCTCAGCTCATTTCCTCCCTTCCTGTGACTATGGCAGTTCCAGTGCTCTGCCTCCACAGCTTTCTCATTGGCTTCATCTTACTCCCAGTCTGTGCTGCTAGCTACAATGGAAGCAGGCAGGACAGGCTCACTCACACAAGGGCGAGGGTTAGAGAACTGTAGACAGAGATTTTAAACTATGAAAAATGTTCAAATGTGTTAGCCATCCTAACTTCCAAATGTTACTATAAAAATCAGTAGAATCCTGGAACCCCCCCCCCCCCCCACAGATGTCAGTCCTAACCTCCTGAATACAGAGCACATTTGACAGCCCCTCCCCTTTAAACTTTAGAAATAGGTATGCTCTTATCTTGTGAGTTTGCTAATCTAGCCCCACTTATGGCAACAGAATTATTTGCCAGTACACATAACAACCAATAAAAAAGCAGTAAAAAGCAGTCAGTTTTAACAGTAGAAATAACAGAGAAAATGAACATATATGTGAATAATTTAAAATGCAGTACATCCCAGCTAAAGAATTAGTAATCTCTGTTTTGTGTTCTGTGCATGCTGTGCATGTGTTATGCTCAATGCTTATTTTGAAGGGGTATTTGGTGGTACTGAGTACTGACACCTTTTTCATTGCCTGCTAAAACTGATCCATGGTCATCGTGTATTTATGAAAGAGCCCTGCAAATGAGTACCAGCACCTCTTTTGCTAGGAAAAATGCACTGTTTTTTGTCTGTGGTTGGGATAGCTGAGGGTAGTGGGATATTCTCAAATTAAATAATTATGGGGATGGGTTCAGATGCGAGGAGGTAGTTTTGGATATGAGGTTTGTTTTTAGGGCAGTATCGCAGTTTCAGGGGGTAATTTTTTGTGGTGGGGTTGTTTTTGGAGTAATGGGGCAGTTGTGGGTAGTTTTTGGGTTGGTGGGAAGTAGCAAGGGTTGTTTTTGGGGATGAGGGTAATTTGTGAAGTGATGGGGCAGTTGCAGGGGGTAATTTTTGGAGGTGGGGTGGTGAGGATGGGAATGTTGGGGTGGTATATTTTTGGGCATTGGGTGGTTTGTTGGGTGGAGGGGCAGTTGAAGTGTGGTTGGTTTTGGGTTAGGGTAGTTGCAGCAGTATACTTTTTGTGGGATGAGGGTACTTTGTGGGGGAATACGTCAATTGGGACAGGATAGCTTTAGGTGATGGATTAACTTGCAGGGTAGTGAGACAGTTGTGATGGGGTAGGTTTTACAGGTGGGGCATTTCGTAGGGTAGTGGGACAGTTTCAGAAGGGTAGTTTTTAGGGTGGTGGTAGTTGACAGGGTGGTGGGGCAGTTTCAGGAGGGTTAGATTTTCCTGGTGGGGCACCTTTTGGGGTGGGGAACATTTGTAAATTAAATATATTTGTGAATAAGTTAAAATGCAGTACATCACAATTAGGGAATTATTTGCAATCCGTGTGTGTGTGTGGTGTTCAAAAACACATAGGACAAATACCGAGGGTCTCTGAGGGAGAGGAAGGGATTGTGAAGCTTAATAGGTCTTATGGATGGGCAAACAGGATAGGCCACATGGTCTTTATCTGCCATCGATTTTCTATATATCTTTGAGACACCCTTTCATTAATTTGGTCTCTCTCTCTTTCTCTCCTCACATACTCTCCTTGATAATCTTGGCACAAATGATCTCTTGTTCTCTGCAGAGTTGACAAGTTACCCAGTTCTATAAGTCTTTATCTTTATTTTGTTTTTTAATATACTACTCTACACTTGAGCATCTGAGTGGTTTACAATACATCAAAAAATTCTGCTAAGAAAGTAAAAGAATGCCATAATTTAATTACAACCATAACAAAATGCATAGAAGATGTAACCCTCTGGCTCAACACAAATAACCTGTCACTGAATTATAAAAAAACAGAAGCATTATATATCAGTGGTAACGCAAACTTTAACCTTCCTCAACAAATCCAAATTCTAAACCAAACCATTCCTGTAAAAGAAGAAGTGCACTATCTTGGCATTACAATAGACAAAAACATCAACCTTCAGTCACACATAAACCTAACTGCAACAAAAGCATACCACAAACAGAACCTTATAAGAAGACTCAAACCACTCCTACAACAAGACCATTTCTGAACTGTTTGCCAAACCATCATCACACCAATCCTGGACTATGGAAACTCAGTATACCAGGGTCTAACGAAACAAGTCATACACCCACTGCAGATGGTTCAAAATACAACAGCATGAATCATCAACGGAACCAGCAAAACCGACCACATCACACCAGCATTGCATCAACTACACTGGCTACCAATTCAATCACAAACCAAATTCAAGACCATACTAAGCATCTTTAAAATCATTCATCACCTTTCAGCAGATGTGCTTGACTTACTAATCACAAAAGAAGCCTCCCAATGCTCTAAAAGAACCAGAAACAAACACACGATCAACATCCCTCCTGATTACAGAAAGAGCAAACAATCAACCTCCAAAAGAGCATTCTCCCTTGCCTTACCACAACTCTGGAACTCCCTCCCTGAAGACATAAGTGGAATTGGAGACATTAAAGACTTCCATAAAAAAAACTCAAAACCTTCCTGTTCACAGAACACTATGGTCACATAACCTAAACATACAATTTCTTCGCGCCCCCCCCCCCAACCTGACTGATCTGGATTAACCCATATAGACATAAATGATTAAAGAATCATGGACCAACCCATATGGACACAAATACATAATCTCTCCAAACAACCACAACCACATGTTATTGTGTAAATATGTTGATCAAGTTGTAAATAGTTTCTCCCCCTGTTTACCTCAATTTTAATTATAATGTATCCTGTTCATGTTCTGAGTTTAATGTAAACCGCTTTGATTTAAGGATAAGGCGGTATAACAACCAGGTTAAATAAATAAATAAATTAATTAATTAGGAAAGAGAGAGAGAGTAGGACGAGACATGAAGATAAGGGGGCAAAGGAGTAAGTGAGGGGTCAATGGGTCTCAAAATGAGGGGGGTGAGATTGAAGGCAGAGCCGAAAAGATGGGTTTTCAACATTGACTTAAACTTAGGGATATGTTTGCTAAATGGTGGTAGCAGCTTCCATGCAATATCTGAGCTGCGGCCCCTTTGAAATCAATGGGGCCACAGTTCCGATATCGCACGGAAGCTGCTACCGCCATTTAGTAAATATACCCCTTAGTGAAGGAGAGTTCTAGTCACAGATCCAGGGAGAGGGAGTTCCATAGTTTGGGACTGAGAAAAAAGAAGGCGGAATTCCGGGTGGACTCCATGTGTGCTTGTGAAGCGGAGGTGAGGGACATGTGGTTAGAGTGAATGAACCGAAGTGAGCGCTGAGGTGTATAAAGATGAACCAGATTAGAGAGATATTGTGGAGTACCGGAATGGATCGCTTTGTGAACCAAGATTAGCACCTTAAACTGTATTCTGAAGGCAACTGGGAGCCAGTGAAGGTGAATGAGTGACATGGTCTGCACAGGAAGCGTGTGTGATGATACGAGCTGCAGTGTTTTGTAGGAGTTGTAACCTACGTAATGGATATTGTGGGATTCCAGCAAGGGCGATGTTGCAATAATCAATCCGGGTCATCACAAGGGATTCTTATTGCGAGTTCTGGTTTTAAATTTGCATTGCAATGCAGTATGGCATTTATAGTCCCTGATTTTACTCATTGAAATCCGTGCTGCAAGTCCCAAAATGCATCAGGATGAGAGTGTCAGAAATCCAGGACTCAAACAAAAATATACTCAACATAAAACAATGGTATGGTCTTAACTTGTGTAATTACTAATATACTTTCTCATCAAGAGGTCTCAGACAACCTATTTGCACTATTCCCCGGACACATATATGTGCTCTAATAGTGTGCAAGTTGACATCAATGACCTCTATTTTTTACATAAACACCTGACAGTTTTATAACTCTGGAACTGAGAAGGAAGTACTTAACTTCTTTCAAAATATTGCTGCTCCTTCATCGTTCCTTTTCCCTACGCCACTATTCAGGCACCCAAGCATTTCTCTACAAATGCGGTTCTTCAGGGGATCTGTTTTATATTCAGGGGATCTGTTTTATATTCTTTATATTCTTTACAATGATGCTGCACACGTATCCTACAACTGAAACCTCATGTTGCTGAACTGGTTTCAGAAAAGCTCCTCTCAAGGCAAGAACGCATATATGTGTCCGGGGAATAGTGCAAATAGGTTGTCTGAGACCTCTTGATGAGAAAGTATATTAGTAATTACACAAGTTAAGACGATACCATTGTTTTATGTTGAGCGTATTTTTGTTTGATTCATTACACTGAAGTAACGGCCCAGAAAAGAAGACCATAGTGACAGTCAGAAATCCAGGACTGGCTTAAAATCTCACTCCTGGAACTGGGTAACATGGCAACTGTCTCTGCTTTTATAGAGTTACTTCCAACTGAGCTGGGCTGAATTCCACCTACCTAATCAGCTATCAGTTGTAAAGACTCTTGGAGCCATAAGACCCACTTCTTTGTGCCTCAGTCCCACGTCAGCTGCATTAGGAAAGAGGTTAGCTTCGAAGCGTCTTCCGATTTTTCAAGCCATTTCTTTTCAAGAATACATTCCTGGAAACAATCACTAATATATCTTCACTTAAAGAAAGGTGATCTTGATTCTATTATACTATCACTACCATCCTATTTCCCATCTTCCTTTTCTGCCCAGAATTCTAGAAAAATCGATCCTTTTTCAGCGCCTCCTGTTTTAGCATAAGACTTTGACATTACACTCGAAGCAATCTGGTTTCCAAATGGGTCACAGCATTGAAACCTTCTTGACTGCTTTATTAAATTAAAATTTCCTGGCTTTAGATTAAAGGAAACTGGTACTGTTAATCTCACTAGATTTGGGGGATCATTTTAGAAGCCTTCTTCACAATTAGCCTAGTGGTTGGAGCAGTGGCTTAGTAACCAAGAGACCAGAGTTCATTTCCCACTCGCGCTCCTTGTGGCCTTGGGCAAGTCACTTAACCCTCCACAGCCTCAGAAGAAAGGCCTGGCAATCTACTTCCAGTCACACTGCCAAGGAAACCCTGTTGCTGCTGGGTCACCAGGAGTCAGCATTGACCCAAAGGCACACATTGCATTCATAATTTGCATGTGTAAAGTCAGGCATTTAGATGCATAAATGGCAATTTTTTTTTGAAAGGGCTGATTTTATACATGGACGTCCTTACTACATAGAAATTGCAAGGAGACGTGTCATACCATGGTTAGGAAGTAGCGGGGGTGGGTATGACTGCATTCTCCCTGGCATGCTTAGATCTCTCAAGCCGGTTTGGTTAGCCCAGCTCTTTACAGGAGGGATTAAGGGGGTTATTTAATGATCGTAGGGGCACAGAGGAAGGAAGAAATGGAAATAAAATGCTTGTGCTGGGGGACAGGGAGGAAATAAAGAAAATATAATTGTGCCTGAAGGGGCCAGGGCCAGGGGAAATGTGAAATTATGCCAAGGAGGCAGAGAGAGGAAAAATGATGGAATTGTGCCAAGGATGGTGGTGGAAAGAGGGTATATGGTGAAAAAAGGATTTTGCAGGGAGAGTGGAAATGGTGGAATTATGCCAGGTAAGAGGGCAGTGTTGATTAATCCAAAAGGAAATCAAAATGTTTCCAGGTTTTTAGCTTGCTGAGTACTTGGAAGTTCTGTGTTTTGCATGTTGACTGCACTAAACCTTAGCATGGCTAATAATCTACCTCTTTGAGGCTGCCTTTGAATCCTGACCCCCTTATTTTCCTGCTCATCACCTATCTGCATTTTTGCCATTCCCCTAGATTTCCCCTAGTCCCTAATTGTTACGTGTGGTCTGTCTTGATTAGAATATAAACTCTGATGAACAGGAACTGAGTGGAGGAGTAGCCTAGTGGTTAGAACACTGGCTTAATAACCAAGCAACCAGGGTTCAATTCCCACTAGCACTCCTTGTGGCCTTGGGCAAGTCACTTAACCCTCCATTGCCTCAGAAGAAAGGCCTGGCAAACTACTTCTGGTGACACTGCTAAGAAAACCCAGGAGTTTCTGGGTCGTCAGGACTGACTCAAAGGCACACAATGCATTTTTAGCAGGGACTGTCTCTTACTTGCACATGTACAGTGTTGAGTATGCCTTGTAGTGCTATACAGATGTTAAGTAGTAGCAGTAGTAATAGATTGAGACAGCACTAGCACTCCTTTTGGCCTTGGGCAAATCACTTAACCCTCCATTGCCTCAAGTCTAAGTTACAATGTAAACCACTTTGATGAAAATGATAAAGTGCTATAAGCATTGGGGTCTATTCTGCACCGCGTTTAGTGAGGATATTTGTCCAGTTTGGACGTATATCCTCTGCTAAATGCCTAGAGCCTATTCTGCTTCCAAAGCTCCCCGCATGTACAGCTGAGATGTGTGGGGAGCTCTGGACGGGAGCGGGAAGGGGAGGGCTGAAGGGGGAGACTGGGTGGAACAGAGCCAGGGCCCTGATCCCAGACATACAGGACCTAGTCCAGTGACAACCCTGTATGCCAGGGCTTGGGGAGTTAGACTGTGAACTTATTCCACCTCAGAAGTGGAATAAGTCCCCGCCCCTCCTCCGAAGAGGTGAGCTGGACAGGGTGTTCCCAGCAGCCCGATCTCAGCCTTGGCCGGTCCGATCGGGGGTCGGATGGTGGTGAATACAAACTTTAAATCTGTGTGGCAGAGAGCTTGTAGTTTAAATTTCATAATAAGTTAGAGCCTAGCAGCAGCAAAGAGCTAGAATTTAAATCAAATAAGAACATAGCTTACCTCAGCAGCACAGGACAGAGTACTGTGTAGCAGCCCTCTTTTAATAAGTGTTATTTCCCTCCCTCCCTCCCCACACCCACCCACTCCTAGGATAATCGTAGCTTTATAGGTACTGTGATACAGCGGACCCTCTTCTGGAGAGAAAAATAGTTTTGAAGTCTGAAAGAAAAAGAAATTGCCTGCAATTTCCAGAGGATTCACCTAGAGGGAGCAGGAGAGTTAGGACAGAGACCACAGTACCAAGCCCTAGTGGGCAGGACTCATGTTCCAAAAGCACACATTTAAGAGGAAGCAAGCAAGAGTCAGGAGGAAGCTTATCTGCTAGGAGCTTACCTGCAAGAAGCTCAGCTGCTAAAACCTCGTCTGCTTGGAGAGCTACTACTCAGGGAGCTGTGGAAAGATCACCCTCACCAGTGGCGAGATCAGATTCCATGCGCATGTCCTCTAACTCGGCTGTTAATCCCGCTGGACAGCGGGAAAGTTTAGCTACCGCTGCAGGTTCTGTAATTCCAAGCCCACTTTGGGAAAAATCCAAGAAGGCTACCATAAAGGAACGCTCGCAGTCAAAACAAAATTTGTACTGAGGTATTGTAAGACCTCGGAGAGAGCGCGTAGTCCTCAAAGGGCATCAACCCAAGCTGCCGGCTATGACCTCCACAGTGCAGAAGATCTGGTTATCCCAAAGCAGGGGCGAAAGTTGGTTACCACGGACTTACAAGTTGAGATACCTCCAGGGTGCTATGGAAGAATAGCACCACGATCAGGGCTTGCCGCCAAGCACAGCATCGATGTAGCTGCAGGAGTGGTGGACCCCGACTACAGGGGTATATTAAAGGTACTTTTATTTAATTTCTCGCATGAAGATTTTGAAGTTCAGATAGGAGATAGAATAACACAAATAATCTGTGAACGTGTTGGTTTTCCCGACCTCGAAGAAGTTGACATGCTGACTCCTACAAGCCGGGGAACAGGGGGTTTCGGCTCTACTGGAAGGGTGGAACTTGAAGGTTTAATGGCCATAGGGAGTGAACCCCCGGAAGAGGATCTAGGACCTCGTGTGGAAGATTGTAAAGAAATCTCCACTCCCAAGGTAGGAGAGGAACTCTCCCTGAGACAAAAGGAAGAGTTAGCTAAGTTGTTAAGCAACTATCAAGATGTGTTAACTCCACTACCAGGAGAAACTTCATTGGTAGCCCATGAAATACTCACTCCTCCAGGTAAAATTATACGTCAGCGACCGTATCGGTTACCGGAGGCGAAAAAACAAGAGGTGGTCAACCAAGTACAAGAGATGCTGAAAATGAATATTATAGAAGAATCGCATAGCCCATGGTGCAGCCCGGTGGTACTGGTTCCAAAACCTGATGGGTCTATGCGTTTCTGCATAGACTTCCGACAACTCAATGCGGTGTCCACGTTTGACGCTTACCCGATGCCTCGGATTGAGGAATTATTAGACCGGCTCGGGCAAGCCAAGTACCTGACAACGTTGGACATGACCAAAGGCTACTGGCAGGTCCCTTTGACACGGGATGCCAGACCCAAGACGGCCTTTAGTACACCTTTGGGGCTCTTCCAATTTCGGAGAATGCCATTTGGCCTGCATGGGGCAGCGGCCACATGCCAGCGTCTGATGGATGTCATTCTGCGGCCGCATCAGACCTTCGCTACGGCCTATATGGACGACGTAGTGATCCACAGCGCCACATGGCCGGAACATCTCCAGCAAGTGGGCACTATACTGGAAGCCATGAAGAGAGCCGGCCTCACGCTAAATCCAAAGAAGTGTACTTTCGCCGCCAAAGAAGTTAAATATCTCGGTCATCTGGTGGGCCGTGGAACGGTACGACCCTTGTTAGATAAAATAGAAAGCGTCAGGAAATTTCCCGTTCCCCAGAACAAGAAGCAGTTGAGAAGCTTCCTTGGCCTTATTGGGTACTACTGACGCTTCATACCCCACTTTGCGGAAGAAAGCAATGTGTTTACGGAAATGCTACGGAAAAATGCTCCGACTGTAATACACTGGACACCCGAAGCAGAGACGGCCTTCCAAAAGTTAAAGGGGAAGTTATGTCAGGCCCCCGTATTGCGCGGGGTAGACTTTCGCCAAACATTCCTGTTGCAAACGGATGCCTCAGAGACGGGTCTGGGAGCGGTCCTGTCCCAGATACAGGAAGGAGCGGAACACCCCATCATGTTTCTTAGTCGGAAACTATCTCTGGCCGAGAGAAAATATGCTACCATTGAACGAGAATGTCTCGCAATCAAATGGGCCGTTGAGGCTTTAAAATTCTATCTCACCGGGAGGAAATTTGTCCTCATAACTGACCATGCCCCCCTGAAGTGGTTGCATTCTATGAGAAACGAAAATAACAGGCTAACCTGGTGGTATATGGCCTTGCAGCCATACGACTTTAGAGTGGAGCATCGTGCCGGGAAGCTGCATTTCAATGCGGATGCCATGTCCCGTATTACGTGCTGCGGAGAAGAGGCTTTCCCAGCCCATAATATTTTGAGAAGGGGGATGTGTGATACAGCGGACCCTCTTCTGGAGAGAAAAATAGTTTTGAAGTCTGAAAGAAAAAGAAATTGCCTGCAATTTCCAGAGGATTCACCTAGAGGGAGCAGGAGAGTTAGGACAGAGACCACAGAACCACGCCCTAGTGGGCAGGACTCATGTTCCAAAAGCACACATTTAAGAGGAAGCAAGCAAGAGTCAGGAGGAAGCTTATCTGCTAGGAGCTTACCTGCAAGAAGCTCAGCTGCTAAAACCTCGTCTGCTTGGAGAGCTACTACTCAGGGAGCTGTGGAAAGATCACCCTCACCAGTTGAGAGAGACCAAGCGAATGCGTGTTCCAGAGAAGGACCAAAGAGATGCTATGAAGGTACTAGCCCAAGAGTGGGATCTTGGCCGCAAGCAAGCCTGAGTAAAAGGACAGGCTGGGAAAGGAGAACCAGTCCTGTAAGAGAGAGGACAGGCCGAGAAGGCCGAAGCCAAGCCAGACCGGGCCCTGAAGCCCACAAGAGAACAGGCCTCAAAGGCCAGAGGAGGAAAGACTGGGAGAGCAGGAGGAATATATCTGAGAGCACTGATACTGAAGGCAGCAGCCAAGGTAGGCCTCCAGCCTCACCCCAGAGAACCAAACGGAAACCTAAAGGTAAAGCTTTTAACCTTTGTTATTGTGTGCCTGAAGTCAAGCTAAGAGAAGAATCCTGGGGGGGGCGGAGCCTGATGTCCAGCGGGTAGGACGCTTTGCGTTGAAGCTCCCGAGAGGCCTACTTAGAATCCTGACTTAATACCTATACAAATTTACTATTTCGCTCCGAGCTGACCGGGGCACCTCGGGGGGGATGGCGGCCCATAAACCAGCGCGCTTGGACTTCGGGTCTCCTTCTTCTTCTCACGGAAAACGCTCCAAAACAGAGGTGTCCTCCCCACAGAAGATGGTCCCATTTCATGAAAACCCCGAAATGCACCTGGAGATTTTGGAGGAAATACGCGGCGTGAAGGAATTGGTGCAGTCCAATGGAGAAGCGCTTCGAGCCATGCGAGAAGACTTTGGAGTGCTCCAGGACCGACTTGAAAGTCTTTCATTACGGCAGGACAACATGGCGGGGGTCCTCGACTCGCACGAGGTGCGCTTGGGCAAACTGGACAAGGCTGAGCGCCAGATACAGAATCTTCAAAAGGAGTTAGAAGATAGCAATAATCGAGCCCGTCGCAACAATGTGAGGCTCCTCGGAATGCCGGAGGGGGTGGAAGCAGGAGATATAAGAGAATTCTTGCTCAAAACTCTTCCCTCCTTGCTGAAGATCACTTTTCACAGAGAACTGGAAATCGATCGCGCACACACCGTGTTCCTGCCCACATGGCGCTCAACCGCACGACCCCCCGGCCTATTATCTTTAGCTTGCTACGATATCAACAAGTGGAACAAATTTTACATGCTGCCCGAGCGAATCATCATTTGGAATTTGAAGGTCGTAAGGTCTCCTTCTTTCCTGATTTGGCAAAGCCTACCGTTGACCGTCGGAAGAAACTCCTTGCTTTTCGCCCTCGACTTCAACAGCTACAGGCTCGCTTTGGCCTGTTGTATCCAGCGAAGCTCCGAGTGACTCTCCACAACCAAACCAGGACGTTCGAAGATCCTGATCTACTATCAACATTTTTAGACTCCAAAGAAGCAGAGCAGATGCGCTAATCCCAAATCTTGGACTCTTATCTGCCGGCTCTATCCGCCATTTTGAAGGGCCCGATGCGGCGGTCATAGCCAAGCACAGAAATAGCCTGGACTTTCTTTCTTTCTCTATATGACTTTTGTTTTTTTGGTCTCCTATCCCTTCATGATGTGTGCCTCGGTCGGATTCGGAGCACGCACAGTCCTACAGGTTATGTGTTTTTTCAATTTCGGCCTTCTCTGGGGTTTCTCCCCGCAGACACATGGTCGCCAGTAATTTTGGGGTTTTGCTTCTCCTCTACCGTACTGCGGTTTTCTTTGTTAATGTGGGGCGCTTCATTGTATTATATTAGCTTATTTTTCCTATGTCATGTGTACAGCCAGATACAGTCAGTTTGAGGGATATAGTGAAATTATGTGTGCTATCATGCTCAGGATTTTTAACTTTTCTGAATGGCCTTATGTAAAATCTTATCATTCACCGTCAAAGGCATTAATGGTCCACTCAGAGGAAAGAAAATCCTTAGCTATCTTAGCCATGTGCATGTTGATTTAGTGTTTCTTCAGGAAACGCATTTAAACTCTGCTGAAACACTGAAACTCAATGCTAAGCCTCACAGGGTAGCTGCCTATTCTCCCACCGTTTCCAAATGGTACGGGATAACCATTCTGGTTAAGAAGTCTTTGCATGCTACTGTACCTGATATTAGCGCTGACAAGGAGGGTAGATGGGCCCGTGTACACCTTGAGGTTGGAGATAGTGAATTCACGTGTATTTGCATTATGCCCCGAATGTGGACAACCCTGCTTACTATGCAAGTATTGCGCAGTTGGCCTTGGCCTCTGCCAATGCTCCATTAATACTTGGTGGCGATTTTACTCAAGTGTTCCCTCAATCTTTTCTTCTCAAACAAGGTGCTCGTTGGTTGGAAGATCCAGTACCGAGTAGACCTGTGTGGCTAGATATAGAAGCGGGCCTTTGCAAACCGATTCCTCTTACCTTTTTCCCTGGTATGACTCTCCCATCAGACTCCTACTATCTACCAATGCTTTTAGACACTTTAGGTGCCTTTAATACTCTTATGCAATCTTTAGACTCCCGACTCTGGTCAGTGCAACTTCAGCATCGCCTTCGGAGCACTAGAGTACTCCCGCCATCGGCATTCCCTACATAAGGTTGATTGGAGACTTTCCGATCTCTCGGTAGTTCACCGGGTGTAGCATCCAATTTTACTAAACCTTATGTAATGCTATAACTAGAGATACCCCTATAGCGCAGAAAGTATGGGAGAGAGAATTGCATGTGACTTTGACCTCGGAGCAATGGAGCCTTATCTGGAGTAGAGGGACACGGGTTCCCGATCCGCCTCACTCACTCAGGCCCTCTTCTTTCTAGCCCACCGGTGTTTTTACACTTCTCACAGATTAGACAAATGGAACACTACTCAGGGCAATGGTTGCTGGACATGTCCTGCGGCCATTGGTTCATTGCCTCATGTTATGCATGAATATCCCGCACTACAGTATTACTGGCGTCGGGTCTGGGGTCGTATTTAGTCTATCTCGCACTCTCAGGAGCCCCTTTCTTGGAGGATAGTGGGACTTCGCCCAATTGCGGGGATCCCCTCTCTCCCAAAAATGGCTTATCTCCTTTCGAACTTTATGCTTGGCATTGCTATTTCCCTAATTAAGTAATACTGGAAAATTAGCTCCCATCTGAGCCCCAATGAATGGTGGAATCATGCCTGTCTTTACAGTAAATATGAACAAATACCTCGTCTGTTCGCTTCCTCCGTTCAGACTCCTTCTCATTGGTCTCAATGGAAGCTGCTCAATGACTATGTACATTTTGCTAAATGCTCTCATCTGACTGTCTAACTTTGTATATATCTCTGTCCCATGATCATGCTGTATTGTAGATACTCTTTTGATCGTTTGATGTATAATCACTGTTAATTGGAAGCGCTCACATGCTGATATAATCGGGTAGAGAAGAAGCATCGGGGTGGGGGGTAATGGGTTTACTTTTCCTTATTGTATACCTGTTTTGTCTCTTTTGGTGTGTTGTTTCTTTTGTTTGTTGCAAAATGAAAATAAAAGTTTAAAAAAAAAAAAAAAGAGAAGAATCCTGGGAAGGTGGTTCTCCTTATCTAAAACAAGAGCCAAAGCAAAAGTTAAAAGATAGTTTGAGCAAGAAAAGAACTTTTAGAGGAAAACCTTATAGAGAGAATGTTTTTAAACCTCTAGAGCAAGAAATGCCATTAGGTATTCCACCAAGCTGAACCGTGGGCCCAAACAAACTGCCAAGCCTTGGGAAGCAGTGAGACGAACTCACATGAAGGACACTTACCTTGATCCCTCAGAGCAGTCAGAGGAGGCCATGCAGGTGGAATCTGTGCAGGAGGACATTGATAGTCCTATGGAATGTATATACTGTGCTGGAAGTGATATAGAAGCGTTCCAGAGCTCATTGAGTGAATGAAGTAATTTGCTATTGGATGTTTTTGACACTGTGAAGTTAACAGTTTTTGGTTATTCCATCTCTTACTTTCAAAATCTGCTGTAAAGACTTGTTTTGCTACGTACCGGAGTGTTTATCCTATGTTATGAACCCTTAGTGCTAAAAAGGGGAAAATAAAGCCTTTTTCTTTTCCCTCCACTTTCGTGCAAGACTGTAGTCTCTTTGGGAGTTGGCAACGAGGCTGGCACAAGGCTCTGGCCCTTGACCCTCGCACCTGGCCAACCCTGATCACAAACATCTTGGTGACCCCCGGTCCCAGCCCTTCGGTGGAACCACTACGCCGCCACCAGGGGGTGCTGTGCGACCGGGGCGCGTCACAGTACTTACACATCTTAAAAGACAGGGGGTGCTCTCAGGTGAAGCTCATTACCCAAATCAGTCATACACTAAGGACCTGAGATTAATTAAGCTTCAGGTGAACAAGGTATATTAAACGTATTATGTACAGTTTTATTGGTTTAAATATCCATAGCAACCGGAGGCGGAGCCTACGAAGCACCAACATGGCTGCGTAAGAGAAGCTCTCCTGGCCCTTTGACAGCGAATCCTGGTCATTTGTAGCTCTACCCGCCTAATTCGCAGTGCTTCAGAGCGCCAGCGCTGAATTATGTCAGCCGGTAAGCAGACCCGCCTTGACTTTGCTGCTGCGGCGGCGTCCGGCACGAAGCGATCCAAGACCGACCCTCTCTCCCCACAGAAAACGGCGGCACCGCCCGAAGCCCCTGAGGGCCTGAAAGAAGTGTTGAAGGAGGTAAGGGCGGTTTGCTGCCGGGTGGACGCAAACGGCGAATCCTTGGATAAGGTGCAAACGTGCCTTAAGGAGCTGTCTGGGCAAATGCAGCAGCTTACCTTACGGGTGGAGAAAGTGGAGAGGGCCGCCGCGGAACACGAGGAGCGCCTAGCCCTTCTCCCGAGGATGGGCCGCAAGCTGGAAGGGCTTGAGAAGAGCGTTGAGGACATGAGCAACAGGGCCCGCCGGAATAACGTCCGGGTATTAGGAATTCCGGAAGGGGCAGAGGGGAGTGATTCAATACGTTATTTGGAATCTTTGATCCCGCAGCTCTTGAAGCTGGATTTCTCTCGCCCCTTTGAAATAGAGCGGGCCCACCGGCTACCATCTTCGGTGAATCAGCGCTCTAAATTCCCGCGCCCGATGATCTTTTGTGCGCTCAGGCACCAACATGCTATCCAAATCCTAACGGCAGCTAAAACCATCCAGACTCTATTACCTGGGGGTCAGAAAGTGGCCTTTTATCCGGATTTTAGCAAGCCAACTGCTGAGCAACGTAAGAGATTCCTAGCGTTCCAGCCTCGTCTCCAGCGCCTACAAGCGAAGTACGGCCTCTTCAGTCCCGCCCGGTTCAAAGTAACCTTAAACAACGAGACCAAGACCTTCGACGATCCTGCAGAACTAGCAGTGTACATCGAAGATCAAGAAGCTCTGCAAATGCAGTCGAGTTGAAGTGCCGCGGCAGCAGGAAGTCAGCTGCGCTCAGGACTGTCCTGCGGACTTACTGATTTAGGCCCTCTGTGGCCCTTCATCAACTTGTGGAGAAGGGTCAGGCCCTCGTACGGCGCAGAGCCGGGAAGGGCGGGCAGTTCTGCCGCTCAACCGGGCTGTGCCGAGGGGAGCCTCAGAGGAGCAGGACCTTCTGTTTTCAATATGTCTGTTTTGGTTGGGGATGGCGGGTAGCTTTCATTGGGGCCAGGCTGCGCCATGTTTGGGTATTCTTCCTGGCTCACCCAAGTTTATATTATTATCAGGGGATGTTTTATTGGGGGTTTGTATTGGCTCTCAGGAGGGGGATTTGTGGGTTATTTGTTGGGGTTGCCAGTTTTGGGATTTCTTTAAGGGGCTGCTTTGCTATCTTCAGTCATATGGTGTGAGTAATTTGCTGAACAACTATGGCTAATTGGCTAAAAATCGTGTCCTTAAATGTAAAGGGCATCAAAACTCCCATGAAAAGAAAAAAAATTCTAGCATATTGTGCCCGGAATCAGGCGGATGTTGTGTTTCTGCAGGAGACCCATCTTACTCTGCAGGAAACCATGAAGTTATTGGGTTCCTCCCCAGCGGTGCACAAGAAAAACGGAGTTGCCACACTCGTCCGGAAAGCACTGGGGGCATCGCTAGTTCGTACTAGTAATGATGCCTCGGGGAGATGGTCACGGTCCCTGGTTGAAATTGGGGGGGCGCAGTTCTCTTTTGTCAACGTGTATGGTCCGAATAAAGATGATCCGGATTTTTTCCGTGCCTTGAATTGCACTTTACAAAGAGACTATACTGCCCCAATTATTGTAGGGGGGGATTTTAATTTGGTAAATGAGTCCTTAATAGACCGCCGCCCAGCGAGAATAAGCCGACCCTCTCGAGCGGATGGCGCTTTTTCAGCCCTTAAGGGGGATTGTGGTCTGGTTGATATCTGGAGGCTGCTCCATCCCACTGAGAAGGATTTTACCTTTCTTTCTCCAGTGCATAATTCTCTTTCCAGGATAGATTTTTTTTTAGTTTCCAGGTCTTTAGTCTCAGGCTGCTGTGAGGCAGAAATCCTGGGGGGAACTGTGTCCGATCATTCAGCCATTACGCTTAAACTTCCGCTATTGAAGGCTGTCGGGGGCAATCCAGTGTGGTCATTTAACAGAACCTGGCTCGCAGATCCCTCCTTCCAATCCGAGTTGAGGGCTGCTACTAGGGCCTACTTTTCACATAATACCTTGGGGGCCACGGCTACTTGGGCCTGGTGGGAAGCCTTTAAGGCCTCCCTAAGGGCGACTATTACTAGCTATAAGATTAAGGAGACTAGAAAGAGGAAAGAACAGCTAGCAGTTCTGGAAAACCAGATCAAGGCGGGGGAGAGGCTTTGGATCCGGCAGCCTGATGCTGGGATCCTTTGTAGGTTGCAGAGATTGCGGTTTCAATACAACGAGTTGTTGAGCTCTGAGATTGAACATGTGATGTTAAAACAATCGGCAAGATATCATGTTGAGCAGAATAGGGCTAGCAAGCTCCTCGCAAGTGCATTGCGTGGGAGAAGGGAAAAGGCTAGAATTGTCTCTCTTGTAAATGACAGTCAGACGAGATTGGTCACGGACGAACTCATTCTAGAGGAATTTTCAATATTCTATAATAAGTTGTACTCCTCAGAAGTGGTAGCAGATTCTGCGGCGACCGCGCGATTTCTTGATGCGCTCAGCCATCCCAGATTAGGAGCCCTACAAGCTCATCAGTTGGGCCGACCTTTCTCTAATAAGGAGGTGACTGAGGCAATCAAAGCCATGAAGGGTGGGAAAGCTGCGGGCCCAGATGGGCTGCCTGCGGAACTTTATAAAGTCATGAGCGATGAATTGGCTCCTTACTTAATGCTATATTATGGGGAGCTGGAAAAGGAATCTGGTCAGCCCGGGAATCTCTCAGAAGCTACCATTGTGGTCCTGGAAAAACCTGGGAAAAGTCCCGAATATGTTAAGAATTATAGGCCTATCTCCCTATTGAACATAGATTATAAAATCTATGCGAGTATTCTGGCTAAGCGGCTTGCTTTGGTCATCGGGGACTTAGTGCACCCTGATCAGTGTGGCTTTATACCAGGCAGGTCCACTTTTGATAATGCTCGACTGTTGTGTAATCTGATCGATAGGGCGGCGGCCGACACCTCCCCTTATGTGGCCCTTTCCCTGGATGCTGAAAAGGCATTTGATAGGCTGGAATGGTCCTTTCTTTTTTCTGTGCTAACTTGGTTCGGATTGGGAGAGGACTTTATCAACAAGGTCAAGTTGCTTTATGCCAAAACCAGTGCTAGAGTTTTTGCTAATGGCCATCTGCATCGTTCCTTCTCATTGCATCGGGGTACTCGACAGGGCTGTCCCTTATCCCCACTATTGTTTGACCTGGCCCTTGAACCTTTAGCCCTGGCTGTTCGGCAAAGTGAAGCTATTTTGGGTCTCAACTTTAACGGATTGCATGTTAAGTTATCTGCATATGCAGATGACCTCTTGTTATTTACCCAGCCTCAGGAAATCCCACAGATCCTTACTTTAATCAATAATTACTCCAGTCTGTCGGGCTATAAGATTAACTGGGATAAGTCTGTGGCCTTCCCACTTAATGGATGCTCGACAATCGCAATGATGTCCCCCTTCCCGTTTAGATGGGAACCTGCTGGCATTAAATACCTGGGAGCCTGGTATAGTGCCTCTGTGGCGGATACTATCCGTGTGAATGTGGAGGAGCTCACCCGGATAGTCCGCAGTAAAATCTCTGCATGGTCTCCCTTATACCTTACCTGGTGGGGTCGTTTAGAAGTCATCAAAATGGTCCTGGTCCCCAAGATCAATTATGTTCTAGGCATGCTCCCCTTCACCTTACCGATAGAGATATTTACGGGGTTAGAGAGAACCCTTTTGGGGTTTCTGTGGAAGGATGTCCAGCCCCGCATAGCCCTCCGGAAACTTAAGGCCCCCAAAGATAAGGGGGGTGTCCATTTCCCCGATTTTCAATGGTACCATCATGCACTCCTTATTAAGCAGGGTACTACATGGCTGGATACTGAGGTGGAGATCCCTGGGCCAAGGTGGCTCCAAGTCGAAGCCCGGGCGGCAGGCTCCTACCCTTTGAGACATTTGTTGGGAATGCTGCATCCTGAGGAAGGGCCACAGGGCAAGGTAATCCGGGCTACCCAGGCTGCCTTTCTAAAGCTGGTGCATATTGCGGGCGGAGATGGGCTCCCTTCACAACGGACTCCGCTTTGGCGAAACCCACTGTTTAAGATTGGGGGCCAGCGGTTCGCTTGGAAAGACTGGCAAGAAAGGGGCATATGGACCTTGGGCCATATAGTTGGGCCTGCGGGAATGAAAGATTTTAATTCCTTCAGGGCAGAATTCTCCTTACCTCAGAGTAGCTATTTCCGTTGGCTGCAAATTAAGCATAGCATCTTGGCAGCCGGGGTCGAAACCTGCAATTTGCTAGAGGAGGGTAGCCTGATTCTTACTCTCAAAGCCATGTATGGGCAAAAGGGCATGATAGCTGGTGTATATGCTTTGTTTAGGGACTACGCCAGCTCAGTACCGAGGGGGCTATATCGGGTCTGGGAATCTGAGTTGTCTGCAGTGCACTCCTTTGATATGTGGGCACCGCTGTGGGGCACTGTCACCAGAGCCTCCCGCTCTGCTGCGATTACGCAATCTATGTATTTCCTTTTGCACAGGGCTCATCTCACGCCGGTAAAGGTTTCCAAATGGGACCGGTCATCCACAGGGAATTGCTGGTCCTGTCAGAGAGCGAAAGGCACATTCCTTCATATGTTTTATGAGTGCCCCTTTGTGCAGGCCTATTGGAGGGAGGTCTGGCATAAAATACAAGTTGTTCTGGGCATACCAGACCAGCTTTCCACGACTGTAGTTTTCTTGCGTTCCTTGGGGCTTTCCCAAGATGGGCACAAGTCCAAGGACTTCCTTTTAAACTTTATGATGGCTGTTGCTTTCAAGCTGATCTTAGTTAATTGGAAGACCTTGGAGAAGTTGCGATCGGGGGAATGGTGGAGCTTGGTCTGTCACTATGCCAAATATGAACGGATATACGACAAGCTTCATCATCCCGGCAGCGGAGTGCTCTGTCATGATAAGTGGCTTCTCCTAGACCAATACGTTGCTCGCTCTGTTGCTGGTTAATTCTTGTAGATGGTCCCCAACATGGGATGTTAATTTGGGGTTGGGAATTGGTCGCTTAGCAGCCCAGTGAAGTGAATTGCTGGATTCTGGCTTCTCTGACACAGTTCTATATGCTTGCCTACTCCTGAGGGTCGGGGGGTGGGGGGTTTTCTTTTCTTTTCTTTTTCTTTCACGTTTAGTTACTGTTATTGCTGTGTTGTTTTTTGTGTGTGTGGTGTATGTTGTATTGGTTGTTGGAAAACTTAATAAAGATATTTCAAAAAAAAAAAAAATATCCATAGCAACCCTTAGTAAGTAAAGAACTTACTCTCTAGATAAGGTGTTAGATAGTGCTGGGGAGAAGTCTGCTGTCTTGGTACATGTCGGTACCAATGACATAGGAAAATGTGGTAGGGAGGTTCTGGAGGCTAAATTTAGGCTTTTAGGTAGGAAGTTGAAATCCAGAACTTCCAGGGTAGCGTTCTCTGAAATGCTTCCCATTCCACGTGCAGGACCCAAAAGGCAGGCAGAGCTCCGGAGTCTCAATGCGTGGATGAGACAATGTTGCAGAGAGGAGGGTTTGGGATTTGTTAGGAACTGGGGAACATTCTGGGGAAAGGAGGGACTCTTCCGAAGGGATGGGCTTCACCTTAACCGGGATGGAACCAGGTTGCTGGCATTAACCTTTAGAAAGGAGCTAGAGCAGCTTTTAAACTAGATAATAGGAGAAAACTGACAGTCGCCCAAGAGCGGATGGTTCGGAAGAATGTATCCTTGAAGGATACTACCAAAAGCAGAGAGGTTCCAAAAAAGAGTAAAGTAGCCCAAATGCCCTCAAGTATGGAGCAGACAGAGCTTAAAGATCCCAAATTACCCATGTCTACCAATAGCCAAATTAATATGAATAAAATACAGTCTCTAAAATGCTTGTATGCAAATACTAGAAGTCTAAAAAATAAGATGGGAGAGTTAGAATATATAGCACTAAATGAGAGGTTAGATATGATTGGAATATCAGAGACATGGTGGAAGGAGGACAACCAGTGGGACACTGTGATACCTGGGTACAAACTATATCATAATGATAGAGCTGATCAAATTGGTGGAGGGGTTGCGCTCTATGTTAGAGAGGGCATTGAGTCAGAAAGGATTAAAGTTTTGCAGGAAACAAAATTTGCTGTAGAATCTCAATGGATTGAAATTCCATGTAAAAAGGGGAAGGCGATGGCAGTGGGGGTGTACTATCGACCGCCTGGCCAGAATGAACAAATGGATGATGAAATGCTCAAAGAAATCAAGGAAGCTAACAAAAGTTACAGCACAGTAATAATAATGGGTGATTTCAATTACCCCGGTATCGACTGAGGAAAATAGTTAAGAAAAAACTAAAAGGAGCAGTTGCAAAGGTTAAAGACTTACATCAAGCTTGGGTGTTGTTGAAAAATACTATCTTGGAAGCCCAGACCAGCTGTATTCCACGCTTTAAGAAAAGTGGAAGGAAGTCCAAAAAACTGCCAGCATGGTTTAAAGGTGAGGTCAGAGAGGCTGTTGTTGCCAAAAAAGCATCTTTCAGGAAATGGAAAAAAGAGCCAAATGACGAAACCTGGAAACAGCACAAGCACTGGCAAGTCAAATGCAAGGAATTGATAAAGCAGGCAAAGGGAGAATTTGAGAAGAAGTTTGCTGCGGAAGCAAAAACATGAAATAAAGATTTTTTCAAGTACATTCGCAGAAAAAAACCTGTGAGAGAGTCAGTGGGTCCTTTAGATGATAGAGCAGTTAAAGGGGCACTAAGAGGCGACAAGGCGATAGAGGAGAGACTGAATTAATTCTTTGCTTCGGTCTTTACTGAGGAAGATGTAGGGATGTTACCCATGATTGAAGTTGTATTTAAAGGTGCAGAAGAATTGAAGGAAATATCGATACATCGGGAAGATGTATTACAACTATTAGATAAACTGAAGAGTAGCAAATCACCTGGGCCAGATGGCATACATCCAAGGGTGTTGAAAGAACTGAAATATGAGATTGCAGACCTGCTATTAGTAATCTGTGAACTATCATTAAAATCATCTCTAATACCTGAAGATTGGAGGATTGCCAATGTAACACCAATTTTTAAAAAGGGTTCCAGGGGTGATCCGAGAAACTACAGACCGGTGAGCCTCACGTCAGTACCGGGAAAAATGGTAGAAAACATCATAAGGAATAAAATTACTCAGCATGTAGATAGTCATGGCCTAATGGGACTATTGTAACTTATTGCTCTGTAGTGAAACTAGAAAGTACAATGTATCTTTATTATAGACTTTGGCCAATATAACAAATGGATAGTTATTCCATTTCAAAACTGCCGTAAGGTCTCAGAAAATCGGGCTGCCACTGACTTATTATGGATCGTCAAGTGGACTTCAAGCCACTACAACTTCAACGACCTTTTCTACGGCTTTTGAAACTTACTTGGAATAGCTTCTAATATTTTTCTTAAAACTGAATATATAACTTTTAACAGTAGTTCACAGCTTCCAACAAATATCCTGTTCAGTAAATGTAGAAAATTCAGTGCTTAACTTCAAGTAGCCAGTTACAGCTTCTAATACTTTTCCCGATGCTGTCAGGCGCGCTATAAATTAAAAACAGTGACCCCTGAAGGGTTGAACGCCAGGATAGAGTGGGAAGTCTGCTTGTGAACAATCCCCTTCTTGAGCTGTGGGTAGGGCAGTCTCTATATAACTGTTCCGCATGCGCGGCGTTTTAAGACAGTTGGTGAAAGCAGAGCGAGTGAGCTATGCGAGAAAATGTTTGGGAGAGATCATAGGTATGATTTGGATTCATTATTTTAGTATCTGGAAGACAACAATTTTTGAAAGTCCGTACTTAATGAACTTGTTTTGATTTATAGTGCTTCATTAATCTTCCCCTGAGGAAACCTGTGAGGGTGAAACACCAAGAATAGCGCGCCTGACAGCGTCGGGAAAAGTATTAAAAGCTGTAACTGGCTACTTGAAGTTAAGCACTGAATTTTCTACATTTACTGAACAGGATATTTGTTGGAAGCTGTGAACTACTGTTAAAAGTTATATATTCAGTTTTAAGAAAAATATTAAAAGCTATTCCAAGTAAGTTTCAAAAGCCTTAGAAAAGGTCGTTGATGTTGTAGTGGCTTGAAGTCCACTTGACGATCCATAATAAGTCAGTGGCAGCCCGATTTTCTGAGACCTTACGGCAGTTTTGAAATGGAATAACTATCCATTTGTTATATTGGCCAAAGTCTATAATAAAGATACATTGTACTTTCTAGTTTCACTACAGAGCAATAAGTTACAATAGTCATATTAACTCTGTTAAGAGAAGACCAGGATTGGAGTTATGGCCTAATGGAAGACAGCCAACATGGCTTTAGACAAGGAAGATCTTGTCTTACTAATCTGTTATGTTTTTTTGAAAGTGTGAATAAACAGGTGGACAAAGGTGAGTCGGTTGATATAGTGTATCTGGACTTTCAGAAAGCCTTTGACAAGGTCCCTCATCAGAGACTTTTGGCAAAACTAAAGAGTCATGGGATAGGATGCAGTGTACTACTGTGGATCAAGAACTGGTTAAAAGATAGAAAGCAGAGGGTTGGGCTAAATGGCCAATATTCCCAATGGAGAAAGGTGAATAGTGGTGTACCCCAGGGATCTGTGCTGGGTCCGCTGCTTTTTGACATATTCATAAATGACCTGGAAAGTGAAATAACGAGTGAGGTTGTCAAATTTGCAGATGACACAAAACTATTTAAAGTTGTTAAAACCCAAGAGGATTGTGGAAAATTGCAAGAGGATCTTGATAAATTGGAAAACTGGGCATCAAAATGGCAGATGAAATTTAATGTGGACAAGTGCAAAGTTATGCACCTAGGGAAGAACAACCCAAACTATGGTTACACGATGCAAGGTTCCACATTAGGAACCACCACCCAGGAAAAAGATTTAGGCGTCATTGTGGATATCATGTTAAAACCCTCGGCCCAGTATGCAGCAGCGGCCAAGAGAGCAAATAGAATGCTAGGTATCATAAGGAAAGGAATGGAAAATAAAACAAAAGATATTATAATGCCTCTATATCGTTCCATGGTGAGACCACACCTTAAATATTGTGTGCAATTCTGGTCGCCGTATCTTAAAAAGGATATAGCGTTATTAGAAAAGGTTCAGAGAAGAGCCACCAAAATGGTAAAGGGGATGGAAGGATACTCCTATGAAGAAATGCTAAAAAGGTTAGGGCTCTTTAACCTGGAAAAGAGACGGCTGAGGCAAGATATGATAGAAGTCTATAAATTAATGAACGGAGTGGAACAGGTAACGTAAATCGATTGTTTACATTATCAGAATTTAGAAAGACTAGGGGACATGCAATGAAGCTACAGGGTAAACTATTTAAGACTAATAAAAGAAAATATTTTTTCACTCAACATGTAATCAAACTCTGGAATTTGTTATCGGAGGATGTAGTAAAGGCTGTTAGTGTAGCTGGGTTTAAAAAAGATTTGGACAAGTTCCTGGTGAAAGGTCCATAAACCATTATTAAGAAGGGACACAGGATATCAATGCTTGACCCAGTACAAGCATTGCGGAACCTGTGTCTATTGGGGAAACTGCTAGGTACGTTTGACCTAGATTGGCCACTGTTGGAAACAGGATACTGGGCTTGATGGACCTTGGTCTGACCCAGTATGGCATATCTTATGTTCTTATGATCGGGGCTCCTGCTTATGTCTCAGTGCCATGGTGATGGGATGCTATGGCACCGCGGCTCCATGCAGGAGCCTAGGCTGGGCTAGCCAGGGAGGCAGATTGACGTACAGTGGGCAGGAACAGGGCTCATCCGGGACATCCAGGCCTTGTGCTCTGATTCTGCTCCCGCAGAGCCATTTAGCTCCCATGGGTGCAGAATCGGGTGCATATCTGGGCTGTCTAGATCTTGAACATCCGGAGGGCTGGACGTGCCCAAAGTGGAATTGGCCTCATTAAGTAGTTAAAGGCAACTTAAGATGCCTAAATTTGTAATAGCAATTTCTGCTTTAGTCATTATTGTACAAAGTTGATCGTTTTCATGTAAACATTGTTTGAAATGTTCAAGGTTGTATGTAAACTGCTTTGACCTCTGTGAAAAGTGGTATATAAATCCAGCCAAATAAATAACCCATTAAATACATATAATAAAGAAATAGCAATATCTGTTGTTAAGTGACAGCTTTGCTACATGTAGGCTTGAAGAATTGCCACCATGCACATGTGTCAGCGCTTACATATGGAAGCTGTGAAATCTGGTGCTCATGCATGCCTGTTGACCATGTTTCACCTTTGCTTTTTCCCATGTGTAGATTTGCAAGGATCCTTGGCATATACCTGTGTACTTCTGCCCCTCTGTCGTCACTGCTTTAGAAAAAGATCCACGTTTAGCAGAGCCTCTTCTACAATAATGCCACAATTATGTACATGATGACCACAACATCTTAATTCCGATTTCCACATATGTTCTAAAATATGCCTTTTTAGCATCAGTTTTTGACCACTCTTTGCTGATTATCCACTTGCAAGAATCAGGAATATCCTGTACAGTTCTTTCCTTCTTTACATCCACGCAAATTTCGAGTAGTCCCTAATGATAGGTTCTTAGTAATTTATCCAGGGGCCCTTATTAGCTCCGACATTGTTTAATGTCATTTTAACTCCCTTGGTAATGTTAATTCATCTCCCCCCTGGTAATGCTCGTTCAGTCATGTGGCTGTAGCCCATATGTATACACAGACAATATCCAAATTCTGCTTCCCTTGGATCTTGCATCTATAGATATCTCCCATATGCATAATTGTCTTTCAAACGTTTTTTCCTGGCTAAATTCTCATAAGTTGGTCTTCATTGTATCAAAGTGTAGTGCCATTTAATTTAGCCATTCCAGTAAATGGAGCTTTGCTACAATCGATTCTCGTATTTATTTCATATGCTGTGCATTATATTGGATAATCGGTTATCCTTCAAGGCCCATATCTCTGCTGTTGTTTGCTCCTCATTGTATTTCTCTTCATAGGATCAACTCAGTGAAATCTTTGCATGGGCTGGCTGAATTGAAGCTCCACTTTCAAACTCTTGTAGTTTCAAAACTGGACCACTGTCAACGCTCTCTATACTTGCTTGCCACTCCTGTTACTTTGTCAGTAACAGAAAGTCCAAAATACTGCGGTTCAGCTGATTATTGGGGCTATGCTTTCTGATTGTGTCTCTCCCCTATTAGCAGCTCATCACTGGCAGCCAATAGTCAACCAACTCAAGTTTAAGCTCTTGCGATGTTGACTCACAAGGCATTCCCCACTGATCAACCAAAAGGTCCAAAGGAAAGTGCAGCATAAAATTCACTAGCTGTGGTTAGTGAATTGCTGTGCATCTCTTAGGGGGAGATAGATAATTAAGATGAACAAGGCCATATCCTTTATAATGGGATCATTTATTGACATCACGAAAATAAGTTGAATACAATATTATGCAGCTAAAATTATTACTGCAAGAATACTACCAACTAAAGTGCAGGGCCACAAGAAAAAGAAAACAATAACAGTTCCTCCTTGGAAAAAGCACATCGAAGGGAAAATACAATCATTGCATGCGGCGGTATCCCTGATAACCGAGTATCTAAAAGGATTAAGATAATCAAAGATATTGAGGAAGATATTGAGCTGAGACAGAAACCTTCTGGAGAGGCCTATAAGAAGACGCCATAGAGAACAATCAAGAAGCAGAATGGTTATCCTGCAGATAGGAAAATTAGAAAAATCAAACATCAAATCTATGGAATGGCCTGCAGTAACAACAAAAGAGCTGTAAAGCAGGTTAAAATGAACCCCAAACTGGAAGAGCCTTGGCCCAGATGGAGTGATTAACCTTTGGCTCAAACAGTTAACATCACTCCACCAAGATCTTGCAAACTGTAAAAACCAATTGATCAAGCAGCTGAACTTAATACTGTAATGGCATATAACAGGAAGAACATTTCTTCTTCCAAAGGAGGACCCAAGTAACATTCCCAAAAATTATAGTCTAGTAACTTGTCTAACTACAATCTATAAGCTGTTCACTGCAATAGATGCAGACAGAATATAGGATCATATATAGTCCAATAACATCATGGCAACAGAGCAAAAGCGCAATAAGAGGGGAGCATATGGAACCAAAGACCAGTTAATGTTAAATAAGGCCATTATGGCCAGCACTAAGAAAGAGAAACTGTGAGTGTCTCAGCACTTGCTGAGTAAGCCCTGCACACGTGCAAAGTCACCCGCCAGCATCGTGTCTATTGAGTCGGACGCTGAGGCGGATGGCAGTGCAAGGCACACTGAGTCACCAGGGTTGGAGCAAATGCTGTTTAAGAGAGAGTTTCACTGCGGATTTCAGGGGATGGCTGCAGAGTTTTGTGCTATTAAAGAGGATGTGCTGAGCAAAATTGAAGATATGTATGGAGATATCCAGGAACTGGGGGGCCGTGTCAAAGACGTGGAAACAAAAGTGGAGGAGCATGCTGAACTGTTAAACGACCTGAAATGTGCGGTTGATCGGCATTAGCAGCAGGCGATGGAGTTAACATATAACTTGGATGGCATAAAGAATCGCAGCCAGTGCAATAATGTGCACATCCAAGGCATACCAGAGGCCACAGGGACAGAGAATGCGGAAGTGGGACATTTGTTAGAATCTGCTGGGAGGAGAGGAGAGTGAGGCCTGAGTAGCAGCAATGGAAATTGAAAGATCCTTGGGAAAACCCCCTAGAAACAAACCCAGGGACATTATTGTACATTTCCTCAAGTTTCAGGAAGCAGATCTTGTGTTGCGCCGTGGTCAGGAAAAAAAGACTTTGCACTACCAAGAGGCTCAAGTCACATTTTACCAAGACCTCTTGGCCTTCACACTCACACGGAGATGGGAAATGAAGCCGGTCACAGAAGTGCTTCTTAAGAAGAACATACAGTACTCTTGATCCTTTCCTTTCTGTATGAACTTCACTGTTGCTGGGAAGAAGACCTCAGCCAAGGACCTCTGTGAGGGCTAGTGTGCGCTATGCATGATGGACTAGTGAAAGATGATTCCTTGCCTGCACCTCTGGCGCCACAGCCTACCCCGCAGCAAGTGGACTCAAATGGGTGATAAGCATCTGTGATCGCCATTCAGGTTGTGGATACATTTTTGATGGCAGGGGACTTCTAGTGCCTTTGAGTGGCCTAATTGTTACCATGATTTGTATTACGAAGGTAAACACGTAGATCCAGTGGAGGTTGCATGGAGTGCGATCCCACATACTGCTGGGTCACAGCATGGACATATGAGTGATGCAGTAGACTGTGGTGGCTTTTATGCTCTGTAGTATCTAATGTTGGATGTTTGGTTTTGTTAAAAGTGAGGAGACTGAAATAAGTAGGGAGGGGTTTGTGGATTGAGCCCTGGGTGGCTTCGTTAGGGTGAAATGTGTTGCTTCCTTGGGTTTGCCCGGATGGCAGACAGTGTTGGTGGGTGGGAAGGGGGTGGTAGAGGAAAGAGGGAGGGGATGGGATGGTGGGGTGGGATGGGTGGAGGGGGCATCTGGGTGTATGAGTGTATGTGCAAGCTCAAATGGTTTTGTCTTTTCCTTAATACAAGTGGTGGTTTGGGGAGCTTTGAGTGGAGTGGTGGGGGGTGCTACAGGGGCTCGTGCTGAAGGTTGTCTCTTTTAATGTTAATGGTTTATATTCGCCCTAAAAGCGCTCCTTTCTGTTGAAGGAATTGAGGCTCCTGGGAGGAGTCATGATTCTTTTGCAAGAGACCCACCTCAGGCTGGACTGTATGGCATGGCTGCGGAGAGGACCTTTTGGAGAGGTTTGGCTGGCAGCATATGGTAGGGGTCATAAAGAATTTGGGGTGACAGTTCTGTTCCACATGCAGTACATAATGGAGGGAGTCCTTAGAAATAAGGCCAGAAGATGTTTTTTCTTAAATATCCAGATATATGGGGAGCTCTATACCATAGCGAATGTGTATGCTTCCAACGAAGGCCAGGCTCACTTTTTTGGGGACTCGAAGGCCACTCTGGCTGAATTTGCAAAAGGAAGGTTGATACTGGGTGGGTACTGTAACGTGTGCTTACAGCCTTGTCTGGACTCCCCGGGGCGTGGGGTCCAGGGCACTGTTTGAGGTCCTGACCAATCTAGGCCTAAACAATGTGTGGCAGGACATGCACTGGGACCAGCAGGGCTACACTTATTTCTCACCTATACATCAGGTCCACACTAGGAGTAATTTTCACAGTCTGATGGGTCAGCTGTGGAGAGCTGAGTTGGGAATGATCACTTGGTCAGATCATACCCCCTGCTGGATGGAGCTTGAGGAACGTGCACCTAAGGCGGGAGCTCAGCAGTGGACTTTGCATAGTAGTTTTCTAAACCCAACAGAGGCAGTTTGGAAGCATGGTCAATTTTTTTGAATTGCATAGTGCAAGTGAAGTGACTGTGCCCATGATGTGGGATGCCTTTAAGGCCACTGTCTGCGGACAGTTGCTTGCGGAAGCGGCAGGATTTCAGCAGCACTGTGAGTGGGATATATGTGCCTTGTGGGAGGCAGTTGCGCAGTTGCAGGCCCAGCATGCGCAGGCGGGGTCAAAGCAAGATTGGAAGCAATGGATCGCCATAAGGGCCCAACTTGATTAGTTTATGCAGCAAAACCTGGAGTTTATGAGATGCAGGCTCCAGCAGACATTCTATGACAAATGAAATAAGGTGGGTAAATTGTTGGCCCTCCAACTGTATAAGCAACAATCCAAGCAGATGGTATGAGAGCTTTACGATTGGGGGAGGGATGATTCTGTGTTAAATCAGGGGACAATCGGGTGGTGTTCACGGCGTTCTTTGAGCAGTTTTACGCGGAAGGCCCAGTGGCGCAGGACCGTATTGTGAAGTATCTCTGGGGTATGAATCCCCATCCTTTCTAGTTCCCTCCCTCTTGACTTTGCAGCACTTTATTGTTCTCGGAGGGGCAGGGGCGGAGGCGGGGTGGCCCTGCTCCATCGTGCCTCCATTAATATTGAGGAGGTCCCATCACCGGTAACCCTACCCCCAGAATCCCTTTTCTTAAGGCTTTCTTCCTCCTCCCCCCCTATACGTCCTCCTTCTTTACTTTCCTCCCTCTCTCGTGCCTCACGATGGGAGGCAGCCCTTCAGGCTATCTCTGATCTTGTGCTCCATTTCCCTAACCTCATTTTGTTAGGTGATTTCAACATACATATTGATAATCCCATTAGATCAAAGGATCAGGCCTTTGTTAACCTCCTGAAGGATGTTTCCTTGCGACAACATGTGGTTGGTCCAACTCATGTGGCAGGTCACACCTTGGATCTGATCTTATCGCCTTCATCATTACAGCCTGTGATCTCGCCTCCTTTTACCCTTAGTGTCCCATGGTCAGATCATCTCTGTGTTTTTTCATCAATTTCCTTCCCCCAGGCAGAGATTGGCTCTACAGCCCCCCCCCCCCCACTCCCTCCCTATGCCGCAATCTGTCCTCGGAAACACTCCAGGCGTTTCCTCCAGCCCCTACAATTTTCCGCACTGATTTTGCTACTCGCTCTACGGACGTCCAGGCTACTCTCTGGGATTCCCTCTTATCTAATTCCCTAGATAACCTGGCACCCCCTCGTCCCGTTTCCAGGACCGCTAGGGCACCTTCCTCGCCCTGGTATCACCCTGCTCTCCTCACTCTGCGATCTCAGTTGCGCCAAGCCCAACGGCACTGGACCCGGCATCCTTCACCAGAACTTCACCTACGTTTCAAACACCTGTCCTCTGAATATCATTCAGCCATACAATCTGCCAGACTCGCCTTTTACTCTGCTCAGATTTCGGAGGCATCTAACTCTTCCCGTCAGCTTTTTACTATTCTGCGAAAGCTGTCGTTTGTCAAGGCTAGGAACTCACCAGCCATTTCTGCCCCAGACCCTCAGTCCCTCGCCACCTTTTTCTCGGATAAGGTACTGACCCTACTCTCCTCTTTCTCCTCCCCCTCCCCCCCTCTTCCCCCCTCTTCCTCGATTTTGATCCCTCTTCCCTTGAACTCTCCATCTGCCCCCACATCACCGACTTCTCCCTCTAGTAACCTTATCTTCACTCATACCTGGGCATCCTTCTGTCCTGTCCTCTCAGCAGAAGTACTAACGTTCTTATCTAATTCTAGGAAAACTACTTGTATCCTAGACCCCATTCCCTCTCGGTGGCTCTCTGAACCCGCTTTACAGCTAGTCCCGGTCATTACTACCATTATTAACTCCAGCTTTTCTTCTGGCCATTTCCCGACGACTTGGAAATCTGCTATTCTACACCCTTTACTGAAACAGCCTTCTCTAGACCCATCTGTTCTCTTTCACTGGTGCCCGGTATCCAACCTCCCATTTCTTGCTAAGCTCCTTGAACGCTGCGCTTTTGACCAATTAAGTTCTCACGTTGAATCTACCAATTCACTCCACCCACGTCAGGCTGGTTTCCGCCGAGGGCACAGCACCGAAACCGTTCTGCTTGCACTACTAAATGAATTACATGTCACTCACGATCGCGGTAATATCACTCTTCTTGTCTCACTGGATTTGTCTGCTGCATTTGATTTGATTGGCCATCATTCACTCCTGTCCCGACTTTCCGACATTGGTCTCCGAGGTACTGTTTGGCATTGGTTCCGCTCCTTCCTTTCCTCCCGCTCCTTTTCTGTGCATGTAAATGGTCAGGCCTCTCCTGTCCTTCCCCTCACTTGTGGTGTACCGCAAGGCTCTGTACTCTCCCCTCTACTGTTCAATATTTTCCTTGCTCCGTTGCCCCTGATTATCCAGCAATACCCGGTCTCCTCCTATTTTTATGCAGATGACATTGTTCTCCTGTTTCATACTTCGCCCTTATCCCCTGAAATTTCTCAGTTGAATCTCTGCCTTTCTCACATTGCCTCCTGGTTATCAGAAAATTTTCTTCACCTCAACCCAGCAAAGTCCTCCGCAATGTGGGTCTCCCTGAGTGGCTTATATCCCACTCTTGCTCCTTCCATTGGATCAACCAGCATTCCCCTCACATCCTCGTTTCGCTACTTGGGCGTTCTTTTGGATCCTTCTTTGACCTTTCATGAGCACATTTCCATGATCTCCCACCTCTTCTTTGCTGCTTTACGGCAAATCAGGGCCGTCCGATCCGTATTACCCACCAGTTCCCTAGTCACCCTTGTCATTGCTCTCGTCATTAGCAGATTGGATTATTGCAATGTTTACTTAGCCAACCTTCCTAAATATTGCCTCCAAAGGCTTCAACACATCCAGAACACTGCAGCTCGCCTGATCACCTCTTCTAGAAGTTTCGATCACATTACCCCCATTCTTCTTCGTTTGCATTGACTCCCCCTTCATTACCAATTCCATTATAAATTTCTGATTCTACTTCACCGAGCCATTTACACCAGTACCCCCCTTTATTTGGCAGATTGCATTTCCCTTTACTCTCCTCATCGACAACTCCGCTCCATCCATACCAACCGTCTATCCCTTCCCTCACCTTCCCAAGCCCGTCTGGAACAGACACGGCACTCTGCTTGGTTCTTCCTCGGACCATTATTATGGAATACACTGCCTGCTTCTCTCCGACTAGAATCATCTTACCCCCAGTTCAAGTCACTGCTTAAGACATATTTATTCCAGAAAGCCTTTGACCTCCCCCTCGAAGCCCCCCCCTGACTGTTCTTTGTCTTCGTCTGTAATCCCATGAATTGTCTTGTTTGTCTTCCTTTCTGTCATTATGGTTTATTATGAGTTGATATTAATGTATGATTGGTTTGCCCTTTTCTACACCCTCTTTCCTATCTATTTTTTGGCGTTCTATTTCCTGGTTTGCAGTGTTTAATCAGTTTTTATTGTACACTGCTTAATGCTTTTGCCGTAGCGGTATATCAAATATGTAATAAAGATAAAGATAAAGAGATAAAGAGAGGGACCATTTGAAGGCTGTAATAACAGCTTAAGAAGTGCAGTTTGTCATTTATTGCCCTGCCGACCAGGAAGGCCCCAGGGGCTGATGATTTCACTCCTGAGTACTATAAGAGGTTTGCGAACTGACTGGCACTGGTGTTGGCCGAGGTCTTTAATGAGGTCCTGCAAGGGGGAGGAGTATCCCCTCAAAGATAGATGCTGTCATATCTATGATTCCTAAACCAGGGAAGCCCAGAGTAGAGGCCTCATTGCATAGGCTGATATCACTTCTGAATATGGATATAAAAATCTTAGCTAAGGTGTTGGCACTCATTTGAATCTGATTCTCCCTCAACTGGTCCATGGGGACCAAGTGAGATTTGTGGCAGGTCATCAGGCGGCGGATGGCATTCGAAGAATGCTTGAATTGATACATATGGCCCACCAGGGAAAGCAGCAGACACTTCTTTTGGGAGTTGATGCGGAGAAAACTTTTGACAGGGTGAACTGGGAGTTCTTGTGGGGGAAGCTGGAAAAGATGGGGATTGAGTTGCATTTTCTGGGGTGTTTGTGCAGTCTGTATTGGGCCCCCAGGGCGTGCGTGCACATTATGGCGGTTGCTTCTGTTTTTTTAAGTTGGGGTATGGGACACGCCAGGGGTGCCCGTTCTCCCCCCTTCTTTTTGCGCTGGGCTCAAAAGTTTCAGATCTCCCTGGATGTTCATGGGATTCATGTGGGAGATGGGGAATATAAGATTGTGTTGTTTGCGGATGATATTTGCTTTCCCTGATGAGGCCTTTGACGTCACTGCCTAGTGCTATATGTCTGTTTGAGGCGTATTCTTGGGTCTCTAGATTTAAGATTAATTATTCTAAATCCCAAATATTGAATATCAATATTGGAGCAGAGCTGTGCGACCACCTCTAAGATAGCTTTCTCTTCAAGTGGGTGGACTCCTCTATGCATTTCCTTGGGGTGAACCTAATGGTGGACTCTGGGGCACTATACTATGCCAACTACACCCCACTGCTCCAGTAGGTACGTTGGAACCTGGAGATTTGGTCCGGATTGCTCCTGTCTTGGTTTGGCCGGATAGTGGTGATCAAAATGGTGATTCTCCCATGCTTTCTTTAGCTCTTCCAGGTCCTCCTGCTTGGGATGCTCCCGAGGATACTGGAGGCTTGGCAGAGACTACTCTTAAAATTTGTGTGGCAATCCTGGCGGCCATGAATAGTGAAGCATGTTCTTTATGCTCATCGTTAGTGGTGGGGAATCGGGATCCCAAATCTTAAGTGGACAGTGGTACACGGTGGTACAAGGCCATGCAAGGGTGGAGTGGATGGTTTAAAAAAGGTTTGGATAAGTTCCTGGGGGAAAAGTCCATAAATTATTATTAAAGAGGACCAGGGAAATCCACTGCTTATCTCAGAATAAACATTGTGGACTCTGTGTACCTTTTGGGAACCTGACAGGTACTTGTAACCTGGATTGGCCACTGATGGAAATAGGACACTGGGCTTGATGGATCTTGATCTGAGCCAGTATGGCATTTCTTATGTTCTTATAGGAATATTTCAGGGAGATTCCCTTTCGCCATTTCTGTTTTGTATGCCACTTAATCCAAATGACTACTCTCATCAGCTCTTTGGGACAGATTTAGCCTGAATCCTAAAGAAGGTAACAACTCAGTGATAATATTCCATTTACTATTTGAAGATGACTTGAAACTCTACAGTTCCTGTGACCAACAATTAACAGAGAAATTCCATGTATTAAAAAGCTTTTCCAATGACATCAGGGTGACTTTTGGCCTAGACAAATGTGCTAAGGCAACTTTTTTTTAGAGGAAAATTGAGCAAAATGGAAAACATCTCCCTGGCTGAGGGCTTTGACATCAAGGAACTTGAACAGGAAGGTGCACATAAATATCTTGGAGTAGAGGAAAGAATGACACTCAGCAGAAATTGCTGAGAGAAAATATTAGTAAAGAATACTATAGAAAACTAAAATCATAATTGAAAAATGCTTTAACATCACGGAATAAGATACAATCAGCTGGCCATTCCTGAACTCTCATACAGTTTTGGGTTTGTAGACTGGCCTCTTAAATATCCTGAAAAACTGGATGTGAGAACAAGAAAATTCCTCCATGTCTATGAGGTAATTTACAAGAATCAGTATATGCCAAGACTGTACATTCCTAAAGCTGAAAGAAGGCTAGGCCTCATACAGCTTGATTACACCTACAAAGCTACAACCTAGCTTATGTAACAGCATCATTGGATCCAAATACACAAAAAGTGCTGAAATATGAAAGTAAACAATCAGAAATCTGTCTCCATAGTCAAACTGGGGCAAGCATTCCGACAATTAGAAGGAATGAGTGAGAATCCACAAGGAAGCAATGGAATTCATAAAATAAGAGAAAAAACTCTTCAAAGAATTAGATCAGCTAACGAGGAAAAATAAGTGAAAAATGCACAAATACAGTGGGAAATACAAAGTGTTACTCCAGGAACCCTTTGTCGATCATGAACAGACACATGAATGGTTAAAGAGAGGTGAACTGAAACCGATGAATGAGAGATTGGTAGTTTCAGCCCAGGATCGCGGATTACCAATGAGATAGTTTACAGCGAGCTTTGAAAAAACTGGAAAAACAGAGGTGTCAATTTGCAAGAAAGAGCTGGAAACAGTAACTCACCTCATAGCTGGCTGTGAGGTTCTGATGGCAGAAAATTTCTATACAGAAAGGTATATTCCTGTTCGATGTAAAACCAAACAGAATGTGTGTATTTGGTCACTTTGTTATACTGTAAACCGCGCTGATGCCGAATAGTGCGGTATATAAGCAACTGTAATAAATAAAAATAATAAAAAATAAAAAACAAAGTAGCAGCCTTTATACACTGAAAAACATTGGGATCATGACCCTAAGAGAATTACAGAGAATGAAAAGATTATGATCACCTGGGACATTCCCATTCTGATGGATAAGAAACTGGATGCAGGGAAATCCGACATAGTGGTAAAGGAGAAAAACATCAAAACGGCATTAAGAATAATGGTGTCAGTTCCAAGTGATTATTCTGTGAATCGCATGGAGAGGCAGAAGATCCTGAAGTACCAAGAAATGCAGTCAGAGACCAAGAAAATGTGGCAGAAAGATACAGAAATATGTCCCATCATATTGGGAGCCACAGCTTGATAAAAAAGAATTTCCAAGAACATCCTGACAAACTACACATAAATGTTACATCTTATGAATTCCAGAAGGAGGCTCTCTTTGGCACAATGCAAGCACTACGCTGAGCATTTACAGTAAATCTGAGAGACTGAGATCATACGCCACATACCCTGGCTTAGAAGTGAGATTCATGACTGTCGTGGTATACGCAAAACTAACCCATTTGGAGAACCTGACCCGAGATCAACCAATGCCTTTTTACCTCTCAAGCTCCCTTATGCCATATAGACCAATGCGTGTTATGTTTCTCTCTCCACCTTAAGGGCATCTTCAAAGCACTCGCTGCCCCTCGTTTTTTCACTTGAGTCAGGTTCTGTGGAATAACTTACATCTGGGCTTGTAGCAAGAACCTTCCTTGGCTAAATTTCACAAACTCAAAACATTCTTTTTACAGCAATGATGATTCCTAGGGTGAAGCTAGAGATTCCCTGATAGAATTAACATAAAATATATGTGCATTTGCTTTATGTTTTCGTGCATCAGCACATTCAGGCCCCCACCCATATTGCTGGTCTGACACTGGATCTTCTTCTGACTACATCTTCTGTTTCCCTCTCTTCCCCTGTGGTCACTCCAGTGCCCTGGACTGATCATTCCCTCATTTCTGCACTTTGTGCTGTTCCCTCTTCCCTATCACCAGTCTCTCCGGCATTTCACCGCTGAATCCTTTCTCTCCCATTGCCAGCCCTTCTCTGATGATTTCGCCTCCCATCCCCCTTGATGATTAGCTGTCTCACTTTAACTCCACCCTTTCTACTGCTTATGACTTCATTGCCCTGTTGTGCCCCCCTCCCCCACTCCCCTCTACTCCCCAGTCCGTGATACTATTTAGGCCTCCTTTTCCTTAAACACCAGTGGTGGCACCTTGAGCGCCTCAGAAGCGAGTCCCGTTCTACTGCATCACACTCTGCATTCTGTTCTGCCTCCTTACACTGCTAAATAGCTGTAGTTTCAGCTGAGATATTGAGGCAGCCATGAGGCTCTTACACAAGTGATCAGCCTGACCCTTCCCCCAAGCCATGAGGCTCTTACACAAGTGATCAGCCTGACCCTTCCCCCAAGCCATGAGGCTCTTACACAAGTGATCAGCCTGACCCTTCCCCCAAGCCATGAGGCTCTTACATAAGTGATCAGCCTGCTAAGAGAAGACATTAAGATTTCAGTAGGCACCCTTCCCCCACTCCAGGTCTGAGCACAATATCCCCTTGCCCAGAAATCAGCAGACCAGAGCATACCGGTTTGGACAGGTCACCCAGGTACCTTCCCCAGGGGCTACTGATTGGTGGACAGAAAATACCTGAGGCGAATGAGATTATAGAATGAGTTTAAAATTGTACTGTATATAAGGCATTGTAGGACGTCCCTCGGGGCTCAGATTTTTGTGGAGGGTACTGGCTCTCTGTCTGAACCTGTGTGCACATTAAAGATCCTGTTTGCATACCAGCCTGTCTGTGAGTTTTCCTTCTGTGGATGAGTGAGAGAATTAGAGCTTTTTCAGCAGCTATGCTGCAACAATATCATACTGTTCCATGCTCATTTCTCAGGATACTAGCTCCTCTCGTCTTTACTGTCTTCTGCATCAGTTTACCGCTCCCGCTCCATATTCCACTACAACGCCTTCCTTCTGCTCGCAGGATTATGCCTCTTTTATTCAATTGTTATCTGTAATTATTTTCTGTTGTAGAAATGTAAAATCGCTGCTGTACTTTACCTTGAACGTTTTGGAAAGACAGACAATAGTTCCAATAAATAGACGTTGTGATTCAGCGGATCTTTCTAGAGTTAGAAATTACACATTAAAACATCAAAAATAACAATCATTGTAGATATAGTGGTATATAAAAATAGCTAAATAAATAAAATGAAAGTCATATGAATAAGATCGACCAAGTAATGAATAAAGTCAAGAAAGAATCAAGGTGAATTTTTGAGCAACTTGGATACCACAGGAGCCGATATACAGTACTTTATGTATGTTGCAATTAATGAGTGCTTCAATCCCCATCAACACACGCAAAGAGTAAGTTTATAAGGAAGCACCTACATTTATGCGGAAAAGTAGGTGCCTGAAAGGGGCATTATAGTCATTTGTGCATGTACAGTAGATTACAGTTTATATACCCAGCGTAAACGTTTGTGTTAATTTCATAGTGAATACTTTCACTGTGGATGTGCACGGAAGCAGAGTTTCAGCAGAGCGCAGATGGAGAACCCAAGTGGGCATGTAGGGCCTGATAGTCAAAGGATTTATGCTCCTAACTTTGAGAGTTATGCTCCTAAATTTGTCTCTTTGAGTGCCTAAATATTTTCTCACTAAATTCCTGAATTTAAAATCATAAAAAGTGGGTGGCAAAGAGGTGGATTTAGGGCGGAGAAAAGAAGTCAGGTGCTTAGTGCTGATTTGTAGCACTAGGCACCTAAATTAGGCTCATAAATCTAGGTAAATGAATGGCAGGGTTAAATTTAGGAGCATACATTTTAAGATCGTAAATTAGGATGAATTTTTAGCTGAAAACGTAGGCCCCTAAGTGTCGCTGAAAATAGGTTACAAATTTAGAAGCCTAACTTAGGAGCCTAAACTTAGGGGCTCAGCTTTTTTTGAAAATTGGGCACATGAAAAAACGTTTTTGTAGTGCAAGGTCTCAGCACATATATAATTGTGACTTCCTAATTCATGTTGAGCATTGATTGTTTATTTTAGTTGTTAATTCATATTGGTTTTTTATGGTTTTGTACTGTTTTGTTTTAAGTGGTTTTAATGTCTGTTATGTATAATTAATTTGTATTTATTTATCATTTTTTTATTGTTCTTATCATTTTTATTTGTAGAGGTCATTAACCCCTGAAGAAGACCTCCCTGCTGAAGCATGTATCGAGTTGACCTCACAGCCTTAATAAAGATCTCTTTCCATGGTTGGTCTTCTGTCCTGTTTTTTCTGTGCCAACAGGATCATTTTGTACAGACAAATAGATGCCTACTTGTCTTTTTAAAATACCACTGTAAATTGGCTTAGCACATGCCGACATTGCAGACTCGGGCATTTGCACCAGCTCTAGAGTTGTAAATGTCCATATCTACAGTATATTTATCAAGTATGCACATATAAAATAGTATTTTATAATATACATATGTATTTATGCTCTGCCCACACTCTGCCTAAACTCCACCAATGTGCATCCCTTCAGAAAAGAACGCGCCTTTTATACCGGTCGGTAATACTGTACTGTATGTGACCACATACACATGGGAATAACATTATAAAATTACCTCCAATGTGTACAGTTAACTTTTCATTTAAAAAATTACAGCAGTGCAAACTCTCATCCAGCTGAGCACTGCTCCTGCTTTCCTCTTCAGTAATTTCTAGGTCAAAGAATGAACTTATCCAACCAGGGGCTGTCAACAAACTCCTCAGGCAAAACTCATTTACATTGGCTGGGAACCAGCTGACAATTCTTTATTTATTTATCACATTTGATGTTACACCCTATTGCAAGCCCAGAGCAAGTCACAAATACAACCACCCAACAGAAACAGTGCAAAGGAACGCAGAACTTAGAATAAATTCAGCAAAAGAACAGTGGTAATGAACCTGCTATATCAGATAACCCTCCCCCAACAACCCCCTGCCCCAAGGGCCCAAAAATTATTGCATAAATAACCAAGCCTTCACTCTTTTGCTAAATGAAAACTAATTCAGCTGCAAGTGAAATTCAGAAGGCAGAGAATTTCAAGCCACTGGCCTAAAATAATAGAATGCTCTTTTCCTGATAAAAACTATCTTAATTTCCATCGGACCAGGAACCATCAGCAAGACCTGAAGGAAAGATCATAGAACCCTCAGAGGCTCATAGAGTTTCAATCAATTCAACAAATATTCTGATTCCCCAACAGACAATGCCTTGAGGGCCTTATTTACTAAGATGTGATAATATTTTGCATATTTATTGCCAAAATGATCATGCTGTAACTCTTAACAGCCTCAGTTGGTGTGCATTAACAATTAACACACCATTTAACTGTTAATGCGGTGGCTATGCTGATAGCAAGTTCTGATTGCTGTGTTAACAAACAACACATCTTAGTAAATAGGCCCCTAAATGCCTAGAAACATCCTGGAGCAGCTAGCATCAATATGTAGTGTCAGTTTATACCAGTGCTGTGTAGGAAGTTCACTATAATAATCTTAATTCTTTTGGTGTTCTATTTGGATACGATTTGACAAAGGTGAGATGCTGGTACAGGATTTCTTATGGTATATTTAGATGTGTCTTTGGTGTTTGATTCTGTCAACCGTGGCATACTCTATTGCCTCAGGTTAAATATAGATTGAGCTGACCTTGAACCTCTGCGAAAGGCCTGAGCTAAATCCAATTCCTCCCTATTAGAATAACTGTAGTCATTTAGTGTTGGAATCTGTTGATCTGATTTCATTCAAATTGCTTTTGAATAATTGAGTTAAGCTGTGCGGGGGGAGGGGGTGGTCTGAGTTCCTCATGGCTGTCTTTGAATACTACTGTACCTCAAGATTATTCAATTTTTATTTTCAACCAATTTGTACATATGTTGTTAGCAGATTTTGAAGTACGCTATCATTTACATGTGCAGGGGCCTGTTAGATCTACTGTTAGGACAGATTTAGTGTAGCAGCGAAGTGCATGCAATGAATAAAACCAGGAGTCAGTTACAGGGTCCAAGCCAATTTATTGTGCACAGGCTCAGACAGGAGTGCATCCAAAAGAGACTGAGCAATGGAGTACAGGAGCAGATTCCTTATATACAATTTTACAGTTTGATAAAGGCAAACTTTCTATTGGTCCCAACACCCCTTGCACCTGTCCAATCGGGGACCCTCTCTGGGCCCAGCTCCCTGTTCCCCCTTCTCAAGCTATTCTAACAAAGGCATAGTCTTAGACATAGATACATTTCTACTTCAAGGACATTTCTAGCTCAGAGAATGCAAGACCATTTCTATCATAAGCATAAAGAAATTATACAAACTTTTCAAAAGCAGTTTAAAGCAGTTTAAGGCAGGTTCTCAAACTCTGGTTCTTCTCAGCACTAATCCCAGGTGGGGGTTAGGATCTAGGCCTAGTTTACAGGCCATAGCCTACCACATTCCCCCCTTTGATTATTCTCACCCCTAGTAAAAGAGGGTGAGGAAGAAATCACATATCAAACTCTTCTTAAACTGATGCTTCTTCACGGGGTATAGCCTGATACTTCCACATGGCCAGTACCCTGGCCGCTATTTTCCGTTCAACTGTACTGTCAATGACTGAAGTTAGCATACGGAAGCAAAGGGGCAGAAAACATGGAAGGAGTAAACACATAGTTATCATGACTAGAACTGCAACCATAATAGTCTTCAATCCCCCTAGCCCTGAAAATAGAGTGCCAAACCATCCATGTAGCTCTAGTCCATTCCAAGTCTGAACTGGTACATGTGCTAGCCTACGCATATGGTCAGCTATTTCTTCAACAACCTGACCCTGATCATCAATCTGCAAACAGCAGTTAGTAAGATTAAACTTTCCACACACCCCACCTTCAGATGCTAATAAATAATCAAGTGCTAAGCAGTTCTGGTAAATGGCTGTACGCATTTGGGTACTCTGCTTGGCTAAAAGAGTTAGTGCTTTACTGGTTTCATTAGTTATAATTTCTACAACAGCTTATAAGCGTATAATACGGTTCAATATATAAACAGGAGTGCGGTATCCCCAGGTCCCATCTTGTGCCCAAGTGGCTGGTCCATAATATGTGATAATTCTCTCAGGTGGCCATTCATCACCATCCCACTTATCCCATTGACCTATTTTCAAAGTATTTCGCTTCTGTCGACCATTGTATATGGGGAAGCCTAACTGTTCCCCTTGGGAAATGGGAATAAGGAAGAAAGAGGGTCGTATCGTACCCAAGATGCACGCCCCTCCCCAGTTGTTAGGGACTTGGGCATACGCTCTGGTTCCACAAATCCAATAGAGCCCTGGAGGGGCTTCCCAGGCATTGGGTGAGGCGAGATTAGTCCATATCGTAGCAAGATTGGAGAAGCTGGTTAAAGGGTTGGAAGGTTCAGTAGCATTTACACCTGACCACCAGGATGTTTCCTTAGTAGTAGTATTGTAAAATCGTTGGCTGAGACAGACCAGCTGTCCTACCTGTATAGTGAACTGTGGTCCTGTTCGGACAAAACAGAGACGGCCAACAATGGTGATGGCCAATACCCATTCACTAGTGGTCTTATTCAAAGCAGTCTGGTTATATGGGATGGAGTAGTTCAATTCCCTTGCCTCCCAAGGCCACTGGTCTCCCATCCTAATTCCCCCACAGAAGAAACAATTAGAAATGCAGAGACTGGAAGCTCCAGCTCCAGCTAGTTCAATAAATAAATTCTGCGTGGTCTGGGGAATCTCTATCTTCGTCTGCATGGCTTCTTAGAAGGTATGGTGTATTTGAAAAGGTGAAGAAATGCGGGTCTTGGTGTTAAGCTGTATATATACATAGGTTCCAAGGTCTACTCCACTTCCTGCTATTCCTAAGCCAAATCTAAACCCTTGCTTCCACTGGCTAGGGTCAAACACAAGGAGCCTTAAGGGGTTACAAGTACCTTTCTGACACTTACGGGGTTCCAGCAATGGTAGTCTCTCTAACTTGGCTTTGCGATTATCCCCCTCTCGCCCCTGAGGCCCTTCAGACCAGGTGGCATAGTATACACACTCCCACTTGGGACAGGAGTATGCGTTTTCAGAGGCTTTGGCATAAATAGATGGGGTTTTTACCCTGGTGCATATTCCCCAATTGTATGCTCCATCGGGGCACATATATTTATCATCTTGGTAATAACTGCACTCTTGGTTAACAGACCCACAGCTGTAGTAGCCATTTCTGTTAATGGCATCACAAGCATCAAAGTAAAGAGGAGCAGGTTTCGTAGGATCTGAGAGCTGTCGGGTAGCATTTAGGAGGGCCCCATCCTCGTTGTTCCATCGTAACTCTAGGACATGATAAGAGGGGTTCTGTCGGGGATTAAAGCAGGTCCTAACCTTCCCTCTTTACAGATACTTAATTCTGTACCATTATACACACATTTGCTAATTGCACCAGTACAAGTGTAGTAGGAATGATAGAGTAAAGTCTGAGTAATCCTTGTCCCGGTTCGGGTAGTAGTTATGCAAGCCTCACAGGGAGGTATGGCAAGGGTCATTCTAAGGGGCCCCTGGGCTACCGCAAATATAATGCAAAAGCAGAAATACATCATGATTACAGTATTTTACTGAACTCGTTTAAATGTTGCGACTCGTTCCCTTAAATTCTTTTATCTCCATAGCTTCCACTGTACGTAGACCTGTCAGCTTCCGGATGGTGACAGGAGTAGGGTTGTAGATTCCTCAAGCTTCTGCCGTACGTGGACCTGCCAGCTTCCAGTTAGTAGCAGGAGTAGGGCTGTAGATTCTTACAGCGGTGGTTGTCGCCGCAGCGTAAGCCGCATTGGCGATTCCGGATTGTTTTGTTGAAGTCCAGTGACAAAGTTCAGTAGATGCCGCTGGCTTTATTCGACTGTGATGAATCCAAGGTTCTAGTTCCGCAACCTTAACTGCTGTAGGGGTTGACAGTATGACGACATAAGGTCCTTTCCAGTGAGGTGCTAATGGCATCTTCTTCCACTCTTTGACCCACACCGAGGCTCCAGGCTTAAAGGGATGCAGTGGTTCAGTCAAATTAATGGGAAACTGGTCTTGTACCCATGCATGGAGACTCTGCAAAACAGAACCTAGAGCCAATAGTTCTTGTCTAGTGATTTCAGATCCAATCTGGCTCATATCCCCTTTTATCCCTTGGACGATGGGCGGAGGTCGCCCATACAGGATCTCAAAAGGGGAAACTCCTAATGACTTGGTGGGGGCTGAACGTATCCTGAAGAGGGCTATGGGAAGAACTTGTGGCCACTTCAGGTGAGCTTCCTGACAAAGTTTAGACAGCTGGGACTTTAGGGTGTGATTCATATGTTCTACCTTTCCTGAGCTTTGGGGTCTGTAAGCTGTATGTAATTTCCACTGCACTTGCAGAGCTTGGGCTAACTGCTGAGTCACCTGAGATTCAAATGAGGGCCCATTATCTGACCCTACAGCTAATGGTATGCCAAACCGGGGAATGATTTCATGGAGAGCCCTTGGGGGCAGGTTGGGACCCTGCCAGGCATTGTTCTTTGTACAGATTACACATCTACGTGCTACTGAGGCTGATATGGGTCCTAATAATGAAATAAAGAAATGGGGTCTGAGAGATTTTTCCATCGCAGTTTTCCCATAATGTGTGGCCTGGTGAAAAGCATGAACAAAGGCAGGACCTAAGGCTTCAGGGATTACAGTTGGACCGGGAGGTGAGCCACCGGCCGGCAGTGGTAGCACTATCCATCCGGTCTCTGATAACATTCCCCCTTCCTCTTGACAATAATAATCTAACTCTTTGGAGGTGTATCGGGGAGTCCATGCACTGAGGGGCACTGGGAATATAGCTGCCTGGACTGTGGCACTAGGGGCAGGTGCGTGTTCAGTTATGGCTGCTTCTCGGGCATAAACGTCCGCAAATCTATTTCCTCGTGAAACTTCTCCTTCCTCTGCCTGATGACCTCGGCAGTGCATTACTTCAACTTGTTTGGGGGCCCACACAGCATCTAGTAGTGTCAATATCTCGGGGCCATACTTGATGGACTTGCCTCCTGAGGTTATCAACCCTCGTTCCTTGTACAGGGCTCCATGAGCATGTAATGTTGTAAAGGCGTACTTTGAATCTGTGTACACATTCAAGCGGAGCCCCGTCCCTATTATCAGTGCCCTGGTGAGGGCTATCAGTTCAGCCTTCTGTGCTGAAGTCCCCAGGGCCAAAGCCGATGATTCAACCACCGTGTCCAGGGTCACTACTGCATAGCCAGCACAGTGTTGTCCGTTGATGACAAGACTACTTCCATCCACAAAGAAAGTTCGTTCAGGGTCATTCAATGGGACATCAGTTAGATCAGGGCGACTTGAGAATACAGTGTCCATTATTTCCAAGCAATCATGATCGGGGGGGCCTGAACCGATTGGCAACAGCGTGGCTGGGTTCAAAGCTTGACTGATGATCAACTGCAATCGGGGGTTTTCGCACAACATGCTTTGGTATTTCAGCATTCGTGAATTTGTGAACCAGTAATTTCCTTTGTGTTCCATAAGGGTCAGGACAGAATGCGGTTCGGTAATTTGGAGATTCTGACCCAGGGTGAGCTTGTCGGCTTCACCCACCAGGAGGGCTGTAGCTGCAACGGCTCTCAGACAAGGTGGCCATCCCTTTGCAACGGTATCTAGTTGTTTTGATAGATAAGCTACAGGTCGCTGCCAAGATCCGGGGGATTGAGTCAATACTCCCAAAGCATTTCCACTTGACTCATGGACATAGAGGCGAAATGGTTTCTGTACATCTGGCAGGCCCAAAGCTGGTGATGACATCAAGGCTGCCTTCAACTATCGGAATGCCACATCTTGTTCTGGGCCCCATTCCAGGGGAGATCGCTCCATTCCTTTGGTGGCCTGATACAATGGCTTTGCCAACAGCGCAAAATTGGGTATCCATATTCGACAATAGCCTGCAGCTCCCAGAAAAGCCCTCACCTGCTTTCTGGTGGTTGGGGTAGGGATGCGACCCACTGATTCCTTGCGCTCCGGTCCCAACCTCCGAATCCCGTTGGACAGATGGAATCCCAGATATTTAACTTCAGTTTGGCATAACTGCACCTTGGCCCTTGAGACCTTGTATCCGGCTTCATTCAGGAGGTGCAAAAGATCACTGATGGCTTGCAAGCATTCGCTTTTAGAGTTAGTGGCTATCAGTAGGTCATCTACGTACTGGAGAAGGACTCTTTTTCCTGGAAGGTCCTGATTGAGGGCAGCACTGAAGAGAGTAGGCAAGTTCTTGAATCCTTGAGGTAGTCGAGTCTAGGTGAGTTGACCTCGCCTCCCTGTAGTGGGGTCTTCCCATTCAAAGGCGAACAGAAGTTGACTGGTTGGTGCTAAACGTATACAGAAGAAAGCATCGTTTAAATCCAAGATGGTGAAGTGAGTAGCCTCAGCGGGGATCAGTCCCAGGAGAGTATAAGGGTTTGGTACTACTGGGTGTATGGTTACAACTGCATTATTCACTCGTCTCAAGTCCTGCACTGGGCGGTAGTCACCTGTCCCAGGCTTCTTGACTGGGAGGAGGGGGGTATTCCAGGGTGACTGGCACTTCCTGAGAAGTCCATACTTCAATAATTTCATTAGATGACAGTGAATTCCTTCAATTGCCGGTCGCGGAAGAGGGTATTGTCTCACGTGCACTGGTTCCACTCCTGGTTTGCGGGTGACAAGAACAGGGGCTACATTCTTTGCTAGGCCTGGAGGATTATCCTCCGCCCATACCTCGGGCGGAGCTAGAATACTGGTGGGTATACGGGGACTGGCTGCCTTGGGCGGGGATGCACTATAGAACCGCCATTCTTCTTCACGGGGGATAGTTAACACCATCAGGCCATCAGATTTTGAGTTTAAAGTCATTTCCATTCTTCCCCCTTCAACAAAGGATATCTGCGCCTGGAGCTTAGCGAGCATATCTCGGCCCAAGAGGGGGATTGGGCATTCAGGCATGTACAGGAACTGGTGTGTTATTTTATGTCCCCCTAATTCACAGGTGCGGTTCTGCAAGAAAGGTTTAGTGGCCCTGGTTCCGGTAGCGCCGACGATAGTAATGGATTGAGAAGACAAAGGGGCCACCGGTTTGGCCAATACCGAATGTTCGGCCCCCGTATCCACCATAAAGTCCATATATTGGTCCCCAATTTTCAAACTGACCATAGGCTCCTGGGGACCTAGAGGAAACTTGGAGCCCGGTCTGGCCTAGTCTTCATCCATGTAGTAGCCCCCCTCGGCTGCCATTCCCTCTATAATTGCTTCTTCTCGTTGGAACTGTGTACGACGCATTCCTCCATGATTCTGGAATAGTCCCCCTGCTCTCCAAGTGCTCCCTCCTCCCCTCCGGGAGGCGGAGTCAAAGTTCAGGCATTCATTTTTCCAATGTCCTTCTTCTCTACAGTGGGCACATTGATTCATGTCCAATGGGGGCCGACCATTCCCTCGGCCCCTCCCACGTCCTCGGGTCCTTTGGTTAGAGAAACTTCCTCCTCGTCGTTCAACTAAAGCTGCAGCAAGGAAATCAGCTTTCTTCTTCATTTTACGTTCATTCTCCCTCTGATGCTCATTGTCACGATTCACAAACACTTTCTGAGCAACTTCCATTAACTGGGCCGCATTCATGCCCGCAAATCCTTCTAACTTCTGCAGTTTCCGTTTTATGTCTCCGTGGGACTGACTCACAAAGGTTGCATTTACCATGCGCAAATTTTCCTGGGCCGCTGGATCATATGGGGTATAGAGTTTGTAAGCTTCAGATAAGCATTCATAAAAGGCCGCTGGGCTCTCGTCTGGATGCTGGATGACTTCTGATACCTTTCCGATATTCATGGCCTTCTGTCCTCCTTTCTTCAGGCTTTGTAGTAGGGCCTGGCAGAACCGATTGAAGGCCGCCGCCCCATTTACATTGTTCGGATCCCATCCAGGATCGTCATTTGGAAAATCCGCGGCGGCTGCTTGCCGGGGATTTAAGCCTCCTTCTCCTACAGGATTTTCTTCTAACCATCGGTTGGACGCTTGCACAATCCATGCTCGTTCTTCAGTAGTGAAGAGAGTAGACAGGAGTTGGCGACAATCAGACCAGGTAGGCTGATGGGTCTGCATAATACTAGACATTAATTCAATCAAATCTTGGGGTTTCTCAGTATAGGATGCATAATGCATCTTCCAGTTCAATAAATCAGTGGTGGAAAAGGGCACATAAACAAGACTGGTTGGCCCCACCACAACCTGGTCCTGGTCATTAAGAGTAGGTAGCCCTGGGACCTGGCGCAATGGCATAATGTGACCATCCCTCTGACTTGCTGTTGTATTTCTGAAAGCATAAGGTGGTCTGGCTTGTTGGAATTCAGCTCCCCGGCTTTTGTCATCGGCAGTTAGTGACCCTGAACTGGCAAATGAATCCCTGCTTGCAGTGTCATCGGTGGACTGCGGTCCTCCCGAGGCACTCTGAATGGAGCCGGGGCTTCCGGTCGGGAGGGGGTGTGCATCCTCCTGCTGCGGAGGTGGTTGGCGGACTAGGGGTAAATCTTCAGGGGGGTGGTGGCAGAGCTGTGGGAACTGGCCTATAGAGGAACTGGGGCGGACGGGTCAGAATATCTGGAGATTCCGGGGCAGAATAAACGGGAAGCTTCTCTTCTCCAGACTTCCGGGCCCCCCCTTGTGGTCGCTACCAATATCCTACACTGTTCCTCATAGCAACGCTTTATCCAGGAGGCCTCCTTTTCACAAATGCTTAACCAGGAATCTATATAGGGGAACTGGTCAGGGTGGTCTTTTCGGACCATCTGGTGTACTATAGATATGATACTAACATCAAAGGTACCCTCAGGGGGCCACGAAGCAGCCAGTACAGGCCACTCCCTCTCACAAAGCATTTCTAATCGGGACAGAGACAATTTTATTCCATAGTCTCCGACAAATCCCTTGTTAAAATTCTTGATCATACACTTCAACGGAGTTTGCGTGGACTTTGACCCTCCCATAATGACGTACACAACAACAGACAGTAGGGGCAGGTAGTCGGGCTGCAGGTAAGGGGTCTGTAAAGCCCTAGGAACAGATAGGTAGACAAACACCAAATGCTTCCTCCTTTTTGCGACCTGGGTGCGGTCGCCCGGCCAGGAACTGCGCTAATCAGGAGTCCGCACTTGCTTGGTCTATATTTCAAGACCTCTCATTCACACACACACAACCAAACATGCTAGCAACATTTTCCCAAATTCCCAGTCCTTACTGACTAACCAACAGCAGTGGTTTCGGTCTCACGCATACTTATGCAAGACGTACTCGGACTGCTGACTAATCAAGGGCAGTGGTTTCGGTCTCGCGCATACTTCTGCAAGACGTACTCGGACTGCCCTGAGGGGTGATCAGGCTCTCGGTACTGTATTCCCGTACCCGTTTTCCAAACTAACTATCTGAGTAGCAAAGAAATTTCTACTCACCGGATCCGGTACCCAATACAGAACCAGTTCATGGGTTGAATCCCGGACTCCCCTCGGGTTCGGAGGTGTTAGCCGGCCGGACCCAGTAGCCCGCCGAAGCAAGGCGGAACCCTCTCCGATACAAGAGGACCGGTGGCGCCTGAGGTTTCCCCTGCGGTCGGACAGACACGGTTCCAACCGGGCCAAACCTTGAGGCGGTAATACGTGGTATATTCCCTTGAATACCATCCACTACTCGCACATTCCCGGCCAATGCACCAAGAATATGTAGCAGCGAAGTGCATGCAATGAATAAAACCAGGAGTCAGTTACAGGGTCCAAGCCAATTTATTGTGCACAGGCTCAGACAGGAGTGCATCCAAAAGAGACTGAGCAATGGAGTACAGGAGCAGATTCCTTATATATAATTTTACAGTTTGATAAAGGCAAACTTTCTATTGGTCCCAATGCCCCTTCCACCTGTCCAATCGGGGACCCTCTCTGGGCCCAGCTCCCTGTTCCCCCTTCTCAGGCTATTCTAACAAAGGCATATTCTTAGACATAGATACATGTCTACTTCAAGGACATTTCTAGCTCAGAGAATGCAAGACCATTTCTATCATAAGCATAAAGAAATTGTACAGACTTTTCAAAAGCAGTTTAAAGCAGTTTAAGGCAGATTCTCAAACTCTGGTTCTTCTCAGCACTAATCCCAGGTGGGGGTTAGGATCTAGGCCTAGTTTACAGGCCATAGCCTACCACATTAGTGCTCTTGGATGGTCATGTGGAAATTAATTTTATAACAGGGTGCTTAGGTTTGGGAATGGAGAAGGTGTCTATGTTAAGCCTATTTTATAAAGATATATAGGCACTGATGTATCTTTATAAAATCCTGCAGAAATAACAGCTAGATTGAAGTCACAGATATTACACCTGCTTGAGAGCAAGCATAAATGTTATAACGTACTTTACTTTTATAAAATGTGCACACGAGTCCACCCAAGCTCCACACCTGAGCATGCCTACTTTACAAGTACACACTGGCTTGCAAGATGTGTACTTTTAGGTGGTGTGTTTTTTTTGTTTTTGTTTTTTTTTAAAGTGTCATCAAGTCAATGCTGACCCAGCAGCCCCTGGATTTTCTTGGCAAGGTATAACTGGAAGTAGATTGCCAGGCCTTTTTCTTCCAAGGCAATGGAGGGTAAAGTGACTTGCCCAAGGCCACAAGCAGTGCCAGTGGGAATCAAAACCAGATATCTTGGGTGTGAGGCTGTTGTTCTAACAACTAGGCTACTCTTCCTTTTATAAGGGGCATGTTTACTAAAGGGTGCTACCCAAGTAGCGCAGGTAAGCATGCATTATTGCCATGCTAAAAAGCAGCAGAGCGCCCTCCACTAAGAAATCCGCTCTGTCCGGGTAGTGCGTGTATGTGCGGTGCCTAGACTGGGCGTGGGCTTTCCCGCTGTGGCACAGCTAGCATGGGCTTGAAAGCCTGCGCTACTTTTGCTTGCTAGCACAATGGGTGGTGGTAGTTGCTCTCCATAGTGTGTTTAACGTGGTGAGCCATGCTAAATTCAGGGGGGACGACTGTCTCCACCCCCTGTACTAGTAATACAATTCAAACCCATGTTACTGCCCGTAAAAGCTCCATTTATATTCCTAAATGTGTTTGAGGCACAGAAATGGTTTATGTTTGGCTGGATGGGATTTTGTGGGTTGCACTGCAGCTGCCTTTGCTATTTTTCATTCTCCCTTTAGTTTTTTTTTTTTTTAATTTTGCTGTCTCCACACAAAAGGCAGAATATCAAGATTCTGATTAAACTAAACTATTAAGCTAAATTGAATAAAATTAGCCTGATGGATGTGCTTGAATATAATGGCACATAATTTAAAGCAAGAATAAAATCCTGTTGTAATGGCTCCGGTTATCTGGATGCTCCATCCAGACTGAAGGACATATGATCCCATTACAGACAGAAACCCAAAATACAGGGGGGTTTCTTGACCCTATATTGTCCATGAAGCCTGCTATAAGGCCAACTTATTGATCCTCTTTTTATAAATGGAGAGGCAAATATTCTGGTCAGTATTTTTTTTATAACGCCAGCCGCTGACACTGAAATAAATCTGTGCTCTCTGGAGAATGCTGCTAAAAATCAAGGAATGGCCCTGGTCAGTGGCACAGGTTCTGCTACCTGAATAAGTGGCTTCGAATACTGAGACCTCAGGCTTCCGTGTGGACTTTAAACTCGTTTGTTTTTGGAAGACTTCAGGTCTGTACTATAGACATTTATAAGGGAACGCCTACTTTAGCTATTTGTGGTCACCTACGGGAGTAAATGGACTCTTATGAAATACTGTACCTCCCAGTGTAAATATATGCGCTTTGACATGATGGTACGCACTGTTACTGGTAAGCGGGCCCAGGGGCAGGGCTTGGGCAGTGCATGTGCACACATAGATTATAAAATACCCTAATTTCTGCACAGGCGTGTAAAGTACACATGAGCATTTCTACCTGCTCGAGAGCAAGTGTAAACGTAGGTGCATTTTCTTCAAGTTGCACAAGTATTTTATAAAGAAAAATAGGCGCCTACTTTTTCTTTTTATAAAATAGTGCTATGTAGGCAGCTAAAAGCTCTGCGAAACTAAGGGGCTTGTTTACAAAGCTGCGGTAGCGGTTCGCAATCGTTATCGGAGCCGCGACCCCATTGATTTCACGGCTCCGATAACGACCGCGAACCGCTACCGCGGCTTTGTAAACAAGCCCCTAAGCTCCCCCTTGTAAAATTACCCTCATTAGGTCCATGTGCCTACTGACAGAATGACAAGTTTGGTTGTGCTTCACTGGCTTCCTCTTTCTTTGCACAGTAAAGTGATTTTTAAAACTTCGAGATGTGATTACCTAATCATTTCAAGCTAGGCCTCAAGCCTTACATTCCTAGTCATTCACAGAGACCGATTAGCTTCATTTCAGAAATAAAGTTATGTTGTACTTTTCTCGATGCGTATTCAACTCCTTAACATTGTAGGAGCTAATTTACTCATGCTGATCTTGATATTGGCTGTGTCTGTGTAAATTGTATACTTGTTTAACCAGGGATCTTTTAGGTGCACTGGCATGTAGTTAGTTGTTTTGCTGTATGTATTTCAGATCTTCTCCTTGTGATTCACTTAGAATTTTAAATTGGCAGACTACATTTTTAAGAAATCAATGAAATTGAACTGATCATTGCTAATACCTGTCCTCGCTTTCCACTCATGTTGCAAACCAATTTATAGAACAGAAGAATAAAATGAATGGCTAACAGGGCCAGTCCTGCCATAAGGCAGATTAAGCATCTGCCTAGGGTGGTGAGATATGGGAGATGGCAACAGGACTGACACAGCAGGAGAACAGCAATTTTATGCTATGCTTAGCATGCTGCAGGTCTGCACTCAAATGCTGACTCATCCTGCCCCTCTAACAGGAAGTCTGTGTCGGAAAGGGGTGGGGCGCAGCAGTGCTTGAGCGCAGGTCTGTACTCAATGCCCTGTGCAGTAGGACCAGGTAGAATGAGGAGTAATGGGAGATGCTGTACATTGGGAGGGGGGGGGGGAGGGGAGCTCCTCACCACCTGAGAGAGTAGGGAGAAAAAAGGGAGATATTGGACCCCGGCGATGGAAAGAGGAGATGCTGGGCATGGGGGAAGGGGCAGCACAAGACTAAAGGTTCATCTAGGGCTTCGGATACCTTTGGGCTGGTCCTGAGTTTCAGTTTTCAAAACTGACATTTTTATTGTTATTAATTGTTCCTGTGATGGAGAAGTACTTATGAGTTCCTCCCATGGAATACTATGGGAGTCATTTACTGGGAATAGACTAGCCTACAATGGAGATGACTCACAGTGCTTCAGTCTTGTACTTCAGCCTTTCAAAGCTCTCTTAAGAATTAAAAACTAAGGGACTAATATTCATTTAGGCAAGCTGTGCGCCGCATTGGTGCATAGCCTGCCTGCTGACCCCCTTAACCCAGATTTTCATTTTCGCGGTGACTGAAATGAAAATCTGGGTCTGGCCGTGCTGTCTGAAAGCCGCCGAAGTTAACTGTGCAGCATCGATATTGGATGCTGCACGGTTAGCCTCAGTGCCTATAAGATAGACTTCCAATAGCGGCGCTGCATGGTTAGCGCCAGTCCCTGCCTTTGCTCTGCCCTGGCACACCCCAAAACTAGCCGGTTATCATCAGGGTGCGTAGGGGACTTAGTTGGGGATATTCGATGGCTCTACCCATGTAAGTGCCATCAAATATCCGGTTAGCCGGCATTTACACGATTAACTGGCTCTTAACGCTGTAAATGTCCTTGGAATATCGGGTCTTAAGGGTTCAAAAGTCCAAGGCCTGCAGGGAAAGCTCAAGACCAATAGCAGAAATTACCACCCAGTCTAATTTCAGAATACTGGCCGTATGTTCTGCATAGCTAGTTTTCTTCCAAGTTGAAATCATCTTAATGGTATTTTGAAAAAAAAAATCCCAAAAAACAAGATGTCACTATGTGATGTTTTGTAAATCAGAATTACAAAAATGAGGTACGAAGCCAACTTCACATGTGCCTGTGTCTGTGCATGCCTGTCTTAAACAATTCCTTCAGTAGCAGGAAAGCAAAGGACTCAGAGTCATTCTGTCTCTACTGTGATACAATCTATTTGCTTGGAAAATAACAGGCATATATCAGATGCTACTAATCTTTGGAAAGGGTGCAGAAAACCCATCACCATATAACGATGTTTCAGGATAAGGTATTTTACTCATAAATTGCTGGTCATTTTACCGATGCAGCAGGGAAAGTCAGAGCTTACAGTAGCAATCATATTTTTTTTTCAGTACTAGTAGTAATCATTCTCCTTTGCAAATCGCAGGAAAAAGCTGATGGGAGTGCCACTTGCAACAGCAGGTCCTTCCGGTTAGTCCGTTCAACTCATCTGCAGTGAGCTTTTCTGCTTTCTATGGCCAACATTTAATTAATGCAATGCAAACATATGGGTGGTGTTAGTGCAAAGTGAGTTATAAGGGAAAGTATCAAACAATTAGTGCTGCGGGAGCATACAATTAATTGGAGCAATTTTCCCACCTGGAAACCAGAAGCCAACTTCAACACGTATCTTGAAGCAGCCTTCCCTGGTCTTTCTGAGCATCGCAGCTTCCTGCACCTGAGAAAGCTTTGATACCACTTGAACTTTACGGAGTGGAAGTGTCATTTAAGCAAAGGAAAGAAGGCGGTGGTATTCAAAAGCATCAGATAATGCAAGGATGGAGCTGGCATTTATCTGGATAGCGGCGATTTTCAGTGCTACATCAGAATAACAATCGACAGTAAAAAAAACGTCCTAAGAAGTGTGCGGACTGACGACCCAGGTACCAGCTGAACCGGCTGACTGCTGTATCTTTTAACCACCATGGGCTAAATATTAACTCCAGAACTGTCAGAGCTATTAATAACTGTGTTTAGGCCCGAAGAAGGACAGTTGTCAAAGTGATTTACATGGGTATAAAGTATTTTGTCCATGTTAATTGGCTGTCAGTTGCAGTTTCCCAGCATGCACGCTTTTGGAAGTATTACGTGGGGTTTGTTTAGGGTGGAGAAGGAAAGGTGTTCATGTAGATATCATTTCAGATCTTCATGCTGCAGCCCTGGTGTTCCTCTGGCAATAACAAGGTGTGTCAATGGGTAAAGCTGGGACACCGCTCTCCCTACCTCGGGGCATGTGCTGGGTAACAAGCTTTGAGACCCTACTTCTGTGGATTTCTCGTACTTCTGTTCGCATATCCTGCACTCTGTCAGCAAGCATGGCCACTCTCAGTAAAGCAAATATCCAGATCAGGTTCTGAATGTACAAAAAAATATAAATTTGCCAAAAAAGTGATGCAGGTTCGGTCCATACGAAAAACAGCAACAAAAAAGTTTGTAGCTTGCTACAGCTGAGATCAATTTAGCACAGATCAATTCCGTGCAGGCAGGAAGAAAGATCCTCCAAACCTTATGGGACCTCTGACTTTCTTCCTCTCTGGATCGCCACTTCTTCGGAGATGACAGATTGGCAGTTTCCTTTTTCCATCAACGATGGTTGTTGCTTTCCTTAGCCAGCCCCGTACTCAGCTTCACTGCTCTCTTCTGTGGCTTACCAGGCTTGTGAACATAGACCAGGACCGTACCACACTAGAAATGTGCCCTATGTGACTAACAAATCTGGTGCCCCTCCACCACCCAGCCATGTTCAGCAACTCCCTTTTCCTGAACTTCCTGGAAGCCCAGTGATAATATCAGTGCCCCCTTCTGTGCTTGCACCCTGTGTGACTGCACCACTCGTGCAGCCCTTGGTACAGTCCTGCGTAGACCCCAAACTCCCTGGACAGTCTCCCTATACCTCAGGCCTAGATGGCACCAGCAATCTACCACCCTGAAGTTCAGATATGTCCATTGTTTGGATCCCCATTTCTCCCAGATATTAGTGGCCAGGAAAGGACACAGCACATCCCATTTCACAGGATTTTATATCCAAAATGACATCATCACACAATCCCTACCACTACGACTATTACTACTGATCGTTTGTATAGCGCTACAAGGCATACGTAGCACTGTACAAAAACATGTCAAAGATGGTTCCTGCTTATCAGAGCTTATAACATACACTGGCTTAGGAGTGAGGCTCATTATTGTCATGGTATGCACCAAACTAAGATCCCTATCGGGAAAAAACGTGTTTTACATGATAACTCTGCTGCTATAGCATGTTACCAGCAGAGGCTGCTGAGTCTCTGAAGTTCAGACATAGAGGATTGGCCCGATATTCAAAGGCCTTTCCACAGTTTACAGACCTGTAAATCATGTAAATGTTGCTTAGAGGGATATTCAGCAGTACTAACACGGTTAGCGCCGCTGAATAACCACACGTTCCTCCGCTACACGCCCCGATGCTAACTGTGTAGCATCACGGTATGTTGTGGGCATTCCGGGGCAGAACCAATATTGAACTACTGCCCAGTTAGCGACCAATGGGTAAAGACAGACATGGCAAAAGCTGGCCTGTCTTTACCTGTGGAAGATAGCCAGGCAGCAGCTCAATATCGCTGCTGCCCGGTTAGCTTTGCCATCATGCGGCAGACCCAGATGTTCAATACCAGTGGCTGGATATGGTTTCAGCATTGAAAATCCGGTGTTAAGGTTCAGTGGCAATGGCTATGTGCTTTAGAAGCACTAGCCACCAATGCTGACTATCAGGTCTGATTCATTTCACAACAGGTTGCTAAGTAGGAAGTTTAAGTTGCCATTAACTATTGTGGTCTTTGGAGCGTTGAAACAGGGCGTGTATTGCTGACAGCATCCTAAACGCAGTGCTGTTTCCGCTGCTGATACCGTGAATTCTCTGCAATGAACAATGTCTGTGGAGGTCGTTTTTCCAGATAAGTGCATGGATGTTTTTACGCCATTGTAACTGCTGTTTTGGTGAACACTGACGTTCACAGAATGATTTCCTTAGATAGGACAATTTGAATGGTTTTCACATAAATTTTATGTTTTAATTGTGTGGGGTGCACTGCAGTGCGCTTTTTTCACATAATTGTAACAGGGGTTTACATTTTAAAAAAAAACTTTCACTGAATAAAATGGAGAAGAGGTCGTGAGAGGGAAATGATCCTCAAGACTAATCTTCCAACATATAAATAGATTATAGTGCTCAGCCACTTCTGCTCTGTTTTATTTTTTTTATTTATGTTTCTAGAGCAGTGTTATTTTGTTTTTTGTTCTTTGGCACTGCCCATGAAATGCTCTGACACTATACGGTTAGCATCAGGGCATCAAGCATCGCTAGAGAGGAATATTCAGCGACACAAACCAGCTATATGTTCCTGAATAGCCCACTCAGCACTATAAACACAGCAGGCCTACTAACTTTATTAATCACTTTGAATAGCCCCCCCCCCCCCCCCCAAGTCTTACTTTTTATAGGAAAATCATTAGAGGCTCAAGAACTACAAATCCAGCAGGCAGGGAGGTAAAGCCAAGACTGGATGAACCTGTACTGAAAATCTGAAGCCAGTTGGCAACCTTATTATCGGACTCAGCTGCATCTCCAGTCCTGCTCCCAAAGGATCATTTATTTAGGGAAATGCACAGCTTTTATTTGCCTTGCTGTGGCCTCTGCCCTAAATAGACTTTCTTCTCCTCATAGCAGCAGCAAGTCTGGCCGGCCTTCCTTTTGTCCACACAGGTCCCAAATAAGATGGAAAAATGTAATTCTTCTTTTCCTTCAATGGAAAGTCATGAGAGCCTGCATTTTCCCTTTTACTCAGTGTGATGTTTTTGCTATGAAATCTGAAAAAAACCTGTCAAGAAAGAGTTGGAAAAAGTCCAGTTTGGGAGTAATTTTTGACATTTTTAAAGAGACATTGTGAGCACCACAGCATATCATGTTGCTGGTCTGTGGAAATGCACACAGTCCCTCCACCACCAGGACTTGCACTGCACACATTCACTCACACTTCAGACTTGGCATCCACCATTCACACTCACACATCACTAGATCTATTTTAACACAGCATATAGAAGTTATGAAAAACTAAGGAGGCCTTTTATTAAGCTGCGGTAAGTGATTACCTCAGGTTTAAAATGTATTAAGCCCACGTTGTCACCTCTACTGCGGGCCAACTACAGACGGCGTGTATCAAAAACTATCTGCTCTTTCCAATGGTAGTTGGGATCAGGACCCAAAGGGGGCATGCTGGCCAATGACAGCTAGTGAGCTCCACGATGGCTAGCTGTCATGACTGTCAGTAGCATGTCTGCAATTACCGCAACTCAGAGATGTGGCGGTAAGTACAATCACTGCACCAGCAATACAATAGTGCTCCTGCAGGTGGTGCCTCACTATTAATCAGCCCCCTACCCTATGATCGCCTCCCCGTGATCAACCCTTCCCCATTACATCTGCTTCCCGACATTCCCCAATGTGTCCTTCCTCGACATTCCTTCCCGATCAGAACCCCTTTTCAGGACCACCATGGCCAGAAAGCAATATGGCCATGAAGGCCCTGCGAAGGGGCCCAACAGCTGCCAGGAAGCTAGCCTTCCTCCCCTCAAACACACCTGCACCCACTTCTCCCCCACTGACGCTTACCTGGTGCCTAACCAGGTCTTCCCTGCTGGTCTAGTGGTGATTGGGGCAGAAAAGGTTACCTTCTGATCCTGTCTTGGCTGTGGCAGCCTTCAAAATGGCACCGGGGTCACCTCATGCTTGTCCCCCGGCATCACTAATAGGGGTCGCGAGACTAGAACAAGATGACCCCAGCGCCATTTTGAAGGGTGCCAGAGCTGTGGTAGGAGTGAGATGTACCACTCCTGCCCCTATCATCTCTAGACCACCAGGGAAGACCTGTTTGGGCACTGGATAAGGGAGGGAGTGCACAGGTGTGTTTTGAGGGGGGCGCTTGCTTTCGGGCAGTTGTGCCCCTTTGCAGGGCCTCCAATGCAGGATTTCTTTTTGGCCATGGTAGTCTTGAAAAGAGGTCCCGATCAGGAGTAACATATCAGGGGGAAGGGACATATCGGGAGGGTATCAGGAGGGCAGATGCAGTAGGGGAGGGTGGATCATGGGGGGATAACCATTGGGGGGGGGATTGATCAGTGTGGAGGTCTGCGTCCCTTGCCGTGGTAGGGACTGCAGGTGATCCCGCGCTACCTGTCAGGAGCCGCGTGTGAGCTGTCCTACACTCCCTGCCAGGGCAAGGTTTGTGAACCCTTTGTGCTATTTGGAAGTTCTGTGTGCTAAATGCAGGCCATGACTCCTACATTTGCCATGCACGCTTTGCACCTACCGCACATTTTTTCCAGTGGAACACCAGTGGTAGGTACAAAGCTCTACACCCTTTAGTGAAAGGGGCCCTAAGATTTAAAATATCTAACATGTAATTTTTAGGAGCTCCTCCTCTTTCCAGATGGAAGGCAGCAGTGTCCCACACCTTTTTGAGGGATTACTGGTCTATACCAGACTCCAGAAGGTCTCCTCTACCTTCTGCTGTTCCTCAAACACAAAAGGCAACATGTACTCCAGGAAAGCTGAGCTGAGCAAGACCACACAATGCAGCAGTTGCTACATCATTGTGCCACACAAAAAGATAGGCCATCTCCAGAAACACTTGCAGATGTGTACCAGGTACCATAATGAATAGTTACAGGCATTTAATGGGAGCTAATCACTGGCTGGATTTCCTCAACCAGCCAGAACTGGTTCTTCAGTTCCTCATAACTCTGAAAGTCCTCCATTATATTCTGATCCTTGCTTCCTCCATTTCTGACTCCTTAGAAGCAGAGTGTCTACTCTTTCACTTGGACCATCCAAAAAAGAAGATAGTCATTAGTTCATGTTGTGATACTCAGGCGCTATCCTCATATTTTACACGTAAGACACTGAAGCCAGACTTCCATTTTAACATCAAGTGCATGGAATTGGTCAGAACAATGAAAAGGGGGAGAGTTTGCTATAGTGTGGTCTAGAGTTTCTAGGGCTGCCCCCATATATATAACTAGGCATTGTAGGCATGCCCATTGAAAGTATATTCCCTCAAAGGCATCCATGACCTGTATAGAGGTTATTCAGGCAAGGCCAGAACAATCTGTCACGTTTACAGCCATGTGGGCTCAAAGAAGGTTCTGAAATAAATTCAGTTTATATTCCTTGGTATCCTAAATGCCATTGGTTTATAGCTTAGGAATCAAGAGAGAGGCTTTCAGATAGAAAACCCAGAAAGTAGAGATGTTCAGTAAAGGGCACTCAAGACTTTCGGCACTATGGGCGGCATGCAGAGTCCTGAATAATGAAGTTGGACGTCCAGGGTGGACGTCCAACCTCTGCTATTTGTCGGACCCAATTCCTGGTCCAGAGCTTCCCGCACATTCAGGGCCACTGTGTGGGGAGCTCTGGACAGGGACAGAAGGGGGCAGGAAGGGGGAGGAGATAGAATGGGCCAGAGGAGGGGCACAGACCACGGATGTATAGGGCCAATACCGTTCGCAGCCCTGTACATCCATGCCAGATAAAATGGACAGGTGACTTATTCCACCTCACGGATTGAATAAGTCACCCCAAATGCGGCAATCTGCAGCGGTGGACTCCCCCGAAAAGTAGGGAGGGTGCAGGAGATTCCTCACAGCCCGATTGTGGCCTTGGCAGGCCCATTCGGGGATCGGGCGGCAGGGAAAGGAAGTTATTCTAGGTCTGGGGGATAAGCACGGCTACTGCATGGTGTCCTGGTGCTATGGCAATGGGACGCAATGGCACTGGGCTCCATGCAGGAGCCATGGCAGGGTGGATGGGGAGGGAATGGGGCATCCAAAGGGCCTGGATCGGGGCACGTCCTGCCCATCCAAGCCCTTTACATCCGATTCTGATCCCATGATGCCGTCTAGTTCCTGCAGGATCAGAATCGGGTGCAAATCCGGTCCGTCCAGAATTTGGACAGCAGGAATGGGCCAGACAGGCCCCTTTCTGCATAGGGCTCCACGTGTCTGGAACCTTCAGACAGATAGACTGATAAGATGACTAGGCTTTTCTACAACATGATGCATAAAATGAAGGCATTGATGATTACAATGAATCTTTATGCAACCAACCCCTGGATCTGACTAAGCTCTCAGAGATAAGGGGGTACTCAAAGTCAGGGTGAGGGTCTTCTCTATCTCCACAAATGCACACAGTCCCTCATACGTGAATCCTCCAAAGCGGGAGGAGTGGTAATCCTATTCAGCGCCCAGGCATAGAGTAAATATTCTTAATTGTAAAACAATAAATCACAGATGGAGGCTGAAGTGGTATTCTAATATGTAATTACGGATGCAATATCAGATGAATACAGTGGTACAAAGCAAGCAATAATGATCAAGTTTAGTTATATCTAGAAACATAGAAACATGATGACAGAAAAAGACCACATGGCCTATCTAGTCTGTCCTTCCATATCAACAACTACAACAGTCCCCTTTTTACCTTTAGAGATCCTCTGTGTTTGTCCCATGCTTTTTTGAATTCAGTTACTGTCCTCATCTCTACCACCTCCACTGGGAGACTATTCCATGGATCCACTACTCTTTCCGTAAAGAAATATTTCCGCATATCACTCCTGAATCTATCTCCCTTCACCCTCATCCCATGTCCCCTCGTAGCAGAACTTGCTTTCAATTGAAAGAGGCTCTCTCCCTGAACATCTAATCCAGTACATGGAAAACTTAACTCCTGAAGATTCTAGAGAGGGCAGTCAGAGGCGGTGGCTAGTCATTCTAATGTCGCTAGCCGCCACTGCTGAAACTTAAACCTAGATATTCAATGCTGGGGCCGTATCTGGCCCTGGCATTGAATATCTGGGTTGCCCAGATTAACAGGAAGCTGACCGGGCAGTGGTGATGCAGCCACTGCCCAGTTAGCTTCAGTGGCAAACGTTAGGCCAACATTTGCTGCACCTTACTTTCACCATTTTGTCATAACTAGGCAGTGGCTCAATATCGCCACTGCCTGGTTATGGCTGGGTGCCACTTCCGGAATGCCCCGATGCTGACCGTTTCGGTGCTTAAACATTTTGGGGAACATATTCAAAATGTTTTTGTTGGTTAGCAGACCTGCTAATTGGCTAAAACACAGCGATCCTGATATTCAGCAGGACATCACACAGGATGGAAGCAGTATGGATAAATTCTCAGGACTAAAAAGTGCCTTCCCCTCAGTGGCCTACAGTATGTGCATAGGTTTCAGATCAAAGCTAATCAAGAAATATTTAGCTAATAAAAATGTATCACCATCTACTTTTTTTTGTTTGCTTGCCTTTATTTCCAATAAGAAACCTGAAAAAGGTGTGCGCTAAATCCATTTCCCAATGTGTGGCCCATGAGATGTCACTGGAGACCAAGATCGGCATCAACAGGCACCTCAGCAAATATTACATAGGTGATGGAAATTTTAAAGTCCTTTAAGGAAACCACAGAAGAACTGAGTTCCATAAGGGCTACCCTGAACCTACTCATCCTGCCAAAGTTAGAGGGTGTTTGGCAGAAACATGAATTCACAGCAGAGGTTTTGATGGTGGTGGACTTCCTGCTTTGTCAAGTGGGAAAAAGGTTGGAATCCCTTATGAAGAAGATGCTTATATGTTATCTGGTCTCTGTGAACCATATATGAAGGGAACTTATGTTCTGCGTTGTAGCTCACTGACTTACTGGAAGGAAAAGCTGGTGACTGAGGTGGCGAAAAGGGTAGCACCAGAGGCAGGGGGAGGTGGCAGTGGTGATGCAGCAGGGGAAATACCAGGTATGCCAGCAAACAGTATTGCTAGCAGGATTACCACAATATCAACTACTACTTCCCCGCTCCCCCTTGGTTTTACATGCCCATGGCTCATGAGCCCCAGCTATGAACAAGATATGGTGACCAAAGCCCTAGCTCAGTGCTAAACTGCAGAGAAGATTAGTCTGGCACAAGTCAGACTCCTGCATGGATTTCAGTGACATGCCACCTTGCAGAGCCAATCAAGACTATGCACAAAGATCACTTGGCAGACTGGGCACACAAGTTGGCAGCCATGCTAGACTTGGACAAGTTGCACAACATTTCCTGTCCTGCCCTTCAACCAGTGTGAATGTATACTCTCCATTGCAGGGGATATTGTGGCTGCCTATCGTTCATGGTTAGCACCGGATGTGGTGGAAAAGCTAGTGTTTCTGAAGACCTCCCCTTGCTTGGTTTTCCTTCATTGTGTGACTGGCAGGAGGAAGGAGTGTAGAGCTATACTGAGGAACAGTTACCCACTCTCTCTACCTTCAGTATGTCTACTAGCTGTGTTTTAGACAGCTAGCATGGCAATCTCTCTGCTATAGCGCCCATTTCCAGTGCCTTCCTTTCAGTCCTTCATGCCAAAACTTAACATCAAAAAGCAAGAAAAAAATAACTATTATAGTCTGAGAGATTCAGAGGGAGGAAAGGCAGCATTCCTGGCAAACTGCAGACGGAGGGCACTGGTTGTCTTTTTGCTGGTTGTCTTCAACTCTGCTGATCCCTCAAGTCTCATACTCTGCATCCCACCTGGTACTTCTGCCGACAATTCATAGGGTTGGCCTATCAGCAAAAGCCAGGCTATTGCTAAGTGACTGCAGCACATCATGTAAACCTAACCTAATGGCTTCCTTTGCTGTATTCTTGCTGGCCAGATATTCTTCAAGATACAAAAAGAAGATAAAAAAATTCATGGACTGTCTCTGTACTAGGGGAAACTGTCAGTATAGGATGGTTGCTCCTCTCCCAGCTCCAAGGACTCTTCCTCAAAGGGACAAAGTCTGGAAGCACACAGCAGAACTGTGTGTCTAACAGCTGTTTTGGTCTACTGTTATGGGACTCCTGGGCAGGAGATGAGACCAGAAGTTTCCTCATGGTCTGCTCTTGAAATATGATAATCCTTCTCTTTATCAGTTTATCAGACCACAAACTCTGCAGCATGAGCCAAGGAGGAGCTCTGAGGCTGGCTGAGTGCCAGCAATGTTTGCAGTGTATCGCTTCCAGTCCTTCTGGGTCCCTGAGTGAAAATACACCTTCATCCTGTTGCTGTTCACAGTGCCATACCTCTGCTTGTTCGTCAGATTGAGTAAAACATAGTATACTCCTGGGAATCCCTGCTGCTGTTAAATAGGATCAAACCCATAGCCTTGGATTCAACTGGCCAGATGTGATCCACTTAATCCCAGACGGTCTCAGGAGGAATAACTCCCTTGGACTCAATTACTTCTGGCCAAGCCTGAAAGGGGAGGCTGCCACAGCCTGAAACAAGATATGCTTTCACCCCAAACCTTTTAATGCAGAACATCTGGAAGAAGCCTTCTCACAGTACCACCACCTGCTGCTTTTGCTGAATGTCTGTCCAGCTGAATGTCTGTCCAGCACTATCACTAGCCCAAGCTTCTCTCCTTTTTAGATGAGTGTTAGAGATCTTTCTCAGAGTGGCAGCCATCTTTCTCCTTAATCTGTCCTTATTTCTTTGTTGGATATGTGCAGACAGATGCTCAGTGCAGATAGGACCATTGGATCCAGCAAATGACTCCCATGTTGAATTGTACTGGCTCTCCTTGAGTCAGAGGCACAGTGGCTCTCTGACTCTATGCCCTCATTGCTGTTTTTTCTTCCCCAACCTCCTGTTCTGCACCTCCATGGGTGTCTTAAGTTTGTCACTGTATGACTTTCTCCCTCCTTAAATGCCATGCCAATTTGTCACCACCCCTCTAGCTGCCTGGCTCTGTGACCAGTGTACTTTGTCTTTTCTTGGGCCATTCTTCCTCCTCCTCTTCCTGCTTTGCATATTTGCGGGTCCCTGTGGCTTGATATTGTATGCCTCTGTTCTGCCCCTTTGACATGCAGTTCCTAACAACTTGAGTCTGTCAGAAACAAACCAGCGTGGTGGGGGATACTAACAGTCTACCATCATTGACGAGCAGAGTTCTTTTTAAATTTCCATTACTGTACTTTTTTGGAGGTTATAGCAGGAGAACGCAGCTACTGTTATACCCTTGACCAAAGAATGGTATTTCTGTCAGGAGAGATGAGCACGGAGCAGTGATGGGAGAATGGTCATCCACCTAGCCAGCCTGATAACTGAATCAGACCTAGTTATCATGGAGTGACAGATTTCTTTCACTTCTGCCATCCTCCATTACTGTACTTATTGACACAAGCATACTTGTCAAGTTATCCTTAGATAGTTCTGAATGACTAGAGTGCACTCCATCCTAGGGGTATCTTCCTCTGAAGTTAATGTTCCAATGCTGGGACCTAAGTCCTCATATTAACATACTATATGACAGCAGATAAAGACCAGCATGATCCATCTAGTCTGCTCAGTAAGGTGGCTAGAATGCTTTGATTTTATCCTCTTGCTATGAAGGGATCCACTGTATCTCTCTCATGCTATTTTGAATTCCGTCACTGTATTTTGTCCCCACCTTCTCCATTGGGAGGGCGTTCCAAGCATCAATCAACCTTTCAGTGAAAAAGTATTTCCTGATATTACTTTTAAGTTTACCGCCTTGCAGCTTCATCATATACCCTCTAGTTTTACAGCTTCCCCTTTTATGAAAAAGGTTTGTTTGTTCGTTAATACCCTTTAAGAATTTAAAGCTTTGTATCATATCTCCCCTGTCCCTCCTCTCCTCCAGGGTATACATATTTAGGTCTTCATGTCTCTCTCATATATCTTCTGGCACAGGCTCAAAATCATTTTGATCACCTTCCTCTGAACCATTTCAAGTTATTTTATATCCTTTGTGAGATATGGTCTCCAAATCTGAACACAGTACACCTAGTGAGGACTCACCAACTACTTGCACAGGCAAGGCTGACTGTGCTCCGCACCCTCCGCTGCTGCTGATTCCAGCAGTGGGGTGAGGGGTGGCTTGCTTGGCAGCAGGCCATGTGCTTTGGCCTACATGGCCTGCCATTTCTGACCCCCGTCTGACACAACCTCCGGGGTAAAAAGCAGCAGGCCATGTGTGCCAAAGCACATGGCCTGCCATGGCCATTGCCACCCAGCCTAACCACCCACCCTGACCCCACCACTGGAATCAGCACCAGTGGGGGGGCAGCAGCGCACAGGGGTGGTGACAGACCTTGTGTGCCAAAGCACATAGCCTGCTGCGGGCACTAAACCGCCCACAGAGGTCTGCCACATTTATTTATTTATTTATTTAGCTGCATTTATATCCCGCTTTTCACCAGGTCAAAGCGGTTGGGGGATACATTTCACACGAGGGGATATGAGACACATACACTAATACTTACAGGGAACATGGGCTATGGAGGGTTAAGTGGCTTGCCCAAGACCACAAGGAGCACCTGTGGGACTAGAAACCCCAGTCCTTCCGGCCCAAGGTTGCTGTCCTCTAGTGGGATTTGAACTACCGACCTTCCGGCCTGTAGTACCTTGCCCCAACCACTAGACCCTCCTCCCTCATTAGGCAGCCACTTAGCCCTGTGTACAGGGGCATTAATTCCTCCTCCTTTCTGCTGGTTATTCCTCTCTGTATGCAGCCCAGCATCCTTCTGACTTTGGCTACCACTTTGTTACATTGTTTTGTCACCTTGAGATCCTCAGACACTAGCACTCTGAGGTCCCTCTCCTAGGACATACACACTAACCTCTCGCCCCCTATCACAAACAATTCCTTTGGATTTCTGCATCTGAAGTGCATAGCTCTGCACTTCTTAACATTAAATTGTAACTGCCAAGCATTAAAACATTCTTCTAGTGTTTGTAGATCATTCCTCATGTTCTCTACTCCCTCAGAAGTGTCCACTCTGAGGCACTTGTGTTATCTGCAAAAAGACAGACTTTTCCATTCAATCCTTCCTCAATAGCAGTCAGAGGTACACTGAACAGTATCGGTCCTAGGAATAATCCCTGAGGCACACCACTGCTCACCTTCCTTTCTTCTTAGTGAGTTCCATTTACCACCACCTTCTGTCGTCTGTCAGTCAACCAATTTCGGATCCAGTTCACCATCTTGGGACCTATCCCCAGGCTTCTTAGTTTATTGATAAGCCTCCTATGAGGAACAGTATCAAAGACTTTGCTGAAATCTAGGTAGATCACATCAATTGCATGCCCTTGATCTAGTTCTCTGGTCACCCAGTCAAAGAACTCAATCAAATTTGTTTGGCATGAACTTCCCCTTATCAAACCATGTTGCCTCGGATCATACAATCCATTGGTTTCCAGAAAGTCCATTATTCTTTCTTTCAAGAGCACCTTCATTACTTTTCCCACCATAGAGGTAAGATTTATTGGCCCACAGTTTATCACTTCTTCCCTTTTACCACTTTTGTGAAGAGGTACCACATCAGCCCTTCTCCAGTCCTGTGGAACCCCTTCCATCTCCAAAGATCTATTAAAGGCCCTGTAGAACCTCTTTGAGCTCTTTCAGTATCCTGTTCAAAAACATCATCTTCTGTGAATGATGTGGAATCAACTCCATTCCCATTTGTATATTGGTCAGTAATACGTGGTCCTGCTGCGGGATTTTTCTTTTTATGAATACAGAATATTTGTTTAGCATTTTTTGCTATTTCAATGTCACTTTCCACAAATCTGTCCTTGGCATTTTTGAGTCCTGCAGTTCCACCTCTGATTTTCCACTTCTTCTGAATATACCTGAAAAAGGTTTTGTCTCCACTCTTCACATCTTTACTTCCACCTTTGCTCTTGCTATCCTTATTTCTCAATTTGTCTCTTTTAGTTTCATCTTGTATTCTTTTCTGTGTTTTTTATTTTATTTAACTTTTTCTTATATACAGCCTTTCATGATATCAAGGCAGTTTACATTGAACAAACTGAAATTACATTGAACAGGGCATTATAACTTGGAGACAACTATTTTACAGGGAACATGGGCAATGGAGGGTTAAGTGGTTTGCCCAAGACCACAAGGAGCACCTGTGGGACTAGAAACTCCAGTCCTTCTGGCCCAAGGTTGCTGTCCTCTAGTGGGATTTGAACCCCTGACCTTCTGGCCTGAGGTACCTTGCCCTAACCACTAGGCCACTCCTCCACTGGTGTTTTTCTTTTTGTGATCTTATGAATTTTTTGAAAGCTGTGGTTTTTGCCTTTATTTATGCAGTCACTTCTTTGGTGAACTAAATACTATAGGTTTCCTTGTCCTCTTGTTTTTATTTACGTTCCTTACATACAGTTATGGTCAACATTATTGGAACCCTTGCAGTTTAGGTATGTTGTGTACAATATCTTGAGAAATAGCTGGAAATATTCCAACTGTATGTCATCATAATATTTTGATAATATGTTCAAAGGTATGCAACCAAAAAATAGATGTCTCTGCAATTTAGTAATTTCTGAGAAAAAAACAAAAAACAAAATATGATTTGGACAGGATTATTAGCACCCTTCAGGAATATTTGGTTTGCAAAACCCTTGGCAGTGATGACAGCCTCCAAATGTTTCTTATAGCCATCTATAATTTTCATACATGTGCCTGCTGGTAGTTTCTCCCACTCTTCAAGTGTGATATGTTCCAGCTCATGAATGTTTCCAGAATTCCTTTTACCAATGGCAGATTTCAGCTCTTTCCAAACGTTCTCGATTGGATTGCGATCAGGACTCATTGCTAGCCAGTTTAAGACATTCCATTTTTTCCTTTTTCACCATTCTTTTTTACTTGTGGATGTATGTTTTCAGTCATTGTCCTGCTGGAGGACCTAGGACTTTTGATCTAGACCTAGCTTTCTGACACTAGGTAGCACATTTTGCTCGAAAATATCTTGGCAGTCCTCTGACTTCATGATTCGTTTAATATGTTCCAGGCCTCCAGTTCCGGAGGTAGCAAAACAGCCCCACAACATTATGGAACCTCCACCATATATTACTGTAGGAAGGGTGTTTTTTTCCTTATAAGCCACATTTCTTCACCTGTAAATATATTGCTGATCTGCATTGCCAATGAGCTCAGGTTTGGTTTCATCTGTCCACAGAACATTTTCCCAGAAGGATTGTGGTTTCTCAAGGTGGGTTTGGGCAAGGATCAGTTGTGCCTTTTTATGTCTATCTATGAGCATTGCGGTCCTCTTTGGCCTTTGCTCATGAAGTCCTTCTTTGTTTAGTGTGCAGCATATGGTGCGAGTTGAACCCACCTCTCCAAATTGCTCAAGGTCAGCCTTAAGGTCTTTGGATGTTGTACGTTGTGTTTTTCCAACAGCTCACACTAACCTTCGAAGACTTCTTGGATTAATTTTCCTCTTCCCACCACATCCTGGGCGGTTCAAGAACAATCGTGAAGACAAGAGAGTTGCCAGAGACTGTCAGAAAAGCCATTATCATCAAACTTCAAAGGGGTACAAGGCCATCTCCAAAGACCTTGGGATTCTTGTGTCTACAGTTTACAATGCTATGAAGAAGATATCTACTCAGGGAACTGTCAAGAATGAGCAGAAAACGTCTTAATAACACTGCGAACTGTAGACACAGGAATCCCAAAGTCTTTGTACCCCTTTGATGTTTGGTGATAATGGCTTTTCTGACAGTCTCAGCATTGTGAAAATGGAACAGGCAGTGAATATGGCCATTTTAAACATTAGAGCCATCATTCATTGGTTGATTCAAGTCATGTGAGTACTGACAATTGATCACAAGTGCGTCTCATTTTACGGCAACGGGAATGTGGTTCTTCTTTTCTAACTGATTTGAATTGTTTATAAGACTGCCAATAATCATGACCTCAACGAGTACTAGAAAATACACCCCCAAAAATCAATCCTAACCATCCAAAGCTATACTTTGATTTCCATTAACAGCCCATATTTACTGGAACCTACCTACATCTCAAAAAATTCCATAAACACAATTATGTGAACTTAAATCCCATACTATGTTACAATTTTTTGTCGGATCACCCACCATGAACAGGAACTTTCCTGCTCTCGAAGTGAGCCCTCCTTTTTAATCAATTATAACTGACCCGAAGGCCATAAAAAACAGAAGCGGCAGCACTATTTAGCTGTCTGATCTGTGAAAACTTATAGCTCAATAGTCCCAACCGACCCCAAACATACACTCCACTTAGCTTAAGTTGGAAATGTCCTTTCTTGGTTAGAAGTAGTTTTCTCAACCGTATTCATTGAAATCCGTTCACAGAAAAATGGCCTCCTCCTTTAAATTGTCTTCTTCACAGAACAGAGGAAAAATCCTTCTACTCTAAGGACACGGTCAGGAATAATCCAAACCTAAGGTTCATGCTACACCAATCAGTGTTTCAAGCCATGTAGCTTCCCACTGCTGCTACTCCAGCACCTCCAACATTTATTTTGAGGCATGTTCCCCATGAAAGAAAGTCATAACTTCACTCTCCCCCTCCTTCTATGATGCCAGAGAGCAGGCAGGTATACAGGAAGGGGACAATAGCACCTTCTCTGATTCCAGTGATATTTCATCCAGCACACCAACCACTATAATAACTCAGGCACAGGTGCATGCATCATTAGTTAGGGGAAGAGAGGCAGAAGTTGTGGAAGGGGACAGGGACGAGGCAAGTCATAGGTCATATCCCCAGGGGCCTGCTTGTGCAGGATGCTCTGGGAATGGAGGGGATGTGGAGCATGTGTGTGTGTGTGTGGGGGGGGGGGTTAGTAACATTGGGATGAAGGGATGCGGGGTATGTGAAGGGGAGGGGATGTGGCAGATATATGAGGGTTTGTGAAGGGGAGTGGGTGTGGAGGGTTTGTGAAGCTGTGTGCGGGGAAGGGAGTGTGAAATGTGTGAGAGGGAGGGGGTGTGGAGTGGGTGTGGGAGAGGGGAGGGGGTGTGGAGGGGTGTGCGAGAGGGAGGGGGTGTGGAGGGAGTGTGGGAGAGGGAGGGGGTATGGAGAGGGTGGGAGAGGGAGGTGGTGTGGGTCTTGCACTGGGTGGTAGGAGAGGGAGGTGGTGTGGGGTTTGTATCATGCTTTGTGATTCACATTCACTCACTTTAGCAATAAATACTCATCTTCACATGTGTATGAGGTCATTTATTGCTGCCAGATTCCATTGATATACATGCCCTTTGTCTCCATGCCCTTGTACCTCAGCAGCTGTTTCTTCCTGTGCTACATCCTGTTGGTCTGGCGGGGACTGTTTTTGCTGCAATGCGTAATTTTGTAGCATACAGCAGGTCATAAGTATCTCACTCACCCATGCAGGGCTATACAGGAGTTCTCCTCCCAACCAGTCTAGACACCTGAAGTGGCTCTTCTGCTGGCCAAAGATTCTTTCTGTTGAGGCCCTTGTGAGCCTGTGGGTCTTATTGTAATGCTTTTCTGCTTGTAACATGGTGCAACTATGCGGATTAGGAGTTATAGTTTCAAGGGGTATCCTCTGTGGGATACGGAAACTTTGCCCCCCACATTTCGCCCCCCAGGAAACTTTGCCCCTGGGAAATTTTGACCCTGGGAAATTTTGCCCCTGCACATTTCCCCCCCCGGGAAATTTTGCCCCCGAAGTTTGTGATAAGGAAGCTTATCATAGTTCAGGAAGGAGCTATAATAGAGGTGAATTGGCTCTGAACAAGCAACCTGTCTTTGCTGGTAGAAATAATAAAACAGAATGTTTCCATAAAAGACTACCAGTCCCAGAATGCACCAGGTTTCAAACAGCCACTAGAAGAGCTGAAGTGGGGAAACGTGTGTTCAATCAGGAGAGCTATGAGGTAATCCCCAAGCACTCATCTCCAAGGGCAGGGCTTGATTCAGCACAGCTGCGCTGTGCTAGGGTGGAGCAGCCCTCTAAACAGGTTAAAAGTAAAGCCTATTCTACACAGCAGAATCTTCATCAGAATCTTCATGATCATCAACGGCTGGATCATCAGCAGGAGCAGAGGCAGCAGAGGCCAGAGCTCAAGGACAGAGAGAGCAAGAAGCAACTTGGAAGAAGGAAGAGAAAAGCATCTTGGAGGTCTAAAGGAGTCCATAGCAGTACGTGTGCTGGGAGGCATTCCAGAGGCAAGCATACTCCATTGGACTGGAGGAAACCAGAGGACTGGGGTTGCAGAGCCAGGAATCCCCGGACGGCACCTGTGAGGGAGACGGCTGCATTTGGAAGGGGCCCTAAGACCAGTGCAAGAAGGTATGTGAAGAGAGACCCAGTGTCCAGGGATCTTGATTGGAAGGTTGGACATAAAAACTGGACTACATACTGGCCAGGATATTTGGAGAGGAATCCTAACAGCAATGGAAGCTCAGGTATGAACACTGATCTATGCCCTAGCTTTTCACTTGGAAGACAGCAGGGAAACAAGTATTGTTCTGAGAGTGCTCCATTAAGAAATTCCTCTGTGCCAATCCATGATATTGATTCTATGATAGTTGAAGAAGAAGGAGATATTGTAAATGAACAGTGTGAATACATGGATTGCTCTCTGTCTAAACTTCTGGTAATATACTTTTACAAAATACAACAACCATCACAAAGAAATATAAACTTGTTCTTTGATCTACTCAGAAAAGCTTTTGAGCAGGATTTGAGCCACGTTTAGAAAGTAAACCAGCCAAGAGGTTTGCAGCTGGTTAATTGTTAGCAATTGAGCCTTGCCTAATTGCCTGTGAGCTCTGAAGAGACACTTCTGGGTGTGTGTGAAAATACCAGAAGTTAGCCTTGAAAAAGAACAGTTTTTCATTACTTTGTGGGTTTTGTTTGTTTTTGGAGCACTGCTAAAAAGATATTAGCAGGAGCCCACAGAAAAGACCTTTCTGTTCCCATCAAGGTCTTTATGATTTGATTTGATGGCTTAAGAAGTTCAGTTGTTGTTTTTCCTGATTTTGTTTTTCTAAGTATAATTCTGAAAGCAAGTATCCTTTCTGTGCTACCAAGCAAATCTGTGTTGGGAGAAATAACCCCATAAATAAAATATATCTTCTTTGCTTTACACTCGAGCAAGCACAACTAATTTATTTGTGAACGGCTGATTCTGGTATGAATGGACTACATCTCCCACAATCCTTTGCAAGTCATATTAATATTTGCCTTTGCCAAGACTGTGGACATTCTCACCCAGCGCCCCCGTTTACAAGTTCTAATACATTTGACATTGTGCAGTTATTATTGGCATTTGTCCCTCCCGAAAACGTGGTTGATGCCTTCGAAGAATTAACAGAAAGCCCCGGTTTTCCTGCTGAGGCGATGCCTATTGCCAATTATTTTGAAGATACGTACATTGGAAGAAGGCAGTGTCGTGGTCGTCAAATGCCTCCATTTCCTACACATTTCTGGAACGTATACCAAAGAACTCTGGACGGTCGGCACAGAACAAACAATGATATCGAAGGGTGGCATCATAGCTTCCAAGAAACCTGTGGCATGCTCTACCCCAATATATACTGTTTTATCCAGTGCTTGAAAAGGCAGCAAGGTTTGCATGACTACGAAATTGCTCAACTGGTTGCAGGAAACCCAAACAATACGAGAAACAAAAAATATCTGTCAATTTCTGTTAGAGTTCGACGTATTGTTCAAGATTTTGACAACAGGAACTAGATTGTTTACTTACGAGGCATTTCGTATAATTTTGAATTTTAAATGGTAATTTTCTTTCAGTGGTGGATCCAGGATAATGCTGTGCAACAAAAAAATTCAGTATTTGCGCAACGTACAAACATAAAGTTTGTGCAAAAACTGAAAAACATAAAAAATTAGCCAATTAGGCATGTGTGCAAATTGGATTGTGTTGGGCGCCAACGTCCTTCAGTTAGTGCCTTCGCAAATGAAGGTGGTGCTGAAACATGAACTATGGTAATATTCTGAATAAGTTTGTCTACTTCGGGGGCGAAATTTCCCAGGGGCGAAATGTGTGGGGACGGATTTTCCCGGGGGCGAGATGTGCAGGGGCGAAATGTGAGGGGCGGTGTTTCCTCCGGGGTGAAATGTGGGGGGCGAAATGTGAGGGGCGAATTGTGGGGGGTGAAATGTGGGGGGCGAAGTTTCCGTAAACCATCCTCTGTCACCTGCACAGATAGGAAAAAGGGAACAAAAGTCAGATTAGTGACCTGTCTGCCTCCTTCTGTTGTAGCACAGTGTAGGCCAAGTACACAGTGCTACAACAGAAGGAGCCTAGGAGATGCCTAGGAGATGGAGGCCTAAGTGCCTAGGGTGCCTAGGAGATGGAGGCCTAAGTGACAACTTACTTAGCAGCCATCCACCTGATATTGTGCCACTTTCAAATCTTTCATAGATTCCTGAGTTGGTGAGATATAGATATCATGATATGAACCTGGGAATCTGGGAAAGATCTGTTATTTCACCCAGCGAATTACACACAACTTGCATGTTGAGAGAATGGAATGCCTTTCTGTTCCAGAAGGTCAGCTCCCTCAGTCATGGGGGGTCTGAGGGCCACATCTGTGCAGTCTATCAACATAGAAACATAGAAATATGATGACAGAAAAAGATCACATGGCCTATCTAGTCTGTCCTTCCATATCAACAACTACAACCCGAGCACTGATGGGAATTCAGTCACCTCATGGAATTGCAGCATTGTTTGTTGCTTCTGCTGCACTGTCTGTGGGAAGAGTCAGCTGTGAGGGCTATGAAAGCCTTCAGTAACTTCAAGATGCACTGTGAAACTGAAGACTGGCTGAGACTTGCAGTGATTGCCAGCACAGACTGGAAGCTGCCAGTTCTAAGAAGGCAAGGGCTGTGGTAACCCTTAGGTGGGCAGGCATTGGCCTGCATGTGGTTGACGTCAGGAGCAGCTCCAGCTCCTGGAAGAACTGGTGAATGGCTGCCTTATCAAAATAAAACCTGGTGAGGCACTTCTCATCAGTCAGGTCCATATACAGGGTTCTGGGCCTATAGAATCTGTGATATGGATGCCACCTTTCAGCCTTACTGCTCTCTCTGGAGGCCTCATGTAGCATTGTCAGCAAAAAGTGTTAATTTCCTTCATGGTAGCTAATTCTCACCATCTCACCACCAGCATGCCAGTGCCATCAGCACCCAGTGATGTCCTCACACACCTAATCAGTCTGCCACACTTACCCACAGACACTTACCCATCCAACTTCTCCAGCCCTTGAACTGAAGAACCATTGTGCAGCCCTGGAAGTGGAGGAGGTGAAAGCATCACTGGAAAGGGATGAACCAGAGCTCAAGTACCCCAAAGTTGCAGAATCAGTGACCACAAGGAAGCGAAGGGTAGTGGCGGTTGATGACTCTCTTCTGAGGGGTACTGAGGCATCCATCTGCCAACCAGACTTGACATCCAGAGAGGTATGCTGTCTGTCTGGTGCCAAAACCCAAGATGTTATGGAGAGTTTGCCAAGATTCATCAAGCCCACTGACTATTACCCAATGTTGCTAATCCATGTCGGAACAAATGATACTGCCAGGTATCCCTCTCAGCATATCAAAAGTGACTTCATGGCTCTGGGACAGAGTGTGAAGCAGATAGGTGCACAGGTGGTGCTCTCTTCAATCCTTCCTGTTGAGGGTAAAGGCCAAGGCAGAGATGCTCGCATCCTGGAGATGAATGCATGGCTGCATGGATGGTGTCATCGAGAGTATTTTGGTTTCCTGGATCATGGGATGCTGTTCCAAGGTTGCAGAGCAGAGATGGCGTCCATCTGTCCAAGAAAGGTTGACGCGTCTTCAGTGGTAGACTGGCTAAACTACTGAAGAGGGCTTTAAACTAGATTCATTGGGGATGGGTGAAGAAAGCCTCCAGGTTAGTGAAAGCCCCCAGGTAAGTGATACATTAAATACCTTTATGGAAATGGGTAACAGGGGTAACATATGGAAAGCAGTGTGTATAAATGCCCGTAGCATGGGAAATAAGATCCCTGATGTTTAAGCTTTGGTGGGAGTGGCCGACTTGGATTTAGTGAAAGTTACAGAAACATGGTTCACAGAAAACCATGACTGGGATGTAACTATACCAGGTTATACTTTATTCAGAAAGGACAGGGTAGGAAGAAGGGGAGGAGGAGTGGCACTATATGTAAAAAATAATATTAAAGCTTTGGAATTACAGAGCTTAAAAGGGAGAAAGGATGCATTGTGGGTTAAACTAGAAAGAGGGAAAGAGAAATCTATTTACATTGGCATGATATACAGACCTCCCTCACAAGAGGAAGAGGTGGACAGAGAGTTAATTTGAAGACATACGCAGCATTGCTAGGAAAGGGGAAGTGCTACTGATAGGGTATCTCAATATGCCAGATGTTGATTGGCACATTCCTTCTGCAGTATCATCTAGAAGTAAGGAGATCCTGGATTCTCTACAGGGAGAACAATTCAGGCAATTGATAACAGACCCCACAGGTGAAGGGGCCATACTGAACTTGGTGCTTACCAATGGTGAAAGTGTTTCTGATGTTATAGTGGGAGATCATTTTGCATCCAGTGATCACCAGATGGTGTGGTTCAGTATTAGGACTAGGGCTGTTAGAATCCATTCAAAAGTGACGATCTTAGACTTTAGGAAAACTAAATTTGCCAAGATGGGCCAATACCTCAGGGAGTCGTTAGCAGGATGGGAACAGCTGGGGGATGTAGAAAAAGAGTGGGCAAAACTGAAAGGGGATATTTTAAGGGCAATCAACCTTTTTGTTAAAATGGTAAATAAAGGTAAAAGGAAAAGGAGACCGCTAAGGCTTTCGAAAGAAGTAGGTGAAGAGAAAGAGGGAGGCCTTCATGAAATACAAGAGATCACAAAGAGAGGAAGACAGGCATCTATATTTGGAAAAACTTAGAGAAGCTAGCAAAGTTACTTTATCAGAATATAGAAAGGCTAGGGGACATGCAATGAAGCTACAGGGTAAACTATTTAAGACTAATAAAAGAAAATATTTTTTCACTCAACGTGTAATCAAACTCTGGAATTTGTTACCGGAGGATGTAGTAAAGACTGTTAGTGTAGCTGGATTTAAAAAAGGTTTGGACAAGTTCCTGGAGGAAAGGTCCATTAACCATTATTAAGAAGGGACCCAGGATATCAATGCTTGACCCAATACAAGCATTGTGGAACCTGTGTCTTTTGGGGAAACTGCTAGGTACTGTAATACAGAAGCACAAGCAGAGCCTATGGAAGAAGATAGAAAGGTGGATTTTACCTTTTAAAATGACAGACATCCAACACACACAGCTCAGGGTCTGCACAAGAGAAGCAAGCAGAGAGAGGGAGCAGTTGAGCTGACACACCCAAGCTCTGACGTAGCAGCAAGCTTGGAGTTTGATTACACTCACCTGCTTAAAAAAGCCGAGCCAAGCTTCAGAGAGAAGAAAGATAAACGCTGCTCAGTAGCTCCAGGAGGGGAGGAGAAGGAGGCAGAGAAGGAGGGAAGCAGAAGGCCTGGCAGAGAGCAAAGAGGTGGAAGGAGTGGCAGAGAAGGAAGCAGTGGCCAAGAAGGAGAGACTGGCACACCGAGAGCTTCAGAGAAGTGGAGAGGCTCAGAGACTTCAGAAGGTTGGAGACTCTGTGAAGAACCTGGTTGTAGTTTGGGAACTGAGACTAACCAACCAGAAGGAGAGAAGGCACAGCCAGTTACTAGGAACCTGCCTAGACGGAGAGAATTGAGAGCCCTTCAGATCTCACTGCCGGAGGAAAGGTCTCAAGGTCTATACAGGTGGGAACCTAACACTAAACCAGGGAAGCCAAGAGGCTCAGCTTGTACTAAAGAGCTAGGGCAGTGCTTTAGGCAGGAATTGAATGCAGAAAGGTATAAAGCATTGCCTAGCAGCTGGAGAGAACTAGGGGAGAGCCAGGGAAGAATCCCCACAGCCACAAACCTTACAAGACCTCACCATCTAGAACTGTACCCAGGGGAAATGCCCCAGTTCTTAGAGAGAGGCTATTCCCAGCCTAGCAGTAACAGTTTGAAACAAAGCTCAGTAAGCCCTGAGGTTGAGGAGATGCAATGGGAATTTAATTCTGTTGACTCAGAAGAAATTCCAATGGATTGTACGCTCTTTCTCGCAGACGACATTAAATCTCTTTGCTAAAGATTTGGGTGAAGGAGCTGAGATAAAGCAGAGGAAAGAAATCTTCTTCTTTGAGGAAAAAGAAGAAGCTGTTTTGATTTACTACTTTGTTGTAGAGAAAAATACCTTGCACGTTTTGGAAGCCAGGAGTATGAAAATACAGCTATTTTGTTTCTGTAAATAACCTTCAAGCAAAGCTCCTGTAAAGAGTACTGTTTGTTCTGTACTAAGTCTGTTTGGGAAGGGGAATACATTTTCTTGTCAATTTTTGCATAACACTCGACTCACGGCTATCCTTTTATCAGAGGACTAAAAACTACCACTCCCATAAGGCATAGCGGGAGTAAAAGCTATAGTCATTTTCTGCATAAAGGGCATCATGGCAGCCCCAACCCTATGACCCCTAGGCGGAGGGCTGGGGGGCGCATGACAGTACATATGACCTAGATTGGCCACTGTTGGAAACAGGATACTGGGCTTGGTGGACCTTGGTCTGACCCAGTATGGCATATCTTATGTTCTTATAAAGTAGTCAGGAAAGCAAAGATTCAAAAAGAGGAGGAAATAGATAATGCAATAAAATGGGGGGATAAGACATTTTTCAGATATGTTAGTGAGAAGAGGAAGGGCAAAAGTGGTATTGTCAGACTCAAGGGTGAAGGGGAGGAATATGTAGAAGCTGATGAGGATAAAGCGGAATTGCTTAAAAAATATTTCTGTTCTATGTTCACAGATGAAGAACCAGGAACAGGACTTCAGAAAACACCCACAAATAGGAACAGAAGCAAAGGACATCTTGAACAATTTTCAAAAGACTGTGTTCGTGAGAAACTATCTCAACTTAAAGTAGACAAAGCGATGGGACCGGATGGGATACACCCGAGAATACTGAGGGAACTTGGGGACGTTCTAGCAGCTCCACTGACTGACCTTTTCAATGCCTCGTTGGAGTCAGGAGTGATGCCAAAGGACTGGAGAGGGGCTCATGTGGTGCCTTTACACAAAAGCAGAAGTAAGGATGTGGTTGAAAACTACAGGCCAGTTAGTTTAACTTCGGTGGTGAGTAAGTTATTGGAAATGCTGCTGAAAGAGAAAATAGTGAGGTTTCTGGAGTCCAACGGATTACAGGATCCGAGGCAGCATGGATTCATCACAGGTAGGTCTTGTCAGACAAATCTGATTGATTTCTTTGACTGGGTGACCAGGGAGTTGGACCGAGGGAGAGCCCTAAATGTGGTGTATTTAGATTTCAGTAAAGCCTTTGACATCGTTCCTCACAGACGACCTATAAACAAACTGAGCACCCTAGGGATGGACACTAAAGTTACTGCTTGGGTAAGAAATTGGTTGAGTGGGAGGCGACAAAGAGTACAGGTAAATGGAGCTCACTCTGAGGAGAAGGAGGTTACCAGTGGTGTGCCCCAGGGATCTGTCTTTGGTCCGATTCTTTTTAACATCTTTGTTAGTGATATAGCTGTGGGGTAAGGTTTGCCTCTTTGCAGATGATACCAAAATCTGCAATAGAATAGACACCCAGGAAGGTGTAGATAACATGAGGAGGGATCTAGCTAAGCTTGAAGAATGGTCTAGAATTTGGCAGCTGGGATTTAATGTTAAAAAATGCAAGGTCATGCATTTGGGCTGCAGCAATCCAAAGGAGCAATATAGTATAGGGGGTGAAGTACTTTTGTCCACTAAAGAAGAGCGGGACCTAGGCGTGGTTGTGTCTGATGATGTTAAAGTAGCTAAACAGAAAAGGCAACAGCAAAAGCTAGAAGGATGCTTGGGTGCATACGGAGAGGAATGGCTAGCAGAAAAAAGGAGGTGATAGTGCCTCTGTATAAGTCTTTGGTGTGACCTCATTTGGAGTATAGTATGCAATTCTGGAGACTGCACCTTCAAAAGGATATAAACAGGATGGAGTCAGTACAGAGGGTGGCTACTAAAATGGTTAGTGGTTGTCATGTTAAAGCATATGAGGACAGACTTCAGGATCTTAATAGGTACACCTTAGAGGAAAGGTGGGATAGAGGCAATATGACTGAGATGTTTAAATACCTCTGTGGCATAAATGCTCAGGGGAAGAGCCTCTTTCGATTGAAAGCAAGTTCTGCTACGAGGGGACATGGGATGAGGGTGAAAGGGGATAGATTCAGGAGTGATATGTGGAAATATTTCTTTATGGAAAGAGTGGTGGATTCGTGGAATATTCTCCCAGTGGAGGTTTAGAGATGAGGATGGTATCTGAATTCAAAAAAGCATGGAACAAACACTGAGGATCTCTAAAGGAAAAAAGGGGACTGTTGTAGTTGTTAATATGGAAGGACAGACTAGATAGGCCATGTGGTCTTTTTCTGTTGTCATTTTTCTATGTTTCTATCAACAGACACAGGCACCCACACCCACACAGGGGCTAACTGGACAGCACAAGCACTGGGCAGGGAGGTACACAGACACAAATGGGGTCTAACAGTGTAGCACAAACATAGAACACAGAGAGACACACAGCACTGAGGGACTTAATGAACAACTCACAGGACATTTGGCTACAGAGACAACAGATACAGCATGGGAGTGGGTTTGCTATACTGGGGTTGGAGGTTGGGAATGGATGGGATGGGCTCTGACATAGGATAGGACAAGACACAGAGAGGGTTTCTGACAGGACACCTACATGCACACAGATGACAGTCAGGTCAGGGGTTCAAATGCCAATGTCTTCCACTCATCAGTAATGCAGCCAGTCCAAACAGATAGCAAATTCCCCTGCCTATTTCTCTTTTATTACAGGTCTAGCATGGCACACGCAGGGGCAATGCTCTACACATATCCAGGTGCTTCCAAATATGTTCTGGACATACAGCTTATGGACATGCCCTTGCCCTACCCTGACACGTCCTGCTTAGAAATGTCCCTACATGGATGCACGTTACCTGTCTATGACACCGTCTTTCCAAAATGGCGATTGGCAGGTGCACGCATCACTGACACATCCAAATCTTGTATCACCCTTTTAAAATGACACCCTGCTTTGTAAATGCATACTTCTGGGCATTTTTATAGGAGCCCACTTGAGATGTAAAATGATATCACTGGTCAACATTGAAATCGTTACTGACTTTAAAAGGCCCTAATCTGTAGTATCTTGGTGAGGTGAACACGAATATAACATTAAATAAAAATTATTGGCTTTCGTTTTGACGATATTGCATGTAGTTCATTTTTGACGTTTCACCATGTAAATTTATCCAGTAGGACATCAACAACATTCCAAATAAGCCTTGAATGATGTAATATTGCATCACATTGCATAATACCAGCATGCACACATCATCCAGAGTTGATTGCATCATTTTTTGATGCAATGCATCATTTTGCATCATTTTCTGATGCAATGCAATACCACTGCCAGACGGCTGCTGAAGCCATCTGACGTCAGCAGTGTACTATACGCAGTTGGAAAGGAAAGTAATCTGGTATTCTGTTCTGATATTGAAAGCCTCATGAATGCCTTAAAAATCACTCATGGCCCACAAGACTGGAGACTATTTATAGACTCTTTGAAACTGAGTCTGAAGGCTGTGCTTTTGAACAATGGAAACCGTCTTCCATCTATTCCAGTAGCGCATGCCGTCCACATGAAAGAGACATACGATAACTTAAAGCATCTACTGACTTCCATTAACTATAACAAGTATAGCTGGCACATCTGTGGTGACTTGAAGGTAGTTGCCCTTTTAATGGGACTGCAGCAGGGATATATAAAATACATGTGTTTCTTATGTGAGTGGGATAGCCGAGCAAAAGATTGGCACTACTTGCGGAAGGAATGGAATCGCAGACAAAATGTAACAGTTGGAGAGAAGAATATCCAGCACCCAGCTTTGGTTGAGGCTCACAAAATCCTGCTACCACCCCTTCACATCAAACTAGGTTTGATGAAAAACTTTGTGAAAGCCATGGACTGCACTTTGCCAGCTTTCCGATACCTACAGTTCTCAAAATGCACTCCAAATATCTCACTAATATCGTAACATGCACAATTCTTCATTCCTCAGTAAATGCTTAATGTAAACAAAAGTGCACCTATAACTCACAAACACGAGGTCTCAGACTTGAGAGAGTGTGGCCATTAATGACCTACTGGTCTCCCGTATTTGCATCAATGACCTCTTTCAAAAATAATGTGCACTCTAACCATTCTCTAATTGCTCATATAGAGGAATCTTCAAACTTGCATATATATATTTTTTCTGCTTATTAAAAAGCTACAATAAAACAATTGGCATAAAAGCTTCCTGTTTTTTAAGATATCTGTCTTTATAAGATATCTGTCTCCCAACGCCGTTCATGGGCATTGCCGACGCGTTTCTCCTCGCGGTTCTTCAGGGGACGTTTTACTGAATGCCAAGCTTCCTTAATAGCTATTTTTCAAATATCTAAAAGAACAAAAACAAAAATAACAAACAACACCAATCACATTACACACCACTTTGGCTGTTACAAAACTACAACTAAAAACCCTCTACAATACATAAACTATTTCAACTGTCACCGAAACCTTGGGTAATTTAAAACTCACTTGATGCTGCCCACATTTTTGCTCTCCACCTTACTTGCTATCCAAGCATATCCAACTGGTGAAAAACGCCGCGCATGCGGTTTCAGATCACTCTGCAAATTTAAAGCCCTCCTCTGACAACTAGGGCTCAACTAAAAATTTCATTCAAAAACCGCCGCACTAGATGGTCCCTTGAGAGCAGGGTAAAAGCCAATTACGTTCCCCTTCAGTGATAACAAAAAAGAAGAAACCCTCTTTGCTCTCCCACTGTCAAACAGACTGCCTCCACAAAATTCTTATTATTTAAATAGCCAACTTCAAATCGGAGTTAAAACAAACACGACCGCCATTCGATCTTCTCATTTAGCCCCGCCAGCGCTACCGAGCCCAACTCAAAAATCCAATATTGCTCGCGTAGAGTTAACCATTGCTCCCGGGATTTACCCCGTTGACCAAATCTTATGTGTTCTATAGAAAAACATCGCATATTGGGGCGGAGCCTGATGTCCAGCGGGATGGTCGCATAACGCTGAGGCTCCCGAGAGGCCTACTCAGAATCCTGAATTAACACCTCACATTTTGGAACTTCTACTCTGATCTTGCCGGGGCACATTGGTGAGATGGCGGGGACCAAACCAACGCGCCTGGAATTTGGGTCTCCAGCGGCTTCTCACGGCAAACGTTCCAAAACCGAACCTCCGTCCCCGCAGAAGGGGCCGGCCTTGTGCGAGGGCCCCGAAATGCAGCAGGAAATCCTCGTAGAGATTAGAGGGGTCAAAAACCTTGTGCAGGCAAACGGTGAAGCACTCCGAGAGCTGCGGGACGATTTTGGTGTGCTGCAAAGCAAGCTAGAAGGGCTTTCTTCGCGTCAGGACAAAATGGAGGGCATATTGGACTCCCATGCGGCCCGGTTGTCCAAACTCGACAAAGTTGAACGACAGGTGCGGGCCTTGCAGAAAGAGGTGGAAGATGGCAATAATAGAGCGCGCCGCAACAACATACGACTCGTGGGCATACCGGAGGGAGCGGAATCGGGAGACATGAAAGAGTTTTTATGCAAAATCCTCCCTTCCTTGCTCCAAATCACCTTTACCAAAGATTTGGAGATTGATCGCGCTCATCGTGTACCCACAAGCATATCGCTCAACAGGAAGACCCCGCGGCCTATCATTTTTCGACTATTGAGATATCAACACGTGGAGCAAATTCTAAGTGCCTCTCGGGCAAAGGGCCATATGGAGTTTGAGAGCCACAAGATCTCCTTCTATCCCGACTTGTCTAAACCCACAGTCGACCGCCGAAAGCGCTTTCTGGAATTCCGGCCGAGGCTTCAACAACTACAAGCACGCTATGGCCTGATGTACCCGGCCAAGCTCCGAGTCACGCTTCACAATCAGACAAGAACATTCGAGGACCCTGATCTACTAGCGGAGTTTTTGGATTCCAAAGAAGCCGACTTGATGCGCTGACTTCCAGAATAATCCTGCAAGCCTCCTTCTATCCGCTGTACCTGCCATATTGGATCTGCCGCAGCCTAGCAAAGAGTCTGGCGTGGGCAGTTTGTTGCCTTACTCTTGATGGTATCTGTGACCCGACTCCATCTACCCACAGTAGCCTCGATGAGTATCAGAGACAGTGTTATTATGGACTCTGGTGTTTCTTTTCTTTTTTTTACATGTCTTCTATTTCCTCTCTAGGGCCTCCTCCCGCAGACATATGGTCGCCATATTCTTTGGGGGTTTTGCTTCTTCTCTAAGATACGTTGGTACATACTTTTCAATATGGGGTGTATTAGCCAGACTACTCGGTGATTATGACATTGTTGTACAGATTCTGCTTATGTTCTATGTTATCAAGCGCCCTTACCTAAAATGTCTACTACCGATTGATGACACCATGTAAGATTTTTTCATTGAACGTAAAAGGCATCAATAATCCGATAAAACGGAAGAAAATCCTAAGCTACCTCAGTCAGGAAGCAGCGGATCTGATTTTTCTCCAAGAAACGCATTTAAATTCAAAGGAAACTCTTAAACTCAATATTAAACCTTACATGGTGGCCGCTTATTCCCCAGCCGTTTCTAAGAAATGTGGGTTTGCCATACTGGTTAGGAAATCTTTGCATGCTACTGTTATTGCGACTAGCTCAGATACAGAAGGTAGATGGGCTAGAGTTCACCTCAAGATAGGTAGCCTAGAAGTTACATGTATATGCCTTTACGCTCCTAATGTTGATGACCCTGCCTTTTTTGCTACCATTGCTCAGGTTGCGCAGGCTTCTGCTAATACTTCATTGATCATTGGGGGGGATTTCAATCTAGTCCTTGATCCCCTGATTGACAAACAGCCGCCTAGGACGAGTGGTCCCCCCAAGAGTCACGCTACGCTTACCTCCCTGATCAAGGATCTTGCTTTAGTTGATCTATGGAGATTACTACACCCCAATGAGCTTGACTTCACCTTCTTCTCCTCCCCTCATAAATCTCAGTCTCGCATAGACTTCTTTCTAATCTCAAAACTGTTAGTTCCTCAGGCGGACACTGCAAAGATTCACTCCCAACATATTTCAGATCATGCTGCCATTTCCTTTCAATTACACACTACTGCACCCCAGGGAAACTCGGGAGCCTGGTTCTTTGATAGAGCCCTGTTAACTCAGCCAGAGTTCCAGTCAGAAATTCGAGTAGCCATACAGGATTACTTCCATTTTAATCTACCCCAAGATACTGCGAATTGGGCTTGGTGGGAGGGCTTCAAAGCGGCCATTCGGGCAACGATCACTAGCTATCAAATCCGCATGCGGAAACAACATAAACAGCAGCTGCTCATACTAGACCAACAAATAAAAGCAGGCGAACGAGTTCTAACTTCACGCACTGACCCATGTGTATTAATTCGATTACAGCGTCTCCGTTTTCAATATAATTCAATCCTCTCAACTGCAGCTTCTAAGAGTATTGAGCTTCAGCGAGGGACATATTATCGTGAAAATAACCGAGCCGGTCGACTCTTAGCCAATGCCTTGAAAGGTCAAAAAGAAGCCAAACGCGTTGCGGCCCTTCGAGCTCCACAGGGAGGGGGCATAGTGACCACAGACTCCGATATTGTAGAGCTCTTTCGGGATTTCTATACCCGCCTATATCAATCTGAATGTGAGTTCTCGTCAGAGACATTCGAGCGATTGCTCTCTGGCACTCAGCGGCCGACCCTCTCTGAAGATGATAGAGATGCGATGGATGAACCCTTCTCTACTTCAGAGATCCAATCTGCCCTAAAACGTACAGCCTCGGGCCGTGCCGCAGGGCCCGATGGTCTCCCGACCGAATTCTACAGAACGTTCAGTGCAGATTTAGTTCCCTATTTAAAACTCTATTTTACTGCCCTTGCGGTAGATACATCCTCTTTGTGATCCTTTTCTGCAGCTAATGTGGTTGTATTTGAGAAAGAAGGCAGAGACCCGCTACTGACCGCCAACTACCGTCCAATCTCCCTACTTAATGCCGACTATAAGATCTTCGCAACGATCTTGGCCACCCGGCTATCTGACATGATGGCTACCCTAATTCACCCCGACCAATGCGGTTTCATACCCGGCAGATCAACTGCTGACAATGCTCGGACCTTGTGCCATGTGTTATCTAGTGCTGCCAATCTCGACCATCCATGGGTGGGTCTTTCCCTGGATGCCGAAAAAGCCTTTGATCGTCTAGAATGGCCCTTCTTATTTGCAGTTCTCCGATGGTATGGCTTTGGAGAGGGCTTCCTCCGATATCTCCAAGTCATGTACACTCAACCCGTCGCCAGTATTTGTGTAAACGCCATCAAATCTCAGCCATTTAACCTCCAAAGAGGCACGCGTCAAGGTTGCCCCCTATCACCAATGCTTTTTGATCTCGCTCTTGAACCCCTAGCCCTCCTTATTAGACAGTCTGCACGTATTCGAGGTGTCCCCTTTAGTCATAGGGAGATTAAACTCTCTGCATATGCAGATGACCTTATGCTCTTCGTTTCCCTCGATTCGGTTCCAGCTGTCTTGGATCTGATTGACGGATACTCACAATTATCGGGCTATAAAATTAACTGGACCAAATCTGTAGCATTCCCACTGAACCGCTGGGTACATGAGGCTGACATGCAGGCCTTTCCCTTCCTTTGGCAATCCCGCATGGTGAAGTATCTCGGGGTCCATTACTGTTCTCCTTTAGAAGACACTATTAGTTTTAATGCCAAAGAGGTAGTCTCCAAAGTCCGTGAACTCACAAATCGTTGGTCTCCCTTATCTCTCACATGGTGGGGCCGCTTAGACACTGTGAAAATGATGATAGTCCCCAAAGTGAACTACGTTTTAGAAATGCTGCCATGCTTACTTCCGCTACATACTTATAAAGATATTGAGGGCCTTCTCGTCCGTTATCTCTGGCAGGGCAAGCCACCAAGGATAGCTAAACATAAACTGCAGTCTGCAAAGGAACGAGGGGGTACCAGATTTCCTGATTTTCTTAGATATCATCGAGCCTTTCTACTTAAGCAAGGTGCCCGATGGCTAGATACCTCAACAGACCGCCGACCAGTTTGGCTTGACATAGAAGAGGAGCTTAGTAGCCCAATTCCGTTGACCCATCTCCCTGGTATGTCTTATCAAGTAGACACCCGCCATCCACCAATGATTGTCGATACTCTTGCGGCCTTTAACACTCTCATTCTATCACTGGGCCCGAATGTATGTCCTCAGGACGGACTCCCGCTATGGAATAACCCCAGAATTCAAGTCCTAAATAGAACAATAGCCTGGAAACCCTGGTACTCCAGGGGGATCTGGACACCCCAACAGCTTTTCTCTGCAGCTCGTTGGAAAACCTTTTCGGATTTACAAAAGGAATTTGCGATACCAGCGAAACACTACTTTCAATTGATGCAGCTTCAACACTGCCTCAAAAGTGCTCGAATCATGCCGCCCTCTGCCCCTACTGAGGATGGGCTATTAGAGATAGTTCACTCCATTAGTAGTACACATGGGGTAGCCTCTAACTTCTATAAAATACTTTGTCAGGGTACAGATACGGACACTTTTAGAGCCCAACAAGCCTGGGAGCGCGAACTGCAAACCACTCTAACCCCTGTGCAATGGAGCGTTTTTTGGAGTAAAGTAGTGCGGGTTTCCCGGTCTGCCTCTGTTACCCAAACTCTCTTCTTCTTTGCACACAGATGCTTTTATACCCCAGAAAAAATAGCCAAATGGAACCCAAATGCTAGGGACCAGTGTTGGTCTTGCCATACTGCTGTGGGATCCTTCGCTCATGTTATTTATGAATGTCCTCAACTGCAGGTCTATTGGGGGCGGGTCTGGGGTCGTATTCAATCTATCTTACACTTTCATGAACCTCTTTCTTGGAAGGTCGTGGGACTCCGCTCTGTGGCGGAGGTCCCCTCTCTTCCTAAGAAGGGTCGCTTTCTCCTTGATTTCATGCTAGGTATAGCCATATGCTTAATCACGCGGAATTGGAAGGATAGCTCTCGACTTACTGTCAATGAATGGTGGAACCTCGTCTGCTTATATAGTAAATATGAGCAGATACCTCGGAGAGCTATTCCCCATGTCCAAACTCACTCTTGCTTGTCTAAATGGCAGATGCTTAATGATTATGTACAATCTGCTCATTGCTCCAACATGCCTGTATAATGTGCACTCATCATGTTTTAGATCACCGTTAGGTTTTGTAATACAATAATGTAAGTACACGCCCGCTTCGGGAATGCTTAGTTTTCTAGAGAAGAAGCAGGGGGGAGGGGGGTGGTAGGGGTTTACTTTGGTGTATGTATTACACGTTATGTATTTGTCTTTTAGCTGTATGTCTTCCTTTCCTTTGTTGTTATAAAACGAAAATAAAGAATTTAAAAAAAAAAAAAGAAAAACATCGCATATCAGCAAACGAATGGTTAAACATATGACAATGCTGAACCATCGGAGCTTCCAACACACCATGTTTCAAACGGCTCCTATGTTCAGCCATACGGGTCTTGAGCTTCCTAATGGTTTTCCCTACATAAAGAAGTTGACAGGGACAACGCACTATGTACACTACAAAAGCAGAATCACAATCAGAATTGTGAAATAATCTGTACTCCTTACCCCTATGATGAAGGACCTGTATCTCTTCTGTCACTTCACACACCATACATCTGCCACATTTACGATGACCTAAATATTCCTCTGCTCCAATTGTCTGGTCAACACTATGCCGCAAACATGACGGACTAAGAACTTCCTTGAAGTTTTTACTCCTTTGCCAGACACATCGGACGGTCTTCCCGCTTAGGGCCGGAATTACTGCTAGCACAGATGCATGCTTACGTACTAATTTCTGAATTGACCTACTCAAAGGAGAATACGGAGTAATCAAATGTACATAATCATCCATCCCTACCTTGGACTTAGAGGGCGGCTGGAGCAACAATGCTCGATTATTATATAAGGCCCTCTGATAGGCTCTCTTAACGATCGAGGGAGGATAACCCCTGTCCTTAAAATTAGAAATAAGCTGTTTAGACTTAGCTGTTTAGATCGTTAAGAGAGCCTATCAGAGGGCCTTATATAATAATCGAGCATTGTTGCTCCAGCCGCCCTCTAAGTCCAAGGTAGGGATGGATGATTATGTACATTTGATTACTCCGTATTCTCCTTTGAGTAGGTCAATTCAGAAATTAGTACGTAAGCATGCATCTGTGCTAGCAGTAATTCCGGCCCTAAGCGGGAAGACCGTCCAATGTGTCTGGCAAAGGAGTAAAAACTTCAAGGAAGTTCTTAGTCCGTCATGTTTGCGGCATAGTGTTGACCAGACAATTGGAGCAGAGGAATATTTAGGTCATCGTAAATGTGGCAGATGTATGGTGTGTGAAGTGACAGAAGAGATACAGGTCCTTCATCATAGGGGTAAGGAGTACAGATTATTTCACAATTCTGATTGTGATTCTGCTTTTGTAGTGTACATAGTGCGTTGTCCCTGTCAACTTCTTTATGTAGGGAAAACCATTAGGAAGCTCAAGACCCGTATGGCTGAACATAGGAGCCGTTTGAAACATGGTGTGTTGGAAGCTTCGATGGTTCAGCATTGTCTTATGTTTAACCATTCGTTTGCTGATATGCGATGTTTTTCTATAGAACACATAAGATTTGGTCAACGGGGTAAATCCCGGGAGCAATGGTTAACTCTACGCGAGCAATATTGGATTTTTGAGTTGGGCTCGGTAGCGCCGGCGGGGCTAAATGAGAAGATCGAATGGCGGTCGTGTTTGTTTTAACTCCGATTTGAAGTTGGCTATTTAAATAATAAGAATTTTGTGGAGGCTGTCTGTTTGACAGTGGGAGAGCAAAGAGGACAGTCTGAGGGTTTCTTCTTTTTTGTTATCACTGAAGGGGAACGTAATTGGCTTTTACCCTGCTCTCAAGGGACCATCTAGTGCGGCGGTTTTTTGAATGAAATTTTTAGTTGAGCCCTAGTTGTCAGAGGAGGGCTTTAAATTTGCAGAGTGATCTGAAACCGCATGCGCGGCGTTTTTCACCAGTTGGATATGCTTGGATAGCAAGTAAGGTGGAGAGCGAAAATGTGGGCAGCATCAAGTGAGTTTTAAATTACCCAAGGTTTCGGTGACAGTTGAAATAGTTTATGTATTGTAGAGGGTTTTTAGTTGTAGTTTTGTAACAGCCAAAGTGGTGTGTAATGTGATTGGTGTTGTTTGTTATTTTTGTTTTTGTTCTTTTAGATATTTGAAAAATAGCTATTAAGGAAGCTTGGCATTCAGTAAAACGTCCCCTGAAGAACCGCGAGGAGAAACGCGTCGGCAATGCCCATGAACGGCGTTGGGAGACAGATATCTTAAAAAGACAGATATCTTAAAAAACAGGAAGCTTTTATGCCAATTGTTTTATTGTAGCTTTTTAATAAGCAGAAAAAATATATATACGCAAGTTTGAAGATTCCTCTATATGAGCAATTAGAGAATGGTTAGAGTGCACATTATTTTTGAAAGAGGTCATTGATGCAAATACGGGAGACTAGTAGGTCATTAATGGCCACACTCTCTCAAGTCTGAGACCTCGTGTTTGTGAGTTATAGGTGCACTTTTGTTTACATTAAGCATCTACTGAGGAATGAAGAATTGTGCATGTTACGATATTAGTGAGATATTTGGAGTGCATTTTGAGAACTGTAATTTTCACACTCTATAAAATTGACTCCTGAATTAGTGTTTAGCTTTCCGATACCTGCATGAAAAATTCCCTCGACTCAGCGAAGCACAGATTAAAGAGGGAGTTTTTGTGGGTCCTCAGATTTGAGAGCTCTTCAAAGATGACCGGTTCAACAATTTGCTGCTGGGTGATGTGAAACAAGCATGAAATGCTTTTCGCCTAGTGTCAACAAACTTTCTCGGGAATGTTAGGGCAGAAAACTACAAGGAACTAGTAGAAGACATGTTGATGCAGTATGAGAAACTTGGCTGCAATGTCTCTAAAGATCCATTTCCTTGATTCCCATCTCGATTTCTTTGCTGACAACTGTGGTATGGTTAGTGATGAACAGGGCAAACAATTTCACCAGGATATCGCAACGATGGAGCAAAGATACCAGGGAAAATGGTCGACTACAATGCTGGCTGACTACTGCTGGACACTTCCCAGAGAAGCTCCTGAACAGCTGTACAAGAGACAGGCGAAAAAATCTAAGAAGTAGTCTATGACTTGGTTTTTTACAGGTATTAACCGAAGGCCTATTATATTTACTATTGACATGCATTTTGTGATGTAAACATTAATTCTTGTAGATTACAAAAAAAACTAGAGCCAACTTTGCAATTTCACTGTCATATTTGTTTTCAGCATATAAAAATTGATAAGAAATGACAATTTTTATTTCAGTAACATGAGTTTTGTAAAAATTTGTTGACCAGTGTATTCTACAAGCTTAAATCTGTTCTAAATGTGCCCCCTTATTTATAGAACAAGTCATGAACACAAGCTTTTGAGAAAAGGGCATTTTATGTTATGTATTTATATTGTACATTCCAGCAGTGTTTTTTCACATATCAGGTATCGGAGTGTCATAGGTGTCCTTTCCTAGTTACATCACTGTACCTAATGAAACTGAGTGAATGAGATCAGAGAGAAAGAATGTGTTGTATCTCTGATACTCCCTAATGCAAGATGTTTTTCAAAGAGCCTGTTTCTGTAAAACTCAGGAGCAGGGCCAGCCCTAGAGTCGGTTCAGGGTGTTGGTACTCTAGGCAAACCTCTAACTTTATGATTGTCCTGGCTCTTTGCTGCCTTCCCCTCCCCGAAGCTGCCAGCCTAGTCGACTGCCTTGTTTGCCTTGTGGTTCGGCTGGCCAACCTTGGGAGCCCACTTTGCATTGTTTTTCTCTCGTCTTAGCTGAAGCTTAGGGGAGGAGCTCTTGGGAACCCAGGATTAGGAGTCTCTTTGAAGTAATTTTATGAATCCTAGATATGGAGATGGAAAAAGCGCTGATGCTAAGCTTATATTATGAAGGCACCTATGTGTCTTTATAAAATAGCACAAATCGTATCTATATTGAAGGCGTGTCCTTTATGAAATGTGTGTAAAGTGCAACTCTGCCCATATGCCATCCCTGCGCACACCTAGTATACAAATACATGTGGGCTTCCACCCCCATGTATTTTTAGGTAGGACCTAATTTTTAAAAAGCCCATTTATGTGCAAAAATAGGTTTATAAAGTTACCCTCCACAGGTCCAAGGGAATCTTAAGACTGATGGGACAGTGGTAAAAGGAGAATTAGACCCCCACTCTTTGTTTATCACTAAAGAGTTACCTCAAGTGTCTGTGGGAATTGAAGGAACGACTACCAGACACACAAATTCTACAGTGTTGCTGTCTGAAAGGGATTCAGCAGGAGCTTATCTGCAGTGCTTTAGGGGGGAGTATTGCAATGCTGAAGACAGAGATTGTGACTTAAGCTTTACAGGTACCAATGCAAGGAAACCCCTCTATAAAGAGTGCCTTTGCTAGGGAGTAGCTGATGAAGAAAGCCCTAGGGCATGCAGATTCTTTAAACTGTGATCTCTGGAATGGTTTTGACTTTTTTTGATTTATGCACAGATCGTGCCTGTCCATCAAATACCCCAGTAAACTGTTGTCTTTGGTAACAACCCCAAGTGGCATTGGGTGTTATTTTTGTTTTACTGTAACGTGGAAAGAGGATTTCTTATAAGCCTGAGTCTTGAATGATTGTCTTTCTCTCCCTGTCGGGAAATGACCCTTGAAACATGACTTGTTTGATGGCCCGTGATCTTCTCCAAAGACTTCCTGTGTCTGACCAATGAGTGGAGCGGGGGTTACATAAGGAATCTAAACATGGATTTCTTTGTATGATTTGCACCAGTGTTTTTGTGAACTATGTGACCATAATGTGAACTGTTTATAACCTCATAATGAATATACCCTTTGGGTGTGTATACATTGAAATCAGAAAAGCATGCAGGGTTGTTACCTTGTCCAATTAGCATATTACATTTTGCCCTCAAGAGCTGGGTGTGGTGTGAATGATAAAAGGAACTGTACAATGACTGCATCAAGCTTACAGCAGAAATGCATACCCTGTCTAGCCTAATGAAGCATACCTTTGTATTATAAAGCTTATTACCATTTATGGTAGATTCCTGCCCGTTCTTGTTTTGCAAAGCATGACATCTAATTTTTCTTGTTACGATTAGCATGAATTTAAAGTGAGAGCTGTGCAGTTCTGCCCTGCTTTGCATGGTGAGTTATAAACCTTTTCTGCATTCCTGGTGCAGTATTTGATGGTTCTCTGTTTAGTCAGTAGGCCATTTGTGAATACCTTCAAACCTGAGAACTTGACCTTTCTATCTAAAGTATCTGTAAGCAAACAAGGGTTGTCAAGTCTTAACTGGCTTGTAGTAGTAGACCTAGTAGCATTTGATGTGGTGGGAAGATTACCTGAACTGTGATTGGCTGTGAAGGGTTATGACCCATTCTGATATCCTTAGACATAGGTCAGTATTAAAGTGCTATATTGTGACTCTTTTAACTCTCAGGATTCTCTCACAAAGCAGATCATACAACTTTAAATTTCCTTATTAAAACCTAGGATTTAAAGAGTTATGAGTGACCGAAATGTCAGAGGCCTCCACTGCATATTAAGCCACATTATAAGAGGAAAGTACACAACATCAAAGTCCATTGTCAGTGAGCAGAAAACGCCAACACAACCATGTTGACAGAGAGTTTGAAGATCAAGCTATAGCATTCAGTCCCTATGGATTCCTCTTTTCAACACGTTTGCATTTCCATGGCTGGCTGGGAGAAACCCCTATCCATGGAGCCCCTGTCTAGAATAACTGTTTTCACCTACTGCTTGCCTTAAACCTGGAGTTGCCACTGACTCAGCTTTTTTAAGACAGATCGACCCAGTCCAGTCTTTACTCCATTGCATGACCGTAGTTCTGCTTTTCTTATCACATTCATGCATATAATGGAGTAAAACCAGGAGATTAACCTCTCCTCAAATAAGTGGGAAAACCAAGCAAAAGCATGGCTTTGGGAATTCTTTTCAACTTAGCTTTTTAAAAGGGGCTACTTATTTTACATAGTCTTCTACTGCTCACCTTCTTTGATAATTTATTTAAGAGATTCACTTAACATTGATTAATTTTTCAAGCATATTCTGTTGTTAGATAAAGAAATCTTGACAGCTTAATTATGAGGCTTTATGTCTAGAAGATTAGAGCATGATCAGAACTGAGATTATTTGCTGACAGTGTCCTCAGAATGAAGTATGAGCTTGTACTGGAAGTTAGTACTCTTGGAACATCGGTGAATAGTACATTTCATTACAATCCTTCCCCCTCAACTCATAGTCGGCTGCCCCCCTCTGTCCTTAGGAAAATAAAAAAAGCTCTTTCCAAGTTCCATAAATCTACCTTTTACTGACAATGGGAAGTTGTCATTTAATGATTCATCTCCTACCATCACAGAACTTTATACCATACTGAGACATGAATTAGCCTGGAAATCATGTCCAAAGTCAAACCTTTCATTCTTTGCCCACATATTTTCATTTAATTTTCCAAGTAAATTCTGGGGTCAGTTCCTCAAGAGAAACATTTGAATGCTACAAGGGAACTGCCCTATTGTTTATATCATGTAATTTCTGTGACTTCATTCATATCTCTGCCTCTATTTTATGGAGGTACCTCCAATGATTTCAGCAATCTGACAAACATTATTACAATATTATTATTATTATTCATTTATTAAGTGCTACAAGGCATACACAGCGCTGTACAAACACAGAGGAAGACAGTCCATACTCAAAGAGCTCACAATCTAAAAGACAAACAGACGTGACAATACAAGAAGCATGAGGTCAAAGGGAAGAGTAGACACAAGGAAAACAAAGATTATGGTCCAAAAGTGGTCTCAAAGAGGTACGTTTTTAGCAAAGATTTGAAAAGGGAGAAAGAAGAGACTTGACATAGAGATAGGGGAAACTTTTTCCAGGCATAAGGAGCAGCAATGTGAAAGGATCGAAGTCTGAAGTTAGCATTAGAAGAGAAGGGCATAGAGAGAAGGAGACCAGAGGAGGAGCAGGTTCATAAGGGGGGAAGTAGGGAGAGAGGTGGGAGGAAAGATAATGAGGGACCGTAGAGTGAATGCTTTTAAAGGTTAGGAGAAGTAGTTTGAAATGAATACGGAACCAAAAGGAAAGCCAGCAAAGTGATTTTAATAGAGGGGTCACATGAGAGTAAGGTGGCTGGCAGAAAATCAGTCATGCCGCAGAGTTCTGAACAGATTGAAGAGGAAACCAGCAAGGAGGACGTTGCAATAGTTAAGATGGGAGGTAATTAAGGAGAGAATAAGTGTCCTAGTAGTATCTTCAGAGAGGAAGGACAGAATTTTGCTAATGTTAAACAAAAAGAAATGAAAGGTTTTAGCAATCTGTTGAATGTGAGAGGAGAAGGAGAGCAAAGAGTCAAAAATGACTCCAAGGTTACAGACTGAAGAAACACGTTGCAGATAGTATTATCGACAGTGATAGAAAAAGGAGAAAGGGGGAGGAGGGCTGAAGATTGTGGTAGGGTATATGTGAATGAGTGTGTAGTGGAGGTGTACTGTACATTTTGTAGTGTTTAATGTTTAATTTCTTGATATACCGCTCAGGCCAAAGCATCAGAGCGGTTTACAATACAATATAAATTTTAAGAAAATACGAAAAGAACGCCATATATGAGATAGGACAGAGTGAGAGATACAGTGATAGATAAAAGAATAGAAGAGACAAGAAGGAATGAGAACAGCAGGTTACAGCCATAATATAACAGCATGAGAGTTAAGCCCAAAGTCATGAAATAGATTTTACTCACACACCACGGCTCCACGCCTAAGGGCCACACCAAAGGGCCCTCTGGCGAGGCCCTCAGGCGCGGGCCCGCAAGGCGCGGGCGCACCTCAGGAGCGGCAGTATTTGAGCCGTTGGAGAGGGCTGTTGATTGGCAGGTGCAGGAGGTGAGGAGGAGCTCCCGCTCACTCCCTCCGATGAAGTGTGCTGCCCCTCGATCTGTTCAAGTGCCTCAGGAGCGGCGGTATTTGAGCCGTTGGAGAGGGCTGCTGATTGGCAGGTGCAGGAGGTGAGGAGGAGCTCCCGCTCACTCCCTCCGATGAAGTGTGCTGCCCCTCGATCTGTTCAAGTGCCTCAGGAGCGGCGGTATTTGAGCCGTTGGAGAGGGCTGCTGATTGGCAGGTGCAGGAGGTGAGGAGGAGCTCCTGCTCACTCCCTCTGATGAAGTGTGCTGCCCCTCGATCTGTTCAAGCGCCTCAGGAGTGGCGGTATTTGAGCCGTTGGAGAGGGCTGCTGATTGGCAGGTGCAGGAGGTGAGGAGGAGCTCCCGCTCACTCCCTCCGATGAAGTGTGCTGTATTGGTAGTGCGGGATGTCAGTGTGTGAGTTAATGTCAGACTTTGATTGGAGGGAAGTGGAAGAGGTAAATGGTGGATATGGCTTGGAAAGTAGAGAAGACACTTTTCAGTGCAATCTTTGCCTGGAGATCAGAGAAAGTAATAGGGATATATAAAAACAAAATCATGAAAATAGCTATAAAATATTAGTTGTGTCCTGCCTAGGTAATGCACATTCACATGCTTACAGTATGTCAAACCTATTTTATAAAGGAAAGTAGGTACCTACTTTTACTTATAGAATCATTGCATAAGTGGCCAAATACATGCATTAATCTAAGACACAATCACTTATATCAGCTCTAGAGCTGGCGTAAATGCCTGTATCTGGATTTTTCAAGAACACACATAAATTATAGCATTTTATAACTTAAGTGCGTACCTGTGTGCTTTGTCCATGCTTGGTTCATACTCCACCCATGTGCACACCTACAGTGAAAGCAAATGCCATTGGCCCGACACACATATATATAGAATGGCAACTGGATAAATTATGCATATGAACTTACTAAAATTCCATGATTTACACACATAAATGGCACGTAACCAGGACTAGCCCAAACAATAGGCAAACTTGGTGGTTGCCTAGAGCAGCAAGGTCGAGGGGCTGGGGTGGGGGGTGGGAGGGAGGGAGCAAAAAAACCAAGGGCATTCAGAGATAAACAACAGAATTTGACAGCCAAGGGGTGTGTAAAGTTTAAGGTCTGCCTAGAGCGCCAACACCTTGAACTGGCCCTGTATATAACTTTAGGTGATTCCTTACTCCCTCAATTCAGGAGATGGAGCAAACAAGCCCCTTCTCTTCCCTCCGCATGGACACCCATCCATGGCAGGGCTATCTCTGCATGTTTTGCACTGAGGCAAGCTACTGGGATCAGGGAAGATGCTTTTAAGCCGGAGCACTCATGAACATTCAATAGTTTCTAAATCACTTCTACACTAGAGCAGTTTTTTAGCAAACATAATTTCAATGACATAGCAAAAATGGTTGCAATATGGGGTTTAGGGTACTAGTGAGAAGGGTGTATTTGGGGAGGAGGTGTGTGTGCATTTGACATACTGTATTCCTCCATTCATTCCTATGTAAATACTATCCTTTCAGCTGTTAGGAAATCATTTCACTGCCATTGGCAACATGATGTCTGTCAGCTTGCATGTACTAACATTGAAATCTTTCCCAAGAGTTATATAATTATGCGCCATAGTCTCTTTAATAATGTCTCAGAAATCCATTCCCATGCCTTGCTTCAAATTTAACAATAAGATAATATATGTGATAATTTTATGAACTTTTAGCCATTTTCTGTCATTGTCCATAATGCCCATAGCATCACAGAACATACAGTATTGCATAATAGATGCAGACTGTGATACCTTTAGAGGGCAAAATTGAAAGCCCTCTCCATGGATGAAAGCGTGGACTCTGAATACTGCCCAACCCGTCTGCTGGTAAAACAGTACACATTCCTGAACAATAAGCATGCTCTGACATGGACTCTGCAAGTGTTCTGGGGATGGAAACAGGGCAAGGAACAATGCAGGCAGGTTTGATTATTCAAACTTATGTGCATTGTTTGTGATCAAAACAACTATCGCCAGAGAAAGTGGGTGCAATTTCTGCAGGTTAAATTTGGGTAGGCAATAATGAAAGTACTTTGATTACTGCTGCAACCTCCATGGTGGTTGCCTTATTCACAGTTTCCATGTGGTATTCACATGTGGAAATGGCATCCACGTATAAATGGCAATTTTAGAAAGAGCTAAATTTACATATGGATGTCCATCATATGTAGAAACTGCAAGGGGGCATGGTTAGGGCCTTGCCTGGATGGGTCAAAAATCTACATGTGTATTCTTAATTCTATATAGGGAATGCACGTGTACGACCAAAATTGTCAATGTTGTGATTTACTGCTACTGCCTGGCATGTCTTAGGGGTATGTTTACTAAACGGTGGTGACGGACTCCGTGCGATATTGGAGCTGCAGCCCCATTGATTTCAGTGGGGCCGCGACTCCGATATCGCACAGAGTCCACTACTGCCGTTTAGAAAACATACCCCTTAGTTTTTAAAAAAGTGCTTATTCAGCCAGCCCTTTACAGGAGGGATTAAAGGGGTTATCCTCCTTAAATCCTTATTGTTTATTTTCCCCTTTAAACTGAAATTAAAGACAACAGTCTCTGCAGTTAATTGGCAGCATTTGTGACAAAAAAGAAACAAGACTGTGGAAGCCACGCCCATGACTCAATGCCAATTGGCTAACCGCTTATGTCACTGTGTTGTGCAACATCTCGCCACTATTCTGCTATAATATTTTTCATCTCTCTCACTCTGTTTTTCTTTTTCAGGTCTCTTTGTAGCACACTGCTCCATCGCTTTGTCACGTAACTGGAGGTGGCAGAAATATGGAGCAAAGAATCAACTTGAAATTTCTGGTTAAGTTGGAGAAGGGCCCAACTGAGTGTCTCCAACTTCTCCAAAAGGCTTATGGAGAAGATGCAATGTCAATGCCGCTAGTCTTTGAGTGGCACAAATGCTTCAAGACTGGCCGCGAGGAGGTGGAGGATGACCCCAAGTCAGGACGGCCTTCCACAACAAATACGGCTGAGAACATTGACAGAGTGAACCAGCTGGTGTGGAGTGATCACAGATTAATAGCGCGGATGATAGCTGAGGAGCTCCGCCTGAACAGAGAGTCAGTGCAGACCATCTTGGTGCAGGAGCTGGGGATGCGGAAGGTGTGCACCAAGATGGTGCCCAAGCTTTTATCGGACGACCAGAAGGAGCACCAGGTCAATGTTTGTCAAGACTTGTTAGAGAAGATCGGAGAAGATCCAGAGTTCATTGGCCAAGTCATCACAGGAGACGAGACATGGGTCTTCCAGTATGACCCTTAAAGCAAGAGACAGAGCCTGCAGTGGAAGACTCGACTGTCACCCAGACTCAAGAAGGCGCACATGTCCAAATCAAGGATCAAGGTCATGCTGATCGCATTCTTCGATCAGAAGGGAGTGGGTCCATCTTGAGTTTGTGCCTGAGGGTCAGACAGTCAACCAGCACTTCTACCAGCAGGTCCTCAATCACCTCCATGACCAGGTTCGGCACGGCAGGCGGGCTCTGTGGAGAGACAAGTCGTGGCTGCACCACCACGACAACGCGCCCACACACACTGTGCTCAGTGTGAGGAAATTCTTGGCCAACAAACAGATCACAGCTCTCAACCATAGAAACATAGAAATATGACGACAGAAAAAGACCACATGGCCTATCTTGTCTGTCCTTCCATATCAACAACTACAACAGTCCCCTTTTTTCCTTTAGAGATCCTCTGTGTTTGTCCCATGCTTTTTTGAATTCAGTTACTGTCCTCATCTCTACCACCTCCATTGGGAGACTATTCCACGGATCCACCACTCTTTCCGTAAAGAAATATTTTTGCAAATCAGTCCTGAATCTATCCCCCTTCACCCTCATCCCATGTCCCCTCGTAGCAGAACTTGCTTTCAATCGAAAGAGGCTCTCCCCCTGAACATTTATGCCATGGAGGTATTTAAACATCTCAATCATATCACCTCTATCCCACCTTTCCTCTAAGGTGTACATATTAAGATCCTATAATCTGTCCTCATATGCTTTATAATGAAGACCACTGACCATTTTAGTAGCCACCCTCTGCACCGACTCCATCCTGTTCACATCCTTTTGAAGGCGCGGTCTCCAGAATTGCACACTATACTTCAAATGAGGTCGCACCAAAGACTTATACAGAGGCACTATCACCTCCTTTTTTCTGCTAGCCATTGTCCTAACCACCCTCCTTATTCCCCAGATCTCACACCATGAGACTTCTGGCTCTTCCCCAGGCTGAAGACTGTGCTCAAAGGAACTAATTTCGCCTCTGTAGAAGAGATCAAGGCCACTGTGACGAGGGAGCTGAGGGACCTCAAGGCGGAGGATTTTAACAAGTGCTTCCATACCTGGTGGCAGAAGTGAATGCAGAAGTGCATTAATTCTGGGGGGGGAACACTGAAGGTGACAATGCGTAATTTCTCTGTAAATTTTGTAATAAAACATCTATGGGACAGTCTCGTTACTTTTTTGTCACACCTCGTATATGTATAGGTGTGCAAAATACCAACTTATTTTTCATTTCATTTCATTTATTATAACTTCTAGCCCACCTATCACCAGTTTCATGACAAGTAATCAAAAACACACATAATCATAAGTCATCTATTATGCATGGTCTCCCTCAATCTACGTTAAACCCTCTACAGCTCGCAATGAACGCCGCAGCGAGAGTTCTAATGGGAGCGTCCAAGAAAGACCACATCACGCCCATCCTGAAACATCTTCACTTGCTTCCTATACAGGCCAGACTCACATTCAAAACCCTGCTGTTTACCTTCAAATCCATCAACGGGCTCGCCTCTGCATCACTAGCAGAGCTTATCCAAATCACTCCCCCCAACAGGTCCAGAAGATCGGTAGCGATCAACACATTAGTAGTCCCAAAAGAAATAACCCAATGCTCCCAGGCAACAGTAAACAGAGCCTTCAAACTATGTGCACCTAGATGATGGAATTCTCTGCCACCCAGCATACGTGCAATCCCTGACCTGGCCCAGTTTAGGAAGGCAGTAAAACACTACCTATTCCTCATATACTACCAGGTAGAAGAGGATACAGTAGTTTCATCCACAGCCTAGACTAGGTCATACAATCAAATCTGACCCTACAAGACACCCATGAGCATGACTAGTGTGATACGACTTCCATGAAAATCAGATGTAAATAGTTACCCCAATTTATCCAAGTTTTATTACCTGTTTCTTGTAAGCACAGTTCAGTATATGCAACGTGTATATTTTTATGTTTCATGTAAACCGCACTGATGTTGAATAGCGCGGTATAAAAGAAAATGTAAATAAAATAAAATAAAAATAAATAAATCTAAAACAAACAATCAATAAAATATATAGTTGCACTAAAGATAAACTTTATCAAAAATATGTAAGTATATAGTCATATAAGTTGCTGAGTTGCCTCCACTGGATTTTACTGGATTTTCCCCAAGTGTAGGTTTGTAAAATGGCTACTCTGGCTCTATGTACCTGTATATCCTTCTATGTATTTTTAAGAAGGCTCCATATTTGGCAGAGCTTTTTCTAAAATACTTCCAGAAATGTGTATGTGCCAACCTCGACATCTCAGTTCCAGTCTCCATGTATTAATTATCTAGAAGTTGTCTTCATGTGTAAAAACCTCCTGTGGATTTCACACCAGTGTGGGCACTTTGGATTACTGCCACCCTAATGACTTATTCCAACATTGGGACCATGTTTTTTAATCAAAGAATCATTGTAATCATTTTCCCATTTTTTTCTCTCTTCCTTTACAAGCAATTTCATTCTATGCATTAACGTAACAATAAAAATGTAATGAAATAGAATAGATACCGTGCATAGAAATAAAAGTTAAAAAGAAAAAGAATATAAAAGTGATACTTTTTTATTGGACTAACTGAACACTTTTTTAGACTACCTTTGAGGAGCTAAAAACCCCTTCCTTGGGCTGAGTTTTAGCTTCTGAAACTAGTCAAAAATAGGTCATTATTTAAAAGCCCTTATCTAGATAATAGTAACCGTTATCAAGGTAAGTACAGCATCTTCTCTGTGAATTTACAGCAGCACTATCCGATGGGGCCTTAAAATTCTTATAGACACCCCAGCACTATCCACATAGTGCTGGGACAGTGAGGGCAGAACAAGGGTGTTCCAGCTAACTGTGCAGATAGTCAGTAATCTTCAGCCTGTGTCTTGTACAGCTATGTGAATTAAGTTAGACAGCTAAAAGGCTGTTATAAATTACACCACAGAGCTATTCTGATAGCAGTTGAATATCACCCTTATCCAGAGAGCTGGGGGGGGGGGGGGCATGGCTGAATATGTTTATTCAATGCTGCCAGTCCTCAGATAGCAGTGTTGAATACAAATGCTGACCATTGCATTTGTATATTGAACTAAAAATATATCCAGTTAGTTTAATAAAAAGTTATTTCATACTCTATTTTTTTTTTACTTTTCTTTCTAGAAATGTATTGCATTTTAAAAGTCACTAGTATGTTCTGGCAAGTTTTGAACATATTCTGGGTTAGCTTTCAGCAATGATAACTAAATTACTCCCTAAATGCAATGTTGAAGCTGAAACCACTACAAATCTGGCAAGGTAGACATATTTTTTCAAGGTGCTAAAGCTTAACAAGTTGACCAAGAGAACAATCCCTTTTCTCAGACACATCTCACAAAAAGTGACAGTGCCTATTTTGGAGGATGGAGGATAAGCCCATCTGTCTGTCCATCCATCTATACCCCTGGTTTGTTTGCGCATTATAATATGCATGAGAAAAAAGGAGCACAGATGGTAGAGTGGCAGGCAGTGAAGAGGGCCAACCCTCTATCTGAAGAAAAGAGGAGGTGGTAGCAAAGTGAAGGAGAGGCAAGGCCTCAACTCCACCCAAAGAATGGAGGATCTGATGACAGCAGACGCTCAGGGTAGTGGGAAAGCCAGCAGGTCAGCCAACAACTAAAGGAGGTGGCAGTGTAAAGAAGTGAAATGAAAGATGGTCCCTGTGATGGTGCAGAAGGAAATGCTGGCAGTAATCTCCAGCCTCCCGCCAGCAAGGTTCAGCCCTGACTAGCGGTGCCTCACAGTGAAGTGCCAGTGGACATCCCCAGCCCCTGCTGACGAAGATATATCCTGAGCCATGGAAGCATAGACTGAACTGCCAGTGAGAGCTCCCAGCTCCCACTGAGGAACATACCTAGACAGAGACATAGCTTGAAAAGGGAGGGGAGTGAGGGCTCTGGCAGAAGGCAAGGGATTGAGAAGACAGAAAAGTAGAACGGAGGGGAGGAGCTGATTCACACTCAAAACATTGTATGGAGAAGTTAGGAGCCTGAAAGATTTCCTACCAGTGAAGATGAAGCTGGCCAGAAGAGAAGCAGGAAGAGAGAGAAAGAAGATTGAGGAAAAGAGAAGCTGAAGCACATCTTCACCACAAACAGTTCAGCCTCCCACACACCCTCAACCCTTCTCCTCCTATCCTCCACCTCCCATACACACACACACACACACATACACACACTCTTCAGTCCCATGTGCACAGCCACACACCCCACCACTCCCACATCCCAGGTTACTATCTACATAATCAGACATTGATACCTTCAGACCCCATCTACTCACCAAGCAAAATGCGCCTTTGTGCAATGCTCAGAACATGCTCCTTTCAACTTATTTTGTTTCATCTTTTCTTTATTGGAATTTTCTGCAACTAAGAAAAGTTGGCATACTTCTGTTTCAGTGCACAACATCTTTAGAATGGTCACATCCAGAAAATATAATAAAGAACATCTTAGCTTGTAAATCATAATTCAGATTTAGCAGTTATACTTAATTATTTAAGACACTTGCATTCAGTGGTTTATACAACATCTCAACAATTTCCCGTCCTCTGTCTAAATTCTAAGAAACTGTTCCTCTGTTGTCTTAATTATCTGCTATGAGGCCAGTTTTCAACCTCTCTGTGGCACTCTATTTATTTATTATTTATTTCATTCAAATTATAATTGACTTAATTGCACTAAAATACTCTCATTGCTGGACAAGTTTCTGATCTTAGCAACCAAACAAATCAACATGTGAATAAAATGGGAGGGAGCAACTGTGCCGCCTTCTTCTCCCAAGACACAATTGCTTTAAGGTCTGCCTGATTAACTTTTGTTTTGCCTAAGTGTTATTCATTTTAGAAAGTCATTTTCCAATCCTGACCTTTCCAGAACAGAGAATAATTACTCACTGCACTTGGCCAAATGCATTTTCGGCTTTGAACATGGTCAATAACCGATTTGCCATTTCTTTTCCTGTTGATGCGAGTTGGTTAATAGTCACTGTCCACCCTTAATGAAGCCTGTCAGATTTTTTTGTATCAGATAGAGACCAATCCAGCCAACTGATTAGATTTTTCTTAATTTTCAACAATGCATTATACCATTTTGAATTTTTGAAGATTGTTGCCAGGTTGTCCCTACCAGAGTTTTAAACTTTTGATGTATTTTGTATGCTGATCCCCAATGAAGCACCACAGTGCATTTCTTCTGTGTTGAGAGTTTACCATCCTCTGCGCACCCTCTGATCTCAGGACACTTTATAATTAGATATTCCATCTTTCCAACTGGTCTGGTTGAATGAGCTACATGATCGTATGTTCTCCGTTGCGGCCCCGGGCTCTGGAATTCATTACTACGTCACTATTTAAGATCTTCACAAAAAAATTTAAAAGCACATCTCTTTCAACAGGCACTCTCTAATATAAATACCCGTGTGCTCAGCAGATAATTATTGAAATGGTAGACTGGCCACCTGTAGGTATTTGGTCCATTTTTATTTTATTGTCTTGTCTAGATTGCAAATCTTTTTATTAATATATTACTTTATTGATAATGGGGGCTATTTTAGAAGTCCTATTCATCTTGTAAACGTGGATGCAGTGGCAGAAAAACGTGGAAACCATGTCCACATCTAAGATGCAGTTTTAGAAAGGCCACAAGATGCACATTTCCACACCAGACACTTTGATCTCTGCACATCTCCACTGGGGGCGTAACATGGGCATTTCTGGGTGCGACTGGGACAGCATGTGCACCTGCATGTCTATGATGAATTTTGCATAGGCCAGAGACGTACAGGGTGAATTTGTTAAACATCCCAATCTATAGCTGCTATGAATCGCAAACAAGAATGGGACTTTGTTGTCTTTGGGGACTGCATGTGGCAGTGGTGACTGGAGAAGCCTGACTTGTGAGTTATTGGTGTGACTGATGTCTGTCCACATAGGTGTCTCTTGATATGCCATTTGTTCCTCTGCTGTGCCTTTCCCAAACTTGTCCATCTTCCCCTTTCCAAGACTCTGTTAGATTCTTACTCCCTCTTTCCCACCCCTCTGTGACACACTTCCTGACCCTTGGGGTATCAGTCTCCCCAGAGCCCATTTACCTGCTGTCTGTCTGTTTGTAGCCTAGTGTTTCCTGCAGCATCTACAGTATATCTCTGTGTAGCAGTCTGCTGCCTGTCTCTGTGTGGCCCAGTGTTCCTTGTAGCATCTGTGACTTTTTGTGGTGTACAGTTGTCTGTCTGTGTAGATGAGGGGCTGTATGGTTGTGGGTGAGCTGGTGCAGTGCTGTGGGTATTGGTGGAGGGAGTCACAGAGTGTTGGTAGAGGGAACTGCAGGGTGTTGGAAGTGGTAGGGTAGAGACAAGGATGAGATGAACACATTGGTTGCACTGGCTCTGCTGCATGAGGCCCAGCACAGGAGAGACACTACAAGGCATCCAAATCAGAAGGTCTGCAGGGCCAGGAACCAATTCCTGGGCCTCATGGATAAGTAGTGACTCACCAGGTTCTGCTTTGAAATCATCTATGCCAGGAGCTAGAACCACTTCTCCATTCCACGATATAAAGGGGCCTGCCCGTGCTCATCCACTTCATGAAGCTACAGTGTAACCCACTTAAGACTAATAAAAGAAAATATTTTTTCACTCAACGCGTAAACTCTGGAATTTGTTACCGGAAGATGTAGTAAAAGATAATGTAGCTGAGTTTAAAAAAGGTTTGGACAAGTTCTGGAGGAAAGGTCCATAAACCATTATTAAAAGGGACCCAGGAAATCCACTGCTTGCCCCAATACAAGCATTGTGGAACCTGTATTGAGGTAGAAATCCAGGCAGGGTTGAGAGCTGTTTTACCTGCTACGGTATGTCTTTTGGGGAAACTGCTACGTACTTGTGACCTAGATTGGCCTCTGTTGGAAACAGGATACTGGGCTTGATGGATCTTGTTCTGATCCAGTATGGCATATCTTATGTTCTTATGATCACTATGGCCCTTACCTTCCTTGCAGCTGGCATTTTCCAATCTCTACTGGCTGCCACTGCAGATCTCAGCTACTCAGCTGTCTCAAAGTGCATCACACAGTTGCTGAGGGTCTTTCTAACCCACACAGCACAATATGTAGTCTTTCTTATTCTGTATTGTGGGACTTAATATACTGCACTTTTGCACAGGAAGCAGGGCAGTTTACAATATAACAATGACTGCTGAGTATAGAAAAAAAAAAAAAAAGAACTCCATAGTGAGATAGGAAAGATTAATGCATTCATACAACAGGGGAGAGGAAGGAAAGCGGGAGGAGAGAAAAGAAGGAGGAAAATAAGAGAAGGGAGACAGAGGAAGAACTATGTACGAGAAGGCTAAGTGAAAGAGGTGTGTCTTGAGCATTGATTTATATTTTTGGAAGGAAAGTTTGAAGCATTAATCAGAGGGTAATGCATTTGGGAGGGCAGGACCTACAGACCATGCAGCATAGGCAGCAACCATGATCTAATTCAATTAAGTGGGGTTCAATGATTGCATACATGTGACCCTCAGGCCCCCATAAGGGAGGGAGGTCAACTATTTCAACAAGAAGGCCTTCCACTTAAACCACTTACAGGTGGTCTGCAATGCACAGGAAGAGATAATACATGTATTTCTCATGCACTCTAGCAACAACGAGAGGTTTGAGAGTGGAGAAAGCACTCTGGATGGCTGCTTAGTACCAGCCCTCTCCATCATCTAGACATGCACATGTATGGAGAAGGCACCATACCTTGGTGGCTACAGCATATAGCCCAAAGAGCACAAGGTTGCAGTGCCCACCAGCAGATGAAGCACACTGGAGCCATGTCCTGATATGTGTACCCTCTCCCCTTCCCTATGTACAAGGTAGAGATAAGAACATAAGATATGTCATAAAGGGTCAGACCAAGGGTTCATCAAGCTAGTTTCCTGTTTCCAATAGTGACCAATCGAGGTCACAAGTACCCGTCAGGTTCCTAAAAGGTAGGCACATTACATGCTGCTGATCCCAGGGGTAAGCAGTGGATTTCCCCAGTCCACTTTAATATTGGGTAATGGACGTTTCCTCCAGGAACTTGCCAAAAACTATTTTAAATCCAACTACACTAATAGCTTTTAACTTTTACTATACCATCCAGTAATAAGTTTGATTATGTATTGGTAAAAAAAAATATTTTCTGATTTAGTTTTAAATGTGCTACAGTGTAGTTTCATTGTGTGTCCTCTAGCCTTTCTACTTCTTGGAGGAGTAAACAACTAATCTATATTTACCCGTTCCACTTCACTCATTACTTTATAGACCTCTATCATATCTCCCTTCAGCCATCTCATTTCCAAGTTGAAGAACCCTAAACTTCTAAGCCTTTTCTCATAGGGGTATCCATCCATCCCCTTTATCATTTTGGTGGCTCTTCTCTGTACCTTTTCTAATTCCACTATATCCTTTTTAAGATATGCTGACTGGAATTACACACAATATTTGAGGTGTGGTCACAGTATGGAGTGATTACCCACTGAGACGTTGGCTGTGACCCCTATTATTATGCCACACATAGAGGCAGAGAAATTGTACAACAGGGCCCACAGGATCATGCATGCCATTATTGAGAGAACATTTGGACAGCTCAAAAGATAATATTTGTGCCTAGATCAATCTGGGGCAAACTATGGTACAGATCTGCCAGGGCATGGCTTCTTTTCATGCTCTACAATCTGACATTAAGGCACTCACAACTACTCCTTAAACACCAGGGCGCAGGACACCTGACAGTGATGCAGATAGTGAAGGACTAAGGCAAGAGGAAACTGGACAACCATACCAACTAGATGTTACAGCAAGAGTTGACCTCATACACAAGCACTTCATGTGAAGATTAGTAGCTATTCAAAGATGCACAAAACATAAACATTGAACTGCCTATCGCCTACCATCCCCTACCTACTTGCCATGCCCATTCCAGCCCACATACCCACCCTACCCTGAGCACCAGTTCTGTGCAATCCTCCCTCAACACCCCACTCCCCAGCACCAGCCTTGTGCAATCACCCCCAACAAACCCACTGCCAGGCCTGCCAATTCCCCTCCCTAAGCTCTCAGCACCACTATTCGCTTCCTTGAAGATAACCCTCTGCTCTCTCTAACTCACCCTGCAGCAAATCTCATCACTCCCAAAAGATACTTCCCATTTCCTTCTTCCCCATCCCTGAACCCTGCTCCTCTGCACTTTACACCCTGCTCCATCCTCCTGACCCTGACAATGTTGGCATGTGTCTGTGCTGGTTGAGGACTCATTGGACTCTGAGGAGCTGTCAGAGACATCACCTAGCACAGCTGACTATTGTAAGTCCTCATGAAAGGGGGAAAGCAAAGGGGTCTCTCCATTCCATGTGGCAGAGACCATAATATTTTCAAAGAGGAGGATTGTGGCTAGGCAGATGGTGGCAGAGTTGGAGATGCTAGTGACAGTAGTTATAGATGTTATAGGCAGCTTCCTCTTTGGGACCAAAGCAAATTGGACCACAGATAGCACTGTGATGAGATAAAGAGGTTAAGAGGGACCATGGCCTGTGTGGCCATGTATTGCTGCAGGAACCTGTGCAGAAACGTGATGGCCTCATATGCCTCTTCTGGAACTGGAAGTGCCATTCCTAGAGAGTGAAGAACCATCTCAGAAGATCTATTTCTTGGTGTGCTGAGCCTGGTATAGGACATTATGCTGCAGGAACCATTCAATGCATCATAGAAATTGCCAAAACTGGCAGCAAACACTCAGTTGGTCCTGGCTATCATCTGCCCTGTTCCCTCCACAGCTATTTGGTTATTATAAAAGGGAGAAGGAGGCAACAGCTATAGATTGGCCCCCTTGATAATATCTCCCTCCTCTACCACCTACGGAAAAGTGATGTTGACATCCTTAATGTCCTGCTATTCCTGGTCTCTGGAACCCTATGCCACTGTCTCAGCTGACCTGGCATGTCAACCTGGGTTGAAATGGCATACAGCCGGGGATCTTTTCCAGAGGTCTGGCTGCTGAGGTCTGCACTGCAGCCCTCCAGGGCATCTGCAGACAACTCATCTCCTGTAAGACTTGAGATTCTATCATTCACCTTGTTGCAGCTGTCTACCCACCCCATGTCACAGAAGTGGTGCATGCACTTTCCACACATATATACCATCTAATTCAGTGTTCTACAATATGTGACAGTGAATGGCATTCTAATTTCTGGCCGTGACTCCATCGTATCAGTCTTGGCAGTATACAAATTAGAGGGCCAAGGCTGTTGGCAGAAGCTACATAGATGGGAACCAATCGGCATACTCTCTAATACTACACATTCTGCATATCCACAGAAATGCAGTTGTTCAACAGTGAACACTGGAAGTGGGTGTTGGCCAGGGTCACTGTCTGTAGATGTCAACTGCAAGGCACATGCACCAAAAGCCCACATGCCCAGAGATGTGTGCTGGCCCCAACACAAAGCAATCTGAACAGGGGCTGGCAAGTGGTGCAATGGCAATCTGAACAGGGGCTGGCAAGTGGTGCAATGGTAATTTGGAGAAAGGGTGGTGATGAGCATAGTGTTGCGCTAGATAACAAGACCCAAAGGGATAGGGCAGAGAAGTGGAATCCGCTCATACATCTCCATAAAAGAGAGTCATGAATATGGTTTAGATGTCTCTTGGAGGCCTTCTTTCATATGCTTTCACAGACCATAAGCGGTAGGGAAGTGCTGTGAGATGAGGTGCCTGACCACTGCAACCATACTGCATGGGTCATGAACTCTGCACATATATGTTCAATGTAAACTGCCCCTGATCTCTAGAAGGGGCGGTATATAAAAGTTTTATAAATAAATAAATAAAGCTGGTGGTGAGAGTACCAGAGCAGCAGGCTGCCAGTGCATCAGTCCATCCATGGGGAGTAGGGGGCAACCAAATCGCAGGTCCACATCAGACACTACCAGTGACTGGGACCCAGGTCTCTCTTGTTGATTGCTCTCCTGTCAGGGTAGCATTCACACATTCTTTAAATGGTGATTCCAGTTTGGCTCAAGCAGAGCACCTAGGTGGAGGGGAGGTAGCAACATGAAGTGGCAGGGCATGCAGGGAAAGAGAGGATAGGTATTGGAAAGTGTACTTTAGATACTCACTGGTTGTTGGAAGATCTTGATTTATCCAATTCTCTTACCCCCCCCCCCCCCCTCACTGTCTCCTCATCCATTTTTTGAGTACTTGTTGCTCAAGCTCATCTGGTCCTCTCTTGGGCCTTAAACCTAATCTTCCTCTTGACCTCCTTCTATTTTTGTTTTAGGTCCTCAGACTCATGATTGCAGTGGCAGATAGTATTCAGTCTCTGACAGATGCCCAGCAAGAATTTCTGTTTCTAGAAGCATTCACACAGATCCAGGGCCAGCCCAAGGGTCTCTGCCATGCTGGCAGAAGCCCTAGTTATGCGCCCCTCCCAGGCACCAAGCCACATCCCCCGTGCTGAGCCATGCTACCACCAATTCTGGCAGTGGGGTTGACGGGGGGCACAGCTCGGCTCAGTGGCAGGCAATGTGCTTCAGCACACATGGTCTGATGCTTCTGATGCCCCTCAAATATAACTTTGGGGGTTCAGAAGCAGTAGGCCATGTGTGCAGAAGCACATGGCCTCCACCAGCCGTCCCTCCCTCTGCTGCTGGAATCAGCAGCAGCTGGGGACGGCAGCATGGCATGACTCAGCAAAGGGGGGAAAAGACAGTGCACAGGAGCAGCAGATCATATGTGCCGAAGCACATGGCCTGCTACCCACAGAGTTCTACCACCCTAGGCAGATGCCTAGCCCACCTAGTGGACAGGCCAGCTCTGTACAGATCCCCTCATGGCTGAGGAGCACTCTCTGGTGCTTGATCACCTCCTGTAACTGGAGTTCCACCTCACCGTGTTAGTTGTCCTTTCCGATGACCAACTTTTGCTTTGGAGCTCTAGCTAGACCTTCCTGCGACGGCACTAATGACAGCATTCCAAAAATGGTGCCGTGCATATTTATGTTCCTATTTTAAAAACATGCATGGGGCAGTGCCTGCACATCCCCAGTTTGCATGTGTGTCATTCTGAAATGGACCTCAGATGGGCACTTGTACAGGATGTAAATGTGTGCAGTGACAATTTTAGAAATGGAGGGGGGTGCAGGTAAGCTGTACATTTCCAAGTGCAAAATAACCAGATAATTTAGCAAGAATGAAAAGTAAAAAAGGTAAAAATATAAAAAATACAAAAACGACACTGTGCAGCATGAATAGACAACATAAATAGACAACATTGTATTCCATCGTGAATATTTCTGTACCCTAATTGAAACATCTCCTAGCCCTCTTGTAACCTAACTTGTTGTTCTTCAATGTTACGGTGCCTTTCTATTCTCATGCCTCACTAGTGCTTACTCTGACCTCGTATAGCATATTATACTACGTTGTATGGTCTGTATATGAGATTTCTCTGTATCCATAGCTTGAATAACCTGAAATACAGCTGAGTCAATGATACGACGTAATTAACTGCCCTGCTATTTCATACCCTCTAAACCTATCTAGTAGCCTTCCCCCTGGAGTCAGAGCTCTGTCTGTGCAACAGCCAGTATAGCATCCACCTTCAGAGACTCACCCAATAGCTGCTCTAGGCCGCTTTCTTAAGCACCATTTTACAATACTTGGTGTCCATCCTCATCTCCCTAATACAAATCTTTCACCCTTACTAAGATGGGTCCCCCTACTACCACTATCTTTGGATGCTATATCATCCTCACTAGCTGGTTCTCCTGCTCCCTAGCCTTAACCCCATCTGCCAACCAAATCCCAATACTGCAGAGCCATGGAAGGAGATGGTCTGGAACATTTCATAGCAATGTACACTGGGACACACGACCCCGCCACTCTCATCTCCTCCATATTATTCCTCAAGATTCTATCAGAGGCAAACAATCTGAAAAACCTTACCCTAACAACCTAAAATGTGCACTCATCAATGCACGATCCATCCGGAAGAAATGGCCAGCTGTCACCGACTTAATCTCCACTCATGAACTTGACATACTCATGGTCACAGAGACGTGGTTATCTGAGGAAGACAATGTCATAATCAACCAGCTCCTCCCCCCAAACTTTACAGTACATACCAGCCACAGGCAAGATAAAAGAGGAGGCGGTGTCCTCATCCTCACCAGATCTGACCTCCAGTTCCAGACGATTCACTCCACCTGCACAAGCCATATGGAAACCATTACCATTTCCAACAGGCGCTGCTCAATCAGCTTGCTCTATAGAGCACCATCTACGTCACTGGATGAACTTGCCTCCATCATCGAGCTTGCCTCCAATACTCATAGCCCACACACCCCAACGTGGATCTTAGGTGACTTCAACCTACCAACATTACAGGATAATCAAGCAGCCTCTTTCCTAGAAGCCCTTGAGAACCTAGGCTTCAAGCAATTGGTGAAAGTCCCTACTCACACTAAAGGCAACACCCTTGATTTGGTATTCGCCCCACAATCATCTCTCAACCCACCCCTTGATCCCATTACATCCATCACCCCTGTTCCCTGGTCTGATCACAAATTGATCATCCTCCAAATTCCTTCAAATAAAACCCTTACCAAGAACACCAGCTCTCCAGCTAATACAGCAAGACCAACCACTAGATCTTTTAAGCCATTTAATAAAGAGCTCATCCTTGCTGAAACTCAACAGATCATCAATACCACTACCACGAACCTCGAGGACCTAATCTCTCACTGGAACAACAGTCTCAGTGCTATTGCTGTTCGTCCTCCATCAGAAAAGCAGTCAAGGAAAAGAGTGAATGCTCCTTGGTTCACAGCGGACCTTAGAGAATCTCTCATCCAGTTAAGAAAACTCGAAAAACGCTGGCGTCGCTCTCATGCTATTGTTGACCTGACAGCATTCAATAGCCACCTAGCTGCTCACCGCAAGACAATCTCCGAGTCAATGAAACGGTTCCACTCTGACACATTGTTGAGATCTCTTAATAAGCCACATGACCTCTTTGACCTCGTTAAGTCCCTATCTAAAGAACCATCCTCAGGGCCCCAAGTGGAGATACACCCTCAAGACTTTGCAACCCACTTACAATCTAAGATGCACCTTATCAACAAAACCACTACAACATTCACCACACCTGTGCAGGATGTCCCTGGAGCCCTTTCTGCATTCTCTATTCCCTCCAAGAAAGGAATTGAGGACACCATTACATCCCTCAACATCACTACATCCCAGTCCGATCCATGCCCTGCCTTCTGGATCAAGGAGCTCCGCAGTCACTTCAGCCCAGTAATTGCCAACATAATGAACCTCTCCTTTTCAACAGGTTCATTCCCTTCAGCCCTTAAGCATACTTCAATCAGACCCCTGTTGAAAAACTGCAAGCTCGACCCTCTAAAGGTAGAGTCCTATAGACCCATCTCTAGCATACCCCTACTTGCTAAGATTATTGAAAAAGAGGTCCAACGACAGTTACAGGACCACATTGACACCATTGCACCGCTAGACCCTTGCCAACATGGCTTCAGAGAATATCATGGAGTCGAAACTCTCCTCACCATTCTCTTCAGCAAGATAATCTCTGGCATTGATAACATCCGCCAAGGTTTTGTCCTCATCTTTCTGGACATCGCCGCGGCGTTCGATTCAGTGAATCACGAACTCCTTCTAGTGAGATTAATTGAGAAGGGCATCACTGGAACAGCGCTTAAATGGTGCAGGTCCTATCTATCCGAAAGATGGCAGCATGTCCGCTCAGGAGGCAAAACTTCAGAACCCTTCCACCTTGATCAGGGTGTTCCTCAAGGTTCCTCACTCTCTTCCCTTTTATTTAACATCTACATGCAACCAATCTGCGAGATCATACGGTCATTTAAGGTTGACTACATGCTCTATGCCGATGATGTCCTACTCTACACCCCCATCTCTACTGACCATTTGGACCTCTCCCCTATAATAAACTGTTTCAATGCAGTTTCTGACTGGCTTCTCTCGCAAAACCTCCGTATACAACATAAGAAAACGGAGGTCCTCTTTATCACGAGAAACCCCAACTTTAACCCACCACAATATCTCAAGACTAAGGAGGCTGAACTGCAATCCAAACCCTCAATACGCTACCTAGGAGTCATTCTGGATCAACGCCTAGATATGAAGTCCCACATAGGAAACACAGTCAGAACAGTATACTACAAGATCCGATCTTTGAGACACCTACGCTCCATGTTGGAACCAAAAGATTTCAGGACAGTATACCAGACACTGATCATACCTCACTTCGACTACGCTAATGTCATTCTTCAAGGTCTTCCTCAAACCACATTAAACCCGTTGCAGCTGGCAATGAATGCCGCAGCAAGGGTACTTCAGGGAGCCGCCAGGACTGACCATATTACTCCTCTGCTGATCCAATTACATTGGTTACCCATTCAGGCCAGAATTCTCTTCAAAACTCTACTTATCACATTCAAAGCTCTCAACAAGCTCACCGCTACATCCTTATCTGCCCTTATCCACACCACTACACCAAACAGAGCAAGAAGATCCTCGACCATCAACTCCCTAAAACTCCCAAAGGCCCTTACAAGCTGCTCTTCATCTACTGCCAACAGAGCCTTTATCCTTTGTGCCCCTAGGTGCTGGAATGCACTACCCCCTGGCATCCGGGCCACCAACGGCTTATCACAATTCAGGAAAGCCCTCAAATTCCACCTCTTCAATAAGTATCTTATAGAGCCATCAACACCCATTGACATCAGTGTTCCCACCTAGTTACCCAAGTCCACAATGTCATTGACATTGATGTCCATTGACATCACTGATCCCAACTAATTCCACGATGTCTCATTAACATGATTAGGCTGATTCTCTATAACGATTGACCCTGTTCCTAGTAACATGTATCTATTCAGTTTGATTACACCTGTAAATAGATTGTAGATAGTTTCCCTTGTTATCCAAGTTCCTTCCCTTGTTATCTGTAAACTCATGCAAGTTGACTGTACTGAGATTTTTGTTCTATGTGAACCGCGCTGATGCTGAATAGTGCGGTATATAAGAGAATATAAATAAAATAAATAAATAAATAAATAAAATAATAAAGAAACAACATGTAGTGCAGCCACGTTAAAACCAGAGCCAACTAAAAGACCCAATTGATTGAATGCAAAAATAATGGATCTCAAAAAAACTAAAGAGCAACACTAGCACCTAAAACTATGTTATGTGCTGATGAGACCAATAAATAAATAAATAATGAGACATCTTGGTTCTAAAACAAATTAATAAACAGCCTAGTACTGAAAAACATAACGGGGAACCACAAGAAAAGTAGACTTCAGACTGGGAAATCTGTGGGCAACTATTATGTGAACCATAAGTACGGGCAAAGCCAGAAATTACCCAAACCATGTAAATTGTGTATGAAGTACTTAAGAAGGGGGGGAGGGGGGGCGGCGAGAACAGTGAGAGAGGGTAGCAGTGGAATTGTGAACTGAGTAATGTAAATGAATACCAGAATGGCAATCCCAGTAAAACCAACACCGGATAGCAGGAAACCAGTATAAAAAAACAAAAGATAAAAAATAATAAATAAAAAATAATACTAGGAAGGGAAAGAGAAAAAAATAATTAATTAATTAAAGAATCATACGTAACAAAACGAGTAAAAAGTAGGACAAGAGTAAGGAGTTGATCATATCTATAAAAAAAGCAGAGAGATCAATGTCTTGAATGAAAACAAATGGATGCAATGTGTTCAATTGGAAAATTAATCTCTGTTCAAATCTGAGACATGTTTGCTCAACATTCCCTCCATGCCAATGTGTGTGAACTTGTTGTAAAACAAGGTATTTCAGATCACTAATCTTATGTCTCTTAGATGTCCAATGTTCAACCAAGGGTTTTTGAGAGACATTCAATTTGATGCAGCTGCAGTGCTCAATAATCCTCATTTTGACACTTCTACTTGTCTTCCCTATATGCAGCAAATTACATGGACAGATGATTGCATAGATCACATTTTCTGTTTGGCAAGTGGTGAAACTAGTTAATGGAACCTTGACAGAGGTAGAAGAATGTGTAAATTCTCCTTTTGTTGTAATAACTAAATCACAGTCTGAACAGATATCACAGCGGAAATATCCAGTAGCTATAGGTTTTCGACATGGAACTGGGAGGGCAGGCGGTACCAAAAATTTAGATAGATTCTGATTCCTACGATATGCTATCATGACCTGTTGTGAGTCAAACGCTGGAATAATTTGTACTATATAATATTCCCTATGTATAATCTCTGAGATTTGTTTGGATTTAGTAGAAAAGAAGAGAGGACAACCACCTTATCCATTGCTGATTTCTTCTGGGTTAGGAAAAGTATATCTCGTGGGGTATCTTTTGCTCGGTAGTATGCCTTATATTTATGCTTCAGAGGGTATTTCTTTTCCAAGAATCAGTCACAAAGAATGGCCGCATTGTGTTCAAAATTCACAGGGTCTGAGCAAATGCGCCTGGCCCGTAGGAATTGGCTGATCAGAAGATTGTTTTTTAGGGAACTGTTGTAGAAACTGTGGAAATGCAAAAAATGGTTGCAATCGGTCTTGTTACAAAATAAATTTGTTAGAAATCACTTTTCACCTTTAATGACCTTTAATAGAAAACTGCCTGATCATCCACACAAGCCTCAAATTGCAGATGTGGATCAAGAATGTTCAACCAATATAAAAAGTATCCAACAGATCGCGGTCTCCATCCCAAATAGAAAAGACATTGTCAGTATATTGTAGCCATAATTTAATATTACTTTTAAAGAGATAATTAGTCAATTTTTGTTTCTCAAACCATGCCACGTATAAGTTTTCTACATCCAGTGGCATAGATAAACCCATCGCCACCCCCTTCACTTGTAGATAAAAGAGACCATCAAACTAGAAAAAATTGTTGGTTAATGTAACCTAAGGGTTAAATATGAAATAAATAAATATGAATATACTTGTTATGTAAATTGGACAAAGTTTTGGGTGATTTTATGAAGGAAAATGTACAATGCCTAGAAAAATGTATGAATTAAAATTTGGAAATAATAGAGTATTTAAGTTAGATAAGCTGAATAGGATTATAGATTTTGGACTATATTGGAAAGTCTTTAATGTGCAAAACTTCCAAGCTAAGGTTTTGCCATTCACTTTAATGGGAAAATACAGTTGAAAAGAAAACTGATTTTTGCAGAATTCAAAACATATTTTAATGCCTCATTTGCATATTCCTAAAGCATGCCTGTGATTGGTTAGCGGTTCTGGAATGCAAATAGGTGATGTCAGAAGAGTCGCCGTAACCTTGGCAACAGGCAAAAATATAGTTTTAGAAGAGCTTGGACAGTGAAAGAAAGCAGAAATGTGTTGTGCTGTGTCTGGAAAGATGTACTATTTTTGTCAGTAAAAAGGTACCAATATGTGAAAATTGTTTTTGAGAGTGGAATTGCTGTTAGGACTATATGAAAATCAGGCTAAGTAAACGATAACCCTGATTTTGTGTGGCACTGGACAGTACTGATTGAGAAGTATTGCCAAGTAGTGAAGCAAGTGACATTGGTTGAAGATTCCATGATGCCTCATTTGCATATTACTAAAGCATGCCTGTGATTGGTTAGCGGCTCTGGAATGCAAATAGGTGATGTCAGAAGAGTCGCCGTAACCTTGGCAACAGGCAAAACTATAGTTTTAGAAGAGCTTGCACAGTGAAAGAAAGCAGAAATGTGTTGTGCTGTGTCTGGAAAGACGTACTATTTTTGTCAGTAAAAAGGTACCAATATGTGAAAATTGTTTTTGAGAGTGGAATTGCTGTTAGGAATATATGAAAATCAGGCTAAGTAAACAATAACCCTGATTTTGTGTGGCACTGGACAGTACTGATTGAGAAGTATTGCCAGGTAGTGAAGCAAGTGACATTGGTTGAAGATTCCATGAGAGTTCTCTAAGAGAAAGAGACTAAGAGGAAGTGGAAGTGTCATTTGAGGAGTGCTTTGCTATTACGTAGCCTATAGTATGTTGTGCCTGAAATCTTAAAGTGAAAGGCTACCTGCACAGTAAGTGACTGACGTCGTTGATGATGAGAAATATGCCTGAAACCATATAATGAGATTGATGAATGAGTGCATTGTCTTGGGAAATGAATTCTTAAATGAAGCTCTGTTAGTAGTTAGGAAAACAGTAAAGAATAGGCTTCATTATTTAGGGACAATAATTATACTTTGTTTTATTTAGTCAGTTAGGGAATTTTAAATCTGTACTGAATAGTTTTACAGTGATTGTTCGCTGGTTTGTAAGATAGATAGGGTTTTCTATTTTTGGTTTATTTAAAGCTTAGGTAGTAGGTGGGTGTTCGGGAACTATCGTCAGCTGAGCAACACCGGCATTTACATCCACAAGAGCTCCCACGAAAGGAATACCAAAGTCATCAAATCTGTCAAGAAAGTTCTACAGCTACAGATACCAACAACTACTGCAACTACGGAAAGTTAAGTGCTCATAGAGACTCTGTTTTGTGAGAAGAAGGAAAACAGATACATACCTGTGAATAGAAGTTGATAGAAGTTCTGTCTGAAGTTTTCTGTAAAGATAAAAGTTATATAAAAGTTCAGGTTTTGGAAAAAAATAAAAAGATTCTGAATGCAATGTTAATTAAATCTGTTATTAGGTATAACCATCTATAATAACAAATAAAATTGTTATACTTATCACTTGGAACTTGAGCTCAAGAAATCCTTTTAGTTTATTTCCTTCATTTTGCTCTGAGCAGTGAACGAGGTTAGTTTATTTTTGCCTTGTTGTCTGGGTTTGCGTCACTTCTTGGCCACAACTACCACCATCATATCTTGAGGTGAAGGTGAACTCAGACACAGAAAGGTTATATTAAGGCTAAGTGAGACATCTGCATGAGAAAGAAAGTAGGAAAGCATCTGAACCTCTCTTCCCATTGCAAAAACACATCCTCTAAAGCACAGTTACTTACCTGTAACAGGTAATCTCTGGGAACAGCAGGAATAAGTCTTCACATATGGGTACATCGGTACCGACGGAGCCTGCATGGGAATGCTCCCCAGCATCCAAAAAGAAAGCTTTTGGGAGCATCCCATGCACATGCGCGCTGCCTTCCCGCCCATTCACTTCCCTCTCATCAGTTGGGTTTGTAGCTGAGACCGAAGGAGGGAAGTAGACAAATTAGAGAGAGAAAGAGAGAGACATCTCCTAGGGGAGGTGGGTGGGTTGTGAAGATTTATCCCTGCTGTTCCCAGAGATCATCTGTTATAGGTAAGTAACTGTGCTATCTCCAGGAACAAGCAGGCATGAGTCTTCACAAATGGGGACTCCCAAGCTGAGATGCCTGGAGAAGATCCCAGCATGTTGCAATCTAGTTGATGGGCCATGCTATTTCCCAGAACCTGAGGCATCCAAGGGATGGAGGGTAGGAGTTGAACTAAAAAGGGGTGTGCTGTGGAACAGCTGGACTAAACAAGGCATCTGGAGAGGAGTCCTTGTGTAGATCAGAAAAGTTAGTGAAAATTGGATTCCAATTCTCTAATGTGGACCTCAGACAGAAGTATTGCGAAAGTATTTGTTGAGACTAATGGTCTGGTGCTAGAAACCAGTACATTATCCTCAAAGAAAATACCTTACTGGAAAGTAGAGAAAAATAAATTTCACAATACAAGCAGAGGTCAGAAGCCTAAAAGGCTAGAACTAATCCCAGAAGAAAAAACTGGGAGAGTTTAATGAGGTTGGACTTTAGATGAGAAGCTAAAGCTTCTGTAGGCCAACGTTTGAAGCTCTTTGTCCTTGGAGCAGAAAAAGGCTCTAGGAAAGAGAGGAGATAAATCTGACTGGTATGCAGAAAAAGGATGGGTCTTTGAGACCCCTCTATCCAAATGAAAGACAGAAAGAAACATTTGTAGTAGGCGGTGTAGCCTCCAATTTCTTGAAGATCAGGAATGTCTTCCATAAGTAATGTCACTTAGGATGACTTTACATGGAGAGCTTCAAATGTGACGTAACCGGAAAGGTTACAGTAAAAGAAGGTCGTTTGTGACTACCATAGAAATTGGTTGTCCATTTAAAATCCTATGGCATGCTGGAACAGCATTAATATGGACAGTAACAAATCTTTCAGAGTGAGATATATGTATTTATACACACACACACACACATTATATATATATATATATATATATATATATATATATATAGATATATATATATATATATATATATATATAGATATATATATATATATATATATATATATATATAAGAGACTCACTTAACAACAAGAAGGGGTAAGACCTGCTTATAAAATATGGATAGAGAACCCCTTACTGGTTACACGTGGAAGAACCATGAAGAAGGTTACATGGAAACCAGTGGAATGTTCCTAGTCAGAAGGATAGGTCTAGATCTCTTTAAAATTCTAGACTTTGAATAACCAGAAGTGGAGATCTACGTGCAAAGAAAACGTTAGTCTTAAGACAACAAGTCTGGATCCTTCTATAACTTCAGTGTGGAGAAAGACGCAATAAAAGGGAATACCATATTTGCCCGTCTATGAGGGCAATATGAGTATAATGCGTTCTTTGTTCAACATAAGCTCCAATGAAGTATTAGGAATTAGAAGGAATGCACTAGACAAGGACAGACTGCAGTGAAAAGAAGTGCATCCCTGTTGGAGAAGTTCCACTGGAGATGTGGAACAACTCAGGGAATTAAGCAATTCTTTATGCTTTCACGTGATCTAAACCCTGGTTCATTTTCCCTAAAAAGAAAATTTTAAGGAAGATGGTAAAAGTAGGAAAAAACCCGGTCATGTGGGAGCATGACTGGGCAAGCCTTTCAACCATCTGAAAGTTATCCACCAGGAATGGCTCTGACGCTCTCTGGCAAAGGCCCATAGTTGCAGAGCTTCTTGTAGAATTGCAGAGAGCATGTTGTAGGTTGCCCAGGTGAGATCTGGTTGTTTAATTACCAGTGTGCAACCTAAGCTATTCTGTGGAAGCCAAAGAATTGCAGATGGCTAAGAATAGCAGACAGACAGGTTGCCTGCAACGATAAACTGTCCAAGTAGGTTTTGGAACCTCTCTTGGAATTATGTGTTATTAAGGCAGCAGAAGAGGTTAGGTCCTATAGATTGGAAAAGGACCGAGAGACCGAACAGAAGTGATAACTCTCACTTATGGTCTGATAAGCTGTCTTAAAAGAAATATTTGAAAGATTGCAGAGGGGAGAAGCTCTGTATGGAAATTATTTACTGGAGTAGGTATTAGGGACAATCCTATGGCTTAAAGGTAAGCCCTCCAATCAAATAGTATCACTCTTAGATTGAAAATCTCAACTAAGAGGGATAGAAGTAATACAGAGTTGGAAAGACTTACAATTTGGTAAGTCTCTGAAAGGGTAAGCTCCCCTGCAGTGAAAAGTATAAGATATCCTCGTACAAGACAACTGCCAAGGCGAAGGGCATAGCCTACCTTATAAGTAGTTGTAACTCCTCTGTTTACTTTTAAAAGGAGAGGAGAAACTTATTACCTGTAGGGCATGATTATCCTTAATAGCTCTAAGAGCTGAAAGGATAGACTGCTCTTAGCAAGAGAGTCATGCCTAAAGTGGAGGATTAAGGCAGTATATCACTGACCTCTCAATAAGGATGAGAAGAACTGTAAATGCTTCTGTAGTTAAGAAGTAGTGGTTCTGAAACTCAACAGGAAAAAAGATTTAATGAATAAAAATCAGAAACCCTGCGACTGCTGAGTTTGCTGAGCCTGTTGAGACTTTGGTTTTCTTAGCCTGGTTGCCCTTCTTTGGAAACATCTGCATGATGGGTAGAAGATGAATAAAACTTTTTCCCCCTAGGGGAATAATGTTTGTTAGGAGATTTTTTACTAGCTGGGGCAAGGGAAAGTTTTGACAATCCTCTGAAAGCAACAATATCAGTGTTTAACTGATTAGCTTGAAATAAAGCATCTTTGTTAAAGAGATTTTCACCAGTACAAGGAGTATTTCCCAGTTTTTCTTGTACCCATTTGTCCAAGTCTGAAGCTTGGAGCCAGGCCATGCGTCGTGCTCCTATAGTTATAGCAGAAGTTCTGCTAATAGACTCAAAACAGTCCAGGGAAGCACGATTAAGGAATTTAGAGACATTTTGAGCATGACTGACTAATATGAAAAAGTCTGCTCTTTTATGTTCTTGAAGAAAAGGGTTCAAAAGCTTTAAGTTCTTTGTGACCTCTTCAAGAGATAATCCCATATAGAAAATATATGAGATAATTCTTGCTGAAAAAGCATGGATGCCTGGAAATATCGACGTCCAAAGGCATCAAAAGTTCTAGACTCACAACCTGGAGGATGAGAAGAATGCTTCTTTGCACTCTTAATACGCCTCATTGCTGATTGTACAACAATAGAATGATGAGGAAGTTGAGTCTTTTGAAAACCTGGAGAAGGTGGCACCTTGTACATGGAGTCAAGTGTCTTAGAATGTGGTGATACTGTTAAAGGAGTTTCCCACATCCTTAAAAGTAGATCTTGTAAGATCTGATGCAAAGGAAGCATGATAACCTCCTTTGAAATCCAGGGGGATTGCAGGGTCTCTGAATCCCCTGGCAAGGATTCTTTACCAGGTATAGAAATGGCAAGTAACTTTGCCATATCAAGCAGAAAAGCTTGAAAAGAAATCTCCCCTGAGGAGGACCCTCTAAAATGAGGGGTAAAGGCTAGACTTGTTGAAGATTTAGCTTTGGTACCGATAGATTCATCCCAGTCATCGGGATCGGAAGACCTGAAAGGATGAAGCATCGGATTTTCCTTAAAGCGATGTCTTCGGTACCACCCGAGGTCGGTACCGAGACGAGTTGGTACCGAATCATCCATGCTAGAGATCGATTCCAGGCTTGGCATCGAAGGAAGCGAGTCTGTCGAAGTAAGCATGGACGGTACCGACACCAATGCCGATGTCGATACCGATACCGGTACCGAAGCCGATACTGACACTGGAGGAACGGTCTGCAGCAACTCTAGCAGTACCGAAGTTGCCGAGAGCGCTAGACTGCGATCCTCAGTGAGGAGTGTTTCATCCATCACCATAGCCGATGCTGGGGTGTCGGTACCGCTCGAAGCGGCCACAACCACCAAGCATGGCCCAGGTATGTTCATCGAGGTAAGAACCCCGGGAACAACCTGAAGCCCCGTTAATGCTTTGGAGCCCGAAGACTCCCGCCGGGGCTTTATTGCCAAAATGTCCTCGAGGGCAAGGCCAGAGCCATCTCGATACTGGGAAGGAGATCTACCACTCGAGGACTGGCTAGTCTTTACAGAGTTTTGTTTGGTTACCTGATCCTGTGGAGATATTGTAGCTGGTGACATCGAGTGCGATGTGAACCGGGTATCGAGTTGTGCTCGATTCTGAAGATTTCTTCTATTTGAGCTCCAGCAGGAAAGACACTCCAGTGGGCGATGGTCAGGACCCAAACATTTTAGACACCAAGTATGGGTGTCAGAAAAAAATATCTGTACCGCCACACTTTGAGCATTTCTTAAGAGTAGTGGCTGGCTTTTCCATAATGGAAAAATGGAGGCCTAGTGGCCTAGAACCGTCAGACACTAAACAGGAAAAATTTCTGAGGAAAAGAGAAATTCTTTAGAAAAAAGAAAGAAAAGCACCGGCGGTACCGGTGGTGTCGAGGGAAGGCAGACGCGACCACAAAAAACTAAGAATAAAAAGAAGAATTTTATGCGGTGACAGGAAAACGTCCTGCTGGCTCCGCGGAAAATGGAAAACTGATGAGAGGGAAGTGAATGGGCGGGAAGGCAGCGTGCATGCGTGTGGGATGCTCCCAAAAGCTTTCTTTTTGGATGCTGGGAAGCGTTCCCGTGCAGGCTCCGTTGGTACCGACGTACCCATATGTGAAGACTCATTCCTGCTCGTTCCTGGAGATTGCATTAATAGCTTCAATCTGGGGAATATTAGTATATAGTCAGACGATGTCCAGAGCAACCAACAAAAGATTACTGTGATAGCCTGTAAAGTTCTGTAAAATCTGGATAACATGAGCAGAATCATGTGTGTAGGAAGGAACGTGATTGACGAATGGTTGCAGCAGGACATCCAGGAACTGAGAAACAGGTTCAAACAAGGAACTAATAGCAGATATGATGGGACGACCAGGTGGATTATGTAGTGATTTGTGAATTTTATGTAATATGTAAATTGTAGGGACAATGGGATGCAATACTGTCAGGAAGCTCTGCTCTTTTTTAGTCAAATAACCTGCACCAGCGCCAGTTTGAATAAGAGCATCCAGCTTCTGTTTTAATAATGGTGTAGGATCCTTATCTAACCATACATAGAAAGTCTTGTCTTGGAGTTGTCTTTTAATTTCTGAAATGACAACTTTAGCCCCTCCCTTATCAGCTGGTTTGATAACCAATCTAAAATCTAATCTGAGTTCTTTGAGTGCTTGATGTTGTTCATGTGTGATGTTATATAAAGTGCAACATTTTTTATTTTCCAAGTCTTTGATACCTTTGAGAATGGCCTTCTCAAAGATATCTATGGCAGAGTTACTATTACTTGGTGGTAACTATGTAGATTTCTTAAGTATAATAGATGGATTGACATATGTGGATTGAATATTTGAAAAAAAAAATCCTTAATTTTTAGTTTTCTAATGAATTTGAAAAAATCCACTCTCATGTTAAAAGGATCATAATGTGTAGTTGGAACAAATGAGAGACCTTTTTCTAATACATCTCTTTGAGTAGGGGTCAAGTGAATGTCTGATAAATTAAGGACGTTGCCTGTTATTCCTTGTAGGAAGTCCGCCGAGTGCCCTCCTGCCATCTCCGCCCTCGTCCTCTTCCCTGACCTGGATAATGGGATTGGTATTCTAGCCTGGGATGTTCCTGTTCCTTGTGCTGATCTCTGTTCTGTTGTTTGAATAGAGAGGGCCACTTCCTCCCTCTTTTCCAAAGCACACGAAAAGGGGGTGCCAGGGCAAGGGGCAAGGGAAAGGATCAAGGGCTTGCGCACCTGGAGGGCAGTTTGGGGATATTTAGCTCTGTGGGGGAGGACTGCTAGAGATGGGATCCAAGGGCCATTCATGGGTTATGTGCCAGACCTGGTGTCTCCATGATGCCTTAAGGTGGATGGAGATAATGTGGCAGGGTAGGCCCTCATGCAGGCATGCTGGTGGTAGTGTACTTCTGGATGGTGACAAGAGCACATACTGTGGTTATGGGACAGTGGAGGGCTACAGTGGTGGTTAGGTGCTCTAGCGAGCAAATCTTAGGGCACATATTGGCTCAGAAATACACTTTTAATAACATGACTAACATAGATGCTTTTAGAAAATTTTACAATGACAATTCATATGATGCTGCCTGGAGTAGCTGGAGTGGTATAAATGTGACGAGCTTCTGTATGGCTGCAATTATGGTACATATCTCCAGATGTGCAACCATGAGGTCCTGTCACCTGATGACTGCATTGAAACCCTCCTGCACCTTCTGTCATAGGGACATAAGGTACAGCAGGATCTTAGTGTCCACAAGGCTTGGGGGACCTCATGGTGGTGCATCTGGACAGGCTGTGTGACCAGTTGCTGCATTGGTGCACCAACCTGTCTTATCTCTTTCCCCTACCTCTCCTTCCTTCACCTCCCCTTCCTCCCTCATCTCTACTCCTTCCCCTCCTACCTCCTTCTCCTCCTATACCTCCCCATCCTCATACCCCTCACCCTCACCCTCATACTCCACTCCCTCCACTGCCCTAACCTCCCCTTCCTTCACTCACTCCCTACCCTCCTCCATTCTCTCCTCCTCCCCATCCTCAAGCTTGAGGTCTATGACTTCTGGCACCTCAGTCAAGTCCAGTCATCTGTCCCCCCTGCTGGCCCTCCTTCCCCTGCTCTTTGACAAGGATGATGACCACATCCATTCACTCCTCCTCCTCTCCTCCCTTCTCTTCAGATGTGACCATCACGCATGCCAGGGAGCTGATACTGCTGCTGTTCCTGCTGTTAGCCTCTGCCTCAGTGGTGGCGGTGTCATTTCTCACCTAACTTGTCTGCAGCTGCAGGTTGCGATGGTGGTACTGGATGACCTAAACCAAAACGACAAGACTCTACAACAGAGTAATCTCCCCAAAAAACTAGAATTTTTTTGTCGGACAGTGTCTGTGTGAGGATTTAACCTCTACGAAAGACTAGGTCCATTTTAATCACTGGAGTTTGTTGGTGGCTCAGATAAGTGTTTCTGGCTTTTTTCAAAAATGCAGCTAAGTTGCTTTTGTTTTTACTGCAAATGTGATTAAAATGGACCTAGTCCTTAGTAAAGGTTAAATCCTCACACAGACACTGTCCAACAAAAAAGTTCTTTTTTGTGGAGATAACTCTTTTGTAGGGTCTGGCCATTTTGGTTGAAGTTATTCATTTGGTGAGCCTTTCCCTGTTTGTCTTTAGGAGTTTTTGTAATTTTGTTTTTTCCATGGTGGTATTGGAGGCAGGGGTCCAGGCAGTGGTGGTGGTGGCAAATGCTGGGTGTCTGGGGCAGGCAATAGTTGTGGTGGCAGCACAATATCCATAGCAGCTGATGAAACTGTAAAACAGAATTCTTGATAAGTGCAATGCTGCATGTCACAGACATTGACACATTACAGCTTTGTCCTTGCTAGCCCCCTTTGCTACCTATTATATGTCCATATGTGCTTCCTCTGCCTGACTTGTTCAAGTGTCAACATTTGCAGATGTAGCAAGTTGGGGAGGTGCCATTCCTCTGAAACTCAACATAGATGAGGGGGGTGGAGGGACAAGGCACGAGAGGCACCACACATTTGATCATTATATGACCCCACTGAGTGCTACATCCACATGTTGGTCTGTTGTCCCTATGTACACAACATTATTATCTGGTTATTGCTGTGCTTTCCTACCATGCCAGGCCCCATGCACATCCTGCCACCATGGCAACCCCCTATTGGGGGTGCTTGCATGTCTCCGCTTCCACTAGTCTCAATGAAGCCCCTACATATGTGTGGTACTTCATGTTTCATTGCACACACATGAAAACCTTGCACCGGGGAGTATGTTATAGCTGCAGATGGGGGTGTGGCAATTTCAGAAGGGCCATTCATGTGCATGGCATGATTTCTGAAATTGACACTTTGTCCTGCACATTCTCTGCCACTGCCTGGAGAGTATTTTTAAAATGTGCCTTCCTATGTATTATTATTTTACTATGTTTTTTAGTTGATTATATGCTTTATTTGTCTATTTTAATATTATTTTATTGAATTTGTGTATTTTATTTTTTATATTATTTTACTGATTATGTGTGTCTAATTGTGATATGCCTAGAACACTGAATAGACCAGAATACACATCTTTTAAAGAAATAAAGTGATTGCTCAATTTTCTATGTGCCTTTATACAATAGGTATCCAGAAGTATCCCTATTATCACAAAAATGTTCTCATACAAATTTTTAATTACTCCAAAAAAAGTGGAAATACATACATGTGGAGCCTGATTTTGGAAGCGGGATGTCTGGGCCATTAGGACCTGATTCTGGTCCATGGAAACAGAATGTTCCTGCAGGAGCCAGAATCGGGTCCGAGGATGGCTCAGCATGCCCTTTTGGCCTGCGGGGACATTGTCCCCGCAGGCATCCCAGACTGCTGTGGCACTGGACCCCAAGATCCCCACCACCCGACCCACGGCTGGCCTCCCATGACTTGGATTGGGTGATGGGGACCCCCTCCCCCCGCACCCAGCCCCAGTTCTGGTGGTGGCTGCCATCCTTGATTGCCTGAAAAAAAACTTCTTATACCACCTTTGAGGTGGTATAAGCTGTATGGCCCAGCAGGACCAGCAGCACATACAGGGCCATGACCTGAATCAGCCCTGTTCATGCTGCTGGATGGCCTGCCCCCCTTCTTCCCCCCGCTGGCTCTCCCCATCCTGAAGCACAGGGTGTATAGGGAGAGCCGGTGGGGGAATAGGGTTTAGGTGGACTGCGGGACTGCATGTCCCGGCTGGATGTACATCCCCACAACCCGCATTATTGAATGAGGGCCATAGTCTGCTAAGCAGATAAACCCCACTGAGAGAAATGTTCAGAGATAGTGCAACTGAATATCTCTTGAACCCACTACTACTATTACTACATAGCACTTATATGGTGCTATTACACATACAGAGCACTGTGCACATACACATAAGAAACAGTGCATGCCCAATGGAGTCTGTGATCTATTCATGACAGGCAAACACAACAAACAAGGACTAGGGTAAAATAAGGAGAAGTGATTAAAACACACATGGGTGGTAAACAGGAAAATAAGTGGATCAAGATCTAAAAGCAGCATTGAAGAAGTGGGATTCTATCCTGGATTTGAAAAGGACTAGAGATGGAGCCTGATGTACTGATTTAAGTTGTCTGTTCCAGGCATATGGTGCAGCAAGGTAGAATGAACAAAGTCTGGAATTGGCAGTGGAACACAAGGACACAAATAAAAGTGATTTGCCTGATGAGTGGAGTTCTCAAGGAGGGGTGCAGGGAAAGATAAGAGAGGAGAGGTAATAAAGAGCCGTAGAATGAATGCACTTGTAGGTCAGTAGAAGTTTGAACTGAATGTGAAAACAGATATAGTACCAATGAAAAGAAGTGAGAAAAGGAGTTATGTGAGCATAATGACAGCTGAATTTTAAAAGGGGGAGCAAGACGATTCAGGGGGAGACCAGCAAGGAGCAGGTTGCAATAATCTAAACGGGAGGTGACTAGACAGTGGATAAGGGTTTTCATAGTGGGCCTTATTCTGAGAAAGACGTGCAGGGCGGATGTATGCATCCAAAACATGGATGTGATTCTGTGCGCAGGCGATTAGACGTGTAGCTGTGCAACAAAATACGCGATTGTACATCTTGCTGCAAAACGTGCAACTCGCACACAGCGTCAGGCGTTCACATGTAAGTAGGACGTGTAACACTTGCGCATAGCGGTCCCATTCATGTGTAAGTAAAACATATAACCACAAAAACGTGTCCACCTGTACAATTGTCCATGTGCAACAGGATACAGGAAGCCCCTCCCCCTACTCTGCCACAGCTAGACCTTTGGAAAATGGCCAGGAGACAGGTGAACTTCAGTGAGGCTGAAACCCGCCTGATCTGCAGGATGGTCTTGGAGGAGGAACCCAATGGGACACAGAAGGCCAGCCCTAGCTGCAGCATGCAGGGGCTGGGAAAGAATCAGGACCACCCTGGTGCAGTAATTAGGGAAAGGGAGGAGGCAGGGGAAATGCATGTGGGGGAAAACAACAGTGCAAAGAGCCAGAAAGTAGCTGCAAAGTGAAAGGGCAAGAGGAGCAGGGGGCTAGCTGGACCCACCACACAACCAAATGACAGTAAACACACAAAACAGGGCCCACACTGGAAACAGGCAAACAGAAACACACTGGCCAAGAGGAAAGCAAGTTGGAAAAAATGCAGAATGGACACAAGGGAAAGCACATATGGAAAGGAAACATGAACACAGTGAAAAAAACTACTGTGTGCAGCAACATGACCCAATACTGTCAGCCAAAACATAGCACAGTGCAAACATAGAGACATGATGCTAGTAAAAAACAACGCATGGCTGATCTAGGCCACCCCCCACTACCATCCACCACACCAGTCACCTGTGAGAACTCTGTGTCTGCCCCATGCTCCATGAAGTCTGAGACCGTACACAACAGCACCACCTCCAATAGGAAGCTGCCCCATGCAGCCACCATTGTTTCCACAAAGAAACAGCTTTGCATATGACACCTACCACCCCATCCCATGACACTGTGCAGCCCAGTATGCACAAGCCCAAAAAGGTCAAGCTCAGAATGTAAATCACATGAATACTGCAAAGTATACCACTCCACCATTTGTCTCACCTCACATCAAGTAAACATCAAAAATGGAAGGAGAAAAGAGCCTCAGAAGCCAAGGAGGTAGGAGCAATGGTAAAAGATACTTTGAACCAGACCTGATCCCCCTCACATCAATGGCTCGAAAATACTCCTACCAATCGCTATATGATATAATTCCAGTTTTCTAAAATAGTGAATCCAAATCAAAATTATCAGTAGTAGCAGCGCCCTGCAATCTCTCAGAGCATAACACATGCTAGAAAAAACAAAAGAAGGAGCACCAATCTTTCCAGGCCATTGCTTTCTACAGGCTCCCAAATCAACACCTCACAGCACAGCAATGGCTGAATACAAAGAGACTGCAGGTTACTGCCCAGAACAGCTGTTGTGTGCGCCGGCATAAGGCAGCCCCCACCAATACCCATGATGTAGTGCACATGCCCAACAGCAGTCTACAGCTGATCCCCAAATGGAGAATGCACATATCCATCACCATCATCAGTGTGTGATACATGCACAGAGCAGATACAAACCATGCTACCTAGCAGTGTCTGCGGTCATCCTGAGGGTGAGGATGGGTGCCTAGCACCAGATCCCCAGTACCATGCAGTGCTAGAAATGGTCTCTGCTGCCTGTACTGCAGATTACCATCACTGCTAGTGTGTGGCAGTCATTGTTGGCAGTGTAATATGCAGTCACATCTGGATCTGTGCCCTGCCCCTGTCTGTCTATACAACAGTTAGAGATAACACATAAATTGAAACACACAGCATTATCTCGTAGGGAGAATCAGGCATTGTTAGGGTTACAACATAGATCAGACATAGTAGTAAGACGGGCCGACAAGGGAGGTGCGATAGTGGTGTTGGCACGGGAAGATTACATATTGGAAGCACTACATCAATTGGAAGATCCGTCCGTTTATATTAAGTTGCTAGTAGATCCGAAAGAGGCTTTACAGAGTGAGATTCGAGTTTTGACTCAATTAGCCTTGAAGAACGGTTTGATTACACGAAAAGAATTTCATTATTTAAATATTGTAGCTCCCACTACCGCAAAATTTTATACGGTACCCAAAATTCATAAAGATTTAACCAAACCTCCCGGACGACCTATCGTATCCACCAGGGGTAGTGTTCTGGAACACCTATCAACATATGTAGACTCATATTTACGTCCTTTACTCTTGACTATCCCATCGTATTTGAGAGACACAACCCACTTTTTAAATGTGTTACAGGAAGCAAATGAATGGTCGCAATGTCCAAATGTTATACTAGTGACAATGGATGTGGTATCGTTGTATACTCACATCCCACAGGATACGGCACTGGAAGTGGTAAAACGAGTGTTGCACCAACGTGGAGACTTGGTGGAGTCAAAGTTTAATTTTATAGTAAATCTTGCAAATCTGGCGATAACACGGAATTATTTTCTTTTCCAAGGAGTTTTATATCAGCAAATTGCAGGGGTGGCAATGGGTGCTACGTGCGCTCCATCAGTAGCTAACTTTTATATGAGCTACTTTTGAGGAGCAATGGGTTATTCCCTCAAACTTCGTCCCTCATATATTAGTATGGAAAAGATACATTGATGATGTCTTTTTGATGTGGAAGGGCACTGAGGCCTTATTGGGTCAGTTTATAGATTGGGTTAATAGTCGGGATTTGAATATTACATTTACCCATAAACATCATAAAGATACTTTAATGTATCTTGACGTAAAAATTACTCGGAGTCCATATGGATGGTTGACATCGGTTTATACGAAAGATACAGACAAGAACACGTTTCTGCATTTTCGGAGTTTACACCCTAGACGACTGAAGGAAAGTCTTCCATACTCGCAGTTGGTTTCGTAGGAACTGTTCAGATCGAGTAGATTATAAGCAGAGGTCTAAACAATTATATAAAAACTTTTTAGACCGGGGGTATCCAAATAAGATAGTTAGGCGAGCATACATTTGAGCACTTTATAACTGTAGAGATTCATTATTGGAAATGCGCCCTATAGGACAAAAGGATGAGAAGGGGTCCTCTACTGTTAATTTAATAACTATTCTCCTATGAGTTTGGAGGTGCAACGTATATTAAAGAAACATTCTAATGTGCTCACTACCGTCCCGGGTTTGGTTGGTAAAACTATTCTGTGTGTGTGGACTAGAGATAATAATTTGCGAGAGTTGATAAGTCCTGCAGTTTTAAAACCAAAAACAGTTGAGGAGCAACCAATTCAGCAAAAAGGCCACCGAAGTTGTGGCGCCTGTGAAATATGTGCTATAACCATAGAAACTTCTTGTTTTGAGTATAATGGACAGAAAGTGAAATTAAAATTTTTAACCACCTGTGAGTCCACTAATGTGGTCTATGCCATAGTTTGCCCATGTGGTTTGGCGTATATTGGTAAAACAACATGTCCATTTAGGACCCACATTAGGGAACACAGGAGTCGTCTAAAGTGCCAAGTAAGAGAGGCCCCTATTGTTCAACATTGTTTACAGCAACGGCACAATTTTGAACAAATGCAGTGTTTATGTATTGATAGGGTTGAGACGGGAGCCAGAGGAATGTCCCTGGATCAGACACTAATTAGGCGTGAACAACGCTGGATCTATACCTTGAAATCTGTAGTCCCTACAGGGTTGAATGGATTTGTAGACTGGGCTGGTTGTATTTAATTTAAGGAGTAATAAATTAAGCTCCGGTTTAATACTGTTTACAACTTCAAACAACTGCAGTGTTTAAGCGTTGTTAAAGTTGCGATTGGAACTAGAGGAAAGTCCCAGGATTAGATGTTAAGTAGGTGTGAGCAAGGAGGGATCCATATATTGAAATCTATAGTCCCCATAGGTTGACATAGATTGGGCAAGATAAATTTAATTTAAGGAGGAATAAGGGAGATCTAGAGTATAACTCTACAAGGGTCTCTGATCCTTTCTTCATATGAATTGAGTTCGCTTAAGTCATTATAGTTGAATAAGTAAGATCCCTAAATGTTCAATGGCAGGACTTCAGGATGATGACGTTTTCAGGTTAAGGTTCTGATTGGAGCTTATGGGATTAACCAGGCCTTTAAATCTTTACGCTCTAGACCGCATGCGCGGCATTCTTTTAGCAACTAACAATGAGAGAGATATATCCATCTGGAGAACGTGGGCAGCGTAATTAAGAAGGCTCTGGTAAATCATTGTGTTTTATTTCATTTTATTTTATTTTGGATGGATTAATTATGAGTACAGTAGATAGAAATAATAGGTACTGGGATTGGGAGTGGTATTAATATGGAGTTCATCTTTTTGTGTAGTGAAAACAACATCTCAAACATTGAACAGCAGAGATCGAGAGATCCCCTGATGAAAGTAGTCCCTGTCTACAGCGGATTTGAGTATGAACGACATTTGTCTTTGGAGTGTTTATTAATCGTTCAAGAGCAGACCAGAATAAGGAGGGACCTACCTAGAGCAGTGCATGTCAATACCTAGTGTCACAATGATGAAGCCAACTACCGGGGGTGGGGGGGCATGGGTTGTCTAGATGTGCATGAAGTTGTTACCATGGTGCTGCTGGCCCTACCAATAAAACTGGCCTGGAACACCCCATATCCCAACCCCCTAGGTCTAACATGTTCCCACAGCAAACACAGTCACACTGCACCTGCTGCTCACAATTGGGTTTACCAGCCATGCATATACCAAATGCATAAAGTCTGCTGGGCAGTACACATTGCATGTACATAGTGCGAACTTGTGCACCCAGCAGTTGGTTCAATGATTGGGCCCCCAGAACAGGATGTGCACCCATATCACTAGAACGAGGCACTATATAACACTATGTGGATTCATAGCCATGCCATGGTCACTGCCCGGTCAGAGTGAGAGTGCCCTCCCAGTATGACATGCTGTGGCCACCCAGTCCATGCAGGTGGACGTCGGGCACTACGACGTCCCAGCCATTGCCCTACCCCCGATGCAGACACATCCTGGACAATCCACCCTGTCTCAGGTCATACCCACAACACCTTGCTCCTCATCATGCACATTTACAGGCTAATGCTGAAACAGCTTAGGCCAGGGGTGGCCAACTCCATTCATGGTGTGCCACAATCCTGCCTGATTTTCATGATGCCCCTAAAGAATATCCATGGTATATTTGCACACAAGGGGAGGGAGTGAATGCAGCTCTCCAGCCTCTTCAACAGCTCTCCCGGCGGGGATCGAGCCAGCCGGAGCAACAACCACCCCCACCAGGGAACACTGCCCAATCGGGGCAGGCGGCGGCCCATTTAAAAAGAGCGCCGAGCGGGCGCGCGGTCCTTTGCAGCTCTCTGGCCTCTTCAACAGCTCTCCCGGCGGGGATCGAGCCGGCCGGAGCAACAACCACCCCCACCAGGGAACACTGCCCAATCGGGGCAGGCGGCGGCCCATTTAAAAAGAGCGCCGAGCAGGCACGTGGTCCTTTTCAGCTCTCCAGCCTCTTCAGCAGCTCTCCCGGTGGGGATTGAGCTGGCCGGAGCAACAACCACCCCCACCAGGGAACAGTGCCCAATCGGGGCAGGCGGCGGTCCATTTAAAAAGAGCGCCGAGTGGGCGTGCGGTCCTTTGCAGCTCTCCGGCCTCTTCAACAGCTCTCCCCGCGGGGATCGAGCCGGCCGGAGCAACAACCACCCCCACCAGGGAACACTGCCCAATCGGGGCAGGTGGCGGCCCATTTAAAAAGAGCGCCGAGCGGGCGCGCAGTCCTTTGCAGCTCTCCGGCCTCTTCAACAGCTCTCCCGGCGGGGATCGAGCCGGCCGGAGCAACAACCACCCCCACCAGGGAACACTGCCCAATCGGGGCAGGCGGCGGCCCATTTAAAAAGAGCGCCGAGCGGGCACGCGGTCCTTTGCAGCTCTCTGGCCTCTTCAACAGCTCTCCCGGTGGGGATCGAGCTGGCTGGAGAAACAATCACCCCCACCAGGGAACACTGCCCAATCGGGGCAGGCGGCGGCCCATTTAAAAAGAGCGCCAAGCGGGCGCGCAGTCCTTTGCAGCTCTCCGGCCTCTTCAACAGCTCTCCCGGCGGGGATCGAGCCGGCCGGAGCAACAACCACCCCCACCAGGGAACACTGCCCAATCGGGGCAGGTGGCGGCCCATTTAAAAAGAGCGCCGAGCGGGCGCGTGGTCCTTTGCAGCTCTCCGGCCTCTTCAACAGCTCTCCCGGCGGGGATCGAGCCGGCCGGAGCAACAACCACCCCCACCAGGGAACACTGCCCAATCGGGGCAGGCGGCGGCCCATTTAAAAAGAGCGCCGAGCGGGCGTGCCCACGCCTTGCGGGCCCGCACCTGAGGGCCTCGCCAGAGGGCCCTTTGGCGCGGCCCTTAGGCAAGGTCCATGGCGCCATTTCATCGGCTGCGGCCGAGTCCATTTAAGAAGCTCTCTAAGCACTGTCACCACCATCCACAATCGCCACATTTGGCTGACTACATCGTCGCTCAGAATCCCTTAAATGAACACTGAAGAGCTTTTCAGGTCCTCCGGAAGAGCTGACTAAATAGCGAAGAGCAGCCGCCAACTTGTGTGAATCCTTCCTGGCCCACGACAACCCTAATCGACCAGAAACATCAATGAATGCTATGTCTAGACAACAAACTGGTATCTGGTAACTCTGTATTACTATACTTAGTGATCTGTTAACATTGTATCCACTCTGAACAGATACTTCTCTTTGCATTCCTGCAGACAACCATGTAAACCATCTCGAGCAATCTAGTCTGCTATTTAACAACCTGCCTGTCTAAACTGTATTACTTGTGCTAATATATATGCATATAATAACTAATCTATACCTAGATCAATAGGTTGTGCCTTTTTCCACTCTGAATAGATACTTCATTTGCTTTCCTTCAGGCAGCCTATAAACTATCTGGGTCAGTCTAGTCTGCTAATGTTAAAACTTGCCTGTCTAAACTGTGTTACTTGGAATAATTGATCTGCATTCCATAAACAATCTATACCCAGAATAAGAGAATTAGCTTGTTTTCGATGCCAATGAGAAACAGCCCTACAGAATTCTCACAAATCTCCCCCACTCACTAGTAATATCTCACTGTCTCTGTGACTACATTCAGAGTGAGTAAGATGGGTTCCCCTATCACCTTAATGGGCTGTTACCTACTCTTCTCCTTCTGCCTCTCATTCTCCCGAGCTCTATCCCTTGAGGGCAACCGGATACCTATTTTATACAACCAAGGAAAAAGAGGGACAGGTATACCCAAGTTCAGTTATAATTGGAACTCTCATGCACATCACCAGCATCTAATATACATTCCACTCCAACATTCGACGAGAGCCAAACAGGACGAAAGCCTCTACTCACAAAGCTTGAAATGTGCCCTCATCAACGCCCACTCAGTTCGTACAAAATGGCCGGTGATTGCGGACACTATTTCCCTCCATAACCTTGATATTCTCATGGTTACTGAAACATGGCTTTCCGCAGAAGACAATGTTCTACTTAACCAACTCCTTCCACCAAATTTCTCAGTGTTTACCAGTCACAGACAAAACAAGCGAGGAGGGGGCATGCTCATTCTCTCCAGATCAGACCTTCAGTTCCAGCTGATAGATGCTCCTAGCTCTGACCACCTCGAGTTAGTCTCTATCTCCAACAAGTTATGCACGATAAACCTTCTATACAGAGCAGCTTTAGCCTCCCCAGACGTCCTTCCATCCATTATAGATCTGGCATCCAACATTCAGAATCCTAATATCCCAACTTGGATTGTGGGTGATTTTAACCTGCCAGCTCTCCAAGATAGTCACTCTTCCGCCTTCCTCGAAGCGCTTGAATCCCTGGGATACCAACAATTAATCCATGAACCTACCCATGTGAAGGGAAACAAACTTGACTTTATCTTTGCCCCACAGTCCTTAAACATCCAATCTTACAACGTTGCGATATCTATAACTGATGTACCGTGGTCAGATCATAAACTCATCTTTTTCCAAATTCCTACTCACAACAGACATTCAATGACCAACAATGCTCCAAATAACAGCCCCAAATCTCTAGCTAGGAGCTTTTTTCCTTTCAACAGAGATCGCATCCTTGCTGGAACATGCTCACTTCGTAACGAGACCTCCCTAAAAATAGAAGATCTAATCACCTGCTGGAACAGCAGTCTTAATGCGATTGCACTACGACCATCACTCAACAGGCCGCCTAGAAAAAGAGCTTCTGCACCATGGTACACAGATGATCTGAGAATATCACTATCCCAACTACGGAACCTCGAGAAGCGCTGGCGTCAGTCTCACTCCACGGTAGACCAGGCAGCCTACCTCAATCAGCTATCCATCCACCGCAAGGCCATCTCAGAGAAAATGAAGCAGTACCACACGGACACCTTGAGGCGTGCACTAAACAAACCTCATGATTTGTTTAACCTAGTCAAGACCTTATCTAAAGAGCCAGCCCCTGAAAAGCAATGCGAGATCCATCCTCAAGACTTTGCAGTCTACCTACAATCCAAGCTTACACAAACAAATAAACCTCCATTAGAATTTGCCCCCACAGGTCAAGATTGCCAAACAGCTCTAACCTTTTTTTCTACCCCTACCAAGAAGCGAATTGAAGATCTGATCATGTCTCTCAATTCCACAACTGCTCAGACGGACCCTTGCCCAGCCTTCTGGATAAAGGAACTGCGTTGTGAATTCAGCCCAATAATAACTAAAATAATAAACCTGTCTCAACTCCGGTACATTCCCCTCTGCCCTCAAGCAAACTTCCATCAGACCACTCCTAAAAAACTGTAAATTAGATCCTCAAAAGGTAGACTCCTACAGACCCATCTCAAGTATTCCTTTTCTCGCGAAGTTAATAGAAAAGGAGGTGCAATGTCAATTGCAGGTCCACATCGATGCCGCTGCTCCCCTGGATCCTTGCCAGCATGGCTTCAGAGAGTCACATGGTGTAGAAACACTCCTTACATCTCTCCTCAATACCATAATTTCTGGTATCAACAACATCCGGCAGGGTTTTGCACTTGTGTTCCTGGACATAGCCGCTGCTTTTGACTCTGTGAGCCATGACCTCCTCCTATTACGGCTAAAGGAGAAAGGAGTTGGCGGAACTGCCCTTGAGTGGTGCAGATCGTACTTATCCGAAAGATGGCAACATGTTCGTGCTGGGGGAGTGATGTCTGATCCATTTCACCAATGGCAAGGGGTCCCACAAGGTTCCTCCCTCTCTGCTTTGTTGTTCAATATTTATATGCAACCTATTTGCAATATCATCCGGTCTTTCAATGTAAGTTGCATGGTATATGCGGATGATGTCCTGCTTTATATGCCTTTCAACATAGACAATTTGGACCTGTCCCCTCTGAGCAACTGTTTTGACGCCATATCGGAATGGCTCTTATCACAAAACCTCAGGATTCAACATAAGAAGACAGAGGTGCTCTTCATGTCAAAGAACCCGAACTTTAGCCCTCCACAATTCCTGAAGGTGAAAGATGCTGAGCTACAATCAAAACATAAAATATGTTATCTGGGTGTTACACTCGATCAGAACCTGGACATTAAGGCGCATATAGCTAACACTGTAAGATCCATATACTACAAAATCCGGTCACTAAGACATCTTCATCCACTGCTTGAACCTGAGGATTTCCGTACCATCTACCAGGCTCTGATCATGCCTCACTTTGACTATGCCAATGTCATTTTGCTAGGCCTCCCTCAATCCACCTTGAATCCCTTACAGCTTGCAATGAATAGCGCTGCGAGGGTTCTCTATGGGGCATCGAGGAGTGAGCATGTGTCGTCCCTTCTGAAGCAGTACACTGGCTTCCTATACAGGCTAATGAATATTCATTTGGGACATCATGAAAACCAGGTTGGATTGTGGTGCACCAGGACTGGAGTTGGCCACCCCTGGCTTGACGGAGGAGGAGGAGGAGATGGCCCACCATGAGACAGTGGATGAGGAGAAAGAGGAGGAGCAGCAACCTGCACCAGCTGCAACAAGGAGCCCCGCCACCACAATAGCCTGCATACCAACCCAGCCCCATAGTACTGTCCAGCACCTCCCCATCAGGGGAGAGTGGGGATGAGGTGTACACTTTGGACCTCATGGAGGTGCCCAAATCCCCTGAGGGGGAGAGGTTGGACAGTGCTATGGCGTCTGGCCAGGGCACCCCAGGGTGGGAGGCAGGGCACCCCTGGGTGGATGGCCCTAAGCAGGTGGAGGAGGAGGAGTCATCCCTGGAGGAGGGGGAACTCAGGGCCACCCCACCCAGGGGCACCCAGTGGGTGGAGGAGGGGGAGCATGGGGGGAGGGGATGGGAGGGGGCAGTGGGGCAGGCAGCTGCAGAGGGGCCCTTGGGGCTCATTGTTGATCACCTACGTGGGATCAGGGTGACCTCCAGGCCCTCACACGGGCTGTAGAGTGGCTAACAGAGGTGCTCCTGATCCCATGTAGGTCATCGCAATGAGGCCTCCTGGGATGTCTGCCTGTTGGAGGCATAGGGAATCTTTCTAAATATGGGGATTATGCATACGGGGAATATAAATATGACAAATAATGTTACCTTGTGTCCGTGTGTTTATCCGCTTAGGGGGTCACTCTGAGGCCTGAATAGTGGGAATGGGGGTCCCATGTGAACATCCATCCCTGCCAACCGGCCATCTCTGCTGACCCTGATGAATCTCTCGGTATGTACATGGTAGCCATACCAAGAGGCTAGCCAGGGGTGGGAAAGGGTCGAGGTGGTGGTAAGGAAAGGGGGGCAGTGGATGGTCTGTGGCCCTAGACATACAGGCCTGATACTGTAGCAGCGAAGTGCACGCAATGAATAAAACCAGGAGTCAATTGCAGGTTCCAAGCCAATTTATTGTGCACAGGCTCAGACAGGTATGTGTCCAAAAGCGACTGAGCAATGGAGTACAGGAGCAAATTCCTTATATACAATTTTTACAGTTTGATACAGGCAAACTTTCTATTGGTCCCAACACCCCTTGCACCTGTCCAATTGGGGACCCTCTCTGGGCCTAGCTCCCTGTACCCCCTTCTCAGGCTATTCTAACAAAGGCATAGTCTTAGATATTACATAAGAACATAAGATATGCCATACTGGGTCAGACCAAGGTCCATCAAGCCCAGTATTCTGTTTCCAACAGTGGCCAATCTAGGTCATACGTACCTAGCAGTTTCCCCAAGGGACACAGGTTCCACAATGCTTGTATTGGTTCAAGCATTGATATCCTGGGTCCCTTCTTAATAATGGTTTATGGACCTTTCCTCCAGGAACTTGTCCAAACCTTTTTTAAACCCAGCTACACTAACAGCCTTTACTACATCCTCCGGTAACAAATTCCAGAGTTTGATTACACGTTGAGTGAAAAAATATTTTCTTTTATTAGTCTTAAATAGTTTACCCTGTAGCTTCATTGCATGTCCCCTAGTCTTTCTATATTCTGATAAGGTAAACAATCGATCTACGTTTACCCGTTCCACTCCGTTCATTAATTTATAGACTTCTATCATATCTCCCCTCAGCCGTCTCTTTTCCAGGTTAAAGAGCCCCAACCTTTTTAGCCTTTCTTCATAGGAGTAGCCTTCCATCCCCTTTACCATTTTGGTGGCTCTTCTCTGAACCTTTTCTAAAATCGCTATATCCTTTTTAAGATACGGCGACCAGAATTGCACACAATATTCAAGGTGCGGTCTCACCATGGAACGATATAGAGGCATTATAATATCTTTTGTTTTATTTTCCATTCCTTTCCTTATCATACCTAGCATTCTATTTGCTCTCTTGGCCGCCGCTGCACACTGGGCCGAGGGTTTTAACATGGTATCCACAAGGACGCCTAAATCTTTTTCTTGGGTGGTGGTTCCTAATGTGGAACCTTGCATCGTGTAACCATAGTTTGGGTTGTTCTTCCCTAGGTGCATAACCTTGCACTTCTCCACATTAAATTTCATCTGCCATTTTGATGCCCAGTCTTCCAATTTATCAAGATCCTCTTGCAATTTTCCACAATCCTCCTGGGTTTTAACAACTTTAAATAGTTTTGTGTCATCAGCAAATTTGATAACCTCACTCGTTATTCCACTTTCCAGGTCATTTATGAATATGTCAAAAGCAGCGGACCCAGCACAGATCCCTGGGGTACACCACTATTCACCTTTCTCCATTGGGAAAATTGGCCATTTAGCCCTACCCTCTGCTTTCTATCTTTTAACCAGTTCCTGATCCACAGTAGTACACTGCCTCCTATCCCATGACTCTTTAGTTTTGCCAAAAGTCTCTCATGAGGGACCTTGTCAAAGGCTTTCTGAAAGTCCAGATACACAATATCAACTGACTCACCTTTGTCCACCTGTTTATTCACTCCTTCAAAAAAACATAACAGATTAGTAAGACAAGATCTTCCTTGTCTAAAGCCATGTTGGCTGTCTCCCATTAGGTCATGACTATCTATATGCTGAGTAATTTTATTCTTTATGATGGTTTCTACCATTTTTCCCGGTACTGATGTCAGGCTCACCGGTCTGTAGTTTCCCGGATCACCCCTCGAACCCTTTTTAAAAATTGGTGTTACATTGGCGATCCTCCAATCCTCAGGTATTAGAGATGATTTTAATGATAGTTCACAGATTACTGATAGCAGGTCTGCAATCTCAAATTTCAGTTCTTTCAACACCCTTGGATGTATACCATCCAGCCCAGGTGATTTGCTACTCTTCAGTTTATCTAATAGTTGTAAGACATCTTCCCGATGTATCGATATTTCCTTCAATTCTTCCACACCTTTAAATACCACTTCAGTCGTGGGTAACATCCCTACATCTTCCTCAGTAAAGACCGAAGCAAAGAATTCATTCAGTCTCTCCGCTATCGCCTTGTCGCCTCTTAGTGCTCCTTTAACCCCTTTATCATCTAATGGACCAACTGACTCTCTCACGGGTTTTTTGCTACGAATGTACTTGAAAAGGTCTTTATTTCGCGTTTTTGCTTCCGCAGCAAGCTTCTTCTCAAATTCTCTCTTTGCCTGCCTTATCAATGCCTTGCATTTGACTTGCCAGTGCTTGTGCTGTTTCCAGGTTTCATCATTTGGCTCTTTTTTCCATTTCTTGAAAGATGCTTTTTTGGCAACAACAGCCTCTCTGACCTCAGCTTTAAACCATGCTGGCAATTTTTTAGACTTCCTTCCACTTTTCTTAAAGCGTGGAATACAGCTGGTCTGGGCTTCCAAGATAGTATTTTTCAACAACACCCAAGCTTGATGTACGTCTTTAACCTTTGCAACTGCTCCTTTTAGTTTTTTCTTAACTGTTTTCCTCATTCTATCATAGTCTCCCTTTCGAAAGTTAAAGGGTAGTACTGTGGATTTCCTTACTATCCCTCCTCCACTAATTAAATCAAAGGCGATCATGCTATGATCACTATTGCCAAGTGGCCCCAACATTGAGACATTTCTACTTCAAGGACATTTCTAGCTTTGCAATCGGGGGTTTTCACATAACACGCTATGGTACTTTAGCATCCGTGAATTCGTGAACCAATAATTTCCTTTGTGTTCCATGAGGGTTAGAACAGAATGCGGTACCGTAATTTGGAGATCCTGACCCAGAGTGAGCTTGTCGGCCTCACCCGCCAGGAGGGCTGTAGCTGCAACGGCTCTCAGGCAAGGTGGTCACCCTTTTGCGACGGTATCCAGCTGCTTTGAAAGGTAAGCCACAGGTAGCTGCCAAGATCCGAGGGATTGAGTCAATACTCCCAAAGCATTTCCACTTAACTCATGGACATAGAGGCGAAATGGTTTCTGTACGTCTGGCAGGCCCAAGGCTGGTGATGACATCAAGGCTGCTTTCAACGATCGGAATGCTGTAAGAACATAAGAACATAAGATATGCCATACTGGGTCAGACCAAGGTCCATCAAGCCCAGTATTCTGTTTCCAACAGTGGCCAATCTAGATCATATGTACCTAGCAGTTTCCCCAAGAGACACAAGTTCCACAATGCTTGTACGGGGTCAAGCATTGATACCTTCGGTCACTTCTTAATAATGGTTTATGGACCTTTCCTCCAGGAACCTGTCCAAACCTTTTTTAAACCCAGCTACACTAACAGCCTTTACTACATCCTCCGGTAACAAATTCCAGAGTTTGATTACACGTTGAGTGAAAAAATATTTTCTTTTATTAGTCTTAAATAGTTTACCCTCTAGCTTCATTGCATGTCCCCTAGTCTTTCTATATTCTGATAAGGTAAACAATCGATCTACGTTTACCCGTTCCACTCCGTTCATTAATTTATAGACTTCTATCATATCTCCCCTCAGCCGTCTCTTTTCCAGGTTAAAGAGCCCTAACCTTTTTAGCCTTTCTTCATAGGAGTATCCTTCCATCCCCTTTACCATTTTGCTGGCTCTTCTCTGTACCTTTTCTAAAATCGCTATATCCTTTTTAAGATACGGCGACCAGAATTGTACACAATATTCAAGGTGCGGTCTCACCATGGAACGATATAGAGGCATTATAATATCTTTTGTTTTATTTTCCATTCCTTTCCTTATCATACCTAGCATTCTATTTGCTCTCTTGGCCGCCGCTGCACACTGGGCCGAGGGTTTTAACATGGTATCCACAATGACGCCTAAATCTTTTTCCTGGGTGGTGGTTCCTAATGTGTAACCATAGTTTGGGTTGTTCTTCCCTAGGTGCATAACCTTGCACTTGTCCACATTAAATTTCATCTGCCATTTTGATGTCCAGTCTTCCAATTTATCAAGATCCTCTTGCAATTTTTCACAATCCTCTTGGGTTTTAACAACTTTAAATAGTTTTGTGTCATCTGCAAATTTGATAACCTCACTCATTATTCCACTTTCCAGGTCATTTATGAATATGTCAAAAAGCAGCGGACTCAGCACAGATCCCTGGGGTACACCACTATTCACCTTTCTCCATTGGGAAAATTGGCCATTTAGCCCTACCCTCTGCTTTCTATCTTTTAACCAGTTCCTGATCCACAATAGTACACTGCTTCCTATCCCATGACTCTCTAGTTTTGCCAAACGTCTCTCAGGAGGGACCTTGTCAAAGGCTTTCTGAAAGTCCAGATACACAATATCAACCGACTCACCTTTGTCCACCTATTTATTCACTCCTTCAAAAAAACATAACAGATTAGTAAGACAAGATCTTCCTTGTCTAAAGCCATGTTGGCTGTCTCCCATTAGGTTGTGACTATCTACATGCTGAGTAATTTTATTCTTTATGATGGTTTCTACCATTTTTCCCGGTACTGACATCAGGCTCACCAGTCTGTAGTTTCCCAGATCACCCCTGGAACCCTTATTAAAAATTGCTGTTACATTGGCGATCCTCAAATCTTCAGGTATTAGAGATGATTTTAATGATAGTCCACAGATTACTGATAGCAGTTCTGCAATCTCATATTTCAGTTCTTTCAACACCCTTGGATGTATACCATCCGGCCCAGGTGATTTGCTACTCTTCAGTTTATCTAATAGTTGTAAGACATCTTCCTGATGTATCAATATTTCCTTCAATTCTTCCACACCTTTAAATACCACTTCAGTCATGGGTAACATCCCTACATCTTTCTCAGTAAAGACCGAAGCAAAGAATTCATTCAGTCTCTCCGCTATCGCCTTGTCACCTCTTAGTGCTCCTTTAACCCCTTTACCATCTAATGGACCAACTGACTCTCTCACAGGTTTTTTGCTACAAATGTACTTGAAAAGATCTTTATTTCACGTTTTTGCTTCCGCAGCAAGCTTCTTCTCAAATTCTCTCTTTGCCTGCCTTATCAATGCCTTGCATTTGACTTGCCAGTGCTTGTGCTGTTTCCAGGTTTCGTCGTTTGGCTCTTTTTTCCATTTCCTGAAAGATGCTTTTTTGGCAACAACAGCCTCTCTGACCTCACCTTTAAACCATGCTGGCAGTTTTTTGGACTTCCTTCCACTTTTCTTAAAGCGTGGAATACAGCTGGTCTGGGCTTCCAAGATAGTATTTTTCAACAACACCCAAGCTTGATGTACGTCTTTAACCTTCACAACTGCTCCTTTTAGTTTTTTCTTAACTGTTTTCCTCATTTTATCATATTCTCCCTTTCGAAAGTTAAAAGGTAGTACTGTGGATTTCCTTACTATCCCTCCTCCACTAATTAATCAAAGGCGATCATGCTATGATCACTATTGCCAAGTGGCCCCAACACCCTTATCTCTTGCACTAGATCTGGTGTTCCACTAAGGACTAGGTCTAATATGGCTTCCCCTCTGGTCGGTTCATGAACCAGCTGCTCCAAGAAGCAGTCATTTATTTCATCTAGGAACTTTATCTCCCTAGCATGTCCTGACGTGACACTGACCCAGTCGATACCGGGGTAATTGAAATCACCCATTATTATTACTGCGCTGTAACTTTTGTTAGCTTCCTTGATTTCTTTGAGCATTTCATCATCCATTTGGTCATTCTGGCCAGGTGCTCGATAATACACCCCCACTGCCATCGCCTTCCCCCTTTTATATGGAATTTCAATCCATATAGATTCTACAGCAGATTTTGTTTCCTGCAAAACTTTAATCCTTTCTGAGTCAATGCCCTCTCTAACATAGAGCGCAACCCCTCCACCAATTTGATCAGCTCTATCATTACGATATAGTTTGTACCCAGGTATCACAGTGTCCCACTGGTTGTCCTCCTTCCACCATGTCTCTGATATTCCAATCATATCTAACCTCTCATTTAGTGCTATATATTCTAACTCTCCCATCTTATTCTTTAGACTTCTAGCATTTGCATACAAGCATTTTAGAGAATGTATTTTATTCATGTTAATTTGGCTATTGTTAGACATGGGTAAATTGGGATCTTTAAGCTCTGTCTGCTCCATACTTGAGGGCATTTGGGCTACTTTACTCTTTTGTGGAACCTCTCTGCTTTTGGTAGTATCCTTCAAGGATACATTCTTCTGAACCATCCGCTCTTGGGCGACTGTCGGCTTTCCCCTAATATCTAGTTTAAAAGCTGCTCTATCTCCTTTTTAAAGGTTAATGCCAGCAGCCTGGTTCCATCCCGGTTAAGGTGAAGCCCATCCCTTCCGAAGAGCCCCTCCTTTCCCCAGAATGTTCCCCAGTTCCTAACAAATCCAAAACCCTCATCTCTGCACCATTGTCTCATCCACGCATTGAGACTCCGGAGCTCTGCCTGCCTTTTGGGTCCTGCGCGTGGAACAGGAAGCATTTCGGAGAATGCTACCCTGGAAGTTCTGGATTTCAACTTCCTACCTAAAAGCCTAAATTTTGCCTCCAGAACCTCCCTACCACATTTTCCTATGTCATTGGTACCGACATGTACCAAGACAGCAGACTCCTCCCCAGCACTCTCTAAGACCTTATCTAGGTGGCGCGTGAGGTCCGCTACCTTCGCACCAGGCAGACATGTTACCAGGCGATCCTCACGTCCACCAGCCACCCAGCTATCTACATGCCTAATGATCGAATCACCAACTATAACGGCTGTCCTAACCCTTCCCTCATGGGCACATGGCCCTGGAGAAACCTCCTCGGTGCGAGAGGGTTTTACATCACCTGGAGGACAGGTCCTAGTTACAGGATCACTTCCTGCCACACCAGGGTGATGCTCTCCTGTCACGTGACCTCTCTCCTCCATGGCAACAGGGGTGCTGCCAGACTGGAGGTGGGACTTCAGGACTATATCCCTGTAGGTCTCGTCTATGTACCTCTCTGTCTGTCTTATGTTTTCCAAGTCTGCTACTTTAGCCTCTAGAGAACGGACTTGTTCCCTGAGAGAAAAGAGCTCCTTGCACCTAGTGCACACGTAAGACCTCTCACCAACTGGGAGAAAATCATACATGTGACACTCAATGCAAAAGACTGTCTGCATCTTAGTTTTAAGTTTGTGTCTAGATCTTTAAGTTCTTACTTACTAGGGGTTGCTATGGGTATTTATACCAATAAAACTGTACCTAATATGTTTAATATACCTTGTTCACCTGAAGCTTAAGTAATCTCAGGTCCTTAGTGTATGACTGATTTGGGTAATGAGCTTCACCTGAAAGCACCTCCTGTCTTTTAAGATGTGTAAGTACCTATAAAGCTATGATTATCCCAGGGGAGGGTGGGTGTGGGGAGGGAGGGAGGGAAATAACACTTATTAAAAGAGGGCTGCTACACAGTACCCTGTCTTGTGCTGCTGAGGTAAGCTAAATTCTGATTTGATTTAAATTATAGCTCTTAGCTGCTGCTAGGCTCTAACTTCTTATGAAATTTAAACTACAAGCTCTCTGCTGGGTACTAAATTTAACCAGAAAGCTCTCTTCTGTGTGTTAAATTTAAACTAAAAGTACTTTGCTGTTACTTGGCCCTGAGTGACTATTAAATTTAAACTACAAGCTCTCTGCTGGGTATGAAATGTAACCAGAAAGCTCTCCTCTGTGTTTTAAATTCAAACTTTAATTGCTGCTACTAGGCCCTAACTGATCCAACAAAAAACAGTGGGTTCACAGATTAAGTAGCTTTAATACAAAGAATTCTTTTTAGAAAATTACCAGAAGTATATACTCACAGTTGCAGATTTCTCTCCAGAAGTAACAGTCCCCCTTTCTAGTCCTTCAAGACCTTTCAAGTCCTGTATCCTGTTCTGGGCCCCATTCCAGGGGAGATCGCTCCATTCCTTTGGTGGCCTGATACAATGGCTTTGCCAACAGCGCAAAATTGGGTATCCATATTCGACAATAGCCTGCAACTCCCAGGAAGGCCCTCACCTGCTTTCTGGTGGTGGGGATAGGGATGCGGCACACTGCTTCCTTTCGCTCTGGTCCCAATCTCCGGATCCCTCTGGACAGATGGAATCCCAGATATTTTACCTCAGTTTGGCACAACTGCGCCTTGGCTCTTGAGACCTTGTATCCGGCTTCATTCAGGAGGTGCAAGAGATCACCGGTGGCATGCACGCATTCGTTTTTGGAGTTGGTGGCTACTAGCAGGTCATCCACATACTGAAGAAGGACTCTCTTCCTTGGAGTCACAGAATAATTTGAAAGATCCTGATTTAGGGCAGCACTGAAGAGAGTAGGCGAGTTCTTGAATCCTTGGGGTAATCGAGTCCAGGTGAGTTGGCCTCGCCTTCCTGTGGTAGGGTCTTCCCATTCAAACGCGAACAGGAGTTGACTGGTTGGTGCTAAACGTATGCAGAAAAAGGCATCCTTTAAATCCAAGACGGTGAAGTGAGTAGCCTCAGCGGGGTTCAGTCCCAGGAGAGTATAAGGGTTTGGTACTACTGGATGTATGGTTTCAACTGCATTATTTACTCGTCTCAAGTCCTGCACTGGGCGGTAGTCACCTGTCCCAGGCTTCTTGGGAGGAGGGGGGTATTCCAGGGCGATTGGCACTCTCTGAGAAGTCCGTACTTCAGTAATTTCATTAAATGACAGTGAATTCCTTCAATCGCTGGTCGCGGGAGAGGATATTGTCTCACGTGCACTGGTTCCACTCCTGGTTTGAGGGTGACAAGCACAGGGGCTATATTTTTTGCTAGGCCTGGAGGATTATCCTCCGCCCATACCTCGGGCAGAGCTGAGATTCTGATGGGTATACGGGGGCTGGCTGCCTTGGTCAGAGAGGCACTATAGAACCACCATTCTTCTTCCCGGGGGACAGTCAGCACCATCAGGCCAGCAGATTTCGAGTTCACAGTCATTTCCATCTGTCCTCCTTCAACAAAGGATATCTGCGCCTGGAGCTTAGCAAGCATATCTCGGCCCAAAAGAGGAATTGGGCATTCGGGCATGTATAGGAACTGGTGCGTTATCTTCCGTCCCCCTAGTTCACAAGTGTGATTCTGCAAGAAAGGCTTTGTGGCCTTAGCTCCAGTAGCTCCAACAATGGTGATGGATCGAGAAGACAGAGGGGCCACTGGTTTTGCTACTACTGAATGTTCAGCCCCCGTATCCACCATAAAGTCCATATATTGGTCCCCAATCTTCAAACTGACCATAGACTCCTGGGGAACTAGAGGAAACTTGGAGCCCGGTCTGGCCTAGTCTTCATCCATGTTGTAGCCCTCTTCGGCTGCCACTCCCTCTACAGCTGCTTCTCCTTGTTGGAACTGTGTGTGATACATTCCTCCCCGATGCCAGAATCTTCCCCCTGCTCTCCGCATGCTCCCTCCTCCCCTCCAGGAGGCGGAGTCAATGTTCGGGCATTCATTTTTCCAATGTCCTTCTTTTCTACAGTGGGCACACTGATTTGCACCCAATGGGGACCGATCATCTCCTCGGCCCCTTCCACGTCTTCAAGTCCTTCTGTTAGAGTAACTTCCTCCGCGTCGTTCAACTAAAGCTGCAGCAAGGAAATCAGCTTTCTTCTTCATTTTACGTTCACTTTCCTTCTGACGTTCTTGATCACGATTCACAAACACTTTCTGAGCAATTTCCATTAACTGGGTCACATTCATGCCCGCAAATCCTTCCAACTTTTGCAGTTTCCGTTTTATGTCTCCCTGGGACTGCCTCACAAAGGCTGAATTCGCCATGTGCAAATTTTCCTGGGCCGCTGGATCATATGGGGTATAAAGTCTGTAAGCTTCAGATAAGCGTTCATAAAAGGCTGCTGGACTCTCGTCTGGATGCTGGATGACTTCCGTTACCTTTCCGATATTCATGGCCTTCTGGCCTCCTCTCTTCAGGCCCTGCAGTAGGGCCTGGCAGAACCTAGTGAGGGCCGTCGCCCCGGTTGCACTGTTTGGATCCCACTTGGGATCGTCATTTGGAAAATCTGCGGCGGCCGCTTGTCTGGGATCTAGGCCTGCTTCTTCCACGGGATTTTCCTCTAACCATCGGGTGGATGCTTGCAGTAGTGAAGAGGGTAGAAAGGAGCAGGCGGCAATCAGACCAGGTAGGCTGATGGGTCTGCATAATACTAGACATTAATTCTGTCAGTTCTTGGGGCTTCTCAGTATAGGACGCATAATGCGTCTTCCAGTTCAGTAAATCTGTGGTAGAGAAAGGCACATAAACGAGACTGGTTGGCCCCACCACAACCTGGTCCCGTTCATTAAGGATAGGTAGCCCCGGGACCAATGTTCCCTCTAATTTCTGTAGGCTGTGTGTGCATAAAATATCAGCTGTGCAGCTTTTGAAGGAAGGTTAAATTTTTGTGCGCCACATAAGAACATAAGAACATAAGATATGCCATACTGGGTCAGACCAAGGTCCATCAAGCCCAGCATTCTGTTTCCAACAGTGGCCAATCTAGGTCATACGTACCTAGCAGTTTCCCCAAGGGACACAGGTTCCACAATGCTTGTACTGGTTCAAGCATTGATATCCTGGGTCCCTTCTTAATAATGGTTTATGGACCTTTCCTCCAGGAACTTGTCCAAACCTTTTTTAAACCCAGCTACACTAACAGCCTTTACTACATCCTCCGGTAACAAATTCCAGAGTTTGATTACACATTGAGTGAAAAAATATTTTCTTTTATTAGTCTTAAATAGTTTACCCTGTAGCTTCATTGCATGTCCCCTAGTCTTTCCATATTCTGATAAGGTAAACAATCGATCTACGTTTACCCGTTCCACTCCGTTAATTAATTTATAGACTTCTATCATATCTCCCCTCAGCCGTCTCTTCTCCAGGCTAAAGAGCCCCAACCTTTTTAGCCTTTCTTCATAGGAGTATCCTTCCATCCCCTTTACCATTTTGGTGGCTCTTCTCTGAACCTTTTCTAAAATCGCTATATCCTTTTTAAGATACGGCGACCAGAATTGCACACAATATTCAAGGTGCGGTCTCACCATGGAACGATATAGAGGCATTATAATATCGCTTGTTTTATTTTCCATTCCTTTCCTTATCATACCTAGCATTCTATTTGCTCTCTTGGCCGCCGCTGCACACTGGGCCGAGGGTTTTAACAAGGTATCCACAATGACGCCTAAATCTTTTTCCTGGGTGGTGGTTCCTAATGTGGAACCTTGCATCGTGTAACCATAGTTTGGGTTGTTCTTCCCTAGGTGCATAACCTTGCACTTCTCCACATTAAATTTCATCTGCCATTTTGATGCCCAGTCTTCCAATTTATCAAGATCCTCTGGCAATTTTCCACAATCCTCCTGGGTTTTAACAACTTTAAATAGTTTTGTGTCATCTGCAAATTTGATAACCTCACTTGTTATTCCACTTTCCAGGTCATTTATGAATATGTCAAAAAGCAGCGGACCCAGCACAGATCCCTGGGGTACACCACTATTCACCTTTCTCCATTGGGAAAATTGGCCATTTAGCCCTACCCTCTGCTTTCTATCTTTTAACCAGTTCCTGATCCACAGTAGTACACTGCCTCCTATCCCATGACTCTTTAGTTTTGCCAAAAGTCTCTCATGAGGGACTTTGTCAAAGGCTTTCTGAAAGTCCAGATACACAATATCAACTGACTCACCTTTGTCCACCTGTTTATTCACTCCTTCAAAAAAACATAACAGATTAGTAAGACAAGATCTTCCTTGTCTAAAGCCATGTTGGCTGTCTCCCATTAGGTCGTGACTATGTACATGCTGAGTAATTTTATTCTTTATGATGGTTTCTACCATTTTTCCCGGTACTGATGTCAGGCTCACTGGTCTGTAGTTTCCCGGATCACCCCTCGAACCCTTTTTAAAAATTGGTGTTACATTGGCGATCCTCCAATCCTCAGGTATTAGAGATGATTTTAATGATAGTTCACAGATTACTGATAGCAGGTCTGCAATCTCAAATTTCAGTTCTTTCAACACCCTTGGATGTATACCATCCGGCCCAGGTGATTTGCTACTCTTCAGTTTATCTAATAGTTGTAAGACATCTTCCTGATGTATCGATATTTCCTTCAATTCTTCCACACCTTTAAATACCACTTCAGTCATGGGTAACATCCCTACATCTTCCTCAGTAAAGACCGAAGCAAAGAATTCATTCAGTCTCTCCGCTATCGCCTTGTCGCCTCTTAGTGCTCCTTTAACCCCTTTATCATCTAATGGTCCAACTGACTCTCTCACAGGTTTTTTGCTACGAATGTACTTGAAAAGGTCTTTATTTCGCGTTTTTGCTTCCGCAGCAAGCTTCTTCTCAAATTCTCTCTTTGCCTGCCTTATCAATGCATTTGACTTGCCAGTGCTTGTGCTGTTTCCAGGTTTCATCGTTTGGCTCTTTTTTCCATTTCCACTCGGAGTTATATACTTTAAAATTTGACTACACGTCAGAATACAGTATGTATACCACATTGATTTTAATCAAATTAAATGAAAATAGACGATTACCAAATGAAGCAGAAAATTTCTAGTAATTACAATCACAACTTTTAAATTTTAAGATGTCTGTGTTGTTTTCTATCAGAATCAGAATCGTAATTTTTGTGTGCTCTGTTGTAAAGTATGTGCGCTCGCTCGGCGAGGTGTGTGCGCGCACACACGCGCACAGCTTAGAGGGAACAGTGCCCGGGACCTGGCACAATGGCATGACGTGACCATCCCTCTGACTTGCCGTTGTACTCCTGAGAGCATAATGTATTCTGGCTTGTTGGAATTCAGCTCCCCTGCTTTGGTCTTTGGCAGTAAGTGACCCTGAACTAGCAAATGAATCCCTGCTTGCCGTGTCATCGGTGGACTGCGGTCCTTCCGGGGCACTCTGGACGGAGCTGGGGCTCGCGGGCAGGAGGGGGTGTGCTTCCTCCTGCTGTGGAGGCGGTTGGAGGACTAAGGGTAAGTCGGCAGGAGGGGGTCCTCCTGCGCCAGGCTCTGCTCGGTGTGGTGACGGAGCTGAGGGGACTGGCCTATAAAGGAACTGGGGCGAATGGGTCAGAATATCTGGAGATTCCGGGACAGAATATACGGGCAGCTTCTCTTCTCCAGACTTTCGGGCCCCCCTTGTGATCACTACCATTATCTTACACTGTTCCTCGTGGCAACGCTTCATCCAAGAGGGCTCTTTTTCACAAATATTTAACCAGGAATCTATATAGGGGAACTGGTCAGGGTGTTCTCTACGAACAATCTGATGTACTCGGAATATGATTCTAACATCAAACGTACCACCAGGGGGCCACACGGTGACCAGCACCGGCCACTCCCTGTCACAAAGTATTTCTAATCGGGACGAAGACATTTTTACTCCATAGTCGCTGTCAAATCCCTTCTTGAAATTCTTGATCATACACTTCAGCGGAGTTTGCGTGGACTCCGACCTCCCATAATGACGTACACAACAGACAGTAGGGGCGGGTGGTCGGGCTGCAGGTAAGGGGTCCATACAGCCCTAGAAACAAATAGGTAGACAAACACCGAACATGTCCTCCTTTTCACGACCTGGGCGCGGTCGCCTGGCCAGGAACTGCGCTACTCAGGAGTCCGCTCTCACTTGGTCTATGTTTCAAGACCTCTCATTCATACACACAACCAAACATGCTAGCAACGTTTTCCCAAATTCCCAGGCCTATCTTACTAACCAAGGGCAGTAGTTTCGTACTCGCACATTCTCATGCAAGGCTTAGTCGGACGTGCCCTAAGAGGTGATCAGGCTCTCGGTACCTTATTCCCATACCAATTCAGTCTCGCGTATACTCATGCAAGACGTACCCAAACCTAACTGACTGAGGAGCAAGGAGATTGCTACTCACCGGATCAGGTACCCGATGCAAAACCAGTTCTTGGGTTGAATCCTGGACTCCCCTTGGGTTCGGAGGTGTTGGCCGGCCGGATCCAGTAATCCGCCGAGGCAAGGCGGAACCCTCTCCGATACAAGAGGACCGGTGGCGCCTGAGATTTCCCCTGCGGTCGGACGGACACGGTTTCAACCGGGCCAAACCTTGAGGCGGTAAAACGTGGTATATTCACTTGAATACCATCCACTGCTCACACATTCCCGGCCAATGCACCAAGAATATGTAGCAGTGAAGTGCACGCAATGAATAAAACCAGGAGTCAATTGCAGGTTCCAAGGCAATTTATTGTGCACAGGCTCAGACAAGTATGTGTCCAAAAGTGACTGAGCAATGGAGTACAGGAGCAAATTCCTTATATACAATTTTTACAGTTTGATACAGGCAAACTTTCTATTGGTCCCAACGCCCCTTGCACCTGTCCAATCGAGGACCTTCTCTGGGCCTAGCTCCCTGTTCCCCCTTCTCAGGCTATTCTAACAAAGGCATAGTCTTAGATATTGATACATTTCTACTTCAAGGACATTTCTAGCTCAGAGAATGCAAGACCAGTTCTATCATCAGCATAAAGGAATTATACAAGTTTTTCAAAAGCAGTTTGAAGCAGTTTAAAGCAGATTCTCAAACTCTGGTTCTGTTCTGCACTAGTCTCAGGTGGGGGTTGGGATCTAGGCCTAGGTTACAGGCCATAGCCTACCACAATACGGATGTTGGCCCAGGTCACCTGGGGCTGGAGGGCATGTAGTGGCAGAAGGCGGGGGGCGGGGGGGGGGGTGACTGCCTGCAGTCGCCTGAATGGCTCACAACTTGCTTGGCCAAGATGTGTACACATGCAGGCCCAGTCCATGCCATGTATAGTGAGGATGGACAGCACTGTTCCCTCTAAGCTGTGCACGTGTGCGCGCGCACATACCTCGCCGAGCGAGCGCACATACTTTACAACAGAGCGCACAAAAATTACGGTTCTGATTCTGATAGAAAACAACACAGACATCTTAAAATTTAAAAGTTGTGATTGTAATTACTAGAAATTTTCTGCTTCATTTAGTAATCGTCTATTTTCATTTAATTTGATTAAAATCAATGTGGTATACATACTGTATTCTGACGTGTAGTCAAATTTTAAAGTATATAACTCCAAGTGTCGTTATGTGGCGCACAAAAATTTAGCCTTTCTTCAAAAGCTGCACAGCTGATATTTTATGCGCAAACAGCCTACAGAAATTAGAGGGAACATTGATGGACAGCCCATTGGGGTGTCCCTCCCCGCTATCCGCATCCCCTTCCAATCCAGTCTAACTTCCCCGCACGTTGTATGGGGAAGGTAGATGGGGGCCAGCAGAGGGGTGGATGGGGACAGCGTTAAGGAGGGTCATGGGTGTTTGCTGACCCCAGACATACAGGGCTGATTCAAATACTGGCCCTGTATGTCCAGGGCCAACAGCATAGCTGGGGAACGTCTCCCACCTCTGAGGTGGAATAGGTTCCCTGATGTGGCAACAGATTGCAGACCTAGGGCTGAAAAGTGGTGGGTGGGGGCAGGGAGCCTACCCCTGCAGCCTTACCCCAGCCTATTGAGTCAGAAGCAGGGGTCAGGCTGTGGGGGAAGTGGTACAGGCAATGGTGGCTGGGGATTGTGGGAATACAATGGAGCAGCAGGGTCATGGCAACTGGATGCAATGGCGCTGTGGCTCCATTGTACTGGCCAGACCAATTTAGCTGGGGATGGCCTGTACATGCAGGCCGGGCTGCTTTGTGAACTTGGCCTGCACGTACAGGCCTGTTTGCGGGTCTGGTCCTGTGGGGCCAGGTGTGCCTCATGGGATCAGTAGTGCGGCTCCCACTGTGTGTCCGGTTCTGAATGGGCACACAGAGGGCCGAGACGGCTGGAATGGAATTGTGCTAAAGGGGCATGCCCCCAGCTGCCCAGCCCTGCACAGGCAGCCTACATCAAACAAAGTGCATCTCTATGAGGGACCTCACCTGAAGCAGAGGCCCCGACACACATACCATTGCAGTCACATCATGGACCCCTTGTACCTACCATGTCAATGGCAGTGTTGCTGTAGAGGGGGATATATTGCATGAAATCAGCTCCATACTGAATAAGGCACCTGTCATGTCACTAAGGATGGGCCTTCTGCTGTCACTGGTTTTGGGGACCTTTTCATACAATCTTTATGGAGCCTCTTAATAGTAAATGTCTGGGTGGGATTCTTAGACCCCTTATGCCATATGGACCTAATGTTTACTGCTGACCCCAGGACCAGCCCTACCATTGAGAGACTGTGTTCTTTGCACATGGCCCTGCTTTTCAGTCTCACAATACAGCCCCTGACATTTGCAAATGAGGCCCCCCAATAAGTCACTGCACATGACCCCGCTTCCCCCTGCCTGCAGCCTAACTCTTAGTTTGTCTCTGAGCATGCCCACCATCCTGTTCTCTCCCTCAGCTCTTCTAGATAGGCCCCAGGGATTGACAACATGACAAAGCATTAATCTCATCCTCCTAGATATACCGTCCTCATTTGACTCTGTGAACCACAACATCCTTTTCAACCGCCTAAAACACCTGGGCATAGGTGGTACTACTCTACAGTGGTTTCAAGATTACCTGTCCAACTGCACCCGACAGGTTTGCAATGAAAACAACCTATTCCCCAGGGATCTGCTTTATCTGCACTTCTGTTTGATATATATCTACAACCTATCTGCTTCAGAGCCCTGCACTGTTGAGGCATTCTTAACAGGGGCTATACATTTCAAGCAAAGGTAAGAGTTTGTGGCTTTTTAAATTACTAGTTCTCTGCCTGGGAGCTCTTAAAAGGGGTTTGGTACATTTTTAAAATAAAATTACATTATTTTTGGTGCTTTAGTTTAAAAGGAGAAATATTTTCTTAAGTGGAGTAGGTTTAAAACTCTGCTTTAGTATCTTTCTCAGTTCTTTGAAACTACTGAACCTAATCAGGAGTTAGTGGACCTGATTAGCCCGTGAAAGAACTGAGAGCAGCTGAGGCCTGCATAAAAGGCTTCAGGGCCCTGCACTGCTGAGGCCTTCCTAACAGGGGCTGTACATTTCAAGCAAAGGTAAGAGTTTGTGGCTTTTTAAATTACTAGTTCTCTGCCTGGGAGCTCTCAAAAAGGGTTTGGTACATTTTTAAAACAAAGTTACATTCTTTTTGGTGCTTTAGTTTAAAAGGAGAAATATTTTTTTAGTGGGGTAGGTTTAAAACTCTGCTTTAGTATTTTTCTCAGCTCTTTATGTTTATGTTTATTTAAAACTTTATATACCGCCCATCACAGAGTGTCAGAGCGGTTTACTTTGAAACTACTGACACCTAATCAGGTGTTAGCTCCCTCCAACTACCACCCACCCCTAGTGAGCAGTCTTGCTTTATAGGGCACCTCCCCAATTAACTACACACAGGGACTTGGAACAGCACATTTTGAACATACTTAAAAAGATTTAGCTGCTTTTTCTCTGAAAAGACAGCTGGGAAACCGGCTGGTACTTTGGTAGATCTCTCTCTTTTGTTTTAACAGATACCTAAGTTCTACGAACTGAACAATGGGTGGGAAAAATCGTATCACTAAAGCTGTTGCTCTCGTTACAGCTTCTGCCTCTGTCCAGACAGAGGTCCCAATGCCAGTTGAAGGACCGGTTCCATGTGCAGGATGCCTGCATGCTGAAGCTCTCAGGAAACAAGTGGAGGAACTCAGAGAGGAGGTGGCACGGCTAAGGAGCATTCAAGACAGTGAGAAGTACATTGATGAGATGCTTCTTGCAACATCCAAGCTCTTCAGCAGAGGAGAAGATAAGAACATAAGAACATAAGACATGCCATACTGGGTCAGACCGAGGTCCATCAAGCCCAGTATCCTGTTTCCAACAGTGGCCAATCTAGGTCATACGTACCTAGCAATATCCCCAAAAGACACAGGTTCCACAATGCTTGTACTGGGTCAAGCATTGATATCCTGGGTCCCTTTTTAATAGTGGTTTATGGACCTTTCCTCCAGGATCCTGTCCAAACCTTTTTTAAACCCAGCTATACTAACAGCCCTTACTACATCCTCCGGTAACAGATTCCAGAGTTTGATTACACGTTGAGTGAAAAAATATTTTCTCTTATTTGTCTTAAATAGTTTACCCTGTAGCTTCATTACATGTCCCCTAGTCTTTCTATATTCTGATAGCGTAAACAATTGATCCACGTTTATCCGTTCCACTCCATTCATTAATTTATAGACCTCTATCATATCTCCCCTCAGCCGTCTCTTTTCCAGGTTAAAGAGCCCTAACCTTTTTAGCCTCTCTTCATAGGAGTAGCCTTCCATCCCCTTCACCAATTTGGTGGCTCTTCTCTGTACTTTTTCTAATAATGCTATGTCCTTTTTAAGATACGGTGACCAGAATTGCACACAATATTCAAGGTGCGGTCGTACCATGGAGCGATACAAAGGCATTATAATATCCTTTGTTTTATTCTCCATCCCTTTCCTTATGATACCTAGCATTCTATTTGCTTTCTTGGCCGCCGCTGCACACTGGGCGGAGGGTTTTAACATGTTATCCACGATGACTCCTAAATCTTTTTCCTGGGTGGTGGTTTCTAATGTGGAGCCTTGCATCGTGTAACTATAGTGTGGGTTGTTCTTTCCTAGGTGCATAACTTTGCACTTGTCCACATTAAATTTCATCTGCCATTTGGATGCCCAGTCTTCCAATTTCTCCAGATCCTCCTGCAGTTTTCCACAATCCTCTTGGGTTTTAACAACTTTAAACAGTTTTGTGTCATCTGCAAATTTGATAACCTCACTAGTTATTCCCTTTTCCAGGTCATTTATGAATATGTCAAAAAGTAGCGGACCCAGTACAGATCCCTGGGGTACTCCACTATTCACCTTTTTCCATTGGGAATATTGGCCATTTAGCCCTACCCTCTGCTTTCTATCTTTTAACCAGTTCCCGATCCACAACAGTACACTGCCTCCTATCCTATGACTTTTTAGCTTCACCAAAAGTCTCTGATGGGGAACCTTGTCAAAAGCTTTCTGAAAGTCCAGATACACTATATCAACCGACTCACACCTTGTTTATGCACACCTTCAAAAAAAATATCAGATTAGTAAGACAAGATCTTCCTTGTCTAAAGCCATGTTGGCTGTCTCCCATTAGGCCATGACTATCTACATGCTGTGTAATTTTGGTGTTTATGATGGTTTCTACCATTTTCCCTGGTACTGACGTCAGGCTCACCAGTCTGTAATTTCCCGGGTCACCCCTGGAACCCTTTTTAAAAATTGGTGTTACGTTGGCGACCCTCCAATCTCATATTTCAGTTCTTTCAACACTCTGGGATGTATACCATCCGGTCCAGGTGATTTGCTACTATTCAGTTTATCAAATAGTTGTAATATATCTTCCCGGTGTAGCGATATTTCTCTCAATTCCTCTGCAGTATCACCTTTAAATACCACTTCAGTCTTGGGTAACATCCCTACATCTTCCTCAGTAAAGACCGAAGCAAAGAATTCATTCCGAAGCAAGACCGAAGATGAGTGCCTTCGGAATGACAAAGGTTGGACAGAAGTCACCAGGGCCTGCAGAATCACCAATCCAACTTCTCCAGCCCTTGAAGAACTATTATGCAGCCCTGGAAGTGGAGGAGGTGAAAGCATCCCTGGAAAGGAAAGAACCAAAGCTCAAGTACCCCAAAGTTGCAGAATCAGTGACTACAAGGAAGCGAAGGGTAGTGGTGGTTGGTGGCTCTCTTCTGAGGGGTACTGGCAAGGGTTTTACTTGCCTATCTTTTAGGCACAGGTCGCTAACTGGGCAGTATGCAATATCACCGCTGCCCAGTTAACGACAGTCTCCACTTCAGCCCTCTGCTGGAATGCTCCCAATATGCCTCGATGCTAGCTGCATAGCATCAGGGATGTAGCGGGGATAAAAGGGAATATTCAGTGGCACTAACCGTGTAAAAGCTATTGAATATCCCAATTAAAGGCATTTACATGGTTTGCTGGGTTGTAAACCGTGTAAATGCCTTTCAAATATTGGGTCCAAGCACATTTGCAGAGGTCAGCACCCTGGAGACGTGGAGTGCGATTCCATAACGTGCATGTCTGACCCACGGGCATGTCTCAATCAAAAATTGGCTCTCTTTGAACCTAATTTATTTATTTAAACAGTTTTATATACCACCTTATCCTTCAATCAAAGTGGTTAACAAGAAAACAAAAGGGTTTACATTGAGGGAAGGACATAAAGATAATACATTACAGTAAATGACATTTCATAACAATTCATTGCCATTACATTACATAATAATTCATTGCAATCATATTAAGTGTTAAAATAAGTCTAAACATTGTAAGAAAATTAAAATTCAAACAGAAAGACATTTTGGTCTATTAGAGTTAAGTTAATTGCCATATGCTTCAATAAATAGGTATGTTGTAAGGGACTTTCGAAAATCTTTGATATCAGTTTGAGTTCTTAATTCCTCAGGAATAGAATTCCATAGTTGCGGTGCCATAAAGGAGAAAGCCCTTTTAGATATCATTTGTTTGGATCTATTAAAATTCAAGTGAGAATTGAGTCTGTTGGTAGCCTGTGAGCATCTGGGTCTTGAGTTTATGTCTTTAGAAATAATAGTTGTTAGAATATTCACTGATGATTCGTGCAAAATTTTGAAAATGTTCATAAGATTCTTGTATTTTGACCTTATAGTGATTGGAAGCCAATGCAGTTCTTGAAGCAAGGGAGTTATATGCTCACATTTTGTAGAATTCATTATAGTTCGTGCGGTGGTATTTTGTGCCAGTTGGAGGGGATGGGATGGTATGTTTTGGAAGACCTTGATAAAGGATGTTTCCAAAGTCGAGTAGTGGTGTTATAACTGCTTGACATACCGTCCGGAAATGATTTAGTTGTAAAATTGGTTGGAGCTTTCTAATGATTTTTAAACGGTGGTATACTTTAGCTGCAATTTTATTTATATGGGATTTTAAGTTAATATGTTTATCTAGGGTTATACCAAGGTATTTCACTTCCTCGTTGATTTTTATAGATTTGTTTAGTATAGTAATTTCTTTAGGAGCTTTTATGCTTTCATTATTAGAAATGAATAATGCTTCTGTTTTATCTGGGTTTATTTTAAAATTGTTAGTTGTAAGCCAATTGTTCATATCAATCAAACAGTTATCAATTATTTCTGTGTCAAATGAATTTTGGTCGATTGCAGTGTAGATCATAATGTCGTCAGCGTATAGATGGTAATTTATTCCATATTGTTGATTCCACAATTCCGCAGAGATGGGCTTGGACATGCCCTCAGGGCCAGATTCAGGGAGATAGACATGCTCAGCAGGCATGTGCAAGCGCTATCCAACTGGCCCCGTGCCTCAGACACGGGTAAATATTTTGGACATCCCCGTGCCCATCATATTCTGAAATGTTACATGTTTCGGATGTTGCCTGTCCCTGTGATATACCCGCAGATGCCACGCCCCTCGAGAAAAATGTGCATCTCCTAAGCTGCTCAACACAGGCAGTAGTTTGCTGATGCACACGACATAAATGCCAATGAGAAATGACAGCTGCTGCAACCTAGACCATATACCAGTCCCCCCCCCCCATGCCCTGAAAAGTGCTAGGTAATCCCAGTGCACACCCCACTATGGTATACAAGGATTTAAATATGAACATGTATGTCAGGACATACCTTGCATCAAATGGTATAGGTATTAGGAACCGGCCACAGTGATTCCTGCCCTGGTCATCTCTACAAACACGCCTTAAACTGCTTGGGATGGACCATCACCAAGTCCACAAAACCTCAAACTAACCATGCAGGTCCCCAAAGGATGCATAATATTACTGAGCAACAAATGTATGCCCTTTCCATGTCTCTGGCCTATAAGTGCACTCATTCTGCTGCTCTGTACTACCATTCCACTCTTACCTCTCCCTACACCCCTCCCCGTGAACACCGTCATCTGTCAAATTGCTTCTATCTGTGCCCTTCCCTTCTACTGCCAAATTGAGATGCCGCTCCCTTCACCTTGCTGCCCCGTATGCCTGGAAGAAATTACCTGAGTCTGATCATCATGTTTCGTCCCTGGCCCCTCTCAAATCCAGGCTGAGCGCTCACCTCATTGGTACCACTGTTGGATCAGATCCGCCTAAGCTCCCTTGTGTTTCCTGACCATTCCCTCTGGATGTATCCTGTTCACAGCTACTGTATTGTCTGTCCCGACTAGCTTGTAAGCTCTGCTAAGCAGGGACCATCTGTTACGTGTGTCTGTGTAGCACTGCATACATCTTGTAATGCTATATAAGTTATCAGTAGTAGTTGTTGTAGTTGTGGTAGGGCCTTCTGGCTATAGCGTCTGAGGCCCACCTATCTGGGAACTGGCATTTTACACAATAGCTACATATATCCCATTGTGGCATATGTCGGTCTGTATACATCCGCTATCTGTGGGGCAACACTGTCTGCCTTCCCACAGCCAGCTCTGTGGCACTGCTCCCCTGGTCAGGGCTGTATGAGCATGGGAATGGAGATCCCTGTGCCATCATACCAAGTAGCCAGACTCCAGATATGTCACGCTCTTGCAGCTCTCATTGATCCTGGCCTGGGTAGGGATGTAGGCTGCATGGGATAATCTGGGGAATGTTGGCACTACATTAGTCATGTCTCCCAGTTCCAGGCTCAGCGGATGTATGGTTGCCCTATCACACTACCAATAAAATCTTATCTAATTAGAGTACCCTATGTAAAATAATCCATGTTAAATAGGTTCCCTCTGGCTAAATGTCAAAACATATCCCTGTCAGTGGAGATGGTAGAGATGAGGAAAGTGTCTGAATTCAAAAAGGCTTGAGACAATCACAAAGGATCCCTAAAGGAAAAAAGAGGACTGTTGTAGTGGTTGATATGGAAGGGCAGACTAGATAGGCCACGTGGTCTTTTTCTGCAGTCATGTGTCTGTTTCTAATAATAGGGACCCTCAGAATAAGGGCATTCAGCAATGCAAACAGCACTAATACATACTCAACAGCAACACCATTGGTCCCACAAAATGTGCATTATGGGCATGCATTAGTGCTGTTTGCAGTGTTGAGTGCCCTTATTCTGAGGCTCCCTTATTATTGACGAACATATGTTTTGACATGTAGCTATAGTGAACCCTCTCTGAATTTGACTGCCCAATCAGACTGGTATATGGTGACACTGAGGCCATCCATACGGTCCAGGTACAGGCCAGGCTTTTATGTCCCCCCCCCCCCCCCCGAATTGCAGATGAGTACACTAGATCCCTTCGTACACACACACACACACACACACAGTCTCTCACTTTCTGTCACAAAAACATGATTCTGCCAAAGAAATGCCCTGAACCTTGTCAGACGGGTGCCTGGGTGAGAATGTTCACAGTCTTGGCAAAGGCATATATCAATATGATTTGCAAGGGATTGTGGGAAATGCAGTCCATTCACACCAGACACAGCCGCTCACAATAATTAGTTGTGCTTGAGTGTAAAGCCAATAAGATATTTATTTATGGGGTTATTTCTCCCAACACAGATATGCTTGGTAGCACATAAAACAGGATACTTGCTTTCAGTGTTAAACTTAGAAAAACAAAATCAGGAAAACAACAGCTGAACTTGTCAGGCAATCAAAGCAAAAGAATAAAGACCTGGTTGGTAACAAACTGGTCTTTTCTGTAGGCTCTAGCTAATATTTTCTTAGCAGTGCATCAAACAACAAGCAAAACCCACAAAGTAGGGAAAAACTGTTCTTTTCAGGTTAACTTCTTATATCTTCACACATAGACTCAGAAGTGATTTCCTCAGAGCTCACAAGCAATTAGGTAAGGCTCAATTGCTAGCAGTTACCCAGCTGAAACCCCTTAGCTGGCTTGCTTTCTACTGCGTGGCTCAAATCCTACTCAGGAGCTTTTCTGAGTAGATTAAAGAACAAGTTTGTATTTCTTTGTGATGGTTGTTGTACTTTGTAACAGAAAATTACCAAAGGAGTTTAGACAGAGAGCAATCCATGTATTCACAGCCTGTATCTATAACCTCTCCCCCTTCTTCAACAATCATGGGTTCAATATCATGGATTGGCACAGAGGAATTTCTCAATGGAGCACTCTCAGGAGAATACTTGTTTCCCTGCTGTCTTTCAAGGGTATAGCTAGGGCATAGATCAGTGTTCATACCTGAGCTTCCATTGCTGTTAGAGTTCCTCTCTAAATAGCCTGGCCAGTATGTAGTCCAGTTCTTATGTCCAGCCTTCCAATCCAGATCCCTGGACACTGGATCTCTCTTCACATACCTTCTGGCACGGGTCCTAGGGTCCCTTCCAAGTGCAGCTGTCTCCCTCACAGGTACCATCTGGAGATTCCTAGCTCTGCAGCACCACTCCTTTGGTTTTCCCCAGTCCAATGGTGTATGCTGGCCTTTTGAATGTCTCCCAGTATACGTACTGCTCTGGACTCCTTTAGACCTCCCAAATGCTTTTCTCTTCTTTCTTCCAAAGGGTTTCTTGCCCTCTCTGTCCGTCCGCTCTGGCTTCTGCTTCTGATGATCCTCCAGATGATGAAGCTGTCCAAGATGGGGATCTCCAAGATGAGGATGAAGATGATTCTCTGTAGAATAAACTCTACCTTTATTCTGCTTAGATGAGTGCTCCACCCTAGCACAGCGCAGCTGTGCTGAATCAGGCCCTGCCCTTTGAGATGAGTGCTTGGGGATTACCTCATAGCCCTCCTGATTGAACACACGTTTCCCCACTTCATCTCCTCTAATGGCTGTTGGAAACCTGGTGCATTCTGGGACTGGTAGTCTTTTATGGAAAAATTCAGTTTTCTTATTTCTACCAGAACTGACAGGTTGCTTGTTCAGAGTCACTTCACCTTTACTATAGCTCCTTCCTGAGCTATGATAAGCTTCCTTATCACAACCTATACATAACAGCTATGATATAATATAATCACATGGGTTACTAGGACTACAAATATGATCTCCATTTCTCACCCAAAAAGGAATCCTTTCCCTGCTCATGCCCATACTACCCCTGCATCAGCATGCCCATTTTTCTGAACATGGGAATTGTTAGGGTCCCATAGATTGGCTCCTTTAGCACAAACAGCACATAAGTATATAGCCTGAATAAACACTTGCTCTTCTTAATATTTCTGTAAGAGCGTTTATAAATTTTTCTTTACCTTACAACATTCCCTCACCTCTGCTCCCTGTACCTTAAGACTGAATCTTGTATTTTTCCAGACTGTAGTCACACCAGTTCAAAATATACTTGTCACAACCATTCTTCTATATGGGCTGCATTGAAGAGAAGAACAGAATATTTTCTAAGTCCTAGCCTTATACCACGTTTCAGCAGGAATAATGTGGATGCTTCTGGGAAACAATACATACACGGGTCTTTCCTGAATATGCTTTCTATGTCTCTGCGGCTGACCATGCCCCCATTCTGCCCTCTCCCGCCCATGTTCTGAGATCTCCTTGCTAACATCGTGGATGTGCATATCAACAGTGTTTCAGAATACAGTCTGGGATGTTTTCAGCACATAAATGACCCACCGCATGTACAAACCCCTTATTTGTGTTCTGGAATGATCCCCTTAGTGTTCCCTCCTCCTTACATAGCACTTACCAGCAGCTTCAGATCAATAGAAAAAAAAGTATATTCCTTCAAGTCAAGAAAACTCCCAAAGCAGCTACATTTTTCTTACTAAAATCTTTTTTTTTTTTACTATTTTTTTATTTTTTGCTTGGCCTTATGTTTTTTTTCTTCCAGCTCTATAGTATGGTAAAATTTATGACCTTAAATATCCATTGCTCCTTTTCTTGTTTGAAACGAAAATCTTAGGAAATATAGGAAAAAAAAGAAACCTTGTTATAACGGTGTATGATTTCAGAGGGTATTTTCCACCCTTCTAATATGTATTAATAAATCAGCAGTACAGGCATTACTCACAGTCACATGTACAAAGAACATGATGTACTTTACTTCCTTTTCCCATGATGACTGTTTCTTCTTTTTGTGTTATGCTGTAGACATTTCCACAACTTGAAAATACGCTTTTCAAATTTCCAGCCAAAAGTTGTCAAATAAGAACAAATTCCATCAAACTAAGGAACACATGAAGCAAAAAAAAACAAACAAACCCTAAACAATGCTCTGGAACAACTACTTGGATAATTCTTTTACTTAAAAATAAAATAGGTCAAATTGAAGTGGGGTTTTTTTTTCAGATTTGACCGAGAGAGTTTGTATATTTGGCGGAGAATGCAAAAGACATTTTCTGGTCTGGCATATTCTTCTTTTTCATTTAGCTATTAATAAATTTGGGACTTGGGATTTCCAAAGAACCTAGGCAGCTTAATTCCTTGCAAAAGAAGCATGAGAGAGTGTTAATTTAATTTCAAAACATGCATTCAAAATATACATTCAAAATGTTCAAGTGGAATACAGAGCTACATATACCTTACAGTAATCATACACAAATTCAAACTCAGTCAAGTGAAAAAACAGTCATTGCGACACATCAATCACCGCTCTAAAAAGCCTCCCAACTCATAAGAACATGCATTCTTTAAATAAAACAGTTCTCAATGTCAGAAGGCCATATCATCAGCTACTGTTTTTAGAGCCATGTTTACTAAAGTTTAGCACATGCTAATGGATATCAGCATGTGCTGAGTGCCACATGACCCATAGGAATAAAAAGGCCACATGGCACTTACTACACACTAGTGTCCTTTAGAGCACGCTGAGCTTTAGTAAACATGGCCCTTAGCTCCTCAATGCTGGGACTGCTCCTGAGAAAGTAGGCTTTTTTGTTTTTATTAGTCTAAAAGACAACTTCTGCATCCGAAAAATGATGTGCTTGACTTCAGTGCAAAAGCCATGCTGGCTGTAAAGTGTGCATTGCTCTATTGCACAGTCATTTCTGTCAGCTTTTGCCTGAAGTGCAAAAACTTACTTTCTTTCCACTGGTAGATGGGAGAAGACAAACCCAAATGCAGGAACAGAATATAGCTGCACATCTTGCTCTACATTTAGGGGATGATTTTACAAACCATATTTCCCTGTTACACATGCTTTAAGGGTCCTTGTAAAATTCCGTGGCAGGACATACACATATAAGTTTATATGCCAACAAGATCACATGGACTTACGTGCACGCCTCCCAGGGCATAGTTTGGTTGGAAAAGAGGCAGAGTTGCAATGTATGTGCATATTTTATAAAATGCCTGAGCAGGGCTGTACTGAGCTGCAATCATGCCGTGTGTGACTTGCAGCTCGAGCGCACGTCCCCCCTCTCACCCCATACCTCCGTCCAGCGCTGCTTGCTCTTTCTCTGCTGCTGCCGCCCTGTTTTTTTCACGGCGGCGCCGGCAGCAGGGAAAGAGCAGGCAGCGCTGAACGGAGGTATGGGAGGAGGAGGGGGGCATGCGCCCGATCTGAAAGGCACCGGCACTTTAAGCAGATCTGTCCCTCCCTGCTCTGACATCGTGCTGGAGGAGGGAGGGACCAGACCTGCTTAAAGTGCAGCAAAAAGGCTTGGGGGTGCATTTCGGCTGCCTGCTATTGTCCTGCAAGCGGCGGCAGGGCAACAGCAGACAGCCAAAATGCGCCCCCCCCCCCAAGCCTTTGCACCCTGTGCGGCTGCAACACTTGCACAGGGTTAGGTACGGTCCTGTGCCTGAGTACCCACGTGGAGGGTAATTCTGTAAGACACAGCTAGATTTCTGTATGTATTTATGTGCATAAATCATGGTATTTTAGTGGTTTATGTGTACAAATGACTACTTAATGTATGTACATAGTCTAGTCAGTCGCTATTTTGAAAGTATGTGTATTTTCACTGTGGGCATGCACAGGGATTGAGTTTGGGTGGCGTGTGAGCACAGTGCAAATTTGCATGCATTCCTGCAAAATCTAAGTGCTGGCATTTACACTAGTCATAAAGCTGGCCTAAGTGCTCACGCCTTACATGTACACACGTATTTGACCACTTATACCCCTATTCTGTAAAGTGCACACCCCTATTCTGTAAAGTGCACACATATCTTACTTTGTAAAATAGGCTTCATTTATGCACGTTAAAATGTGCATAAATCTAGCCATGCCATATAGAATTGCTGCCATAGAATATATGCACACATTTACACCTTCTTCTACAGATGTGTACAATTTGTGCACTACTGGGGCCAATGGGGTCTATTTTATGAAAGGACATAGGTGCTTAAGTTGTCTTTATAAAACAAGCATGAAATAGGCACTTTTCTGGACGCTTTACATTGGCGTCCTGCTATAAAATGAGCCCCACGGATAGTAATTTTATAGCAGGTTGCCTATTTATAAATGGCATATACCTATTTTGGGGATATTTTATAAAGACAACATAGGCACCTCTGTGTAGCCTCACCAAACCTGCAGAAATCATGGCCAGAATGAGCCCACGTACATTTACAGCTGCTGGGGAATCAGCACAAATGTATATGTATCAAATCCATGCAGATGCACATGTACCTCAATTTGACTCTATCCACACTCCATCAAAACTATGTCCCCAAGAATACCTAGACATGGGCCGTGTAAAGGTACGTGCTGCTTGTTGCCATGCATACTTTGCTGCTCCGCCTGCACTCCACCCAAACTGTGCCCCGGGAATGCTTACATGCAGGTCACAAAAGAGCAGTGCTGTACCTAGCCCTGTGTGAGCGATGCAGCCACACAAGGCGCAACGCAATAGTGGCGCATTTGGGACTGATGGTCTCGGCTCCCTACCATGCTGCCTGCCCTTGCCCCGCCACTGCTGCCGAGGCAACACAAAAAACGGCTGTGGCAGCAGCGGAACGGACCTCCAATTGAAAAAAACCCTGCAGGTCTGTTCAACTCCACGCTTGCATACTGGCCTGATCCCTCCCTCCTTTGAGGTATGCTCTCGTCAGAGGAGAGAGGAACCAGACCAGCCATTCAAGTGCGAAGTTGCAAAGATCCGCGTTTGAATGGCTGGTCTAGTCCCTCCCTCCTCTGACGCGAGCATACATCAGAGGAGGGAGGGATCAGGCCTGCAAGCAAGTGTGTAGTCGGAAAGAACTCTTTTTTTTTTTCAATTAAATGTCTGCTTCACTTCTGCCACCACCGCCACCAAAGGAAAGCAGAAAGCATCGGTAGCTGGGCAAGGGCGGGTAGCGCGGGGGAGAGCCAGCTGGATCTGGAGATAACACGGGGAGATGCACAAACCTGTGATGGGGGGGGGTGCACCAGATATGCAAGTTGCAGAGGGTGCATTAATGGCTTGGTACGGACCTGCATAAAAGTATACACCTTCTTGTCGCCATGCGTACTTTTACATGCATAAGCCTTAGGGTAATTTCATAGAAAGCCAAACTTTAGGCATCAAGAACACACATAAATGTCGGTATTTTAGTCACTTAAATGCATAAATGACCTCTTATAAAATACTGACTAAAAGTACATGCCTTCTTCCACCATGGACATGCAAGGGGCAGAGTTTGGGTGGATCATGGGTGACGTGACCAACTATGCGCTTGGATTTTAAAATTCCTTAATTTGCACATATACTTATACTCTTGAACTGGTGCAACTGCTAGTGCCTAAATGTACACACGTTCTTCTGTGCTTCTGCTAATAGTTTCTAATATATGGGCCTACTTGTCTTTATAAACTAGATGTACAATAGGCATATGAGAACATGCTTTAACAAGGCACAACTTTATAAAATTACCTTCCATGTGAGCAATTTTATAAAGCACTTTCCACATGTAAATCGCCTTTTAACCCCATGGATGGTAATCTACATCTAGATAAAAAGATAGATCTATAGATATATTATGCTTGGATATGTAAAAAATATAGCATAAAGACATTCAATATTCAAAGAATTGTCTTGTGACATAAATCTATCACATGCTATGCCGCATTATATTAACACGCACTGCTGCAATGTCAACCTAAACAAATACTGATGGCTCTGCAAAACTGACACTCAAAAATTATACAGCAAACCTGCCATACTAAAACAGTACTCGTTCACAGGACCACACATCAAGATCCTTGATACTGCTAATCTAACACCGGTCCTTTTTTTTTTTAGTAGGAAAACAGAACAAATTGGACTGCTATAGACCCCAACACATATTTCACAATAGGAGAATCATTCGCCTTGATTACACAATCTAAAATAAGGGACCACAAATTAGAAACAAAAGCATTCAGACTAAAGCTGAACTGGAAATCCCAACAAACCAGGCTTTGCATATAGTGCAACATTGAAACAAGTGGGGAAAGCATGCTGAGCATAACTCATGGACTTACTTCCAACCCCACTGCATGCACGTGTGTATCTGCATTGCCTGCGTGTCTGTTTTCTCCGGGCCCAATATTTATTTGCAATAGCTATGCGCTTCTACAACGTATAGCCATTGTCGCAAAACTTTAACCCTGGATATTCAATGCTGGGGTCATATGCGGCCTGGCATTGAATATCTGGGTTTGCCGCACAGCCAAAGAACGTCCCCAACATGCCCCGATGCTAACACAGGGGGGCATACTGCAGCGTTAATCGGGGATATTCAGCGGCTGCTGAAAATCCCTCTAAGTGGAATTTACATGGTTTACAGGTCTGTAAACCATGCAAATGCCTTTGAAAATCGGGCCTCTGTGTTTTGCATATGTGGAGGGGGTATGTGTGTATCTTTTTTGTATGTTTATCTGTTTGTTTGTTTGTTTGTTTGTTTGTAGGTGTTTCTATGTGTGTTTGGTATGTGCATGGATGAGTTTGTGCTAGCTTTCTGTGAGTCTGTGATCGGAAAAGGAGATGAGAGGGGAGAACAATTTGAAAGGTGCAATTCCTTAATCACTTTGTTACAGTTAATTAATGTATGTATGTTACAGCTGTTGGAACTGCTTCTCCCACAGAAATGTATTGGGACATTTTTTGATGGGGGCTTCATTTCTCTTCTGCCCCCATCACAAGAAAAGCTTCACTTCTACAGTACAGGAAATTCCCCCAGCTCACCTCCTCCCTTCCTGTGGCTAGAGCTGCCTTCCAGTGCTCCGCCTCCACAGTCTTTCCCTTGGTTGGACCCTAACCCCAGTCTCTCTGCTGCTGGTTCCACTGGAAGCTGGCACTGCAGACTCACTCAAGCAAGGAGGAGGATTAGAGAGCTGCAGATAGAGATCTTAAACTCAGAAAAGTGTCTGAAACATTAACAATTCTTCTAGACAAAGCAAAATTCTGTTGAATCCTGAAAAAAGTGACATTTTCGCAGTCCTAAGCTCCTCACCCCTGAGCACATCTCACAGGGTCCCTTAAATATTTGGACCAATAGGATGTGCATAGTTTACCAAAGCTTTAATCTGGCCCTTTCTATAGCAACAGATATTAGTTGTAAGTACACATAGCAACCAATAAAGAACTGTCCATCCAGTATTTAAACCCCACTGTTGGGCATTTAAATTGAAACCGGATTTTTAGCACCAGTATCCAGATAGTGACCAGGGCTGAATATCTCCCTGGCACTATCTGGATGATGGTGATTTTCAACCCACTACCCAGATAGCTACTGTATCTGCATAGCACGTAGGGCAGTTGTTTGCTGTCCTAAGTTATGTGGATAATTATCTGGAGAGCAGCACTGAAAACTTCCCACTCCTCCCAAACGCCATCCTCAGACTGGATAGTGCCAAGGAGGTCTGTGCTGATATTCAGTGTATTGTGCCCCTGAGTATCATGGCCAGCAGGTTTTATCTGGTTAGCAGGGGATGCTAAGTGGATAGTCCCCCCACCTCCTCTGAATATTAGGCCCTGTATGATCACTTAGTTGTTTTTACAATAGATGTAACAATAGAGAAATTGAAATATACAGGGTGGCCCAAAAAAAGTGAGAACATCTTGTAAATTAAAAGCTTAAATAGTTTACTTATTTACCTGTTTTAGCTATATAACGTCTTTATTTTGACACTTTCCGGTCGCCATCTTTTTTTTTTTTAAATTTGTCAATCGTTTACATCTGTCTTTTTGAATTTTTAAATAACTTATATGCTACGAGATGTTCTCACTTTGTTTGGGCCACCCTGTAGATCAGAATGACTAAAATGCATGTCATCAGGGATAAGGAATTCATTACAATCCTTATGTGTGTGTGTATGTATCTCTGTTGTGTATTGTGTGTGCTGTGTATAGTTAGTTGTATTGGGGTAGTTGTAAGGTGTAGTTTTGGCAAATAGGATCATTCTGCAGGGTGGTGGGCAGTTGCGAGTTGGTAGTTTCTGGGGTGAGGGCACTATACAGGATAGTGGGGCAGTTGTTATGAGAGATTTTCAAGAGTGGGGGCAGTTTATGGGGTGGTGGGCCAGTTGGGAGGTAGATTTTGTAGATAAGGCAGCTATAGGTGGATTTTTCTTGGGATGAAGTAGTTTGCAGGCGCATGGAAGTTTTTAGGATGGGGGGACGGGATGGTGAATAAGCTGTGTGGGTTGTGGGGACAGTTTGAGGGATGGTGGTGCAGTTGAAGCAGGGTCATTTCAGGAGAGGCAGTTTTGGGAGGTTGGGAGAGTAAAGGGCACAGAGAGGTAGTGTGAAAGGAGGAATTTTGCAACTGCTATGTTTCACTGTATGCAAATTCTTACATTGCAGAAATTGAAACTCCTCAATAAAGCTGCATCCAGTTGCTTTTTTCCATATATTTGGAGATGTCTTTGTTATTTAGCTAGCGTGAAGGAGTTCATGCTTGATAAATAACACAGACATCTCCAAATATGTGGAAAAAAAGCAACTGGCTGCAGCTTTATTAAATAACAAAACAGACTTTCCAGGGGCTAGGAGCATGCCTAGTCATCTAAGCCAAAGCACTGGGAAACAGCCTGCCATTCTGCCCATCTGGGAGGCCGGGCCACTGATGCCTGAGACACATAGCAACCAATGAGAAAACAGTAAAATGCAGTCAGTAACTTTCACAGGAGAAAGAATAGGATGGTGGGGATGTTATGCAGGTAGTTTTCAGGGATGGGGCAGTTGGCAGGGTGGTGGAGCAATTGTGGAGTTATAGATTTTTGGGGTGGGGCACTTTGCAAAGTGGTGGGGGAAATGTAGGGGAAATTAGCAAGTTGGTGGGGGAGTTGGAAATAGTTTTAAAGGGTGGGGCAGTGTGGAGGATGGTGGGGCAGTTGTGGAGGATATTTTTATAGGTGGGACATCTTGCAGGATGGTAGTGGTGTAAGGGAATATATTTTAGCAGTAGGGCGCTATGCAGGATGGTGGGGCAGTTGCATTGGGGTAGTTTTTTGGGATGGGGCAGTGGAACAGTTGTGGCGGGTTAGTTTTGGGGGGTTGAGTCAGTTTGCAGGGTGGTGGAGGAGTTGTGAGAGTGGTAGAGTGGTTTCTGGAAAGGATAGGTTTTACCAGTGGCGAGGTATGCGAAGCAGTGGAGCAGTTTGCAGCATAGTGGAGCAGTTTGCAGTATAGTGAAGCAGTTGTAGGGGTGTAATTTTTGGGAGTGGGGCAGCTTGCAAGATGGTGAAGCAGTAGTGTTGGGGTATCTTTTGGGATAGGAGCATTTGTTGGGTTGGTAGGCCTGTTGTGAGGGAGTACCTCTGGGGGGTGGGGCAGTGTGCAGGTGCTGGGGAAGTTGTGGGGGGAGGCATTTTTTGGGAGTGGGGACAGTTTTGGGGATTGGATGAGTAGAGAACAGGGAGAGGGGTTTGAAAGGAGTAATTCTGAAACTGTTATGTTTCACTGTATGTAAGCTTCTATGCTAGAAGTTGGAACGCCTTCTCCCACAGAAATGCATTGGGACATTTATTGGGGCTTGTTTCTTTGGAATCCCCAGTCCATTTTTTTTAACTTGCTGTGTCTTTTTACCAGTTGTTCCTACATTCCCCTAGACAGATGGACAGAAAGACAGGTGGACAGACATTCTTGATGCCTTTTATATAAATCTTTCTAACTTCCAATGGGTTGGAAAGAACAAAAACAAACAAAACGAAAAATCCCACAAATAGCATGGAAAACTATTGGAAAGGGGTGGGCCACATGGGCCCTGGTTCCATCAAAACATCACTGCAGTGATCACGGCCTTCCCCTACTTCTGCCCGCAGGGATCCAATCTCCTGTGGAAAGAAGTAGAGGAAGGCCAGGAATTGGCAGGCAGCAGGTTGCCCACAGGGATCCCATTCCCACAGGCAGAAGAGCACTGGGGATCCTAACTGCCCTCGAGAGATTGGATCCCCACAGGCAAACAGGAGAGAAAGGCCGGTGATCACAGCCTCACATGGTTTGGCAGTCCTAGGGGCAGAGCTTAGTCCCCCCGAACAAAATGGTGTTCCGGTGCCCCTGAACATAGATATAGATACACAGACATACAAACAAAGACATGAAAGCATGCACACACACTCATACCTGCACATATACAAACATGCATGCACAGACACACAGCACACATGCAAAATACAGACAAAAGAGACACACACATAGGCAGTGCAGATCCAAACACGGATATGTGAGCGCACGTGAGCACACATACATGCGCAGAAAATTTGGAAAGAATTATGAGCCATGCACTGCAATCATGTCGGTCCTGCTGTCTTTTTTATGCTTTCCTCTCAGTTCTATTTTTCTCACCCTTTCCAAGTTCTCTTACCCCATTCAAGTCACTGTTTCTTATGCTGTCCCATCACAATTTTCCTCTCCTTCCTCGCCACCTTTCAACATGTTTCATTGACTTGTACCCTTCCCATCTACATTTTTAAATCTGCATCTCCTCCATTCCACTTCTATGGCTCTTACATCCACATCCTCTACCAGTCCTCAATCTCCCTTTTTTTTGCCACCTACCTATCTATCTGCTTTTTCCACTATGACCTTCACCTCCATCCTAGCCCTCCCAATAACCTCCCATCTCTTTTTCCCAAACCCCTTCACAACCTTCATTCCTCCTCTCTTCCATGTCTCATCTCACAACCCCACGACCATTTCTCACCTCCTGCTCATAACTTATCTCCATTCACCATCTCAACTGTTTCTCCCTTACTCAATCCTTGATTCCTTGCTCTCCACAAAAAATATGCACGTAAACAATGTGCATTAATCTAAGCATGCTTTATAAAATTACCCTCCATGGGCATAATTTTATAACATGCTGCCTGTGTGTGAAGCAAAGTATGTGCCTATTTTATAAAGAGACATCGGCTTCTATGAGTCTTTATAAACTCCTAGTGCCAATGTGACAGATATTTTGCCTAGATTGAAGCAGCAGATATTTACACCTGCCCGGAAGCCAGCATAAATGTTCATGTGGAAAGTACTCACATACATGTAGATTTTATAAACACGTGTCAATTACTCTTCCACCCATGCTCCACTCAAACTGTACCCCAGAAAACGTCCACACGTGGGTCATGCCTTTTTGTCACCACACATATACACAAGACCCATGGGGTAATTTTATGAAAGGCCTTTTTATGAAAAAAATCCTTTATAAAATTAGCCCCTACATGTGTGTTCTAATTCTGGTTATCCAAGGGAAACAAACAGAACAATTAGAACTACAACTCCACGCATGCATGTTGTCGACCTTACATCTGATGAAATTCTTAAGTTCCCTCCCCACTTCCCCTAGTCTATTCCTTGCATCCTCGCTCATCCCCATCCCTGCTATCCCATTCCTTTTAAGGAGATAAAAATTCAAATGAAATATTTTGACCTGTTTTATCGCATGCGGTATGCTCTAAACGACCAGCAGCTTCTGGAGAACAAGGGCATATTGACCAGAAATATTTAGTTTGCAGCTAAAGGGAAATAGGAGAAGCAGTCTGACTTGTAAGTCCAGCACCCACAGTCAACATCTTAGGCTGCAGTGAAGCCAGATGCACAATCAGTGGCAGCATCAATTTCTGCAGAGCTAGTCAATAAATACAGTGATGAGCAGTAGGGCTGTGATCAGCTCTCTAATCCATGGAATCAGGGGCCCTAAGAAGTGAAAAGCAGAAGCATGATAGGAGATCCTACTCCTTTTTTCATCTCCCAGGCCTTTTCTTCTCTCCCCTCTATAGGTCTGGATGTGTGACTTCCGTTTTTTATCCTACCACCTGTGCCTCTTTCTCTTCCATGTGGTTCAGATGAACTCTTTGACTGTGAGGAAGGGAGAAGCATGAAGAGCAGTTCTGAAAAACCAATCATGTGCCTCGGGGCTGGGCTGCAGAGGAACGGAGTGGGACAGTACACGTACTTCTCTGACCTCGTCCTGCAGCTAATGGAGTGGGGAAGCTGAGGCAGAAGGCCCTGAGCTCTGGAGAATGGTGATGTCTCTTATTTTCTTTAGCCCAGCATGCCTATTGGGAAGCCAGGTGAAGACTAATAATGCTGTTTCACAAATTTTGCAGCTCTAGACAACCACTTAGCTCATCTAATGGTAGAATCCACCCTGTAAACCCTTCATCTCCCAACTAGTTGAGTAGTTGCATGGACACTTCAGCTACCGAATATCCCTACAGTAATTTAGCTGTGCACATAAAAGTGACGACAGGTATGTGGCTACTGGCTCTTTCCATGAGATATTACTGGCATCAATCTTCTTGTTCCAGACAAATCAATTTTTTAAAAGTTGTAATGATTCCTTATTTACACACAGTCTCTCTGTGCTAAGCAAAAGACATGGGAGGTAGAATGGAAGAAGCTTTTGTTAAGATATCACTTACCCAAAATCATCATGACTAATGACTATTGATAGCTAGTTCAGGGGTACAAGTAAATTTTGACTCATAGTGGAAGTGGATTGATCTCAACCCTTCATCCTTAAGAGAAAATTCTATATCTTGCTTTTATTAGGAGGAAGTGTATGTGTTTATTTTTGTTGTCCTGATTTTAAATGTGGGATCCATTCTTGATCATTCTCCAGTGAGAGTATGAGATGGGACACATCTGTTTGAGGGCCTTATTGACAGAGCTGGCCCAAGGGTTTCAGCAGCCCCAGGCAGGCCCCCCCAATCCATCTTCTCACAAGAGGGAAGGGGAGAGGGGCGTGGCAATCCCTCCTTTCCTGGAAGCAGTGGCAGAGCTTCAGGTCTTAAAGCACCAGCATCAGGTCTTAAAACACCAGCGCACATGCACATATTCAAGGCCTGCCGCTCCTGCTCTCCTTTGACTCAGCTTCCTGTTAGAGGGGGGCAGAAGCGGCAGGCCATGACTATACACACATGCGTGCATGGTTTAAGGCCTGCCATGGCACTTTCAAGAAAGGAGGAATCAGTCTGTCACCCTAGGCAACCATCTAGTTTGCTTAGAGGTCAATTCCATTCCCTACACACCTGTCCGCAGGGCCCGACCAGAACACAGATGTGCCTGAGATAGACCCAATTCCGTCACCGTTGGGAGCAGACGTACCCGCAATGGCGGAATCGGGGAGATACATGTCCGGGCACTCCCCTTATGCTGAGATCGACGTATGGGAAGCTGCCCATCCCCATGCTAGAACGGTTCTGCTGGGGCGAGGGAGCAGTGGTGTCCTCGTACCATGGCAACAAGCCATCAACATGGTGGGTTGGAATGCCATGTCCTACATCGGCCCCTGCAGACCATGGTTTGGGCGGCACTGGATGCCCCTATGGCCCAGACCATGCTGCAGCTTCACGGCAAGCCCAGCACCCTGGGGTGCTGGGGTGTGCGGCAAATGATCACTGAGGCCCCCTGGACTTATTTCACTGTTGGGTGGAATAGCCTGGACATCCTTGGAGGAGCCAGGGAACGTGCAGAGGCCTGTCCTGAATAGGCTGTGTAAGTTCCAGCAGTTGGCCACTCCTCCACTCCGCTCCAGCACCGCACCCTCCCACCCATATCCAGTGCTCCCTGCACAAACGCTGTGAACATGTGGGGAGACAGGGCAGCAGAATACGCCTTGGGGGCTGTTCACTGTTTGCCTGTCCGGCCAGCATGTACATAGCTGCTATTTGCAGTTCGGGATTGATTTTATTTTATTTATTTATTATACATTTTTATACCTCATTTCCCGGGCGATCAAATGCGTTTTATAATGAAACAAACCAGCCTTTCTTACTGATTTTGTGTTATGCATTGTTAGGTAAGTATTCAAAAATATAGTTGGAAGTTATCTGGATAAATATCGCTCTTACCCAAGTAAGTGTGCCAAATCCAGATAGGTGTGGTTTTCAGCTGCTGCCGACTTAATGAATATCATTGCTAACCACTGCTAACTGCAGAGAAACCATGGGGGTGTTTCCGAGTATTCGCTGAGCATGGTCACAGGTTTTGCAGATAAATTGATTTTCAGCGATGTGGCAGCAGTCAGTTTATGGCAAGTTATATTTAGGGCTGCTTAATTGGTGGTTTAAACAGCAGTGCTTTGAATATCCTGCGATAGATTTGGCAGATGCATGACTCCATGGCATGACTCTTTTATGCTGTCTCAGTCAAGACTGGGACAAGAATGTTCTAGTGGACTTCTTGAAGATGCCTGTCTGAAAGGTAACACAATAAATTATTGAAACCCCTAACAAGGCTGACAAAAACAGAAAAATTAAAAAACAAACAAACAGCATGTGAGACAGAAAACCAAAAAAACCAGATGGGGTGAACGTGACAGAGGAAAAAAGACCTCAGTAACCCTCCATACAGAAAAAGGAGGAAACGAGTCTCACTAAAAGGGAACAAGTCCCATCAAACGTGAAAAGACTCTCTTTACATCAAGGGTCTGAAAAAAACCTCTCACGCCCCATCAGCTGGGTAGCTTGAAACAGAGCAAAGCCAAAAAGAAACATTCAGTGCTAAAACTGTTCAGCATGAAAAAACTTATCTGAAATCCAGAAGAGAAATGTCCAAATGTCCAAATATCAAACGAGCCCCGACAAGAGCCCCGACACCAGATGTTTCGCCTTGCGGCTTCTTCAGGGAGCTGCAACAAATGGGAACTGCAGTTTGAAAAAGGAATGTTGGCTGAAACATGCTGACTTCAAAACTATTTGTTTCAAAAAAGCTATGTGGAGCGGTAAGCTAAACCAAATCCCGGCATCAATGGAGCCCCGAACAACAACAACTTATTCTCATAAGGAGGAGGACTACAATTCCCAGGGTGCATCTGGCTTAAAGAGCCCTTTATCTCCATCAATAATAAAATGCTCAACCTGCCCTTGCAGCCACAGGCCACCAGGGGGGGTTGATGATAGTATGTAAGCTCATAAGGAAAAGGGCAAAAAGCCATGTGGAATATCACAGTCACATCTGCATGTATCCACTTCCCATGATCACAATAAAAGCATGTTTGCACTCTGCAACAGCAAACTATTGTCCATAGAACATGCTCCCTTCTGTCAATTCATGCCTCTGTTCCTTAATGATGCTGAACTGTCGATTGTCTACAGCAGGCATGTCCAACTTCAAACAGGTTGTGATCTACTTTTTTCTGGCCAAAAGTGCCGGTGATCTACCACCATGAAAATTAAGTTTAAAATTAGTTTCAAATTAAATTTTAACCCAGTAAAGTTGGAGGATTCCCCCCCCCCCATTTTTAATGAACCTTCTGTCATTTACTTGGATGTGATCAGCTGTTAAGCAAATTAAGCAAAAACAAAACAGAGAGAAGAAGATCCAGTAAGAACTGCGAGGGGAAATGGAAAGTACATTTTTTCTTTGTTTTATTGAGTAAGAACGTTCTTTAACTGTCTTAATAACTTTCTTTAACTTTTATTGAGTAATTTGTGTTAAATTTAGGTCGAGTATTGATCCAGGCTGATCTTGCACAATCTTTAATATTTCGCTCTTGCTCATTAGTGAGACTTATGAGCCTGCATTTCATCCACCAGCTTTTTGAAGTTGGGTGAATATTGCGTGAGGGCCAGTCTCGGGGAATCCTGGAGATGTTTATCTGTCATGTTGGAACACTGTGTACTGTCACAGCCCCTCCAGGTGGCAGTGTGCTGAAGGGTCAGGGTGGACATTTATTATTTGTTGAAGTAGGAAATTCTAACTTAGACCAGGTGCATTATGGTCCTTGTAGTTCCCTTTCATCATAAAGAATAGTTGTGTGAGCCTTGTGCAGGGTTAAATATAAGGTTTTATTCCCTTGATGCGCTAAGGTTCTCCAAGAAGACAACAGAATTCACCTTCATTCAGGGTTTCTACCCAAGTATTTACAAAGTCCAAAACTGTTATAAGAGCTTCACAGTCTTTTCCATTCAAGCAGGATTTTTCAACACAAACAGGTTAAATAAACACAGAAAGCTTCTTCTTTTCAGCTCAACAAAACAGTAGCATTCTAGAGCATGTCTTATGCTATAACTCTGTGAGAGCTTCTATACTCTCAGCTACACAGAGTGTACAGTCCATGGGGTATTCCGGCAGCACTGGCTCTGGTTCTACCAGCTCTATTTGCATATCCTCTGGTTCAGATATGGTTTCTGCTAAGTCTGAGCTTTCCCTAGGAAAAAGTGGTTGTACTTCAGTAGTTCTATCCAGGGCTTTCCAGCGTGGCTGGACCTGCTTTGGTAAGCAATTAATATGGCTTTTATCTAGGACCTTCTGCACAGGTTTGCAAAGCTTTTCCCAGCTTTATTTCTTATCACTATGGCTCTCGGGTTTACAAGCCTTTCTAGGACCTGGCTCACATTTAGGAAAGGAAGTGTGAATGTACCTTTGTTCTCTGAGATGTGCGTTGCTGGTATTCCCTCTACCAGGCACTCTCCTGCTCACTCTGTCTTCGCTGAAGACTTCTTTCTGGAGCTTTTTAGCATGGGCTTATCCTTACTGGAAGTTGTCCCTTTCCTGGAAGGATTCCAAGCTTAACTGCCTTTCCTTTCGTAGTGGAAGCTTTCCCCTTTCTCTCTCCTTAGTAGCAGGGGCTTCTGTTCCTCTCTGTATCTGTGATCCTCCTTCCTCCTGTGGTCGTCTCTCTCTTTGTGGTCCTCCCTGTATTCTCCTAACCAAGCACTGCTTATAAAGTCGTTTCTCTAGTGAGCTTTCTGGCCCACTACTCAGGTGCGTTTGATTAACTATTGCATCATTGCAATCTGGGTGTGTCAGCCTACCTTCTGCAGCCTCATGCCTGCTCCCTCTAGCTGCACGTCTTGGTAACTGCATTCTCTGTAAATCAGTTTCTTTTAAAGAAACAGAGTTTTCTCCTAACTCCATAGCTTCAGTAGTGTCCGCTCCATCACAGTACTCTTTGTCATTTACAGATGGGAAAATGCAGATTCACACAAATAAGTTGAACCGAAACAGGAGTGTACAGCTTCACTGCATCTTCTCAAGTTGGGAAATTTGTCTCTAGGCACTAGCTTCCAAAACGATTCTTGCTCAGCATGGGTCTTGAGAAAAATGTTATTTTTAAGGGTTAATATTTCGTTTTCAAGAGATGGCTTGTTCAATGAGTAATTTTTACTGATAGCAGCTGCAGTTTCTTTAATGTCCACATCTACTTTGAATGGGTATGACAAGTACTCCACAACTGTTCCAGTTTTCTGGAAGTCACAGAATCTATTTTCGAATTCCTGGATAACAGAACAGATTTCTGTCACATACTTCTCGTTCTGAAAAACAAAATTTGGATATTGTCCCAGATAGTCCTGCATATTAGGAAAATGATCAAAAGTGTTGTTTGCAAGGTCAGTCATCATTAGCTCAAATTTGCTCTTGTAGGATGAAACTGTACTCATCATCTCGCTAATACATTTGTTTTTACCTTGTAGTTCAAGGTTCATATGATTAAGTTCGCCTGTAAAGTCAGCGAGAAATGCCAGATCAGATAACCACTCCTCATCTTCCAACTCTGCTTGGTCATCTCCCCTCTCCTTCAAAATCTTCTTATTTCATTCAACAAATCACAAAATATTTGCAGAAATTTGTGCCTACTTAGCCACCTTACATCTGTGTGCAAAATGATTTCCGCTGCCCCTTCATCAAGAGTAAGATTGTAAAGTCATCTTTGAAGTGATCTTCCACGAACTGAATTTACAATTTTGAAAGTGATATCCATGACAGTCTTTGTATTGAGTCTCTTGCTTGCCAAAACTTGCTGGTGAATGATGCAGTGGTAAGAAAGGAAATCTGGGAAGTCGTCATGCTGTCTACAGAGGGCTATGAAACCATTAACCTCACCTGTCATTGCTCTTGCTCCATCAGTAGTGATGGAAACAAGTCTATGCAATGGAAGATTACACATTGTCACAAAAGAATGGAAAGAACTTAATATTTCCTGACCAGTAGTTCTCCCTTTTAAAGAAATCATTCCGAGTAGTTCTTCTTTAACCCTGAAGTCTTCAAAAACCATCCAGATAAAGACTAGTAACTGGACTATGTCTCTTATGTCTGTAGATTCATCCAGTTGGAGTGAGAAAGCAACACAATTTGAAACATCCTCCAACAATTGTTCAGTTGTGTCTCCACACATCTTTTCTATTCGCCACACGACGGTGTTTCTTGACAATTGTACATCTTGAATAGCAGCTATGATCTCTTATTTTTAAATCCTTCAAAAAGATTGTCAGCTGCTTCAAGAAAACAATCTTTTACAAATTCCCCTTCATTGAAAGGCTTGCATTTCTTTGCAGTCAGGTTGCTGACCTTGAAGGATGCTATGGTTGCATTGACTGAATGTGACCTTGGCTTCGGCATCAACTGTTGCTGAATAGCCAATTTCGATTTAAGTTCTTTGAGCTTCAGTTTACGAATTTCACTTTTGGGTGGAAAATCAGCATCAAACTTATTGCTCTGCAGAGTCTTATAATGATGTTCCAGATTACCCTTTTTGGGCAAGGATACTGGGGCGTTACAAATTAGACAACAACACTTGTCTTTCACCATATTGAAGAAGTAGTCCATTTCCCATTCATCATGAAAGTGGTAGGTTTTGCTCTTCTTTGGAACACTCATCTTTGTTATACTGGGGTGGCAGGATGTAAGGCCAAATCTGCTAAGTTAGTATAAACACTGGCTGAATCTGGTCCAAAACTGTCACTGTCCCAAAGTATTAAAGATCAACAGGAACTGAAGACCTCTGGATGATGTGCAATACAAGGACGAGATGCCAAACCACACATGCAGTTCTACAAGTAAAAATAAGAAATCATCATACTGGCACCAATAACACAGGTACACTAAAAAATATATTTTTTAAACTGCCTCTAATGTTTCGATTGATTTTTACGTTTTTTGGTGCGCTGAATCCAAATCTGGTAACCAATTTGCTCCATCACGTACAGATTTTTTGCTACATTGGGTTAGCAGTTTGAAGTGAACGTTTCAGATTGAGTGCGATCGAGATAAAAGTTTCTTGGATGAATTCTTTATACTAATTGTTTAGTAGTTATTCAAATAAGAATAAAGAAAATTGTAACAAGGCAGCACATAAGAATAGAGTAATGTCAACAAAACACACTGTGATGGTAGCAAAATTGTCTGCACTTAAAACAGCCACATACATGTGCACAAACATTGAGCATATAAGAGCGAGGTTAGACACAAAGCAAAGCAAAGAAATGTGCAAAAAATGTTGTACAGGTATGTATGTAAGAATAGAAAACGCAAACCGCACCATTGCAATACATGAAGACAAACACCCGATGGTGTGAAAATAAAATTCTAATAAATGAGATCCGACACTGTGGTAATAACTAGCAAATTTTTATTTCAAAGTTTAGTAAAAACACGATATTTGTCAACACAGTTTAGATTTTAAAGTCATTCTTGGGTCAATCAATCTCCTGGTGGGCCCGTTTCTTCTTCCCCCGAATGCTTCTCTTGGTGCGCTGCTTGGCGTATTTTTCATCTGGGGTTTCCCGCAGCAGCAACCAGCAGAAATCAGCCATCATAGTGGTGTTCCATCTTCCTTGGTACCTTCTCTCTGCGTCCTTGATGTCCTGGTGAAACCTTTCACCTTGTTCTTCACTGTACGCCCCCAAGTTTTCGGGAAAGTAGTTCACATGGGAGTGCAAGAAATGGACTTTCAGGCTCATGTTACAGCCTTGTTCTTTGAAGGCATTGAGCATCCTGGCAACAATATCCTTATAGTTCTCATCCCGCCTGTTCCCCAAGAATTTGAGAACAACATCCTTGAAGGAATCCCAGGCTTCTTTTTCCTTCTCAGACATCGTTTCAGCGAATGCTCCATCTGAAATGAGTTTCCTTATATCAGGGCCAACAAACACTCCTTCCTTTAGCTTTGCTTCAGAAAGTCGGGGGAACTTTGAGCAAAGGTACCGAAAGCACTCACCATCTTTTGGAAGGGACTTGATGAATTGCTTAATGAGACCCAACTTAATGTGGAGAGGTGGTAATAGAATTTTATCACGAGGTACCAAGCTTGCATGAAGAACATTTTTCTCACCGGGTCTCAAATATTCCCGAATTGGCCAGTCTTTTTTCCCCCGGTGTAGGTCGCGGGCCCGGCTATCCCACAAGCAAAGGAAGCAGGGATATTTGGTGAAACCGGATTGCTGCCCTAATAGCATGGATAGAATTTTAAAGTCTCCACAAATCATCCACTTATGCTCATCATAACGAATCTTCTGAAGAATCAGGGCCAAATTCTCGTATTTTTCTTGGAGAATAACAGAGTGAGCAATAGGAACTGAAGCGAATGTGTTGCCATTATGAAGAAGAACACCTTTTATGCTGTCTTTTGACGAATCAAAGAACAGCCGCCATTCAGCAGGATCATACTTGAGTTTAAACTTTTCCATCACTCCGTATATATCATTGCAAAATACCAAATCTTCCTCTTTGCTGAAATACCAGAGGAACTACGAACACTTACGGAAATCATGGAACTCCGTAAAAAATTGAAAACTTATCTGTTCACCAAACACTATAACATAGATAACACAACACCCACTTTAGACAAAGGTTAAACAGGAATATGTCTACATTAAGCAAAAGCCCCTATCATACACAGATAACACATACATACGATGACCTCACAGCCTATGTCCATTCACTTCCATGTATATGTTTATGTGTATGTATATGTGTATATATACATATGTATGTATGTGTGTATATATATACGTGTATGTGTATATATATATATACATATATATAAAACTGTATATAGTTTAATCTGTTCTATATTATCTCAAATTGTTAAGACTGTATATGCTATATATAATATGATGTTCCTTGTAAATATGTTCTGTTATAATATGACGTTCCCTGTAAAACAAACTTGCTTTGTTAATTGTTGTTCACTGTAAACCGCAACTGAACTTTGGAAGATGCGGTATATAAATGTATGTATAAATAAAATAAATAAATAAATAAATAAATAAATAAATACTTCAAAAATTGTGTCTCGCGGTTGCGGTACCAATAAAAAGTTGTTCCTGGTGACAATAGATTTTTCTGTTTAAGCCGAGAACCTAGCAGTTAGGCAGCATCTTTTGGGAGTCCTAAATCCCGGACTAAATCATTCAATTCAGCTTGAGAGAAAAGTTCAGGTTTCGGATCTGGTTCAGTTTCAAACTCAGAAGTACTGGACTCATCGGTAAAAGCCATCTGATGAGTCTCATCATGATCAGAACCGTCCACACAAATATGATCCAAAGATTTTGGTGGTTCAGGCACAGGTACTTCGTTGCTATGAGGCATAGGCCTAATTGTTGAGGGAAGGTTGGGGTAACTTATTACGTTCTTATTTTTTAAGTTGTATCCCTTCACAATGCAAGAGCAAAAATAGCAGTCACTGCTGTGGTCTCTTTGTTCACGCCACATCATAGGTATACCGAAACAAAATGCTTGTTTTTTACCTTTCATCCATAAGCGTAGATCTTCCTCACATGTCTTGCACACTTTGTGAGGAGCCCACGGTTTGTCTTGATCGCCTAACTTCAAACCGAAATAGGCGAAATATACTTTTTTAATAAATGCAGAAATGTTCCTCTGCCGCTTTTTTCACGGTATATTCCCCACAAATAAAACAAAAACTGTCCGGAGAGTTGACGCAACCTCTGGCTCTGTGAGCCATCACAAATACACAGCACTGCAAACTACAACTGTAGTGAACCACTTCGGAATAAAGCTGGATTACGACTGAGCAAACAAAAGGTAATAATGAACTTGCAAGAAACTGAAATTTGACAGGAACGTTCATGTCGCAACCACCGTGTTTGAGCGAGCGAACGAGGCGAGGCGAACAGGAAAGAACATGCGCCAGCGCGAGTACTGGATTTAGCCCCCCGCCTCCCAATTGTCCTGTTAATGTATAAAGTGAATACAAAACACTCTAAAATATCATGAGGGAGTGTTTCTAGTTAGTTAACCGTTACAACCTCTATTTTGGGCCAAGAAAATAAACTGCAGTCGGCTAAAAAGAAATTATGTGAACATTCCTTATATGGGTAAGAAATCTAATTTTGCAAGAAAACGTGACATGATGGAACATTTTGGCTATTAACTCTGGTAACCCGGAAACCCGCCTCGTCTCCCTCATTAACCTTGACCCCCCCTCCCCCACCACATAACTTGCTCCCCAACAAAGTACACAACAATTAAGTATGGTACAAACTTTGGTCGCAGCTTTATTTACAACCTGTAACAACCAGCCCAAAACGGGCCCAAATATACAACCTTAAACATAACCCCAAGCCCCCCACCCCCTTGCCGGAGGATGCTCCCTCCCGCCATATTAGTAGCAAGGCGGAGCATCCTCCTCCCCCGGACCACGCCGCCTGCCTCGCCATCCTAGTAGCAAAGGCCGGCACCCCCCCCCCTTCCGGGCCGAGACCCCCAACCGGGCTGTCTCGCCCCACCCCGAGGAGCACTTGGCCCCCCACTGCTCCAAAACCAGTTCAAGCCCGCGCCGCTTCTGCGAGCGCTGGCTCTCTACCCCGCCCCACCAGCTGCAACATCCCAAAACGCCCAACAAAGGGGGGGAGGGCGGGAACACGTCTTTTTCCCCCGAGGAGCCGCAGCGAAAAGACCAGCCACGCGGCTCCTCGGCAACACCTGCTCCGCCCCCCAGCCGCCCAGGACCAATGAAATCGCTCCTTCTTGACAAGGAGCGATTTCAAATGCCGCTCATCTCGGCACCTCCTCCACCCCCCTCCCACCGCCCCCCCCCCCCCCCCACAGAGCCCCTTGTTCGGTGCAGGAGGCCGAGTCCGGGCCCGGGCCCAGGTTACTGTCGGCCACGGGACCCGGCCCGCGGCCTCGTGCATTAACTCTGGTAACCCGGAAACCCGCCTCGTCTCCCTCATTAACCTTGACCCCCCCTCCCCCACCACATAACTTGCTCCCCAACAAAGTACACAACAATTAAGTATGGTACAAACTTTGGTCGCAGCTTTATTTACAACCTGTAACAACCAGCCCAAAACGGGCCCAAATATACAACCTTAAACATAACCCCAAGCCCCCCACCCCCTCGCCGGAGGATGCTCCCTCCCGCCATATTAGTAGCAAGGCGGAGCATCCTCCTCCCCCGGACCCTGCCGCCTGCCTCGCCATCCTAGTAGCAAAGGCCGGCACCCCCCCCCCTTCCGGGCCGAGACCCCCAACCGGGCTGTCTCGCCCCACCCCGAGGAGCACTTGGCCCCCCACTGCTCCAAAACCAGTTCAAGCCCGCGCCGCTTCTGCGAGCGCTGGCTCTCTACCCCGCCACCGGTGCGAGGCAATTTACCTATCCTCGCACCGCCCCCACCCCAATAAAGCTGCGACCAATCAGTTCTAGTGCTTCCTGCCAATCATTGAGTAGCAGGTCCTGTCCCACCGGGGACAAGTGTACCCCATCAGTACGATACAGTCCAGCACAGCGTGGGTCCACCCAAGGGTGCTGGACCTGCCACCCGCCAGCCTGCCGCAGCCAGCGTCCAATCTGTCTGTTGACTTTCGCCAACCCACGCGACCACCGCCGCTGAGACAAGCAGGCCGGTCGCGGGATAATGTCCGACCAGGCAATTGCCACACCTGGCCACTCTTCCTGCAGCATCCGAAGGTCCCCGCTGCACCGCCCGAATGAGCTGCCGGCATGTCCAACTGGATAGGTCATTCCCTCCAAGATGTATCAGCACCCCCGCCGGTCGCTGCCGCCGCTCTGCATGCCTACGAACCACAGGCAGGAGCTGCCACCATCGCATGCCACGCTCGCCAAGCCAGACCAGCCTCAAATTGCAGGACACCAATCCCAGGTGCAGCCCCAGCGGGCGAATCGCGGCTCTGCGCTCCGCCCAGTAGACAAAGGAATGTCCCAGAATCCACCACACTCCAGCTGGGCTCGAACCGGCGCTCCGTGTAGGGCAACTCCGCAGGAGTCCTGAAAAAGAAACACAGCATTAAAACCCCCCCCCCACACCCCCCCTCCACAAAACACCTCACAATTGGTCCAGGCGCACATAACCTGCGTAGGCGCCGGAGCGCCACCTCCCAATCCGTTGAATCACTTCGCCCCCAAGCCCCGCCGCAGCTGCACTCGTCGCTGCTCCTATCCGGAAGGAATGGGAAGCGAACCGCCGCTCCTCCAAGCCCAACCTCCGCACGGCCAAGCGAAAAACCGCCGTGAATTGAAACTGGGTAACCGCGCGCCCATCCTCGTGACAGAAAAAATATCCGCCTATGTCCGGCCGCCGACGAACGTACGACCCCAGATTTTGTACTGGACAGGTATCCACCCCCGGAATTGCCTTCAACAGCACCCAGCGGCCGAGCCCCCGTTGGTCCGTTTTCGAGCGTGCCACATAAATCCGCACGAGCGTCCCCTGCAGGTCCACATGGTGCACCCGCAACCCATCATGAACCACATCCCGGCATGACCGTGGTACTAACTCACTGACCCGAAATGCCCCGAAAAAGGCCGTAACAAACAAAGCCCGAAAGAGCTCCGTCTCATACGCAGAAACTGCCACCTCAGGCAAAACGACCCATATGCGCAGCAACAAATCATGGGACACTGGGCGACGCCAATCCGGCACACTCAGCTGTTCCTTAGCCCATCCGGCCAGCAACTGCTTCACCACATACGACGCACTGGGGTTGTGCCAGCCCGCCACCTTGCTGAAAAAAGAGAAACCCGCCAAAGCCGCACGCACTGCCGACTGGGACCAGCCGCCCCTTTTAGCCCACATGATAAATGCCCCAGCCAACTTGTCCTCCACGCTACCACCCCTCCAACCGCTCCCCCAGAAAAACTCCCGCACCCTCGCATAGCCCCGCCGATAAGCTGCCCACGTACCTGGAGCCAAGGAGGACCGCAACAAATCCATCATTCCTGCATCCCAAGCCTCCAAAGGTGCTCCGGAACAACTGCAGAGTTCTCGTCCGCCCCCGGGGCCAGAGCCCGAAACTGCGCCCACTGAAAACGAGACAGAGCATCAGCAATGGCATTCTGAGCACCGGGCACATGCCTCGCACGAGCAGTAACATTGAGACGAAGACACGCCAAAACGAATACCCGCATCAACGCCGCAACCCGCGGACTCTTGGGCGAATGACGGTTAATAACCTGAACCACCGACGCGTTGTCCACCAAAAAACCACCCTTCTATCCCGCAATCTTTCCGGCCATATCCAAAAGGCCACTACAATCGGGAACAACTCCAGGAACGTCACATTACGCGTCACCCCCCCCACTGACCACGACACCGGCCACGGAGCCGCACACCACGAACCCTGACAATACAGCCCCATACCCGAACTACCCGCCGCATCCGAGAACAACTCCAATTCCAAGTTGGATAGTTCCGACGACTGCAACACCGAGCAGCCATTATAGTCCGCCAGGAAGGCATCCCATACACGCAAATCGGCCCGCATCCCCGACGTCACCCGAATATGATGGTGGCCGCAATGCACCCCCGCCATGGCCAAGGACAGCCTACGCGCGAACGGCCTCCCCATCGCAATGACTCTACAAGCAAAATTTAAGTGACCGACCAACGCCTGCAGCTGCGTCAATGTCACTTTCGAGGCGGAACCCACCTCTGCTACCAAGAGTCGCAGACGCTCAATTTTATCCTGAGGCAAACGGATGACGAACTCCACAGCATCTATCTCAATCCCCAAAAAGGAGAGACACTCCACCGGTCCCAACGTCTTGCCTTCCGCCAACGGGATGCCAAACTCAGCAGCCATCTCAATAAACAACTTCAGCAAGGACGCACACACCGTGGACTGTGCTGGACCCACAAACAAAAAATCGTCCAGATAATGCACAATAGATGTACACCCGGACCGCTTCACCAGGACCCAGTGCAAAAACGAGCTGAACGCCTCGAAGTACGCACAAGATATCGCACAACCCATCGGCAAGCACTTATCGTAATAATACCGAGCGTCAAAGCGAAAACCCAGCAACGGAAAGGCTGAAGGGTGAACCGGCAAAAGCCGAAACGCCGATTCGATGTCTACCTTTGCCAGTAACGCCCCTTTCCCACCCTGGCGCACCCGCTCCAAAGCCTCATCGAAGGACGCATAGCGCACTGAACATAACTCACGCGGGATATGATCGTTCACCGAGGCACCCGGAGGAAAAGACAGATTGTGTATCAACCTATAACGCCCTGTCTCTTTCTTTGGGATAACCCCCAGGGGGGAAATGATAAACGGCGAAAAGGGTGGCTGGTCGAATGGTCCAGCAATTCTGCCCAATTCACATTCTGCCACAATCTTCGCCCGGGCCACATCGGCGAGCCGGCGAACTGAGCTAGAATTGTCGGCCGCCACGGCACCAACCCCTCCCTGATACGGAATACGAAAGCCCTCTGCAAAACCCGCCCATAACATTGTCCCCGCCTTACCGTGCCTACTCCGCCCATAAAGTACCAACCACGGTTGCAACGCCTGCAATTTAATGGGAGTAGGCGCCAACCCTCCGCCACCTTCCTCACTTACCCCCTGCCGGCGCCCCTGGCACCCCTTTTCGACTACACTTCGCGGCTGAATGGCCGGCCCCACAGAGCAAGCAGGCATGCCGAAATTTGCAGTCCGGAAAGGGGCAGGAAGCTTTATTGAAGCGCCAGCAAAGATCTCCTCCCTGCCCGCTTCTAGTCGAGTCTGACACGGGGCCCGCGGTCCGAAAGGACCGAACGCCCACCGCCGCAGGATTGCCAGCCGCCCTGACCGGACCTGCACCACCACCGGCACCTCCTTTTTTGGCAGACATTTGCGTCAGCCACAAATTAATATCCTTCATCCCCCAAGACAGCTGCCGATTTTCTTCCATCCTATCCCGAAACTCCTCGTCGTAATTGAGCCAGGCCCAACCGTCGTGTGCTTGGGATGCAGCTAATATGGCATCCGCATAAGCCAAAAGCTCACCATAACAACTCGGATCAGCATGCCCACAAACGCTCGCCAGCCGCAAAAAGGCCCTAGTCCAATTTAACGTGTTTCGGGAAACCTTCCGTACCCTCCCCGCTTTCTCATCCTCCTTCCGCTTTTTTCTACTTTCTCCTGAGCGCTTCCGCCCGTCCAGGAGCCTAAAAATATCAATATATCGCCGCTTCTTGATCCTGCGCCGCAACTTGTGCGGTACACTCTCCCAAAGCTCGGCGCAACGCACTACCGCGGACCCCGCCCCCCCACCAGCTGGCGCGCCCTCCGTAGATGCAGTAGAGGAACTATCCGAGGAAGAAGAAGATGACGACGATGACGACGCGCCCCGTCTACCGTGACGCCGATGCTTCCTCTTGGACTTGGCCTTGCGCGCCAGAGAACCGCCCTCCCCCGCCGGCAACGACTCCCCGACCACCCCAGCCGTATTGCCTGGAGACTCACCTGCAGCAGCGTGCTCCGCCCGCTCTGGGACCGCTGATGTCTGCACCAGCGAGGTCGGACCGGTCTGATCTCCTCCCGACGGCATCACCGTCTGTATTCCTCCGCTACCACCAGCAGCCGCCACACCGCTCGCTGGAACCTGCAGAGGGATAGAAGCACCCAAAGCCGGCGGAAGAGAAGCAGCAACACCCGAGGTGTCCATCCCATACTGTCCCATCCCCCAACCCCCTCCCCCCCGTGGAGGCCAAGCCGAGGTACCCAAACCCCCAGCCGCCCATCCCGACGCCCCCCATGGCAGGTGTCCCCCTGCACTCTGCAAACCGCCCCCTACCCAATCCCCCCCCCAACCCAACCCCCAGGGCCCCATGCTCATGGGCTGGCCCGCCACAGGGGGCCAGCCCACCCACCCATCCGTACTCACACCCGACCACCCACGCCCTAAGGGAACTGGCCCATAAGCCCCCGATCCACCCACACCGCAGGGGGCCCCGGAAGGACCGCAAACACCTGTGGGCGCCTGCCCCAATGCACCACCGTCCGTCTGTCCCCCCCTGTCCCCCACTATCCCCAAAGCAGATTCCCTATTGCCGGCTCCCACTTCCCCACCGCCTCCAGGACCGGACCCTGAGCCCCCAAGCCCCCCCCGAAATCTCCCGCTGATCCCCCGGGCCTCACCAGAGCCAAATCACCCACCGCAGGGGCAGGCAAACCACCACGTCTCCCCCCACGTGTACGAGCCCCTACACCTGTCCCCCTCCTACCCTGTCTGGTGGCCGAAACTCGCACGGCCGGCCCCGCTCCCCGAGACCCCTTAGAGGCAAGCCCCTTTCCCCCAGTCGAGGCAACCGCGCTACCCCCTTTCTGTCGGCCCCTGCCCCCTTTCCCTGGACGTGCCATGCTCCCAATTAATAGTGAATTAGGTATTAATGTAATTTGTTTCTCTTTTTTTTTTTCTTTTTTTTTTTTTTTATATGGGAGGCTAGCACTTACCCCACAATATATCCCCCCAGGCCCTCCCCCCACGATGCAAAATTACTCGAGGCACCGATCAGAGTGATCCCAAAACAACCAACTCCCCCCCCCCCTTTCGCGCGCTCCCACACTCACCCGGAGCCAGGCAGCAAGTCCCCACACCAACCGCTCACCGGCACGCCTCCGAAGAACAACCGCAAGCCCCAATCAGGACCGCCGTCAATCGAAGCCACCGGGGTACCACGCTGCACCGGGCGACGATGCCGGACCGAAGAACACGTCTTTTTCCCCCGAGGAGCCGCAGCGAAAAGACCAGCCACGCGGCTCCTCGGCAACACCTGCTCCGCCCCCCAGCTGCCCAGGACCAATGAAATCGCTCCTTCTTGACAAGGAGCGATTTCAAATGCCGCTCATCTCGGCACCTCCTCCACACCCCTCCCACCGCCCCCCCCCTCCCCCACAGAGCCCCTTGTTCGGTGCAGGAGGCCGAGGCCGGGCCCGGGCCCAGGTTACTGTCGGCCGCGGGACCCGGCCCGCGGCCTCGTGCATTTTTCCTGGATTCAGCACCCCAAAATCTATAGGAATCAGTTGCAAAACTGGAGGCAGTTTTTTGGTAGTGTACCTGTGTAATTTGATTATAATCAAATACTACCAAACAATCATGAAAAAAACACAAACACCTGTCCAGCAAACCAGATAAAATCAAATACCGCCAAACAAGTTCAAATACCACCACACATGATTTAATAAATTCCACACACAGTGTAGAATCAACGCTAAGGCAAGGTGAAATAAAATTGCAGTGTAGAATCAACGCAAAGGCTAGGCAAAATAAAATTGCAGAGGCAAGCAAAAGTCACAGTGGTTTGAACCAATTCGAAGGCAAGGCATAGGCAAGTTAGAACAAAATTGGAAAAGCCCACCAAAATCACCAAATTCTTGACACTTTGTTGTGTCTGACCGAAGACATTTAATGAAAGCGAACTATAAAGCGACCAACGACTAGCACACGACACAACTAATACGATAAGTGTATTCAGGTAAAGCCCGGGTGAATGGATATCGCCTCGTATATAACACACTTCTAAGGGGTGTTGGGGCGGGGGCAGGAATGGGTGATTCTGAGAGGCAGGAGACCAGGTATGACGCCAGGCCTGTGGTGTCTCGTCGTGGGGTGCAGGTGGCGGCCCCCTGGGGTACCCACAAACTATTGGCACAAAAACAACAAGCGCCCCAATACACCCGCAGGCAAGATTCCTGCAGGCAGGGAAAAAAGACAGGCAAAGGATCAGCAGCGGCGGCAAGCCCTTGGCAGACAACCTGCCGGCACGAACTCTCTCCTAGCGATGGGGCGAGCTGCTGGAGAGATGGAGCCAAGTGAGGCTGGCGATCTACCTCTGACCCCTCTGCGATCTACCTGTTGGACATGCCTGGTCTACAGCAAAGGTGATGGAGCTATCCCCTAAAGACCTGGCTACTCACTCCTGTGAGATGATCTCAAATACCACTTGAAGAAAGGTAAAATCGGGCTCATCAGTACACAAGGTCTGCCACTGAGCACACCACTGGCATCATGAAGAACTGCTTCAGGTGTCTAGACAAGACTGGAGGAGAACTCATATGTAGGCCACAGAAAGTATGTAATCTCTTCACCACCTGTTGCATACTTCATGACAGTGCAACTCAAAAAGGAATTGCTCTCCCAGAATAGATTAATGAATATCCTGACAGGAGCATGGACTCTGCACTTGATGTACCATCTGACGCAATCCAGACACCCATTGCAGCAGCTTTAGCTATTAGGAATCATCTCCTTCAACAAGCACTGTAAGTGCAAAGGTGAGAATATATTTACAGGACAATGGAAAATGCATATCTGTAGAGAGAGCGAAAGTGATTATCAATTTACTTCCCTCTCCTATTTTCCTTTCCCCTGTGTTCTCAGATGTTGTGCTCCCATCATGCTCTTCCTCCAACTCCCCCAAATGGTCCAAGCAAGGAATCAACTGCTTGAGAGGCAGGAAGTAGGTCAGGGCAGCTTCCCTGCTGGGCAGCAGCTGCTGCAGTGATGCAAACCAGGTTTGCTATTAAGTGCTTCAGGTAAGCAGCAATGCTGGCCAGATATTGGGCCCACTGGGTCATGTAGTTCTTCATCTCCCCCACCTCTACTAGCAGGTGAGAGAGATCATCTCCTTCTGGTCTCTCATCAAGTTCTCAGTCTCCTCTTTTTCCTTCTCAATGGCTCATTGATAGGGAATGTTGGTGATGGAGGTCCCAGGATTCGAAGTCCCAGTGACTCTTCAGGCCCAGTTGCTGGCAAGGGGTGCCTCCCGCTGCTCCTTGTGCGACTCCTCCTCCTCCTGCTGTCCTTCAGGTGGTATTTCTTGAAGCTGCCCTTCTAATGTTCTCTCTTCGTACTGCCCCACAGATGATGCTGAGTTCTGCTGTCTTGAAGTGCTTAGACAAAGCAAATGAGAGAATGATTTAAGGTGCAATACTGGAGAACTTTCACCCCCCCCCCCTTCCCCCCAAGAAAAACCCCACCATGTTCACTTCACCTGCTCCCTCCCAAAAAGCCCTCATCAACAATCCTCCATCCCTGGCTCTGAAGGCAAAGCAAGAGCTTGTACTGATGAACCGGGCAGAGAAGCAATCAGCAATGCTGAGCCCAATTTAGCTTTTTCAATATGTCCCTGCTAGCAGAAAGATTGCAGGCACCGCCCCTGGATTAACTTCTCCATCTCCAGGTCTGCAGCAGGGAGGTGCTGCTTATAGCATTTGCTTCCATTACACAGTTCAACAGTGCCAAGCAGCGAAAATGAATGCTATTAACAGTGCTGGCTGCTACTGCTGCTGACATGGAGAAGGAAAGATTAAGCTGGGGATGGCGCCATCAGGGTCACATTGAAAAAGCTAATTCAAGCTCAGTATCACCGATTACTTCTCAGCCCAGCTCAACATGGCAAGTCCTCACTGCCCCTTGGCGCTGCTATCCTGTGCAAGCGCACCACTCTGCAAAAATGTTAAATGAAGTCAGGGAGGATGTGATGGTGGGAGAAAGGTCAGTATGTAAAGAATTAGAAGGTTGGAATGTGGCTAAAACATATCTCATGTGTATATGCATTTTTTATCCATTTCTCATGGGCCCATCGGTCTCCCATTGCATCTCATTATCCAAGGATGTGCACACCCTAATTACCTTATCTTTCATGCCTATGGCAAGTGGTGAATGCTAGTAGTCTGTCCTTTATGGGGTGCTCTTTATAATAGTTTCTACTATTTTGCCTGGAACTGACGTCAGGCTCACTGGTATGTAGTTTCCCATATCATCCCTAGAGCCCTTTTTAAAAACTGGCTCTTTGTTGGTCACTCTCCAATCTTCAGGTATCATAGATGGGTACAGTTGGGATACAGATGCAATGCTTACAGCTGTACATTGGTATATGTGTGGTAAACAGTTAGGTGGCTAGAGGTCACTCTGCACACATTTATCTCCTGACCATCTCTATAAACTAATAGCTCAGACACAGTTAGGGCACCTATTCCAAGCAGTGACTACTTCCGGCTTCGTAAACTCCCTTCTATGTCATGTGAAGGCACATTTTAGATAGGGTGTAGAGAGGGGAATTCACATGTCCAGGTCAGGATGTGAAGAATTCCCAAAGTACTTTACAAGAGGCTCTACCAAATATAGAGCCCCATGTAAAACAGGTGCAGGACTAAAGGGGTATGTGGCTGGGGGCAGCGATTTTTGATCAAGATATAGCTTTGACTGATACATGGCTCTTGGAGTAACACGTTGTATTTCCCACTATCTCTTGTTTTTCCACATTTGCTGATCTAATTCTTTGAAGGTGTTTTTCTCTTGTTTTGCAAATGGTGTTACTTCTTGTCCTGTGCTTGTCAGAATGCTTATCCAAGTTTAATGACAGAGCTGGATTCTGGATGTTTACTTTCATACTTAAACACTTTTTGCATGTTTCGGTCTCTTGATGCTATTAAGTAGGCCTGGGGGCCTATGTTAGTAGCTCTATTTGTGCAATGCAGGGTGTTTCCTATTGCAGTGACTCACTCTGTTGTTCCACCTCTCGTCAGTTTCTTCAGAGTTTTCCCCTTTAGCAGGCTCACCTGTAGCATTTGTAATTTTCTGCTATTTCTGCTGGAGTCCAAAAGAAAGCCCAGGGCTGGGAAAGTTCAAGACGCAATACAATATATAAAAGAGACTCCCGCTAATGGTACAAAATACTTTATTAAATGTTGTAGATACTTGGTAGAGGGTGGAATTACTCCACACTCTATATACGGCTCCATTTTAATCGTTTTTATTAATATTTAAATAATTCAAAAACTTTTTTTACTTATCTCAGTTATTAGCGCAGTAGGTAGCTGTGTAACAATGGAAGCTCCCACATGACGTGGCACGTTTCGAGTCATTAAATTAAGGCTCTGCTTCAGGTTATCAGGAGACTCCCCATCAGCAAATAATCCTCACACATCAGCGCTTTAAACTTAATTTAGAGAAAACCTGCTCCTTAAAAGAGAAAGGCGTCTGACATAAATTCACTAAAAAAACAATCACCAAACAGAGGAGGCGTGCCATAAACAGGAAAACTCCTCTTGTGATAGGTCAAACTTCAAAGATGTCAAAACAGACAGAGCCAATCAATTTCAGAGTTCAAACCACATGGGGAAAGAGAGCGCAATTCAAATATCCATTGCTATTCTTGCCACTGCAACTTAGCCAACCAGTCCCTGCCCTGTGGATCTGATGGTACAAAATCAATAACTCTTCAAAGTAACTGATCAAACGAATGGCCACGCTGCACACAGTGTTCCACCATAGGAGCCGATAGTATCTGTGTCCTTAAATGCGAGGCATGCTTGCTAATACGCACCTTAATTTGTCTGATAGTATGGCCCACATAGATTAAATCACATGGGCAAATGATCATGTGTACAACACAGGAAGATGAACAAGATGTGCACCAGCAGGATTGCAGCCAACAATCACATTTGGCATAATACCATCTGTCTCTTTCCACGGTCTGTGCATAATAGTGGCAATTGCCACATGCTTTATGGCCTGGGTTGTCATTGGGACTAGATGGGGTGATCTACTTTGGTGGCAGAATGTATAAGATGGTCATGAAGGTTAGTTCCACGAGAATAAGCCAATTTTAAAGATTTTTGAAAACAAGTGTGTAGCTGCAATATAGGCCAATGTTTACGAAATATTAAAGCCACCTTCTATATATAGGTGACATGAATGGTAATACCCCTGTAATATGGTCCTCTTGCGATTCCACAGTGGAGGGTAAAAATAGCCACTCTCTATGGCAATAGCGAGCCCTTTTGTATGCCCTAGTCACTACATTACATGGGTAGCCCTGTTGAAGAAGCCCATTGCACAAGTCATCCGCATGCTTGCAAAATTCCATCGTAGTAGAACAAATCCTATGGAGCCGTAAAAACTGACCATAGGGTAATCCATGTCATAATGATGCTGGAGAGTGGAGGAGTAGCCTAGTGGTTAGAACAACAACAACCTAGTAATCATGAGATTATCGTTCAATTCCCACTGGCATTCCTTGTGACCTTGGGTGAGTCACTTTACCTTCCATTGCCTTGGAAGAAAATGCCTGGCAATCTAGTTTATCACATTGCTGAGAAAACCCAGAGGCTGCTGGGTTGCTAAGAGTCAGCATTGACTTGATGGCACTTAAAAAAAAAAGATGTAGGATGGTGATTATGATATCAAAACAATGTGTTTTGCTGAACAGGTTTGCGATATAAAGTCGTCTGCAAACCCAAATATGTAGATTAATCTGGACATCCAAGAACTCAATAGCGTGGGGCTCTATATGTGCAGTAAATTTGATGTTAGGTTTCAAGGTGTTTAGCCATGCAATAAATTCCTGAAAAGAGGTAAGAGAGTCTATCCACAAGAAAAAAATGTCACCCAGAAAGCGCTTCCAAAATGTAATAGTCTTGAACACTCCTGACGGATAGATGTAAGTCTCATCGAAATCCCCCATATATATGGTAGCTATGGAAGGCACCACAGTTGCCCCTATGGCGATGCCAAATGTTTGTAGGTAAAAACACCCATCATAAAGAAAATAGTTTTCAGTCAACACCATATGTAACAAGTCCAACAGAAAAGACTAGTAACCTGGCAGGGAGGTCAAGAGGATATGTGACAAACATTGCAACACCTCATGTTGGCTGATATTAGTATATAATGCTTAAATATCCAAAGTAACCAAAATAGGTAAAAGGAGTGCAATGTGAGTATACTTCAAGTTGATTAAGGAAATGAGATGTATCCTTTATGTAAGAACGCACTCGAGAAGCCGCAGTTTGGAGAAAGTGATCACAGAAGTGAGAGAGAGGTTCAAGTACTGACCTCCTGCATGAAATGATAGGGCAGCCAGGCGGTTGTGTCACAAATTTGTGAACTTTAGGCACCATGTATACAGGGGCGGCCCAAGGGGGGTGCGGGGCCATGTGCGGAGACTCAGTGCGGAGCCTCATTTGCATAAGGTATCTCATTTGCATAAATATTTGCATAATGTTACCATACACTAACCTTTAGTAAACATGCCTCTTAATGAGTGTATGGATAAAGAAAGACTAAAAGATTTCTACATTACTATAATCCAGTGGCAATCGCCAGGCACATTAGGAACTACTACAAACACTGCCCATTTAGAACCCATAGCAAACCCGCCGTATCCTAACAGCACTACCAGGACTCACAAAGCACCAGACCCTACCTATCAAAAGGCAACACTACAAATATTAAACCAATGCATTTTAGAGAACAACAATACATGACCTACTGGGGAAAGCGAACAAGTGGCAATGTCAAATAGGAATTACATAAACAGAATACCTCAGCTCAGTTACACATGCAGAACATCACCAAACAAGGAATCACAATTTAGAAACAGGAAGACAATAATTAAACTGGGAACCCCAAAAGCCAAACTTGGAATGTACAACACTGTAGAAATAAAACTATAAATTAATTTCCTCTTGTACTAAACAAAGCGCAGACGTTAATGATGCACATTTCCTAGAGCTGACATATTCCAGTTAATAAATTCAAAATAAAGAGATATTTTTCTACCTTTTGTGCATTTTTTTCAGTTGCACTTGCTCCAACTACTTTCTTCTGGTTTCTTCGTGTCTTCTGCTAACTCTCCATCATCTGCTGTCCATTTGTCCTTTCTTCTCTCTTCTAGTTTTTTTCCATCCTCTCTCTATATCTGCTTTAACATACTAATCTTTCTCCTTTTGCTCTTTCCTCATTCCTATTTCATCCACTCAAATTTTACCCCTCCATCCTCAATCCCCACTTACTCTCCCAATATCCGGCCAATTGTAGATTTGTCTTCCCTCCCAAACAAAATATTTTTCCCTCTCCATTTCACTCTCCCAGCTCCATCCCATTCTAATCCTCCCCCAACATAGCTCCCTTCTAGTTCCAGCCCCACCCAGCATCCGCTCCCTTCTAGTCCCTGCCTCAGACCATTTCCAGTCCTAGCCCCCCATCAGCCAATTTCCAATCCTATCCTAGCCCCACCATCAGCCCATTTCCAGTCCTATCCGAGTCCCTCCATCAGCTCATTTCCAATCCCAGCCCCCCATCAGCCCATTTCTAGTCCTTTCCTAGCCCCACCATCAGCCCATGTCAAATCCTAGCTCCCCTCCACTCAGCCCATTTTCAATCCAAGCCCGCCATGAGCCTAATTTCAGTTCTAGCCCCTCCATGAGTCCATTTCAATCCAACCCCCATCACAGCCCATTTCCAATCCAAGCCCCCCATGAGCCTACTTCCAGTTCTAGCCCCTCCATGAGTCCATTTCAATTCAAGCCCCCACTACAGCCCATTTCCAATCTTAGCACCCCCAACAGCCCATTTCCAAACCTATCCTACCCCCCCCCCACTCAGCCCATTTCCAGTCCTAGCTCCCTCCCCTCACAGCCCATTTCCATTCCAAGCCCCCTCCCCATCAGCTATTTGCAGTTTAAGCCCCCCTTCCACTCAGCCCATTTCCATTCCAAGCCCCCGTCCCATCAGCTATTTGAAGTTGAAGCCCCCCTTACACTCAGTCCATTTCCAGTCCCAGCAACCCCCACAGCCCATTACCAGTCCCAGCCCCCCCATAGCCCATTACCAGTCCTAAGCCCCCCCCCATAGCCCACTTCCAATCCTAACCCCCCCATCAGCCCATTTCCAGTCTTAGCCCCCCACATAGCCCATTACCAGTCCTAACACCCCTCATCAGCCCATTTCCAGTCCTAGCCCCCCAATAGCCCATTAACAGTCCAAATCCCCCCCACATCCCATTACCAGTCCTAAGCCCCCCATCAGCCCAATTCCGGTCCTAACCCCCCATCACCCCATTTTCAGTCTTACTCCCCCCACAGCCCATTACCAGTCCTACCCTCCATCAGCCCACTTCCAGTCCTAACCCCCCCCCATCAGCCCATTTCCAGTCCTAGCCCCCCCATAGCCCATTACCAGTCCAAATCCCCTCATCAGCCCACCCAGTCCTAACCCCCATCACCCCATTTTCAGTCTTAGCCCCCCCATAGCCCATTACCTGTCCTAACCCCCCCATAGACCATTACCAGTCCTAACCCCCCTCCCCCCCCATCAGTCCAGCTAGATTTTAAAAAAAACACAAACCGGTTGCTGCTGCCGCTGCCGCTGTGGCAGCGGCAGAATCAAGCACCCCGCGGGGCTCCCCTGCCCTGCAGAATGCTTGTGTCAGCTCCCAAAGCACGGGCTTTTCAAAGCTGCAAAGGGAGAGCTTCTCCTCTCGCGGCTCTGTTAGCCGCGGGGCTGATGGGATTTCTCATCAGCCCCGTGGCGGGATTAACAGAGCCGCGAGAGGAGAAGCTCTCCCTTCGCGGCTCTGGCAGTCGACGCTGAGGGAGTTGATGCTGACACAAACATTCTGCAGGGCAGGGGGGGCCCCGCGGGGTGCTCGATTCTGCCGCTGACACGGCGGCAGCGGCAGCAGCAGCCGGTTTGTGTTTTTTTTTTATGGGCTGGGCTGATCGCTGAAGCAAGATGTTTTTTTCGCGGGGCCCCCTGAAACGCGGGGCCCTGTGCAAAAAACATTCTTGCTCAATGGACGGGCCGGCCCTGCATGTATATTACTGGTATCTTTGGGCATGACCTTCATAAAACCAGACTTTTTTTGCTCTTGAGCCAATCCGCCTGAGAAACCTGTGAAACCAAAGACTGAATCTGTTTTTGAATGTCTAAAGTCGGATCTTTCTCAAGGACTGAGTAATATTGATGGTTTGACAATTGTGCCATCAACTCAGTGTGGTAGACAGCTAAAGACTGGACCACCACAGCCCCTCTCTTGTCCGCATTGCTGGGGTGGCAGTCATCACTAATTCCTCTTCTGGGGTGCAGTGAAGGGGTTTCCTTGTTTCCATCCAGGGCAAGGTTTATGAGAGGTGAAGAAGGAGAATGTGTTAACAGAGGTTCTACTGGCTAGTTACTCCAGGAAGGAAATTCCAGCCACCAAAGGGTTTTGTCAGCTCTGTGCAATAGGATTTTCACTTGCTCGACTACACCTCAGTAACCAGGGAGGGGTTTATACCCACCCACCAAATCTAAGTTATACACAGATTAGGTAAATTAATTTTAGGGAAAGATTAAGCATCAATCCAGCAAAAAGATCACAAAATCTTCAAAAAATACAACCACTCAACCGCCAAACCAGTCACTAGCACCACAGTCTCCTTTCATCTGTCATATCTTTGTTCTGCTACACTGCTTCCTTTTTTGACAGGCAGGGGTTCATACGATATGGTACACCGGCAGGGGATAATTTTATAATAAGTCGTGTACCTTAAGTGTTAAAGTACAGACCTAAATCATGGTATTTTAATCAGTAATGTGTGCATGTTGCCTCTTATAAAATAGTGACCATTGTGAAAGTGTGTGTGTGTTCATTTCATGGCTCGTACTTTCATCGTGACCATACACATAGATGGAGTCTGAGCAGAGCACGGGCAGTGTGAGGAAGTACATGTATTGATTATAAAATATGATGATTTATGCATGTATTTGCAAAATGTGGCACGATCATTTACACCAGCTCTAGGGCTGGTATAAAATGATCAATCTTAATTTAAAGCGCGTTCTCTCTGTATACACACACCTATTTGTCTTTATAAAATAGGCTTAACTTGGGAATGTTAAAATATGCTTTAACTAGGCGCTCACTGCCATACGCGTATTTGGACTCTATTTTATAAGTCAAGTACATGTTTCATTTGTTTTATAAAATAGAGGTATAAAGAGGAACCTCAGTCGTGGCAGTTCTTAGTTCTGCCACACTACGTCTCACACCTAGATTCATTAGAAATGTGCATGTTATAGTATTTTATAATGTACACATGTAAATTTAGATCCCGCTTATGCTCTACCCGTGATGGGGCATACTTGAGTGCTTACAAAATATCAACTGCCTAAAGCACGCACATATGTGCCCATTAATACACAGAAGCAGTGCCATTCCCAGTCCCCTTTGTAACCAGGGCAACTGCCCCCCCCCCCTTACAGCAGGCACACCCCATGCCAGGCCCACACTTCGGAGGCAGCATAGCAAACTTACCTTAAAGACGGGTGGCTTGCTGCGCAAATTGCGAGAATTCAGCTGGGAGAGAGAGAGGCAGTGCAGCAAGGCATTTGGCTTTAAGGTAGGTTTGCCACACTGCCCCCAAAGTGTGGGCCCAGTGGAGGCGCACCTCCTCCCAGCTGATACCTGAGGTGGGCCGCCCCACACTTGGTATATCACTGCAAAGAAGCCCTTTAGAATAGGGAATCATGCGCATTTCTAGCATGTAACTTTCTGCACATGCTTTAAAGCATCAATCCCAAACAGGGTTATTCTGTGCCACGAATAGCGGGGATAGATGCACTGTTGGGACGTCCATCCTCGCTATCCGTGCCTTCTCCCAGCTGCGAATAACTTCCCCACCGGTTGTGCGGGGAAGTTAGATGGAGGGCGGGAAAGGGGCGGCTTGGGGACAGAGTCTGGGCGGGCGCTGGCCCTGGACGTACAGGGCCGATTCTAATGTTGGCCCTGTACGTCCAAGGCCGGCGACATGTGTGGGGAAGTTATTCCACCTCCAAGGTGGAATAACTTCCCTGGACATTTTTAAAGTGTGTGCCCGAGGCACAGATGGGGCGGGGGGGGGGGGGCAAGAAACATTCCCCACAGCCCTACCCTAGCCTGGCCTTAGGACACCAGATCGGGGTTGGGCTGCAGGGAATAAACAGTTTTTGCCGACGGCCAGCATCACAGCTTTTAAATGGAGCTGCGGTGCCATGGTGCCGTGGCTCCATTTAAAAGCCCTGACTGAGTTAGCCGGGCTTTTCATGTATGTGCAGGCCAGACTGAATCGCAGTCCCAGCCTGCATGTACATGACTGTTCGCAATTCTGATCCCACAGGGCTAGACGTACCCCGTGGGATCAGAATCGTGATCCCCTCTGTACATCTGGCTCAGACCAGACGTACAGAGGGGATCTACGTGCAGGACGGAATCGGGTCCTAAATGTCTTAACGCTATGGCATACCTTAACCATATTGACTTACTTGAACCACCCATTTGTTTCATTCCAAAGGTCCAGGAATCTTAGTGAAAACATTATCACAACTTGAGCATGTATCTGTGCTGTGACTGCTGCTTACTGGTGACATTTATTAATTGTATTTATTTATTTAATCCATTTATATTCTGCATATCTAACAATACTACATGGTTTGCAACTAAACATCAGAAATCAATCACATAAAATCATATAACAAGAAAAAAACAGTAAAATGATACAAAACTAATAAACCACCATAAATAAAATCAGATTTGACATAACAAGCTCAATCATAGCCTCAGAGAATATTTTTTAAATGTTTCTTAAATTTAAGTAGGTTTACTTCAAGACACAATGGAAGAGATAGAGCATTTAAAGCTGGGGTCCCCCCACATAAAACGTTATCGGTACACACCCAAATTGATGATAGTCCCTTATAAGGAGGGACCTCAAGCAGGGTTCATAGAGATGACCATAAGGATTGTCCTGGCACATTTGGAATCAGTGATGCCCTTAAATGCTTAGGAATACTTTTTCTCATGGCCTTAAAAACCAACAACAAATCCACCAGAACTAATAAGGGTTTAACCTCTGCAATTGAGGTAGGCTATGGCCTAGCATGGCCTGCTACTATGAAAGGCCTGTAAGTTAGGCCTGGATCCTAACTCCCATTATAGCTAGAAAAGAACCAAAAATCTGTGAAAAATAAGAAAACAGTTTTAAAATGCTTAATAAGAGGTTTTCATGAATTCATAAGTCTTCTATTATTCTCTTGTGTGTGAAAGAACAGAAATGTAACAGTATATGCATTCCAGAAGCCAAAATTAACCTTGCAGTAGAAAAGTAACGAGATTCAGAACTGTACTATTGTTCAAGCAATCCCAAAGGAGGGGGCCGGTTGCTAGGCTCCGGAGGAATTTCTAATTGGACAAATGAAGGGAATGTATAACCAATGAAAAGTTTGCATGTATCGAGTTGGAACCAATAGAAAGTTTTCATGTATCAAACTGAAAAAGAGGTATAAAAAGTTATGTCTCTGTATAAACTTTTGCTCAGTTCCTTTTGAAGCTTTGACTGACTGGGCCTGTGCACAATAAACTGACTTGGACCCTGTCAATCGACTCCTGGACTTATTCATTGATTGCACTTTGCCACAGCACAATAATAATTTTAAAAACACAGCTGAGGTAATATAGTGAATTTGTGGTTTCATGGTGAACTGTGAATCCAATACTACACCAAAATATTGCATCTCAGAGTGAAAAGAGATAGAGTGGTCACCAAAGGTCAGATAAACAGGGAAGCTAACTAAAGTGTCTTGAAGACAAGTAGCCTCCATTTTGTCAAGATTGAGAACCAATCTATTCTCAGATATCCAGGCCAAAACTGCCAACATACTCACAAATTCACAAACACTGTAAGCTATAATACAGTAAGTCTGAACAAGAAAAAAGAACATTATTTCATTTGCATATAAATCAAAAGCCATGTTGAGGTTTTGTAAAATAGCACGTAGTAGACACAGATAAATACTGAATAGAAGGTCTGAAAAGGCAGAGCACCAAATGATCCCTGAAGGCATGTGAACTCAAGCAGAAGATCTTTTACCAACATATATTTGCTGAAAATGACCAGACAAAAATGAACAAAAACTATTTACAAATGTTTGGGCCTATTCCAAGTGAACAAAATTAAGCAATCAGTTTCACCAATGGTGTATGAAATACCAAGAAATAGCAACAGATATGTCTGCTAATTCATGGCAAGGCCCTGAAAAATAGGATCCAAAACAGAAAGGTGTCTCACTGTTATGGCCCACAACAGTGGAAGCTATCTTGATGTCCTGGTACTAATTTTGAGAAAGCATAGCCCTTTTCCTCCCTTCTCCTCATTTTACTTATGGTTTGTATATGTTATTTGTATGCTTCAATGGATTGTACTTTGTTATATATCTGGCAAAATGTGTCTGGATTTGTACACCACTATGATATCTTTTGAATAGCAGTCTATTAAATACCCAAATACATAAATAACTAGGAAAAAATCAGCTCTACGATGTGTCTTTCTCATTTGTGCACCCTGATAGCACTTTGGAGAAACTGTTAAGAAATCTATCAATCAAAGGTCACAAGATCAACATGTCCTAAAAAATAGCCCTTGGCTTTTGACTGATCGTCAGTCTAAGCTTACAATCTTTATCATAAATGGGTCCCAGTAACAAACTGGCAATCCTCATGTTGAAAAACTTGCAATCTGAGTAAAGGTCATTTCCAGAAATGGGTGACACAGCTTTTTATGTTTCAAGACTTTTATTGAACGACTGAAACATATTAATAAAATCTTACTGCAATCCATGCGATCATTATTCACTGATGGCTTCTTAGTCCCTACGTTCATTTCACATCATCCCTCTAAACTAGAAGAAACAT